>CM046669.1:67963250-68675750 GCA_025594165.1 Tamias sibiricus | reverse complement strand
GTTGTAGCTCCTGCACTGTTACTTATATTCCTTCCCCTCTAAGAACAGGGACCATGTCTGTCATAGTCATTCTCACATGCCTACTGCCCAGCCAAATGCCTAGCACTAGTTGGTACGACAAATATTTGTTGAATGAAAATATAATTTGCATGTTTACAGAGCTCAGCTATGCTTTCACTATTTGTTTTGCCTATAATCCCAGAATATATATGTTAAATGATTCCAGTAATTTAATGAGTTTCTTATTCAGATCTTATTAAACCCTAGGCATAATAGACATAATAAATTGTTCCTTCTTTTTCTGTGGCCTTACTGTTATGATTTATTGAGTTTATCTCAAGGTGTCTTCCTGATGCTTAACTTCATGGTACGTGGCATAGGCCCTGAAGGCTGTGGATATTATCACTCTCAGTAGGAGTAGTTAGGACCCACTTCCCTTACTAGGGCCCCACATTCCTAGATGCTCATTATCATGTTGCCTGATTTACTCTCTCACTAAGAACAGCTCTCCAAAATAAGCAAATTCACTTTATGGAAATAGAAAATAAAATAAATAATCCTTACAAGGCATTTATCCTGGAATCACTGTGATATAAAGCTCAAAGAGGCAGTACTTGATCCTTATGGATAGGTGGCTAATTAGGGAATTTAGAAATTATCAGATGTTTTTTAAAAAGTAAAACAGGTGTGGATCTTTCCCAGTATTCTATCAAATCACATAATAACAGCAACAATAATACTAGTCATATTTTTTATTTGTGCCATGAACAGGTGTTTTGCTGTTCAGGCTGGGGCTGTAGCTCAATGGAAGAGTGCTTTCCTATAATGCATGAGGCCCCGGGTTCAATCCCCAGCACCCCTAATTTTTTTTTTTTCAGAAAACCTTAGATATACAAATAAAAGCTGTGTGTCAGCGAACATGTACATAATAAGTTACAGAATGGGGATTTGAACACAGACCTGTCTAACTCCAAAATCCATCCTCAAGTAGCCTGCATCACATTTCATGTCAGAACATTTTGTATTATCTACAATTTCAGGCTTACTCTTAAAGAATATGAATAGAAAATATTCATAAGATCAATATACATTTCACATCATGGTAGAAAAGGTGGGGTGATAGTTATGAGATTTTTCAAATGGGTGTGCAAGGTTAAAAACAATTCAAAAAGAATACTATTGAAGTGTAATGATTAAGTTGATATAGAAATTAATTTTAGAATAGATTTTACCTCTCAAGATCAATGAAAGGATATGTTAATATATAAATTTTGTCTCTGATAACAAAATAAAACCCGTGGAAATGCCTTTGCTCTAGTGAACAAAAATGTATTCTATTCAACAACATCCAGAATATACTTTTTTTTTCCCAACAAAACATGGGACATTCATGAAGTTCAATAACACAACCCTCGAATTTGAAAAGATACCAAATATTTCCTCTGACTACAAAAAAAAAAAAAAAAAAAAAAAAACTAGAAAAAACATCTGGAAAATTACCTAAATTATTGAAAATCAACAGCATTAAGTACTCCATGGGTGTTAAATAAAGAGAGCTTCTAAAATATGTACAAAATGACAAAGTCACATATTAAAACTTGTAGTATGCAACCAAAGCAGTGCATATAAGAAAATTTATATAGCTTATGTTAGAAAAGGATAAAGGACTTTAAGCTTATTCATTAAGAAACTTGAGAAAGAAAAAATTAAAACTCAAAAACCAGCAGGAGGGAAGCCATATTAAGGATTAAAAAAAAAAAAAAAAAAACAGTATAGAAAATGGAATAAAATTTGAATCTGAATCTTTGAAAAGATTAATAAAACTGATAAACCTCTATCCAGATACACCAAGAGGAAAAGGAGGTGACATCTTTATGGATCCTACAGAGTAAAAGAATAAGGAAACAAAAGCTTCATGCCAATAAATTTTGACAGTGTAGATGAAAATGACATTTCTTGAAAGACCCAAAGTACCAGAACTCAGAAATAGATAACATGAATAAAAAAATAAATTTCAACTTAGAAATCTTCCCATAAAGAAAATCTCCAGACCAAAATGCCTCCACTACTAAACATTTAAGATGTATGTTGCACCAATTCTACACAAACTCACCAAGATGGTAGAGGAAAAAACATTTCCTACCTTGGTCTATGAAGCTGATACCAAAACATGACAGTTCAAGAAACAAAACTAAACAGTAATATCCCTCAGGACCATAGATGAAAACATCTTTAGCAAAATATTAAGATATTAACTTGAACAGTTTATCAAAAGGAGAATGTGTTGTGATCAAGTGATTCAGGATTACGAGATTGAGCATTCAATCAATGAGTGTAGCTAGATGTGGTTTGCACCCATGTAATCCCAATAATTTGGGAGGCTGAGGCAGGAGGATTGGGAATTAGAGGTCAGCCTCAACAATTTAGCCAGATCCTGTCTCAAAAATAAAAAGGGCTGTGGATTTTGCTCAGTGGTAGAATGCCCCGGGT
Organism: Tamias sibiricus; assembly: GCA_025594165.1. NCBI lineage: Eukaryota > Metazoa > Chordata > Mammalia > Rodentia > Sciuridae > Tamias > Tamias sibiricus. Next base: position 68,673,260 of record CM046669.1, on the reverse strand, counting down.
TAAATCCCAAGTACTGGCGGGTGGGATGGGGGAGTCTAATTTACTGTATTTACAGAGCAAAATAGAAAAAAGTATCTCAATAGGTATAAAATAAGTATCTGAAAAAATCTGTATCAAGTCACAAAAATTATCAGTAATCTAGGAATAAACAGTAATGTCAGCCTTTTCAAGGGCCTTTACAGAAATTCAACAACTAGCATCATATATTCAGAGTGAAGGGTTAAGCACTTCCTAAAATTAGGAACAAAGCAAGATTGTCTGCTCTCTCACTTTTACTTAACACTGCTGAGGATCTCACCCAATGCAATATGACAAAAATAAATGAAAGATGTACAGATTGCAGGGCGAAGGGTGGAAACTAAAACTCTGTATTTGCAGACAGCATGTTTATTTACAGACAGAATGGTTGTCTGGAACATAAGGAATCTTTGGGAGGAGGTAGAACAAAGAAAAAAGGTGACCCTAGAGTTGCAGGATACAAGGACATGCAAAAAGTAATCATATTCTAAATAGTACTAATAAAAGTGGAAATTTACACTTAAAACACTACCATCAAAAGTGTGAAACACCTAGGGATAATTTAACTATAGTCAAAACCTGTGCACTGGAAACTACAAAATATCGTTGAAAGAAATTAAAATGCAAAGAAAATGGAGAGATATTCCATGGATCAGAAACTAAATATCATTAAGGTATATTCTACCCCAAATGTATCTACTGACTCAATACAATTCCAGTCAAAATCTCAGCCAAATATTTGTAGAAACTGATAAGCTGATTCTACATTTATTTTATCTTTTTTTTTTTTTTTTTTTTTTTTTTTTTTTTTTTTTTTTTTTTTGGTGACCTCAGGGGCACTCTGGGTCACATTCCCAGCCCTTTTTTGTATTTTATTTAGAGACAGGGTCTCACTGAGTTGTTTAGTGCTGAGTTGCTTAGTGCCTCGCCATTGCTGAGGCTGGCTTTGAACTCGCGATCCTCCTGCCTCAGCCTCCCAAAGTGCTGGGATTACAGGCGTGCACCACCGCGCCTGGCTGATTCTACATTTATGTGGAAATCAAAGGACTTCAAGTAGACAAAGAATTTTGAAAAAAACAAAGTGGAGGATTTACACTACCTGGTTTCTAGTGTTATTTTTTATAAAGCTGCAGTAGTTAAACAGCGTTGAATTGAGCTCGAGAACAGATGTTGAACAAGAACAACAACAACAACAAAAAAAAAAAAATTAAGAGTTAAGAAAAGACCCACACATACATCATCAATTGAGTTTTGCCGGAGGTGCCAAGATAATGCAATGATTGTTCAAAAGCGGTACTGATAGTAGAAATGCAGGAAAACTAACGTGGTCCTCACACCACATACAAATTTGATTCAAAATGGATTAAATGCTTAAATATAAGAACTAAGTTTATACAACTTCTAGAAGAAAATTAATTCTTTGTGACTTTAGGTTAGGCAAAGATTTCTAGATAAGATAAAAAGCATGAATTGCAGAAGGAAAGAATTGATGCATTGGGCTTTATCAAAATTTAACCTTTTGCTCTTCAAAAGATGTTGCTAAGAAAATGAAAACTCAGAATGGGAAAAAATATTTGCAAAACATAAATGTACATACCAAAGAGAGGTTAAAACATAGGTCCACACACCAAAAAAACTATATGTGAATGTTCAGAGAAACCTAATAGTAGCCAAAAAAGTGGAAAAAGCCTGAATGTTCATCAACTGATAAATAAAGTGTGGCAAATATAGAATAATATTCAGCATTAAAAATAATGAAATGCTGATACATGCTATGACATAATGAACCTTGAAACAATTATGCTAAGTGAAAGAAATTAGGCACCAAAAACTGTGTATTTTGATTCCATTTATAGAAAATGTCCAAAATATGCAAGTTCCTATATAAATAAAACAGATTCTGGTTGCCTAAGTTAGGTATCAAGGGAGAGAATGGAGAATAACTGCTAATGGGTGTAAGTTTCTTTTAAGGGTATGAAAATGTTATAGATTATGGTGATACTTGAACAACTCTGAATTTACTAATTCATGTAATTATGCATTTTAAATGGGTAATGTGTGTGAACTATATCTCAATAAAACTGTTAAAATATGTGTGTATACACGCTGAATATATATATAATATTACAAAGGACTTTTACAACTCAAGACCATTTTTAGAATTTAAAAAATTTTAAAGACACGTTACCAAGTATATGGATAGAAAATAAACAAATGAAAAGATCAACATCATTATGGGAAGACAAAGGAAAACCATAATGTGCTGTCACTACACATTGAATGGAATAGCTGAAATTTAAAACTCTCAGTAATTGCAAATGTTGGCCAGGAGATAAAGCAACTGGGACTTTTCTGCACATTGTTGGTGGGAAATTTCGAATGGCACAACCACTTCAGAAAATAGGTTGTCAGTCTCTTATAACACATATTTAACACACAACTCAGAAATCCTACTCCTTGAGATTTATCCAAATAAATAAAAACATGTCCACTTGAATAATTGTATTAAGACGTTCGTAGCACTTTTAGTCAGAGTAGCCAGTGTGGCTAACCAAAATGTCTATCTACCAGTGAAGGAATGAATAAATCACATCATATCTATATAATGAGATATCACTTAGCAATAAATGAACAAGATAAATGAATATAAAAGCAGATAGGCTAAGTGTAACATGATGTTGTGGTCACTATACAGATATAAAAATTTTCTAAAACTGGTTGAGTTTTAAAGTATAAGTTTTATTGTATGTAAATTATAGTTCAATAAAGCTGATCTTTAAACAGGAGAATGTAGTAAGACTATAAGAAAGTGAATTCAGTCTGTGAGGCTATAAAAATGCAGAAGCTCCTGTGTTCAAGCAGAACTACAAATGTTCTTAAGCCAAAAAAAAGCATCTCATTTTATTTTTTTAATTAATTAATTTATTTTAATTTGTTATACATGCTTGCAGAGTGCAATTCCTTTCATATTGCATATATAGAGCACATTCTTTTCAAGTCACTGGTTTTACATTAAGTATTTTTACACCATTTGTGTTTTTTATATATGTACTTAGTGTATTGATGAGCATCTCATTTTATTAGTTTGAAAGGAAGTAGATGAATTATCCTAAAGTTTATCCTTACAAAAACATTTCAACTTAGAACTGTCTTATAAATAGGACAGTAATCCCATACAATGAATTATCTCATTTAGTGAGTGTGCATTTCCATTTACCTTTGAAATTATCATCGTTGAAAGCTAAGCATTTTATGAGTATAACTCATTGGGATTTTATTTGGGTTAAGATAGGCATTCTAATTATACCGGCCTTTACATGCTTTTAAATGTAAAATAGAAGTATTCAATGTAGTATTTAAACTATGGGAATGGTTATACTTCATCAGAACAATAAAGATGTATAATTTATAATTTGGAGGACAGATTATCCTTTTGATGTCAACTTCACATAACCTCATTAATTAAAAACAGACTAAAAGCATCGACTTCACCTTCTAAACATGAAACAGGCACTGGCTTCATTTTGGTTTTATTGGCATTGTTTTTGAATAAAAACTGAATAGTAATTCTATATTTCTGTTATTGGATTGGGTTTGTTTTTCTTTCAGCCTTAGAATAGTAGAAGATAGGAAGGAGGGAAGTGGTATCGTCAAAACAGGCATGTTCAAGGCTAACAACAAATCAGAATTTTTCCAATCATCTGGATCTCCAGAAAATACTGTGTTCTATTTCTGAAACCTAGACCATTTGGGGCTGTTTTTCATCTCTGATCTGGAGAATGACCAGAGAGCTCGGTCTCTTCTGGAGTTGGTCCAAACTTAGCTTAATTGAGGGAAATGACTGTCAAACTTTTGAAAAAGCACAGAAACTCAATGTGTGAAGCTGCAGAAGCCCATCGCAGCAGATCCTGCAGAGCCACCACAGCCCAGATCCAGGTTGGAATAGCCATCTTCTATAGCAAGCACTTGTGCAGTGAATGAGTTCATGATTCCTGGAGCCTTTTTACCTGTGCCCCAGACTGACCCAAATCTGAGCCCACCTCCCAAGTTCTGAACACCCAGACTACTGACACAGCTCTGATGTTATGATGTGGATCTGAAATGTCATGGCTTTGTCCCCAAGGTAGCAGGGTTTAGAGGTGGGGCCTTTGGAAGATCATCAGATTATGAGGACTTTGACCTCATTGGTGGATTAATCCACTGATGAATTTATAATTTACTGGACTATTGGGAAGTGGTGGAAACTTAGGAGGTGGGGCCTCATTGGAGGGAGTAGATCCTTGAACGCTATATCGTGTCTCCAGACCCTTGCTTTCACACTCTGTCTCTGCTTCTGCCTTGTGTCCATTGTGCAGTGAGCAGCCTTCTATCCGTGTTCAGCATTGCCTCAGGCCCAAAGCAAGGGGCCAAGCGACAATAGACCAAAACCTTTCCTCCTTTACGTTTTTTTTTTTTCCAGGCATTTTGTCATAGTGACAGAAAACTGACTAACACACCTAGAAATGCACTATTCTCTTGATACTCAGCTGTTTGTGTGTTTGAAGACAAGATTTTAGAAAACATGGCAATGTTTAGAATGTCCTACCTCGAGTATTTCATATTTTCAGGATGATAGTATATAACTCATATTTAATACTATAATTTGGAGAAGTTATTGTTTTCTAGTTCCTCAAAATGTGAAGAAACTATAAAGTATTCAGTCTCTGATCTAAAAATCCTCAGAAATTCTTTGTATTATGCACAAAAATTTCATCTGGTGAGCATGAATCACAGTGAAAATAAATGATATGTGTGATATTAATTAGTATAGCATTTGGTCAGTAATTATATTTTTCATTTACTTAAATGAGGGGGAAAATTCTTGCTCACATCTACTTCTCAGAGATATACTAAAAGACACAATGCATGCTCTATGAAACTATGTTATAAACTTGGGAATGAGGTAGTTCTAGAACTAGGAGCCCTGGTGTGTGTGCATGTGTGGCTATTGCTAGGTTTGAATACAGTTTGAACTTCCCCAGGGCTTTGTGTGTTGAAATTTACTCCCTATTGTGAGATACTATGAGTTGGACAGTTAATCTGACTATGGTGGTTAGAGGTGGGGGCCATTGGGAGATGATTATGATTAGATAAGTTCATTTTGGTGGTTGAATCCTGGTGGCTTTATAAGAAGAGTGAGAGAGACTAGACACACACACACACACACACACACACACACACACACACACACACACACAACTGCTCCCTGTCTCCTGCTATGCCATGCCCTCTTCCACCTCAATCTCTGCCAGCGGCAAGTCCATCACCAGATGTAGCACCTTCAGAATCATGAGACAAAATAAACCTCTTTTCTTTATAACTCATCCAGTCTGTAATCTTGTGGTACTAGCAACAGAAAATGCACAGTACACATAGACATTCACATATACACACACATACATACCCACTTTTCCCTACTAACAAGGAATAAGGACATCTAAGAGTCCCAGGAGAAATACCACATCTTATCTTGAATTCAGCTAGGCAAAAAGAAGCTGAAAAACAGTAGAAATACATAGACCTGATGGGCATGAACATTAACTGGCAAAATATCACATTCAGAACGGATTAAAGAAAGACTAAGGGTATTTAGCTGACAAAATATTACATTTAAGATAAAGAAAAGCTAAGAGTATTTTAGAAAAATAATTTGTTAGCTGGAACTTTTGAGCCTCTGCATACACAGCAACCTTCCATGAATATATCTGTTGAAACAATTTAAATTAATCAGCTGTTTAACAAATAAAATTAATTACAAATAATACCTGTTGAAACAATTTAAATTAATCAGCTGTTTAACAAATAAAGTTAATTACAAATAAACAATCCCAAGTCAAATACCAAAATATCAGGCTATACAGTATTAGTCATATTCCTTGCTGAAGAGAAGTCCTAGAGATAATTATGAATTGTTTGAAGGTACCTTCATTTTTTATATGTTTACACAATTAGAATATTTTTAACTTAAATGAATTAAAGTTATTTGGATTTTTTTTTTTTGAGAAATGATTTTCATGAGTGCTCGGTTTTTTTTTATTTGTGACGTCACATTTACATGAAATCTGGACAGATGCACAGACATAAAGACATATATTTGTGACGTCACATTTACGTGAAATCTACACAAGTGCACAGACATAAAGACATATATAAAAAAGAAAAACACAATTGTGTGCACACTAAAGAGAGATCCTCTTGTCCCGGCCGGGAGGAATGAGACTTAAGTTGTGAATTTATTGAAGAAAAAAGGGCGCAGCTTAAAAATTTCTTAGCTGAAAAGGCAAAGATGAGGTTCCTTTGTCGGAAAAGAGACAAACTTGCGCAGGTGCGCAGATTGATACCTCTTTTAAGGGAATCATTCCACAACTACTTCATCTTGGCCCTTTTGATTTGGTACCTGTTTTATTAATCTTGATGGTATCCATACCGGCGAGGATTCATGCTGTGGAAAAACACAAACAAGATACTCTCTCCCAAATTAATACTGGGTCTGGGCCCTTCCATGTGCCTGAAAGAACATCTTTCCAGTAAACCAAAGGTATATGTTGTTGATGTGGATTCCAGTGTCTGTCTCCAGCCGAATATCTTTTGGAATCCAAAGTTTAAAAAATTAAAGTAAAAAGGGCAACGGCTAATCTATCTATCTTCAGGATTTGTCCAATTTCCTTCTTTTTGTTTCAAAAGCATAAGTTTGAGTGTGCAATTAGCTTGTTCAATTATGCCTTGGCCTTGAGGATTATACGGAATACCAGTCTTATGAAGTATACTGAATTTTGCACAAAACTGTTTGAAAGATGAGGACATATATGCAGGGCCATTGTCTGTTTTAAGCATTTTGGGAATGCCCAGTGCAGCAAACGCTTGTAAACAATGAGATGTAACATCTTTAACTTTTTCTCCAGCATGTAAGGAAGCAAAAATCATGCCTGAGCATGTATCTATGGTCATATGAATAAATTGCAATTTTCTCAGTGGCCCCTAAAAAAATACCCTTTACCTTTTTGATGATGATTTCCTTAAGCTCAATAGGGTTAGGATTACCCTGTAGATTTTTATTTTTAACACCTGCGGGCTTGGTTTCAAGGTGTACTCCCATTTGTTGTAAAATATCTCTTCCCCATAAGGTAACTGGCAAGGTGGACAAAACATAAGGCTGAAATGTTCCTTGATGCCCTTCATCATCCTCCCATTTTAAAACTGTTGCACTTTGTTCTGGGCTATTAGAATATCCCAAGCCTCTTAAACTGGTTGAGGCTTTTTGTAAAGGCCAGTGTTTGGGCCATTGTCATACGTTGATAATGGAAGAGTCAGCCCCAGTGTCAATCAACCCCTCCATCTCTATTCCTTGAATTTTTATTTTGCACATAGGCTTATGTGAACAATCCTGAACCCAGCAAGCCATAGGTCCCAAGCCAGTGGAACCAAATCCCCTATTCTTCCTATTTTGAGGCATACTCTTAAATGAGTCATGTAAACTGGGAAGGAGAAGCAGCTGAGCAATTCTATCACCTTGGTTAACAGAGCTAATGCCTCGAGGGGAACTAAGCATAATCTTAATTGCTCCTTGGTAGTCTGAGTCTGTTACACCTGGAGTCACTTGAAAACCTGATAAGCTTTTAGAACTTCTCCCAAGGATAAGTCCTACAGTCCCTAAGGGAAGAGGTCCCCTGACTCCCGTGGGAATCAGTTGAACCCCCATTTCGGGTGTTAGCACTATTCGGGTGGTGGAACAGAAGTCTAATCCTGCACTTCCTCTTGTTCCTCTGACAAGGGAGTCAATGGGTAAGAGGGATTGTGTCGAGGAATCATCTGGATGATTTGAGGATACTCCTCCTCTAATGCCTCGTACATTTGTGGGCCCCGGGGCATTGGGCCCTGTGCCCTGTTTTTGGAATTGCCAGACAAAATGTTACCATAAATATCAGTTTTAGATCTGCACTTATTAGCCCAATGGTTTCCTTTTTTACACCTGGGGCATCGGCCTGGGGCACGATACGAGCTTGATCTTATTTCTATTGTCTCTTGCCTTCTTTGGGGATATTGTTTTCTAAAATAACCTGATTGACTATAATAATTTTTAGGTTGAGCCCTTCTTGGAAAATTTTGAGGAGAAGCACCTCTCATTGCTGCTGCAATCACATTTCCTGTAACAAAGGCATCGTTTATGTCTTTGCATAGCCTTATATATACAGAAAGGTCCCTTTTAGATTTCCAAGGTCTGATAGTGTCTTGACAATATTTGTTGGCATTTTCATATGCCAGCTGAACAACTAATGGCATGGCTTGATCAACGTCTCCAAACATTCTACCTGTAGTTCTCAAAAGTCGATCAGCAAAGTCAGCATATGGCTCATTAGGTCCCTGAATTACTTTAGACAAGCTACCCTGTAAGTCACCAGTTCCTTGTAAAGTTTTCCATGCCCTAACAGCTGTGGCATATATTTGAGCATAAACTCCAGGATCATACTGAATCTGAACCTGTAAATCAGCATATTGCCCTTCTCCGGTTAACATGTCTACATTACGGTTTGGAAATCCTGCAGTCACATTTCTTCTAGCTGTTTCAACACAGACCTCTTGGAATTGAGATCTCCAAATTAAGTATTGTCCCCCGCTCAATACTGCCTTACATAAGCCTTTCCAATCTGAAGGAGTTAAGTTCAAAGCATTAAGGGCTTCAAGCATACTTATGGTAAAAGGAGCTTGGGGTCCATATGTCATTGTTGCTTCTTTAAAATTTTTTATAGTTTTGAAATCTAAAGTTTCATGGTACCTTTGCTCGTTTTGATTTTCAAGTACTGGCAGATCCCAATGTCCCTGCGAGTTTTGACACTCAAGGGTACTCAAGTGCTCAGAAAGACCTTTAATCTATGCTTCAAGGGCACGCAAGTGTTCAGAAATACCCCTCATAATTTCTGTAATTGATTCAACCCATGGGGGAGCAGAGGGCACAAGTGGTTCCTCCACTTGACGGTCCCTTATCTTGGTCCTCTTTAATTTCCTTTTGTTATCGGAATTACTTTTACTTAATTCCTCCTCACTACTACTACTCTCACTGGTCCTAACTGATTTAGTACCATCCTGAGTCCCAGGTTCAATTGAGAGCACGTATTCCTCAGCCACCTTTAATAAATCTTGAATAGCTTTAGCAGCTTGGATCTTTGTCATTTTTGAGCCTACACTAATACTATCCTTACTGGTCCTAACTGACTCAGCGGAGGCTATGCTTTCATGATCACTTTCACTTTTTTCCAAATCCTCCTCACTAACAACTGAATCAGCTATATCAAAGAATTCTTCCATAGCCTTTATCACTCGGGTCTTAGTTATTTTCGAACCCATTTTAACCACTCTGACTAGACTCCTGCAAGGCTCCTCAATTTTCTTACCGTGCCGATTCTGAATTCCCCGTACGGGCCACCACTTGTTGCCGCCTGCAGCTGCTGCCACCTGCAGCAACAATACCACGGGAAAGAATTCAGAGGCAGACTGGAAACGAGTAGGTTCTTTATTCTGCTTTCTCTTCTGACTTCTCTCTCCAACTCCAACAACAACCCCCACACAACTCCAACCCTACTTGGTTAAATACTCTTCACCTTAACAAGTATACACGTATCACAAGCTCAACTTACAGGTGCGTTACACTGTGTTCACGGGCACAGAAAGATTCTTAGTAGATTACATTAAGGTCAGGAAAAAACAATAAAAGGTCTCCTCTTTGGCTCTTAGTCAGCCGCCATCTTAGCTACCTCCTCATTAAGGCTCTTACGTAAACCCAGGGATTCAAACCAAACCCTAGAAGCAGGGAAGGAGGACAGAAGGAGCCTCTTCCTTGTAGAACAACTGCAAGATACTATAATCTCTCAGCAGCCTTCCTTTTGGAAAATAAAATAGTAGTTTTTATTTTCCTGGTTGTCATATGGTCCATTATTTTAGTTACAGACACAAACATTAAACAAGGTAAAAATCGAAACTCATCAGAAAGTAGACCCATCATTTAACTTTCTCAGTATTTGTTGAAAGTGGTTAAAAAGCAGCATGCAAGGGGAGACTTGGGGGTCAAACTGCCAAGTTCACATCCAGCTCAAATAATGATACTGAACAAGTTAGTTAACATCTCAGTACCTATTTCCTATTTGATGGGATATTAACAGGACCCATTTTGAAGGGGTTTTTTTTTTTTTGATGATTAAGTGAGTTCATACACTGAAACCTCTTAGAACAATGTTGGGCACATTGTAATTGTAAATTATTAACTGTTGTCATCCATCAGGAGGTAAGGATTGTAATAGATACAGCACACATAAAATGCATCATATTTATGCAGTTTATGTGTATTACATGTATGCATAAATATGTTGGAGATGGTCATACATGCAAAAAAGAACAAGGCAGAGGAGCATAAGAAACTGCTCCCCTGTTCTTATCCATGCTTCTCCATCATTTCCATCTTTCCATTTACACAATCAAATCTCTTTGTTACATCTTATCCTATCATATATATATACATATGCATATATATGTATATATGTATATATTTTTTCTTGGATTATATATAAATATGTATATAACAATATATATCCATCTATTTCCTCTGGTTTCTTCCAATCAGATAGATCTAAGTTTAAATCTGGACATGTTAGGAAGCACTTGTCAGAGTCTTCATTTGTAATATGTTTATGTGTCCTTGTAAGGATTAAAGGAAAAATATGTGCAAATGTTTTGAGAATATGCTGCCAATAGTTAAGTGTCCTTTTCTATCTGTTTTCCACACACTGCCTGATTAATTTTCCCTAAGGACATCTCTGATTACCTCTCTACATTCATGTTTGACCAGTCTATGGAGAAGAATCCAAACTCCTCAGCATTTACACCTTATTTCCACTAATACCAATAACTAATACTTAGTAGGTACTTACTTTTGTCAGATACTGGGCTAAATGTATTATAAACTCTTTAATCCTTTAAACAACACTTTGGGGTAGGTCTCTGGTATAATGAGAAAATATATATTTGGTTTTCTCACAGATGTCCTGAAACCCTTGGAAATTTCCTGAGTGACAGGAGTGTCTTTCATTATTTGTAGTGAGCTCTTTTTAGCCATATGTGAATTTATGCTGACAAGGTGACTTAAGTGGTCCCTTAGATATTTCAAGGGAGGGGCTGGCTATGCCAGGAAGACCATGCATGTGATTAGAAGATTGAACTTTAACCCCAACGCCCTACCCCTATAGGGTGGAGTGGGTCTAGAGATTGAATTTGATAATCAATTGCTAATGATGCAATTGATGGTGTCTATGTAATAAAGCCTTGATAAAAACTCTCAAACAAAGCTTGGGGAAATCCCAGGGAACACACTGATGTGCTGGGAGGGTGGGATGCTGGGGAGGGCATGCACCTTGCCGTGTGGACCTCTTCCATTGGCTGTTCCTGAGTTGCTTCCTTTTTAACAAACTGCTTGTTATGAGTAAAATACTGTCTGGATTGTTCTATCAAATTACCAAACCTGAAAGGTTTGTTAAAAACCTCAAATTTATGGTCAGCTCTGAAGAAGCAGAGATCACCTGAGGACCCCCTATTTGCTTCTGATGTTTTAAGTGGGAGCAGTCTTGTGGAACCAAGACCTTAACTTGTGGGGTCTGTGCTAACTCAGGGTTGATACTGTCTGAATTGAATTATGGGCTTCAGAGAACTGAATGTGGTTGGAAAGACACAATAATCCCACAACTATTCCCATTTTAAAGACAGGAAACTCTAAAGCAGATAGTCAGTGACTTACTCACCCTGGGGTCAGCTTCCATTTCAGCTCTGCCTGCCTGACTCCAGAATCCCCATCTACAACACTGAACAGCTGCCCCATATCTGAAGTTCCAGTCTTGTCGGTATTCCATGGACAACCCCATAAAATTCCTGCCTCCATGTTTCTGTTCATGCTGCTCCTCTTACCTAGAACAGTTTTTTCTCCCATCTCCATGTTCTAATGCCACATCAAGGTCAAGCACCAAACTTGGCCAACTGCTTAGCCAGCATGACCAATCCCATGCTGCAGCCACAGAAGAATGCAGCTCATAAACCTGCAACAACAGGGATGGTATTGGCCTCCAGACCCAAGGCTTTCCCGTGGATTTCACTGCTTTCTTGATACAGAGGTCACATTATCTCCAAACTACTCCTATTTGGACAGGAAACACTAAGGCCTGCTCACTCCTGGGAGACTCCGGATGATGCTGACATTGACTTTGACTCAGGGACTTCCAATGGCCTTGTCAAATCTTCCTTGGGCTGCACAGTTTTGCACAATCCTTTGTCCACTTTCCTTCACTAAGGTTAGGCATGAATGGCGGCTTGATGGCTCTCCCAGGCTGTCTGAGCTCTCTCTCAATTTTCTCAGAACTGATACCTCCTAATAGAATCTGTGAACATTTAGTTGGGGTTTACTTCTTGAAGAACCCATATGAACACACTCTACTGGGTTAAAATACTGTTTTCCCTCCTGAGCCTCCTGAGCACCTCTCATAACATGGAATGTAGTCTACCTTGAACTGCTATTGCAGTATTATTTCCTCTACTATATTTTAAGATCCTCTCAAGGCTGTAAGAGTGAGTCAGTTTTTTTATTTTTATGTACATCTTATTGATAGTAAATACATATTTGGTGGCTGAGTAGATGAATAAATAAAGATATGAGAGAAGGGAATACAGTGTAACGGGGAAACGTGTCTCCAGCTGTGCTCTCTGGGATATTAATGGACGTTATTTAGGAGGGGGAAAGGATTCCCTGGTCAAATAAGTTTAGGAACTGCTGCACTAAGCAAACCTTAACAGGTTTCTTTACTGTAAGATTTTTCAGGACATTCAAGGTGCTATTTTTGTTTTTATGACACTCCAGGAAGCAATCATTCTAGGATCATAGGACTGGTGTTCTGAGGAACCCAATTTGGGTTAACTTAATTAGAAAGATCAAGGAAAGCCCACAGAGGCATAGCACATCTGAACTGAGTCCCAACTGGACAGATATTAGTAGACCAAGTTTGGAGAAACAAAAAGAAGGGCTTTCCAGGCAGCATTTCATAAACTACAAAGGCAAAAAATACAAACTGCATGCAGGAATGAATACAAGGACCATTTACTTAAAAGGTTTCTATATGAGCCTGGAAGGAAGGTCATGGAGGATCTGTAACTAAGATGACGACATTGCTACTTCATCATGTCACTGTGAGGGTGTCTACTCTAGGAAATGATGGAATAAATGGTGACAAAGGGAATCACTAGTTTTAATTAGAAAGACACCGTGTGTGTAATGCTTTGCCAAGAATGATTCCGTATGCTGCAAAAACAAATGAAGCAATCTCCAGTTTTATATCCAAGGCAATTTTTTGTCACATTACTAAACCCATACTCATAATAAGGTTTCTGTCATGTTTAATAAGCATCTGCAATAAGAGTCATGGAAAGAATGTATTTAAACCACGTAAGGATGAACAAATCAGTTTGCATCCATTTCTTTGGAATAGAAATGGCAAATCACATTCTTTAAATTTATTGGGCCTTTTTTGGCTCAGATTTGTAGCCTACTTTCACACCGTTGGGGCAGCAAAAGTTTGTAACCTTTAAGCAAGCTTAACCTTTACTCACTTCCAGAGACATTTAGTGCTTGTGGGCATTTCCTTTCAACCAAAAAGCAGTGTATGGCACTGTGCAGACACAGTGCCAGGGCACACCTGGTCCTTTCTGGGCAGATCAAGGTGTCACAGCAGTGGACACAGATGATGAGTCTGTGCTCTCAAGGACGCCAGACTGTTGAAGGTTTGAAAATTCCCAACCAGCGCCTTTTCATTCAAGTTACATGAAGAGCGAATACTGTTTTAAAAGTTGACAATATATTCATTTTCAATATTAAATGGTAGAAAGTTGAACAAATTTTACTCTAGATCTGATGTGTTCCCTTGTATCATATGATCTCAATAAGTCATCTTAAATTTAGACATTTTTAAATAATGACTTCAATAGTTCAGGTTTAAATGATTTCAAATCCATGTAGGAACCATTTCAAACTGTTCCCAAGCCAACATTGGTTATGGTACTGGTAGTCAGTTACAGAGAAGTGTTTTCTGAGGGTTTCTTCAGTTATCAAAATGTTTTGGCAATTATTCTGCTTAGGATGCAAATAAGATTTATATCTTTCAATTTTTGTTGTTGTTCCAATTTTGATTCATTTCTCTTTTAGTCTATGACCTAGGAGTTTTTGTCGGCACTTTCCTTTGTGCATATACAACCTACCCCACTGTGTCAGACTATCAAAGAGAAACCTTGACTACAGGTGTTCATTTATTCTTTCTCTTCACTTAATCATACTGGCTCCCTGCCCCAGGATCTTTGTTCATGTCATTCCTCTATGAAACACTGTCCCTTCTCCTTCTCACCAGGTTAACACCTATCATTTGCTCAAAGGAAACTTCTCAGGCATAACTGAGTCAGTGCTTCTTTGAAAATCTCTCCCAGCCTTTCCCTACTCCTTCTTAGAACTCAAGACTGTGGTAATTTTTGTGTTGTGTGATTGTTCAGGAGAAGCCTGATTTCCCCCTAGAACCTAATCTCCCTGAGGTTAGAGATCTAGTATGTCTGTATTACCCTGCATATTTCAAATTACATTTAATACATATTCTTCAGACTCTTTGATATGTTTCTCAAGAAGTTATCTGCTTTGGAAACCGCCCCCCAAATTGAAAAGTGCACAAGAACTACCAAATAGTAGGAAGATTTGCTGATTTTAAAAGAATATCTTATCTACTTTTGCCAGTAAAGTATATATTTTAAAATGAATCTGTCTAACCAGCTAAACAAACTTCTGATACAGCTGCTCAAGGAAAAAGAAAGATGATACAAATCAAATAAATACTGAATTGGGGGAGGAAATCAGTATGACAAAACAGAGATACTGCAACAATAAAAATATTAAGAATTTAGCCTTAACAAATGTAGAAAATCTAGACAATAGGAATAACTTTCTGGAAAAATATAAAATGCAAAAAAATGGCTCAATAGGAAAGATAAATATTGAATAGACTAGTAATTATTAAAGCAATTGAATCTGGTAAGTGCCCAGATCCAAAAAAATATTATAAGTGCATTCCACCAAACTTTCAAGGAAAAAGTAATAATCCTTTTTGCATGCTTGATTCTAAAGCTGAATAAACAATATAAGAAAAGTAGCAGTTCTTTCCTTATGAGCCCTGCACAAAATACTAGCTAACCAAGAATATAGCTATTAATGATAATGCTGCATCAGGAAGGGTTTATTCTGGAAATTCAAACAGTATTTAACATCAGAAAAGAAGTAATATTAAGTCCTTCATAAATGATGAAAGGGAAAATAGTGCTGTTGTGATAATGTGTGCAGAGGGTAATAGATAACATTCAACACCTATTGATGATTTTTATTTTTTAAAAAATCTAAAAGTATGAAAATATTTTGTGTAAAACCAATGACTTGGAAAACTGTGCTCTTTATATGTAATATGAAAGGAATTGCACTCTAAAAGCATGTATAACAAATTAAATTAACTAAATTTTAAAAATCTAAAAGAGTTAAGAGAATACAATGCTAAGTGAAGTTAGCCAATCCCCAAAAGCCAAATGCCAAATGTTTTCTCTGATGTAAGGAGGCCGATTCACAGTCGGGTTGGGATGGGGAGCATAGGAGGATTAGAGGAACATTAGAATGGCCAATGGGGAGGGAGAGGATGGGAGGGGACAAAAGGGTCAAGAAAAAAAAATAGATGGTAGAATGAGATGGATATCATTACCCTAAGTGCATGTATGAAGTCACAAATGGTGTGAATATACTTTGTATACAACCGGTAATATGTAAAAAATGTGCTCTACAAGTATAATATGAAATGTAATACATTCTGCTGTCATTTCTAACAACTTAGAATAAAAAAACAAATTTGAAAAAAAATCATGAAGTTATTAAAAAAAGAGTTTGGAATATCAGAGTATTTTCTTATTGTAACAAAATCTAAACACTCACAAAAAATCAACACAATTAACAAAACATCACACTTAATAGGAGAACCTAAATATTCCTTCAAAGAATGAAAATGACTACCCTCATCATTACTATGTAATATAAATTTGTAAGTATTGGCAATTAGCACAAGATAAGGCAAGGAAATAAGACCCAAAAGAATTCAAATAGAAGAGACAAAGTGATATTATAATCTGCCTAGAAAACCCAATGGAGAACTTCCTGCTTCCAGTCCTACATATAAGAAGCTTAGAATTTGCCACTTCATCCAAACAACAAGAAATATTTGATCACACTAAATAAAAAATTAACAACTCTTATAGGTCTGTAGAAAAGGGAGATAACAGGGCAAACCACTGCCCCCCCCCCGCCCCCCCGCAAATTGGACAGACAGATACATAGATCACAAAGTATCAGACTGGAAATCTCTGCAGGCTCAAGTACCAGGGGAGGAAGGCCTAGACTTTACTAGACAAACTGCTCAGAGTGGACAGGGCTGAAAGGTGAAACTCCAGGAAGACCCAGTCACAGAGGGACCCCCACACTTTTGTGAGTTTTATCACCAGGAGTTCCACAAGATTCCCAGAGGAACTATCAGAGAAAAATGCTCTCATGCTTTCAGCAGGAAGAAGGGAAAAGGTTTTGAAATATGCCAGAAGTATTCTATTCTTTCCAAGGTCTGCCTGTGGAAGAAAGCAATTAACTGGAGTCTAACCTACTAGGGTTTTAGCAGAGCCTGAGCAACCAAGCAGAAGGAAAAGACCCAACTCCAGCTCCATCAAACCATACTAAGGGAATGAGAAAAAAAAATGAGACACATTTATGAAGTTCACTGTCCAGAGCCATACGCTCACATAAAGACTGAGACCTAATCACAGAACTATAAGACACTTCCTCTCCCCTCGACCACCACGTCACTAATGGACTAGTTCCAGCACTTCCCTTTACAGTATATCCTGTTCATTTATAAAGAAAAAATAAGGCATGCTAAAGAGGAAAAAACAAACAAACATGGTTTGAGGAGATAGGACAAACACCCAGAACCAGACATTGATCAGACCAGGAATTTCAAACAGCTATGATTAATATGCTTGGGATTTGATGGACAGAGTAGACAGCATGCAAGAACAGATGAACAATATAAGCAGAGAGATGAAAATCTTAATAAAGAACCACAGAGACGTGCTAGGACTCAAAAACTGTGACAGATAGAAATAACCTTTGATGGGCTTATCTGTAGACAGGGTGCAGCTGAGAAAGAATCTTTTGAGACAAGAACAAAAGAAAATAAGAGCTAAGAGAAGAGAAAAAACTTCCTCATTTGCAAATTTAATAATCTACATGGAAAACCCAAGAAGGGACCTCTGGTTTCCGGTTCCACATGTACAGAACTTGAAAGTCAACAGTCCACCCCAACAACTAGGAAAAGGTTTGGAGAGATCACATAGAAACCCCAAAACCAAAAAGGAAAGCGATAAAGACAACAAAAACCTGGAAGTGAATATCCAAAGACTTTTGCAACTACAAAAGATATAATATGTGCATAATGGAAATATCTGAAAGAGAGAAAGGAGCAGAAGGAAGACGTGAAAATATAATGACTGAGATTTTCCCAAAATTAATGTCTGACACAAAACAACAAATCTTGGAAAAGCTCAGAGAACACCAAGCAGGATGAATACCAAAAAACAAACCAACCAACAAAAAAAACTACACCAGACATATTATGTTTAAACCACAGAAAAATAAAGAAAAAATTTAAAGAACCCAGAGGGGAAAAAACCACACCTCACCTATTGGGGAGCAAAGGTAAGAATTATACCAAACTTCTCAGAGTCCAACAAACAAGAAAAGGACGGAGTGAAAGACTTAAAGTATTGAGCGGGGGCAGAGGGAGGGAGAAAGCTAAACCCTGAAGTCTGTATCCTGTAAAATTATACTTTGAAAGTGAAGAAGAAGTCAAAAAACTTTCTTGAAAAAACAAAATTGAGGAAATATGTTGCCAGTAGACTTGCTTTGCAAGAAATATTAAAAGAATTTCTTCAGAGACAAAGTAAAAGTTTTGGCTCAAGAATTGTATCTACAGACAGGTTCAGTGGCACACGTCTGTAATCCCAGTGACTCAGGAGATTGTAAATTAGAGGCCAGACTCTGCAATTCAGTGACACCCTCAGCAACTTAGCAAGACCCTGTCTCAAAATAAAAAAAGAAAAAATAAAAAGGGGATGTAACTCAGTGGTAAAGTACCCCTGGGTTCAATCTTGGCACAAAAAGAAGGAAAGAGAGGACCAAAAAGAAAGAAAGGGAGAAAAGAAGGGAAACAGAAAGGAGAAGAAAAGAAATTGTCTACATAAAGAAAGGAAGAACATTGAAGAAAGAGTAAATGAAGCTAAAATAAAAACTTTTATTTTCTTATTCATAATTGATTTTTAAAATGACAATTTATTCAAAATAATACTAATAATAGCAGGGAAGGGAGGGGGATGGGAATGGGAGAGACAGTAGAATGAATCAGACATTACTTTCTTATGTTCGTATATGAACACACAACCAGTGTAACTCCATATCATGTAAACCACAAGAATGGGGAGTTATATTCCATGAATGTATGATATGTCAAAATGTATCCTACTGTCATGTATAACTAAAAAGAACAAATAAAAAAGTCAAAATTAATAATAATAAGAAGAACAACAAAGCAAATGGCAGAATAGGAGATCCAGGCTTCATTACCTCCCACAGCAAGCTCACTTAGCATCTATCCACAGACCAGAACGCCTTGGTGAAAATCCCCAAACTTGGGAGTAAACCTGAGAACACAGTGTGGACCATAGAACTGAATCAAAACTACATTAGGAGGGTGAGACATGATGTCACTTTGACCACATGGCTTCTCCACTCCAAGTCGGCACAGTGCCACACAGAGAATTCCCACAGGGTCCAGAGTTTCTGCAGTGGGAAGTGAGAACCAGAGGTGGACATCCAGTTTCCCTAGCATTCCAAGATGCTTCCTGGGAAACCCATTCTAGTCTCACCTCAAGGGGAGAACACCCGGGAATGGCACCATTAGACAACCTGGAACCAGACAGAAACAAAGAAAGCAGGTGGGTCTACAGCAAGGAGCACCTAGATACTGCTCTGTGTACCCGCCAGCCATGGTGCCCAGTCAGAGGTACCAGCCAACAGCATGTCCCACCTGTGAAGCTGAGATGTTTCCTCCCAGAGTGGTGAGAAGTTCTATGTGGCTTGAATCCCTACTCAGTCAGCCTCCAGGATCAGATTTGGACCCGAGCCCAGGGCACCACCAATGCTCACCACAGTATACTTCAGTCAAGGGAAGGGACTAATTATGCTACACCTGGGAGTTTAAGCAATGCTCAGCATGGCCATAACACCCACCCCCAGACCCCAGCCATGCCAAACTTCAGCGAAGAACAAGGCAAATTCTGCCACACGTGCAAGTTTAAATAGCACTTGGCCCACCTGCAAAGCTGATCTAAAGATCCTGCCAAGGGAGGGAAACAACCACTGTGACAAATTTCAGCAAAATGTGGGGATGGTTCTGTTGTACTCTAGAGTTCAAACAGCACCTGCTGTGGTCTTGCAGCCCACCTCAAAGTCCTACCTAAAGATGAAGGCAAACATTCTTACATTTCTTGTAAGCCTAGCAGCTGCCTCAGTCCATCCCAAGCAGCGACTCCACCTAACCTAAGGGCCCATTTTGCAGCTCTGTCTTAGAACTCACATAATGGTACCTCCTAGCCACAGAATCCAGACTGAGGTTCAGCCTGACTGCTGGTGATTGCAGTGTATATCCAGCAGCTCTACCTGATTGCAGAACTCCTCTTTCTAGACAGCAAGAACCAAGCACTGCTCCTCCTGAACGTAAAGCAAAGGCAGAAACCCAGGCACCTGAGAACCTAAAAGTAAACTCTGCCTGCTGAGGGTTGTCACCAACTGGCCCATCAAGAATTATGGGCTGGACTAAAATATCGAATGTCTATCCCTGCCAAAGAATACCTGTACACGTTGGAAGGAGTGGCTGTCTCCTCAAATGCACAAACACTAATGCATGGACTTAAGGATTGCAGAAAACTCAGGAAATCATGGGAACAAAACTGACAAAACTCCAATCTCTAAAACAATGTAGGTCTATAAGTGACAGAGAATTCATAATATAACACCATTAAAGAACAGTGAACTATGAAAATATATAGGCAAAAATTAAATGAAATTGGGAAAACAATACATGATCAAAACTAAAAATCCAACAAAGAAGGAGAAAAAATTAAATTACCCAAATAGAAATACAAGAGATATAGAATAAAATGATGCTGGTGGGACTGCAAATTGGTACAACCATTATGGAAAGCAGTATGGATATTCCTTAGAAAACTTGGAAAAGAACCACCCTTTGACCCAGTCATCCCACTCCTAGGTTTAGACCAAAAGGACTTAAAATCAGCATACTACAGTGACACTGCCACATCAATGTTTATAGCAGCTCAATTCACAATAGCTAAACTATGGGAAAAACCAAGGTGCCCTTCAATAGATGAATGGATAAAGAAAATGTGGTATATATACACAATGGAATATTACTTAGCCTTAAAGAAGAATGAAATTATGGGATTTGCAGGTAGATGGATGGAGCTGGAGAATATCATGCTAAGCAAAATAAGCCAATCCCAAATAACCAAAGGTTGAATGTTTTCTCTGACATGTGGATGATAAATTACAATAAGATCAGGGGGGCTAGGGAATAATAGAGGTACTTTGGACTAGACAGAGGGGAGAAAAGGGAGGGGAGAGCACATGGGGGTAGGAATGACAGTAGAATGAATCAAACATGATTACCCTATGTGCATATTACATGACCTTTGTAACTCTATACCATGTACAACCAAAAGAATGATAAATTATACTCCATTTATGTATGATGTGTCAGAATGCATTGTATTGTCATATGTAACTAATTAGAACAAATTATAAAAGAGAAGAAATTTTTAAAAAGAATATAATGATGGAAATTTTAAAAATTTAATATAAAGCTTCAATAGCTGTCTCAATTAAGCTAAAGAAAGAACAAGTTAGAGCTTGAAAACGGAAAATTTGAAATTATTCAATCAGAGAAACAAACAGAAAAAAAAGAGATTTAAAAGGAAAGAAAAAGGGCTATGCAAAACATGGGACATTATCAAGAAACCTAACCATGGCATAATTCAAATGCCAAAAAAAGAAAGAGAAACATAGCCAAAAGCATATTTTAAAAAAATAATGGTTGAAAATTTTCCCCATCTGGAAAAAGATGTCAATATTCAGGTACAGGAGATTCAGAGATCTTCAATAAAATTCAGTTCAAAGAAGAATCCACACAGACACAACATAATCACACTCTCAAGGATCAAGGACAAAGAAAAAATCTCAGAGCAGGAGGAGATAAGATATGTGTCATATACAAGTCTTGATACAACTATCAATAGATTTCCCAGCAGAAACTCTGCAGTCCAGGAGACAGTGGGAATATATTCAGAGGAATGAAAAATCTGCCAACCAAGAATGCTGTACACAGGAAATCGTCTGTAAAAGATGAGGGATAAATAAAAATTTCCCCAGACAAATAAATACTAAGGGAGTTCATCCTTTAAAGGAATATCTGAAGGGAGTTCTTGAAAAGGCCACTAAATAATAACATGTAACATACAAAAAAAGCACAAAACTCAATAGTATAAATAAAACAGACATATTCAGAATAGTCTAGAATTGTAATAGTACTATGTAAGACAATTATTAGTAAAAGGGTTAAAAGATTAAACTTTAAGAATAATTTTAATATATTGCCAAATGAGACATATTACAAAACAATGTAAATTATTACAAGAAAACAAAATATGTGGAGGGGTATTATGGTTTAGATATGAGGTTTCCCCAAAAAGCTCATGTGTGAAACAATGCAAGAATATTCAAAGGTGAAATAATTAGATTATAAGGGACATAACCTAATCAGTGCAATAATCCACTATGTGAATTAACTGGGTGGTAACTGTAGAGATAGGGTGTGGCTGGAGGAGGAATTAATTCCCTGGGGGTATACCTTTGGTGTTTATATTTTGTCCCTAGTGAGCGGAGCGCTTTCAGCTTCTTGGCCGTAATGAACTGAGTAGATTTCCTCAATTGTGCTTTTCTGTCATGATGTTATACTTCACCTTGAGCCTAAAGCTATGGAGCCAGCCAACCATAGATTGAACCTCTGAAACCGTGAGTCAAAATAAATATTCCAAAAAAATAAAACAAATGTTCCCTCATCTAAGTTGTGGTCACGGCAACACAAAAGCTGACTAAAAAACAGGAAAGTGTAGAGTTGTTGTGTACAATCTAATTCGAGTTTTTATCAGCCTGAAATAAGCTGTTATGTTTTATGTAAGCCTCTGGTAACCATAAAACAAAAATCTATAGTAGGTGCATGAAACAAAAATGAAAATAATCCAAGCATACCATACTAAAAAAAACCCCAATAAACAAAAAACTATCAAACCATAAAGGAAGATAGCAAGACAGAAAGAAAGAAACAATTAGAAAACAATTGACAAAATGGCAGAAGTTAAGTCCTTACCTATAACAATTACCTTGAATGTAAATGGATTAAATTCTTCAGTTAAAAAAAATAGTTACTGAATATACATAAAGCAGGGCCCAAATACATGCTGCCTACAAAAGACTCACTCTACTTTTAAGAACACACACAGACTGAAAATAAAGGGAGAGAAAATGATATTCCTTGCAAATGGAAACCAAGGAAAGCGGAGATAGCCGTACTTATCTCAGATAAAATAGACTTTAAGTCAAAAACATGAAAGAGATGAAGAAAGGCATTAAATAATGACAAATGAGTCAATTCCTCAAGAAGATATAATAATTGTAAATATATATGTACCTAACATTGGAGCACCAGAATATATAAATAAATATTAATATATCTGAAGTGATAGACAGCAAAACAAAAAAATGGTGGGGAACTTCAATCCCCTGCTTTTTAACAGTGGAGAGATCCATCAAGACATAAAATTAATTTAAAAATTTTTTACTTCAACCACACTTTAGACCAAGTTGACCTAACAGATATATAAAAAACTCACCATCCAACATCTGCAAAATACACACTTTTCTCACACACTCATGAGACATTTTTTTAGGATAGGTTATATGTTAAGCCATAGACAATATTTAGCAAATATAAGAATACTAAAATCATATCTAGCATTATTTCTGACCACAGTGGTATGAAAATCAAAATAAATAATGAGAGAAATCTCAGAAGATTAATAAACAAATGGAAATCAAATAAAATGCTCCTGAACAACAAATGGATTGATGAAGAAATTAAAGGGGGAATTAAGAAATATCATGAGACAAATGGAAATGGAAACACAACATATCAAAGGATGTACAAAAACAGTAATAAGAGGGAAGTTTATAGCAATGAATGTCTACATCAAAGAAGAAGAAAGACCTAAAATTAACAAGTTAATATTTTGGGTCAAGGAAATAGGAAAAGAACAAACTAATCCCCAAATTAGCAGAATGAAAGAAATAATAAAGATTAGAGCAGGATAAACAAATGGAGAAAAGAAAAATAATATGAAATATCAATGAAACTGAGGGTTGAGTTATATTTAAATACAAAGGAAAATTGATGAACTTTTAGCTAGAGCAAGAAAAAAACAGAGGTAGGCACCAGCCAGAAGGAATGACCCAGCCGCCAGTTCGCCTGGCCTCCAGGGCCCGGAGTAGCAGCTCCCTGCTGCTGCAGGCAGGGCCCAAACAGAGGAAAAGCCCCCTCCACTCCTGGGGAACTGTGACTTGCCCAGCTGCGACCTGAACAAGAGGACTGCGGAACTGCTGTTGAGCCCGAGGAGAGCAACACCATCTTTGAGGAAAGCAGTGGCTGACTGGGACAAAGAAACAAGGAAGAAAGGAAAAGCAGCTGCAGAACAGCACACACCTGGTGTGGTTGTTTGTTTGCTTCTGCTCCTCTTTTCTTTCTTTCTTTTCTCCCTTCTCCCTTTTGTATCTTTTCTTCTTCCTTCATCTTCCCTATTTACACCCTGCCATTGCATACTCAACATAGGCAAAAAAAAGTTACACGCAGAAATTGGGATTTCTACAATGGGCGCAATTGAACTATATAGCAAAGCGGTGTTATATATAGTTTATTCTCTATTTTCTTGACTCACTCTCTCTCTCCTCTCTCTTACACTAATTCCTACTCCTTTGTCATTTTTTTTCTTTTCCATCTTTCTTTATTTCTTCTCTCAACGGCTGCATAAGTTAGGTTTATATATAAATCGATCTTTCCACCTAATCGTTCACTCCATTCTCTTTCTTCACTTGTCTGCTGATACTAAACCACTTCCATAGAACTCTCTTTTCATACTTTCTAAGAAAGAACAATTCAATATACTCACTTTCTTCTTCCTAAACATTTCACCTCTGTGTCCAATACTTGAAACTATAAAACCCCATCAGAAGCATACAGAGTAAATTGGAAACAATATCTGGGTTACCTAAATCTGTACATTGTCATCAAACTGGGATTTGCTGAATAGAAAGTGTTAGATTTTAAAGTGTAAAGGAAATATAAGGGGATATGATAGCATTGTAATACAGGAGCAACATAAGGCTTTAAGGTAAAATCGAAATAGTCAAGGTCCCACAGTGCAGGAAGAAAAGACACACAAGCAATATGAAGAAACAAGGGAAGAAAGTGACACAAACAAATCAATATACCTCCTCAGTAGATTCCATGGCAAGCACAGTTGTTGAAATGCCAGAGATGGAATTTAGAAATTGCATATTTCAAATGTTTATGGAACTTAAGAATGAACTCAAAAATGAGATGAGGGAGCAAATACAGGTGGTAAAAGATCATTCTGACAAAGAACTCCAAAAACAAATACAGGAGATAAACGATTACTTCAATAGGGAGATAGAGGCTCTAAAGAAAAATCCAAACATAAATTCTGGAAATTAAAGAAGCAATAAGTCAAAATGAAAGTTCAATCGAGCCGGGCGCGGTGGCGCACGCCTGTAATCCCAGCACTTGGGAGGCTGAGGCAGGAGGATCGCGAGTTCAAAGCCAGCCTCAGCAGTGGCGAGGCACTTAGCAACTCAGTGAAACCCTGTCTCTAATAAAATACAAAAACAGGGCTGGGGATGTGGCCCAGTGGTCAAGTGCCCCTGAGTTCAATCCCCAGTACCCCCCCCCAAAAAAAAAAAAAGTTCAATCGAAAGCATCACCAACAGAGTAGACCACTTATAAGAAAGAACCTCAGACAACGAAGACAAAATATATATACTAGAGAAAAATCTAGATTACACAGCAAAAATGGTAAGAAATCAAGAAAAGAACATTGAAGAATTATGGGACAACATACAAATACCAAACTTAAGAGTGATTGGGGTAGAGGAAGGGGCAGAGTTTCAAGCCAAAGGAATGAGTTAATTTATTTAATGAAATGATTACAGAAAATTTTCCAAACTTGAGGAATGAATGGGAAAGCCAAGTTCAAGAGGCTTAACGAACACCAAGCATACAAAATCACAACAGATACACACCAACACACATTATAATGAAAATGCCTAATATACTGAACAAGGAGAGAATATTAAAAGCCACAAGAGAAAGGAAGCAGATTACATACAGGGGGAAACCAATCAGACTATGTTCAGATTTTTCAACCCAGACCTTAAAAGCAAGAATATCCAGGAATAGCATATTTCAAGCTCTAAAAGAAAATGGATCTCAACCAAGAATCTTATATCCAGCAAAATTGAGCTTTTTTGAAGATGAAATAAAAACCTTCCATGACAAGCAAAAGTTAAAATATTTCACAACTCAAAAGCCAGCACTTCTGAACATCCTGGGCAAAATTTTTCATGAGGAAGAAGAGAAAATTAACAATGAAAATCAACAAAGGGAGATATTAAACTAAGGGAAATACCAACCAGAAGAGAAACCAAATCAAGCTAAAGACCATAATACAAATAAAAATGGATGGGAATAAAAATCACATCTCAATAATAACCCTGAATGTTAATGGCCTAAACTCACCAATCTAAAGACACAGATTATCAGAATGGATTAAAAGAAATGACCCAAAAATTTGCTGTCTCCAAGAAACACACCTCGTAGAAAAAGACATCAATAGACTAAAGGTGAAAGGCTGGGAAAAGTCTTATCACTCACATGGCCTGTGGAAGCAAGCAGGGGTTTCCATTCTCATATCAAATAAGGTAGAATTCAAGCCAAAGTTAATCAAAAGGGACAAAGATGGATATTTCTTACTACTTAAGGGACCCATTCATCAACAGGATATAACAATCATAAATCTATATGCCCCAAATAATGGAGCACCTACATTCATCAAACAAACTCTTCTCAAGTTCAAGAGTAAAATAGACCACAACACAGTTATTCTAGGGGACTTCAACACACCTCTCTCACCAATGGATAGATCATCCAAACAAAAGCTAAACAAAGAAACTTTAGGCCTCCTTAAAACAATTAATAACTTAGACCTAATGGACATATATAGAATATTTCATCCCTCAATGACTGAATACACTTTTTTTTCTCAGCAGCACATGGCTCCTTCTCCAAAATAGACCATATATTATGTCACAAAGCAACTCTCAGCAAATATTAAAAAACAGATACTACCTTACATTCTATCACACCATAAAGGGATGAAATTGGAAATCAACGACAAAACAAGGAATAAGAAAAACTACTCCAACAACTGGAAGCTAAACAACATGCTACTGAATGAACAAGGGGTTGAATAAGACATCAAGGAGGAGATTAAAAAATTCCTAGAGGTAAATGAGAACACAGATACATCGTATAGAAATCTCTGGGACACTATGAAGGCAATAGTAAAAGGAAAATTCATTGCACTGAGTTCATTCCTTAAAAGAAAAAAAAAATGACTTAACATCACACCTCAAAGCATTAGAAAAAGAAGAACAGATCAACACTAAGAGCAGTAGAAGACAGGAAATAATTAAAATCAGAGCAGAAATTAATGAAATTGAGACTAAGGAAACAATTCAAAGAATTGACAAAACTAAAAGTTGGTTCTTTGAAAAAATAAATAAAATTGACAGACCCTTAGTGATGCTAACAAAAAGAAGAGAAAAAAACTCAAATTACTAACATTCGTGATGAAAAAGGGAATACCACAACAAACACCTCAGATATACAGAAGATAATTAGAAATTACTTTGAAAACTTGTACTCTAATAAAATAGAAAATATTGAAAGCATTGACAGATTTCTAGAGTCGTATGATTTGCCTAAACTGGAACCGGAGGCTATACACAATTTAAACAGATCGATTACAAGCGAAGAAATAGAAGACGTCATCAAAAACCTACCAACAAGGAAAAGTCCAGGACCTGATGGGTTTACAGCCGAGTTCTACAAGACTTTCAAAGAAGATCTAATACCAATGCTCTTCAAACTATTTTAAGAAATAGAAAAAGAGGGAGCTCTTCCAGACTCTTTCTATGAGGCCAATATTACATTAATTCCAAAGCCAGGAAAAGACACATCCAAAAAAGAAAACTTCAGACCAATATCTTTAATGAACATAGATGCAAAAATCTTCAACAAAATTCTGGCAAATCGGATACAAAAACATATCAAAAAGATAGTGCACCATTATCAAGTGGGGTTTATCCCAGGGATGCAAGGCTGGTTCAACATTCGGAAATCAATAAACATAATACATCACATCAATAGACTTAAAGATAAAAATCATATGATCATCTCAATAGACGCAGAAAAAGCATTTGACAAAATACAACACCCCTTTATGTTCAAAACACTGGAAAAACTAGGAATATCAGTAACATATCTCAACATTATAAAAGCTATTTATGCAAGGCCCAGAGCTAACATTATCTTAAATGGAGAAAAATTGAAAGCATTCCCTCTAAAAACGGGAATTACACAGGGATGCCCCCTTTCACCACTGCTATTTAACATAATACTGGAAACTCTGGCCAGAGCAATTAGACAGACAAAAGAAATTAAAGGGATCCAGCTAGGAAAGGAAGAGCTCAAAGTAGCACTATTTGCTGATGACATGATAATATATCTAGAAGACCCAAAAAACTCTACCAGAAAACTTTTGCAACTAGTAAATGAATTTGGCAAAGTAGCAGGATACAAAATCAATACCCATAAGTCAAAGACATTTTTGTACATCAGTGACAAAGCCTCTGAAAGGGAAATGATAAAAACTACCCCATCTACAATAGCATCAAAAATAAAATACCTGGGAATCAACTTAACGAAAGAAGTGAAAGACCTCTATAACAAAAACTATAGAACACTAAAGAGAGAAATTATAGAAGAACTCAGAAAATGGAAAGACCTACCTTGTTCTTGGGTAGGTAGAATTAATATTGTCAAAATGTCCATACTACCAAAAGCATTATACAGATTTAATGCAATCAAAATCCCAATGACATTCTTCAAAGAAATAGAAAAAGCAGTCATGAAATTCATCTGGAAAAATAAGAGACCCAGAATAGCCAAAGCAATAATGAGCAAGAAAAGTGAAGCAGGTGGCATCACCATACCAGACTTTAAATTATACTGTAGAGCAATAGTAACAAAAACAGCATGGTATTGGCACCAAAACAGACCGGTAGACCAATGGTACAGAATTGAGGACACAGAGACTAATACATATACTTTCAGCTATCTTATATTAGAAAAAGGCACCAAAAATGTACAGTGGAGAAAGGATAGCCTCTTCAACAAATGGTGCTGGGAAAACTGGAAAGCCATATGCAACAAAATGAAATAAAACCTTTATCTCTCACCATGCACAAAATTCAATTCAAAGTGGATCAAGGATCTAGGAATTAGACCAGAGACACTATGCCTAGTAGAAGAAAAAAGTAGGCTCCAATTTCCAACATGTCAAATTAGGCCCCAAGTTCCTTAATAAGAACCCTGTAGCGCAAGAATTAATACCAAGAATTAATGAACGGGATAGATTTAAACTAAAAAGCTTCTTCTCAGCAAAAGAAACAATTAGTGAGGTGAATAGAGAACCAATTAATTGGGAACAAATTTTCACCACATGCACATCAGATAGAGCACTAATCTCTAGAATATTTAAAGAACTCAAAAATCTTAACACCATAAAAACAAATAACCCAATCAATAAATAGGCTAAGGAATTGAAAAGACACTTCTCAGAAGAAGATATACAATTAATCAACAAATACATGAAAAAATGCTCAACATCGCTGGCAATTAGAGAAATGCAAATCAAAACTACTCTAAGATTTCATTTCACTCCAGTCAGAATGGCAGCTATCAAGAACACAAACAACAATAAATGTTGGAGAGGATGTGGGGGGAAAAGGTACACTCATACATTGCAGGTGGGACTGCAAAATGGTGCAACCATTATGGAAAGCAGTATGGAGATTTCTTGGAAAACTGGGAATGGAACCACCCTATGACCCATCCATCCCACTCCTGAGTCTATTCCCAAAGTACTTAAAAACAGCAAATTACAGTGACACAGCCATCTCAATGTTTATAGCAGCACAATTCACAATAGCTAGGTTGTGGAACCAACCTAGATGTCCCTTAGTAGATGAGTGGATAAAGAAAATGTGGTATATATACAAAATGGAATTTTACTCAGCAATAAAAGAGAATAAAATAATGGCATTTGCAGGTAAATGGATGAAGTTGGAAAATATAATGCTAAGTGACATTAGTCAATCTCAAAAATCCAAATACCGAAGGTTTTCTCTGATATAAGGAGGCTAGTTCACAGTGTTGTTGGATGGGGGTACATAGGAGGATTAGAGGAACACTAGAATGGTCAAAGGGAAGGGAGGGGAAGGGAGGGAGCAAGTGGGGAGGGAGGGGGAAAAATAAAAACAATAAAAAAGAAAAGGTGGTTGAATGAGATGGATATCGTTATCCTAAATGCATGTTTGAAGACCTGAATGGTACGAAAATACTTTGTAAACAAACAGTTGTATGTAAAACGATGCTATATGTGTGCATTATGAATTGTAATACATACTACTATTATAAATAAAAAATTTTAAAAAAAGAAAAAAACAGAGAAACCTCAAATAAATAAAATCAGAAATGAAAGAGGAAACATTACAACTGATGCCACAGAAATATGAAGGATCATGAGAGACTATTATAGCAATCATAGGCCAACAAATTGGGTAACCTTGAATAAATGGGCAAATTTCTAGATTTACACAACCTACCAAAATTAAATCAGGAAGAAATAGAAAGTCCAAACAGACCAATAATGAGTAAAGAGATTGAATAGAATGTCTTCCATTAAAGAAAAGCCCAGGTACTGATGGCTTCACTGCTGAATTCTACCAAACATTTAAAAAATAATACCCATCCTTCACAAATTCTACCAAAAAATCAGAGGGAGTACTTTCAAACTCTTTTCACCAGACCAGAATGATCATGATACCAAAGCCAGGCATGGACCTTATAAGAAAAGAAAACTATCAATTAATATCCTTGATGAACATAGTTGTAAAAACCCTCATCAAAATACTACCAAGCTGAATCCAATAGCACTAAAAAGGATCATTCACTACGACCAAGAGGAATTGATCCCTGGGATATAAGAATAGTTCTACATATACAAATCAACACTTACAATACATCACATTAACAGAATCAAGGGCAAAAAAATCATGTGATCATCTCATTGGGTAGGAAAAAATAAACAGCATTTGACAAAATTCAGCATCCTTTCATGATTAAAAACTCTCACCTGATTAGGTATAGAACAAATGTATCCCAACACAATACAGGATGTATGTAACAAGCCCAAAGCTAACATTATACTTGCTGAAAAATTGGAAGTTCAACAGTAAAAAGAAACAAACAAACAAAAACAGTCAACTTAATTTTAAAAAGGAGTCTAAGAGCTTAATGGATGCCTCACCAAAGAAGATATACTGATGACAGATAAGCATATGAAAAGATGTTCCACATCAGAGTATTCTGAAAAAACACAAAACAATGAGATCCCACTGCACACCTAGAATGGCCAAAATCTGGAAAATTAACAATACCAAAATGTTGGAGAGGATGTCAATCATCTTTGTTACTGGTAGAAATGCAAAATGGTACAGCCACTTAAAAAGACAGTTGAGAGCTTTCATACGAAGCTGAACATATTCTTACCATGTGATCCAGAAGTCACACTCCTTGGTATTTACCCAAAGGACCTAAAAACTAGTGTCTGCACAAAAACCTGAACATAATATAGTTTCTTTAGTCATAATTGCCAAATCTTGATAGCAGCTAATATGTCCTCTAATAGGTGAATGGATAAACAAGCCAGGGAACATCCAGGTATTGGAATATTATTCAGTTCTGAAAAGGAATGAGCTATCAAGCCATGAAAAGACATGGAGGAAACTTCTAAGTACATACTACTAAGTGAAAGAAATCCATCTGAAAAGTCTATATCCTGTATGATTCCAACTATGACATTCTGGAGAAATCAAGAAGTCAGTATAAAGATCAGTGGTTGCCAGGGATTAGATGCAAAGACAGTGAAAAATAGGCAGAGCACAATATTTGGGGGGCAGTAAAAATATACTGTATGACACTAAAACGGTGGTACACGTGTACATTTGTCTATTCCCATAGGATGTGCAACACCGAGAGTAAACCCTAATGTAAAAACAAGTCCTGTACCTAGGAATTTATCTAATAAATAATGGAGAAGAAAAAATGTAATTGTTTTTCAATTGGTACAAAAATAAATCTAAATAAATGGTGAGATACTTAACATTCTGAAGTCAATGATTCCCCTAATCTATAAATTGAATGAAATGCTTCACATTTTTCTAGATGGATTGTTTGAGGGGTTCAATGACTTTATTATAAAATGTTTATGGAAAAATAAAAGTACACAAAATAGGAAAGCCAATTCTGGAAAAGAAAATAACGTCAGGGAGGTGGTATTCCATTCTGTTGGATATTAACACAATTCGAAACTACCATAATAAAAATTTGGTTATGATACAAAACATGACAAGATGCAGAAGGAACACAAAAACAAGTTCAGAAGCAGAATAGTCTGTCCCCATTATTTGAGATTCTGTATTTGTGAATTTGCCTACTTATTGGAACACTGAACTCAGGTATTAGCAGTCATTCCCAGTCACAAAATAGTGAGTCTCCTTACATGACGAGCATGCACACAACAATCTGCTTTCTGATTTCAATTCTCATATTACAAAACAAGTGTTATCTTCCCAGGCTATTTCATGTCATGTTTTTCACATCTCTGTGCTATATTTTGGCAATTTTACTGATTAAAATGACCCTCAAGAATAGTGCTGAAGTGCTGTCTAGTGTTCCAAGCACAAAAGCTGTGATGTGCATTACAGAAAAAGCACATGGGTTAGATAAGCCTCCGTCAGGCATTAGTTACAGTTCTGTTTACTGTCATTTCAGTGTTAATGAGTCAATAATACGGTACCTTCAGAGAAAGGAAGGGGAAATTCCCTGGTGTGTATGTGAGGCTACTGCAGAAAGTGCCAAAGCAAGATCTAGAGTGCAGGAGGAAGCTACAGCAAAGGCTGAAAAGCAGCTACATTTAGAGTTCCATGAGTTGGCACAGTCGACAGAGTTGTAAAGTTGAAAGTCAAATAAATTTACAACCAAGGCCATGTTATGGAGGATCAGGGGATGTTTCATCCTTCTTAACTGGTATTGACTACCTGATGTATTTCAGGTGACACAGCATGAAAAATGTCACACTTGCAGGTGGGTGAGACAGAGTGTGCAGAAGAACTTTAAAAATACTCATTAAATGCTACACAGGAAAAAGGATATATGAATAGCTTTCTGACACTGATAAGACCTGTCTGACCAGGATGTTGGCAAATAAACCTATAAAACACAAATAACATCCAAAGCCTGAGGACCTCCACTTGAGCGCGGCCAGGCCCAGGTCAGTCCTGCTGACCTCCACCCTAGTGTGGCCAGGCCCAGATCAGTCCTGCTGACTTCCGCTTGAGTGCAGCCAGGCTCAGGTCAGTCCTGCCACCCTCCACCCGAGTGCAGGTGGGCCCAGGTCAGGCAGCTGACACCTGCGGAGTTCAGGCAGGCCTAAGACAGCTTCACTGACCTCCACTCAGAGGACCACCTCTTTCAACCAGCAGACCACCGTAGGAGCTCAGATTCAACCAGTTCAGCCCACACCAACCTGCGTAGGACCCAGCCTCAGGGTAGGTCCAGAGTCCACTACTCCACCCCCACCTGGGAGCACAAGCCTAACCCACTTCCAACTTGAGACACTGCAGACATAACCATAGCCTTCCCCATGCAGTAGCCCCTACCTTTTGACAACAGCCAGGGACTAAAAGCAGCTGCAATTCAGAGCAGGCATCCCAAAGGCATTGTAAGGCCCACCCTTTCAGCCCCATCTCTAGAAGATATTGCATTCATCTTGGGGCACCTTCACTGATCTCTAGTTACCTCCGCTACTGCCGACACCACCTTTAGTTGCAGTAGCATACATCGAGGGACAACAATAGGGTCTGAAAGCCCAACATTAAGGTGAGGAACAGACAACCTGCATGGATATTACAAGAATATAGGGTAGAAACTGTAATAACTCAGATCTACACTGCAAGAAAGGAAGGCAAATAGACAACATGAAAAAAAAAAAAAAAAAAAAGGGAGGAAAGTA
This sequence comes from Tamias sibiricus, assembly GCA_025594165.1. Taxonomy (NCBI): domain Eukaryota; kingdom Metazoa; phylum Chordata; class Mammalia; order Rodentia; family Sciuridae; genus Tamias; species Tamias sibiricus. The sequence goes on along the minus strand of CM046669.1, from coordinate 68,639,381 downwards.
CCCCCAACAAACCAGGATTCTACAATAACAGAACCCATGCTCAGCAAAGTTGATGAAATGTCAGAAAGGAATTCAGAAGTTTCATAATAAAAATGATCTGTGAATTAAAAAATGACCTAAGCCGGGCGCGGTGGCGCATGCCTGTAATCCCAGCACTGTGGGAGGCTGAGGCAGGAGGATCGTGAGTTCAAAGCCAGCCTCAGCAATGGCGAGGCACTTAGCAACTCAGTGAGACCCTGTCTCTAATAAAAATACAAAAAAAAAAAAAGGGGGCTAAGGATGTAACCCAGTGGTCGAGGGCCCCTGAGTTCAATCCCTGGTACCACAAAAAAAAAAAAAAAAAAAAAAAAAAAAAAAAAAAAAAGACCTAAATGAACAAATACAGGCAAAAATTGACCACTACAGCAAAGATATAAGAGAGAAAATACAGGTAACAAAAGATTACTTCAAAAAAGAGGTGGAAACTCAAAAAAAAAAAAAAAAAAAGTCAGAAATCCATGAAATGAAGGAAACAATTAACCAAATAAAAAACACAATAGAAAGCATGTCCAACAGACTGAATCAACTGGAAGAAAGCACTTCAGATAATGAAGACAAAGTATATAATCTTAAAAATAAAGTTGACCACACAGTGAAGATAGTAAGAAACCATGAACAGAACATTCAAGAATTATGGGACAGCAGCAAAAGACCAAATCTAAGAGTAATTGGGATAGAGAAAGGCACAGAGTTTCAAACCAAAGGAATGTACAATCTCTTCAATGAGATGATATCAGAAAATTTCCCAAGCACGAAAAATGAATTGGAAAACCAAATATAAGAGGTTTACAGGACACCAAATGTACAAAATTAAAACAGATCTACACCAAAACACATTATAATGAAAATGCCTAGCATACAGGATAAGGACAGAACCTTAAAGGCCACAAGAGAGAGGAATCAGATCACGTATAGGGGGAGACCAATTTGTATCACAGCAGATTTGTCAACTCAGACACTCAAAGCCAGGAGATCATGGAACAACATATGCCAAGCTCTGAAAGAAAAGGGATGCCAACCAAGAATCTTATATTTAGCAAAATTAAGCTTTAGATTTGAGGACAAAATAAAAACCTTCCATGATAAACAAAAGTTAAAAGAATTTACAACTAGAAAGCCAGCACTACAGAAAATCCTCAGCAAAATATTCCATGAAGAGGAAATGAAAACCAATGATTAAAATCATTTGAGGGAGGTATTACACTAAAGGATAAACCAGTCAGAGGAGAAACCATGTCAAGTTAAATACCAAAAATAAACAAAAATGGCTGGGAATACAAATCATGTCTCAATAATAACTCTGAATATTAATGGCCTAAACTCAACAATCAAAAGACATAGACTAGCAGATTGGATCAAAAAAACAGACCCAACAATATTCTGCCTCTAAGAGACTCACCTCATAGGAAAAGACATCAACAGGCTGAAGGTGAAAGGTTGGGAGAAATACTATCACTCACATGTGTCACGAACTTACAGTAAGGGGCCAAGGTCTTTAGCCAACCCCCTTCTGGGCCCAAAAGAAGTCCCTCTCTGTCCGGCAGAGAAGGACTGGGGGTAGCCTACCTGGCAGAGACAGGTAGAGAGGACAAGAGTTGCCAGCGTCCCCTCCCCCGCCCTTCGTAAGGACACAGGGTCACGCTGGGGAGTTTTGGTCAGAAGCAGTGCCAAAAGACTCATTTATTGAAGGGGTGGACTGTACTTATAATGGACCATAGTCAATCAGTGACCAGCAGGGTGGCTCCAGTTCTCACGATACATCACAGCCACGCCCCCTGCTTAGCCCAGGTCTGCCACAGGGCATGGTAAGCAACCAAAGCCAGAGATTTTCCCATCCCCTTGGCAGACAGAGTCTGGAAGGTCCTGACACACATGGACTGAGGAAACAAGCAGGGGTTTCCATTCTCATATCAAATAAAGTAGACTTCAAGGTAAAGTCAATCAAAAGGGATAAAGAAGGACACTACCTACTGCTCAAGGGAACCATACACCGACAAGACTTAACAATTATAAATATATATGCCCCAAACAATGGAGCATCCATGTTCATCAAACAAACTCTTCTCAAGTTCAAGAGTCAAATTGACCACAACACAATAATCCTAGGAGACTTTAATACACCCCTTTCACCACTGGATAGATCTTCCAAACAAAAGCTGAACAAAGAAATTATAGAACTCAAAAATACAATAAACAACTTAGACTTAACTGACTTATACAGGATATTTCACCCTTCAATGAGCAAATACACTTTATTATCAGCAGCACATGGATCCTTCTCTAAAATAGACTATATACTATGCCACAAAACAACTCTTAGCAAATATAAAAAATAAAGATACTACCCTGTATTCTATCAGACCATAATGTAATGAAATTAGAAATCAATGATAAAATAAGAAATAAAAGCAACTCCAACACCTGGAGACTAAATAATATGCTACTGAATGAACAATGGGTTGCAGATGACATCAAAGAGGAGATTAAAAAATTCTTAGAGGTGAGTGAGAACACAGACACAACATATCAAAATCTCTGGGACACTATGAAAGCAGTTCTAAAAGGAAAGTTCATTGCATTGAATTCATTCCTCAAAAGAAGAAAAAGTCAACAAATAAATGATATAACATTACATCTCAAATCTCCAGCAAAAGAAGAACAATCCAACACCAAAAGCAGTAGAAGACAGGAAATAATTAAAATCAGAGCTGAAATCAATGAAATTGAAACAAAAGGAACAATTGAAAAAATTGACAAAACAAAAAGTTGGTTCTTTGAAAAAATAAATAAAATTGACAGACCCTTAGCCAAGCTAACAAAGAGAAGGAGAGAGAAAACTCAAATTACTAACATACATGATGAAAAAGGATATATCACAACAGACACTATGGAAATACAGGAGATAGTTAGAAATTATTTTGAAAACTTGTACTCCAACAAAATACAAAACATCGAAGGCATTGATACATTTCTAGAGTCATATGATTTGCCCAAATTGAAGCAGGATGATATACACAATTGAAACAGACCAATTTCAAGCAATTAAATAGAAGATGCCATCAGAAGCCTACCAACCAAGAAAAACCCAGGACCAGATAGATACACATCCAAGTTCTACAAGACCTTTAAAGAAGAACTAATACCAATACTCTTCAATTTATTGCAGGAAATAAAAAAAGAGGGAGCACTTCCAAACTCATTCTATGAGGCCAATATCACCCTGATTACAAAACCAGGTAAAGACACATCAAAGAAAGAAAACTTCAGACCAATATCTTTAAAGAACATAGATGCAAAAATTCTCAATAAAATTCTGACAAATCAGATACAAAAAAAATCAAAAATACAGTACACCACGATCAAATGGGGTTCATTCCAGGGAGGCAAAGATGGTTCTACATACAGAAATCAATAAATGTAATTCATTACATCAATAGACTTAAAGATAAGAATCATATTATTATCTCAATAGATGCAGAAAACCCATTTGACAAAATACAGCACCCCTTCATGTTCAAAACACTAGAAAAACTAGGGATAACAGGAACATATCTCAACATTGTAAAAGCTATCTATGCTAAGCTCCAGTCCAACATCATTTTAAATGGAGAAAAATTGAAAGCATTCCCTCTAAAAACTGGAACAAGATACTTCCATTTAACATAATACTTGAAACACTGGCCAGAGCAATAAGACAGATGAAAGAAATTAAAGGGATACAGATAGGTAGAGTAGAACTCAAATGATCACTTTAATTGATGATATGATTTTATACCTAGAAGAACCAAAAAATTCCACCAGAAAACTTGTGGAACTCATAAATGAATTCAGCAAAGTAGCAGGATACAAAATCAACACCCATAAATCTAAGGCATTTCTATATATCAGTGACAAATCCTCTGAAAGGGAAATGAGGAAAACTACCCCGTTTACAATAGCATAAAAACCAACAACAACAAACAAACAAACAAACAAAAAAAACTTGGGAATCAACTTAACCAAAGATGTGAAATACCTCTATAATGAAAACTACAGAACACCAAAGAAAGAAATTATAGAAGACCTTAGAAGATGGAAGGATCTACCTTGCTCTTGGATAGGCAGAATTAATATTGTCAAAATGACCATACTACCAAAAGCACTATACAGATTTCATGCAATTTCAATCAAAAGCACAATGACATTCCTCATAGAAATACAAAAAGCAGTCATGAAATTCATCTGGAAAAATAAGAGACCCAGAATAGCCAAATCAATCCTTAGCAAGAAGAGTGAAGCAGGTGGCATCACTATACCAGAACTTAAATCATACTACAGAGCAATAGTTACAAAAACAGCATGGTATTGGCATCAAAATAGACTGGTAAACCAATGGTACAGAATAGAGGACACAGAGACTAATACATGTAATTTCAGTTATCTTATAATAGACAAAGGTACCAAAAATGTACATTGGAGAAAAGATAGCCTCTTCAACAAATGGTGCTGGGAAAACTGGAAATCCATATGGAACAAAATGAAATTAAAGCCCTATCTCTCACCATTCACAAAACTCAACTCAAAGTGGATCAAAGATCTAGGAATTAGACCAGAGACACTATGCCTAATAGAAGAAAAAGTAAGCTCTAATCTCCAACACATCGGATTAAGCCCCAAGTTTCTTAATAAGGCTCCTGTAGTGCAATGATTAATATCAAGAATCAATAAATGGGATAGATTCCAACTAAAAAGCTTCTTCTCAGCAAAAGAAACAATCAGTGAGGTGAATAGAGTGCCTACTAATTGGGAACAAATTTTTACCACACGCACATCATATAGAGCACTTATCTCTAGAATATATAAAGAACTCAAAAATCTTAGCACCAAAGAAACAAATAACCCAATCAATAAATGGGCCAAGGAACTGAAAAGACACTTCTCAGAAGAAGATATACAATTAATCAACAAATACATGAAAAATGTTCAACATCTCTGGCAATTAGAGAAATACGACACCAGTCAGAATGGCAGCTATTATAAATACAAACAACAATAAATGTTGGAGAGGATGTTGAAAAAGGCACACTCATACATTGCTGGTGGGACTGCAAAATGGTGCAGCCAATATGGAAAGCAGTATGGAGATTCATTGGAAAACTGGGAATGGAACCACCTTATGACCCAGCCATCCCACTCCTGGGTCTAAACCCAAGGACTTAAAAACAGCATACGACAGGGACACAGCCACATCAATGTTTATAGCAGCACAATTTACAATAGCTAGGCTGTGTAACCAACCTAGATGTCCCTCAGTAGATGAATGGATAAAGAAAATGTGGTATATATACACAATGGAGTAGTACTCAACAATAAAAGAGAGTAAAATCATGGCATTCACAGGTAAATGGATGAAATTGGAGACTATAATGCTAAGTGAAGTTAGCCAATCCCCAAAAGCCAAATGCTGAATGTTTTCTTTGATATAAGGAGGCTGATTCACAGTGGGGTTGGGACGGGGAAGCATAGGAGGATTAGAAGAACACTAGAAAGGTCAATGGGGAGGGAGGAGAAGGGAGGAGGCAAAATGGTAAAAAAAAAAAAAAAAAAAGATGGATGGTAGAATGAGATGGATATCATTACCTTAAGTGAATGTAAGAAGACATTAATGGTGTGAATATACTTTGTATACAACCAGAGATATGTAAAAATGTGCCTTATAAATATAATATGAAATGTAGTGCATTCTGCTGTCATTTATAACAACTTAGAATAAAAAATAAATAAATTTTAAAAATAGGGGAATAAAAAAAAATCCAAAGCCCACTGGCTTTAAATAATTTGTAGACTATGAAATTAATTATTTGGAAAACAAGATATCTTAAACAGAAGCACAACAGAGAACAAGGTCATGTGTTGACTGGTTGAAAAAAATGTTGCTGTCAAAGAAACCTAACTGTGTTTCCCCAAGGACCACTGCAACATTTTAGAACATAACCACTGAACTGGGCACGGTGGTGTTTGCCTATAATCCCAGCAACTCAGGAAACTGAGACAAGAGGATCACAAGTTTGAGGTCAGCCTGGGCAACTCAGTAGTGAGACCTTGTCTCAAAATAAAATAAAAAGGACTAGGTATGTGGTTCAGTGATGGAGTACTTGCCTGGTATGCATGAGGCCCTGGGTTCTATCCTAACACTGCAAAAAAAGAAAAAGAAAAAGAAAAGGATAGCAGAGGGATTAAAAACATTTGCATTGCGGGTAAAAAAAACTATAAGGCCAATGGATAAAAATATAGGAGAATATCTTTGTGACCTAAAAGCAGGGGGGGAAAGTTTTAAGGAACACCCCAAGGAATAAAACATAAAGTGAAAAATTTGTATGTTTGGCACCATAAAATTAAAGATTTCTTAATCACAGAAGACATTATAATCAATTAATTTAACATAGAATGGGAGAGATATTTGTTATATTTAAAACTGATATATCCAAAATGAATATACAAACAAAAAAAGAAAGAAAGAAAGAAAGAAAAAGAAAAAGGAAGAAAGAAAAGAAAAAAGAGAAAAAAAAATACCCTGGGAATCAACAAGAACCAAAAAATGCAAAACAAGAAAACCTATAGAAATTTTTGGAAAAGGATATGAATAGGCAATTCACAGATGGAAAATCAAAGTTACTAGGAAAAATATGAAAAAAAATAGCTAGGCACGAAGGCACAGGCCTGTAATCCCAGCTACTGAGGCAGATAGATCACAAGTTCATGGACAGCCTTGAACAAGACCTCTTCTCAAAATAAACCAACATAAATATGAAGAAATGGGTATTTGCATTCACAATCAAAGAAATGGAAATGATAATAATAATGACATACCACTTAACAGATTACAGGAGGAGGGAAAGTTAAGGTGGATTAAATCAAGCAATATTGAGAATGTGAAAAGAATAGAAACCCATCTGTAGACTGAGGGGAGAGTAAACTTGCCCAGGCTCCTGAAGGAGCCCTAATTAGGAAGGGCTGTTGTAGCTAGCTGGAAGCCATGGGTTCCACCTGATATGTATGTGACGCACCTGTAGGCACCCGCAAACCTGAAGGTATATAACCGGGTGAAAGCGGTCCGAGTTAGGAGAACGGAGAATTCAGTCAGCCGGGCAGTCACTCGGTCGGTCAGAAGAATCAGAGCGGCCAGAACGTAGGCAGAGCGGTTAAGTAATGACTGGCCAGAGTTAGGCCGAGGCTCCAGAGGACTGGTCAGAGTAAGGCCGAGGCTCCCGAGGAAGACAGAAGACAGAAGAAGGAAGAAAGAAGAGAGAAGAAAGAAGCTCTAATCTTTCTCTAAGAAAAATCTTTCTTTCCCTCTCTAAGCTCTAAGAAGAAGGAAGAAAGAAGAGAGAAGAAAGAAGCTCTAGTCTTTCTCTAAGCTAAGCTCTATCTTTCTTTAAGCTACTCTAAGCTACTCTACTCTAAGCTAAGAAGAAAAATCTTTCTTTCCCTCTCTAAGAAAAATCTTTCTTTCCCTCTCTAAGCTCTAAGAAAGTAGAAGTAAAAGTAGTAAAAGCTTCACTCTGCCCCTGAGAGTTTTTATCCCGGTTTACGGTACCAGGCAGCATACAGGCTCCTACCTTATCATTGAACTAACAGCCCCAGAACTGAGTATGTAACCCGGAGTAATTCCCACAGAGGTCTGTCATGTGTCCTGTGGGAGGCAGTTCATAGTTGTACAGGAAACAAACAGGAAATCATATAGAATGTATACTATTGATTGATTGTATATCTTCTTCTGAGAAGTGTCTGTTCAGTTCCTTGGCCCATTTATTGATTGGGTTTTTTTTTTTTTTTTTTTTTTTTTGGTGTTAAAATTTTTAAGTTCTTTATATATTCTAGAGATCAGTGCTCTATCTGACATGCATAAAGTAAAGATGTGTTCCCAATTAGTAGGAGGCTCTCTATTCACCTCACTGATTGTTTCTGTTGCTGAGAAGAAGCTTTTTAGTTTGAATACATACCGTTCATTAATTCTAGATTTTAATTCTGTGCAATAGGAGTCTTATTAAGGAAGTAGGAGCTTAATCCGATATGATGGAGGTTTGGGCTTACTTTTTCTTCTAATAGACACATGGTCTCTGGTTTAATTCCTAGGTCATTGATCCACTTTGAGTTAAGTTTTGTGCATGGTGAGAGACAGAGGTTCAATTTCATTTTGTTGCATATGGATTTCCAGTTTTTCCAGCACGATTTGTTGAGGAGGCTATCTTTTCTCCAATGTATGTTTTTGGCACCTTTATCTAATATAAGATAGCTGTAGTTGTGCACGTTAGTCTCTGTGTCCTCTATTCTGTTCCATTGGTCTACATGTCTATTTTGGGGCCAGTACCATGCTGTTTTTGTTACTATTGCTCTATAGTATAGTTTAAGGTCTGGTATTGTGATGCCACCTGCTTCACTCTTGCTAAGTATTGTTTTAGCTATCAAAATGTTCAATATCTCTGGCAACTAGAGAAATGCAAATCAAAACTACTCTAAGATTTCATTTCACTCCAGTCATAATGGCAGGTATTAAGAACACAAACAACAATAAATGTTGGAGAGGATATGGGGAAAAAGGCACACTCATACATTGCTGGTGGCAGTATGGAGATTCCTTGGAAAACTGGGAATGGAACCACCTTATGACCCAGCCATCCCACTCCTGGGTCTATACCCAAAGGACTTAAAAACAGCATATGACAGGGACACAGCCACATCAATGTTTATAGCAGCACAATTCACAATAGCTAGGCTGTGTAACCAACCTAGATGCCCCTCAGTAGATGAATGGATAAAGAAAATGTGGTATATATACACAATGGAGTATTACTCAACAATAAAAGAGAGTAAAATCATGGCATTCACAGGTAAATGGATGAAATTGGAGACTATAATGCTAAGTGAAGTTAGCCAATCTAAAAAAAATCCAAATGCTGAATGTTTACTCTGATATAACTCGACACTGTACTTGAGCTTGAATTCTGGCTGCATCCTTGTCTTACAAGAGTTGCAGAGAGTGGACTTGCCCTATCATTAAGGGACACAGACAAGTTGGAATTTTCCACTGTACCTATTTCTTAAGTGATTGCTACTGTAGACAATTTTTGCTAGTAGAAAATTTGTTTCTTTCCATCTTCACTAAATAATTGTTAAATGAATCTTAAAAATCATCATGGCTTTGTATAAAACCTAAAACTAGAGAGTTTTCAAGATGGTGAAATAGAAGAGATCATTTTTCTGGCTGTTCCATGGCATGAAACCAAGAAAGCAGACAGGCAGCTTCTCCAAAAGTGAGGTACTAGAAACTGTCAGGGACACTATAAGTCCACAGTGTAGAAACTCTACTGCCTCAGATCCATACTGTTAGATGGGTAGACACACAAACAACATGAAAAACAAGGGAACAAATCACTCCAAATGAACCAAGATACTCCAATAACAGAATCCATCAACATTACAGTGGAAGAAATGTCAGACAAGGAGTTTAGAATGTACATAGTTAAACTGATCTGCAAAGTAAAGCATGGTATAAGGAAGGAAATCAAAGAGAAAATTCAGGAAGTGAAAGATTACTTCAATACAGAGACAGAGATTCTGAAAAAAAAAAAAGCAGAAATCTTCAAAATGAAGGAACCAATAAACCATATTAAAAATTCAATTGAAGCATCACCAACAGACTAGATTACTTGGAAAACAGAATTTCAGGCAATGCAGACAAAATATATAATCTTGAAAACAAAGTTGACCATGGAGAAAAGAGGTTAAGAAACCATGAACAGAACTTGAAAGAAACATGGCATAACCTGAAAAGATCAAATTTAAGATTTACTGGGATAGATGAAGGCTCAGAGATACAATCTTTTCAATGAAATAACATTAGAAGATTTCCTAAACCTGAAAAATGAAATGGAAAAATCAAATACAGGAGGCTTAAAGGACCCCAAATATACAAAATTAAAATAGACCCACACCAAGTCACATTATTATGAAAATACCTAACATACAGAATAAGTATAGAATTTTAGAGGTTGCCAGAGAAGAATGATGGGTAACATTTATAGGAAAACCAGATTCCATACAGAATAAGTACAGAATTTTAGAGGCTGCCAGAGAAAAATGACAGGTAACATTTATAGGGAAACCAGATTCCAGCTGATCTCACAACTCTCACAACCCAGACCTTCAAAGCTAGGAGATCTTGGAATAAAACATACCAAACTCTGAAAGAAAGTAGATACCAGCCAAGAACACTATGCCCAGTGAAATGAAGCTTCAGAACTGATGATGAAATAAAAACCTTCCATGATAAACAAAAGAATTCACAACTAGAAAGACTGCACTATAAAATAGTCCAAAAAATATTCCATGCTGATGAAATGAAAAATAAAAACAAGTGAAAACTCAGCAAAGGGAGGAACTACACTAAAGGAACAGTCAATTAAGGGAGAAAGTAATTTAAATTAAAAAATGGAAATAAAACAAAATGACCAGGAATACAAATCATATCTCAATAATAACTTTGAATGTTAAGCTTAAACTCATCAATCAAAAGACACAGACTGGCAGATTGGATTAAAAAACAAGACCCAACAATATGCTGTCTCCAAGCGACTCACCCCATAGGCATCTACAGACATCTACAGACTGAAGGTGAAAGGATGGGAAAAAACATATCACTCACATAGATCTCATAAACCAGCAGGGTTCTTTATCCTCATATCAGATAAAGTGGACTTCTAGCCAAAGATAATCAGAAGGGACAAAGAAGGGCATTTCATACTGCTTAACATAATTATACATCAATAAGACATAACAATAGTAAATATTCACGCACCAAATGATGCAGCATCTATATACATCAAACTCTTCCTAATTTCAAGAATCATATAGACCACAACATAATAATACAGGGTGACTTTAACACACCTTTCTCAATACTAAATGAATCCTCCAAACAAAAACTAAATAAAGAAGCTATAGAACTATAAAATACAATTAATGATTTAGATTTAAGAGACATATGTAGAATATTTCATCCATTAATGAACATACCTTCTTCTCAGCAGCACATGAGTCCTTCTTTAAAATATTCCATATCTTAGGCCACAAAGCAACTCTTAGCAAATAGAAAAATCTATAGATAATATCTTGCATCTTATCAGATCATAATGGAATTAAATTAGAAATCAATAATAAAATAACAAATAGAAGCTACTCAAACACCTGGAGACTAAATAATATCCTATTGAATGATGGATGGATAGCAGAAGAAATCAGGGACAAAATAAAAAAATACTTAGAGGTAAATGAGAATAGTGATACAACATATCAAAATCTCTGGAACATTGTGAAGGCAGTGCTAAGAGGAAAGTTAATTGCATTGAACTCATTCATTAAAAGAATATAAAGTCAATGAATAAAAATCCTCACATTACATCTCAAAGCCCTTGAAAAAGAAGAACAAATCAATGCCAAAAGCAGCAGAATACAGGAAATAATTAAAATCAGAGCTGAAATCAATGAAATTGAAACAAAAGAAACAATTCAAAAAATTGACCAAATAAAAAGTTGGCTCTTTAAAAAAATAAATAAAATTGATAAACCCTTAGCCAAACTAAGAAAAAAAGAAAGAAAAAACACAAATTACTAAAATTCATAATGAAAAAGGAAATATCACAACTGACACTACTGAAATACAGATGATAATCTGAATCTATTTTGAAAATTTATACTCTAATAAGATAGAAAATCTTGAAGACATCAACAAATTTCTAGAGTCATATGACTAACACAAATGGAATGAGGAAGACATAGAAAATTTAAACAGATCAATTTCAAGCAATAAAATTGAAGATGCCATCAAAAGCCTACTGAGAAAGAAAAGCCCAGGCTCAGGACCAGAATGATTCTTAGCTGAGTTCTCCCAGACCTTCAGAGATGAACTAACACCAATCCTCCTCAAATTATTCCATGAAATAGAAAAGGAGGGAACCCTTCCAAACGCATTATATGAAGTTAGTATCACTCTGATACTAAAATAAGACAGACACATCAAGGAAAGAAAATTTCAGACCAATGTCCCTGATGAATATAGATGCAAAAATTATTATTTTTTCTTTTTTCTTTTTTTTTTTTTTGATGGATGAAGGACAATTTATTACTTTCATGTACAGAAACCCAATAGTGTACACTTATCCCAGTTTAGTGGCGAGTTCTTCAGCCTTTGCCTTTTCCAGATTGGCAATATAAGCCATGGATTTTGGACCCGGACATTGCCTCTCCAGTGCCTACAAAGCTTCCACCAGCTTAGCCAGAGCTCCTTTGTCTTCCAAATTAACCTGTGTGCAGGCAGCAGTGGTGCACGTCTTCCTGTGAACCAGACAACCCAGCCTGGCCTTCTGATTGATGATGCAGTAAGGGACTCCTGTCTTCCCCCACAGGTGGGCAGGGAGACAACCAGCTCCATAGGATTCCCATCATGTGCAATTACCACCAGCTGAGACTTCTAGTTCTCCACAGAGGTGGTGATAATATTGTCCCCTGCTGGAAGGAACGGAGATCTGTTTGTGGGGACAACCTCTTTTCCAGCAGCCTTCTTCTCAGCCTGGGCCAGCAGCCTCTGCTTCTTCTCCTGCTTCATCTCTGGTCTGTACTTGTGGGCAAGCTTAAGCAGCCGGGTGGCTGTTTGGCAGTCCAAGGCTGGGTGAACTGGTTAATCGCAGGAAACACTTTAAGTTGCTTGTAGAGAATATAGCCTTTTGCCACTGCAGTTGGACGTAGTGGGGACATTCTACAAAGTGGGTAAGTTACCTTTACGGCTGGATGTCCTGTCCAATGTTGAAGTTTTTCGGCCTCTTCTTGAACAGCAGGTTCACCACCTTCTTGGCTTCCTGCTTCTTGACAATGACCGCAGCTACCTTCTTCTTCTTGGTCTTCTTTCCTTTTGGCATCTTGGGAGATAAAGCCAAAAATTCTTAATAAAATACCAGCAAATCACATACAAAAACATACTAAAAGCTGGGCACTGTGGCACACTCCTATAGTCTCAGCCGCTAGGGAGGCTGAGACAGGAGGATGGTGAATACAAAGCCAGCCTCAGTAACAGTGAGGTGCTAGTGAGACTGTGTCTCTAAATAAAATATAAAATAGTGCTGTGGATGTGGCTCATTGGTTGAGTTCCCCTGAGTTCAATCCCTGTGCTCCCTCCCTCCAAAAATTAGAAAGATAGTGCACTATGATCAAGTGGGGTTCATTCCAGGGATGCAAAGTTGGTTCAACACACAGAGATCAATAAATGTAATTCATCACATCAATAGTCTTAAAGACAAGAATCATATGATTATCTCAATAGATGTTGGAAAAGAATTTGACAAAATATAGCATCCATTTATGTTCAAAACACTAGAAAACCTAGGGATAGTAGGAACATACCTCAACATTGTAAAAGCTACATATGCTAAACCCAAGGCCAACAACATTCAAAATGGAGAAAAATTAAAAGCATTCCCTCTAAAAAGTGGAAGAGGACAGGGATTCCTCTTTTACCATGTTTATTCAACATAGTCCTGGAAACTCGAGCCAGAGCAATTATGCAAAAGAAAGAAATTAAAGGGCTACAAATAGAAAAAGAAGAACTCAAACTATCCCTATTTGCTGACAACATGATTCTATATTTAGAAGACCCAAAAAATTCCACCTGATAACTTCTTGAACTTATAAATGAATTCAGCAAAGTAACAGGATATAAAATTAACACCCATAAATCAATTGCATTCCTACATATCAGTGATGAATCAACTGAAAGAGAAATTAGGAACAGTATCCAATTAACCATAGCCTTAAAGAAAATAAAATTTTGGGGAATCAATATTAAAAAAAAAAAGAGGTGAAAGACCTCTACAATGAAATTACAGAACACTAAAGAAAGAAATTGAAGAAGACCTTAGAAGATGGAAAGATTTCCCATGTTGTTGGATAGGCAGAATTAATATTGCAAAATGGCCATACTGCCAAAAGCACTTACAGATTCAATGCAATTCCTATAAAGGTTCTGATGATATTCTTCATAGAAATAGAAAATGCAGTCATAAAATTCATTTGGAAAAATCAGAGGCCAAGAATAGCCAAAGTAATCCTTAGCAAGAAGAGTGAAGCAGGAGGCATCACAATACCAGAACTTAAATTATACTACAGAGCCATAGTAACAAAAACAACATGGAATTGGCACCAAAACAGACATGAAGACCACCTGTACAGAATAGAAGACCCAGAGACAAACACACATGAATACAGTTATCTCATACTACACAAAAGCACCAAAAACATACATTGGAGAAAAGATAGCCTCTGCAACAAATGGTGCTGGGAAGACTTGAAATCCACATTTCAATCTGCAGAATGAAACTGAACCTCTATCTCTAACCCTGCACAAAACTCAACTCAATGTGGATCAAGAATGTAGGCATTAGACCAGAGACCCTGTGCCTACTAGAATTAAAAGTAGGCCCAAATCTCCATTACATCAGCTTAGGAACTGAAATCCTCAATGAGACTCCTAAAGGGCAAGAAGTAATATCAAGAATCAATAAATCGGATTATATTAAACTAAAACTTTCTTCACAGAAAAGGAAACAATCAAGAACATGAAGAGAGCATACAGAATGGGAGGAAAATCTTTGCTACCTGCACCACAGGTAGAGCATTAATCTTCAAGATATATAAAGAATTCAAAAACTTAACACCAAAAAAACCCCAGTTAATAAATGGGCAAATAAACTGAATAGACACTTCACAGAAGAAATATGAATGGTTAACAAATATGTGAAAAGATGTTCAACATCACTAGCAAATTCATCATTAGAGAAATGCAAATTAAAATTACACAGAGATTCTATCTCACTGCAGTCAGAGTACAGTAAATGTTGTGAAGTTGTAAGGGAAAAGGTACTCATACATTGCTGGTGGGAGTACAAATTGGTATAATCACTCTGGAAAGCAGTATAGAGATTCCTCAGAAAATTTGGAATGGAACCACCATTTGACCCAGTTATCCCACTCCTTGGCATATACCCAAAGGACTTAAAATCAGCATACTCTAGTGATGCTGCCACATCAATGTTCATAGCAGCTCAATTCACAATAGCTAATCTGTGGAACCAACCTAGGTGCCCTTCAACAGATGAATGGAGCTGGGTGAGTTCATGCACACCTGTAATCCCAATGGATCAGGAGGCTCAGGCAGGAAGATCACAGTTCAAAGCCAGCCTCAGCAAAAAGCAAGGAGCTAAGCAACTCAATAAGACCCTGTCTCTGAATAAAATACAAAATAGGGCTGGGGATATGGCTCAGGGATTTAGTGCCCCTGAGTTCAATCTCTGGCACCCCCCAAAAATAGATGAATGGATAAAGAAAATGGGATACATATGCTCAAAAGAATATTACTTAGCCATAAAGAGAAATGAAATTATGACATTTGCCAGTAAATGGATGGAACTGGAGACTATCATGTTAAATGAAATAAGTCAATCCCAAAGAACCAAAAGCTGAATATTCTCTCTGATATGCAGGTGCTCACTCATGATAGGCGGTGGGGGAGGAGGGAAGGAGTTGGAGGTTCACCAGATTGAACAGGGGATCTAGGGCAGAAGGGAGGGAGGATGGGAATGGGAAAGAGAGTAGAATGAATTGGACATAACTTCCCTATGTTCATATATGAATTCATGACCAGTGTAACTAAGCACCATGTACAATCACAAGAATGGGAAGTTATATTCCACATTTTCAAAATACATTCTACTGTCACATATAACTAAAAAGAACAAATAAAAATATAAAAACTAAAATAATAAAATAAAAATAAACCCTTAAAACTATAAATTACCAGGAAAAAATAGCTAAATTTTTTATAACCTTGTCATTGACCAAAATTCCTTAGCTATAATGCTAAAATTCTGATCCGAAAAAAAAATTTTTTTAAAGGATAAATAAGACTTTACTGAAATTAAAACTTTTACCCTTCAAAAGACTTCATGAGATGGGCATGCAGTACATACCTGTAATCCCAGCACCTGGGGAGGCTGAGGCAGGAGGATTCAAAGTTCAAAGCGAGCCTCAGCAATTTAGCAAGGCCCTAAGCAACTTAGACTCTGTCTCAAAATTAAAGATAAACAAAGGGCTGGGGATGAAACTCAGGAGAAAAGCACCCCTAGGTTCAATCCCAGTATCCTCCCCCATTCCAAAAAAACAGACCTTATGAAGAAAAATGAAGACAAGCCACAAACAAAAGAAAATATTTGCAAATCATTTATCTGGTAATGGACTTACAGAGATAATGTAAATATTTTTTAAAAAACCTCTCAGAATTCACAAAACAAGTCAATTTTTTAAATGAACAAGGTATTTGAACAGATATTTCACCAAAGAAGATACCTGGATGGCAAATGAACACAGCAAACTATGTTCAACATCATTAGTCATTGGGAAGACGCAAATTAAAGCCATGAGAACAGACTGAAATACCATGGAATACTTAATAGAATGTGGGGAGAGGACATGGCAATGCTAAGCGGTGACAAAGACAGGGAGTAGGGAGAACCAGAACTCTCCCATGTTGCTATGGAGATGCAAAATGGTATGGCCACCTTGAAAAATAGTTTGGTGGTTTCTTATAAAAGTTAAACACTTATGACAGAACCAGTAATCTCACTCCTGGGTATTTGAAATGAAATGAAAGCCATATTAATTCAAAAACCTGTATGCAAATGTTTCTAGCAGCTTTATTCATAATTGCCAAAAACTGGAAACAGCTCAAAGGTCTCTCAGTGGTGGAAAAAGGGAAACTATGGTTCATCCACACATTGGAATAGTAATTAACAAGAAAAGGGAACCATATGAATGAAGCAAAACTGAAAGAGACCAGACTCAAAAACTAAAATTACATGCACATTAGTTCTAGAGGAGACAAATCTACAGTGGCAGAAAACAGACAGCAGTTTCCAGAGACTGATGATGGGGAAAAGGGTTTGGGGTAATTTTGAGGGTAGGGGGGACTGATGATGAAATGTTGAATCCAGTAGATTCAAGAGCTGCCAACCTACTCCCTGCACCTCTGGTTAATGTGCATCTCTGGCCCTGCTGAATTCTGTTCCCAGGGAATTCCCAAGGATTACTGTGAACATCTGGCTTCCCTGTCTCTTACCCGCTTTAACCCACTCTCTAAAATGCACATGTTCATACACACAAACACACACACACACACACACACACACACACACACACACACACACTTTCACACTTATACATACTCAGCTCTTTTCTTTCTCCCCTTTCCTTCCCACTTCTCTGCTGCCCAGGCTTTCTCCAGGGAGTCCCTGGCTCCTGTCTCACCTCAGAGGGAATCAGAAATGAGCTCTTGAAAGAGAGCTTGCACAGTGTCCAGTCACCTTATGGATCAGTCAAGCTTTTATGAGCTGACCCAAAGTGCTAAATGACCAACAAGCAGAGCATGATTTCTATAGGGAAATAACCAAATTAATAACAAACACTCAGAGCACATCATAGCCCTAAGCTGAGAGATGTCTGAATGGTTGCTTGGAACAACTTATTCCCTTTGTGGGTGCAGAATCAACCAGAGGAGTAGGCAGGTCTAACAGGGAGCCTGGAAGTCATCCTGTCCCCACTCTGTGTCCCAGAGGTAAGACACTGCAAAGCTGAGCATCAGCAAGCCTGCCAAACATCAAACACTAGAGCCAGTGGGGGGCTATCCTCTTCTTTCTGCTCCCCCCATGTGCTTCCTTCTGGCATCCAGCACCCTGGAACCTTCTCTGTACTCATTCTACCAGAAACTCTTCTTGGAAAGTCTCATGCAAACTCTTCCATATCAAGCTGCAAAGGATCATGATTGTGAACTTGGATTTGATCTTTATTAGGGAAAGAAACCCTACCCCAACTTCTCATTTCATGATTGCAGAGGAGTGGAGGTTGGAGATAGGGCAAAAACATACATAAACTTTGCAGGTTGGAGATAGGGCAGCAACTTTTTCATCTAAAATCATCAAATCCGTTGGTGATCCCCACCTGTGTATGAAGGAATCTTCATCTCCCCACCCAGCATGAGCCCCCATATTCCATTGACTTGGCCTTGGTCTGTTTTTTCAGGTACTGAAGATTAAGTACAAACCCTCAAACCATGGCTGAGTTCCTCCACAGATTCCTGCAGCCAGCGGGTCATGCCTGAAATGCCCTCATTCTTTGGTTTAAAATGCACTCTCCTTACCACTTCCTCCCTCCCAGCCCAGCCAAGGCCTCCACATCCTTCCATTGCTTCTCTCCCACCAGGCTGGGCTCACTTAGATGCCCCATCTGTGTCTTTTCATGGAGGTTAACACAGCATGCCCAGGCTGCTCCTAATCCCTGCCTCCTCTTCTGGTCTGCCAGCTCCCAATAGCATCAGGAAAACAGTGCCACGAGCTAGTCTTTCATCTGTGTCCAAAGATGAAAGGGCCTCCCATCCTGAGCAGGTCTTTAAAAATAGGTCAGACTCTTCCCTGCCTGCTTAGCCTATAGGAGGGCAGGGGCATGGCTGAGATGACTCCATAAGGTGAAACTAATATTTATCAAACCATGGGGGAACAGGTGGTCAGTTATGATGTGGCTTAGGGGAACAAGTAACCTTCCCTTGATGTTGGGTTGGTAAAACACCCACAATGGAGAATCCCAAGAAATTTCCTTGTCCTCTTAGAGTCTCATTTGGCAGCATGGTCCTGAGCATTTCTTCCTCGTGTTTGTAAAACAGTCAAGGGTGAAGTCCACGTCATACAGACTTTACCTCTGCAGAGTGTCTGTGTGAGCGCCCTAGGTATCTGGGCCATCCGACACATGGCAAAAAAAGCTGCTGGGGATTTTTAAATGAGATCACCAATGAGTCACCAGTCACAGGGGCTTCTCTTGTGCTGCAGCAGGTTCCCAGCTCTCCACAAATGACTGTGACAAAGGAGGATTTTGGAACATCTCAGTTTGTGCTAACTCTGCCCTGGTCTCCCACAGTGGGGCCTGGAAGCAAAGTCTTCAAAACTCTACAGCCAGGACAATGCTCAGGAGAACCATGAAATCTAAGTGGCACCAGAGGTTGGGGCTAGTCCAGTGGGAGAGGATGAAGAGGCACTGGAGTTTGAAGCCTCAAGGAGGGCATGGAATGCAGTCAGCTATGGTCTTCAAAAAGTCCCTTAAACTCTTCAGATCTCAGTGTTCTTTTTTGTGGTCTCAGTGGGGTGGGAGACAGTCTTTATGATAAGATGAGAAAATGTGTGTGAAAGGACTGTGCAGCATGACAGGAACATAATCTACTAGATTCTGAGGTCCCTTCCATTCCTAAAGTGTATGTTTTTGTGAAATTGGGACTCAGAGGAGCCAGTGGCCTGGTGCCTTGGCAGAGAGGGAGATAGCATGGGGGAGGAAAGAGCTAGACACAGCAAGTTGTCTTCCCAATCACACAAGCACATGGCAATGACAAGGGGCTGCACAATATACAGAAATTTAAGCACATCACATGTGTGGTCCATAATATCTGATACCTCCTCAGAAAGCTGGGCTCTATCAAGCCTAAGATCTGAATCCATGACAACTGGTCTTTTAAGTACAGCCAAGTGCAGCAAGCCCAGAAACCAACACTCGGTGGCTGCCATAGTCACAGGAATACAAGGTTACAAGGGCCGCAGGAGAGCAGTGCTTGTAGTGCTCACCTTTGTGCACCTCTAACACTGAGATAGTAGCAAAGGGGACTTTCCAAAATCCCTGACACTGAGGGGAAGCAGTGGGATCTTCATCACTGTGAAGACCTGAGGGCAGACAAACCAAGAAGGAGAGGCACTGAGGAGGCCATTGCACTAGTCCAGCTGTGGGAGAAGGACTGAGCTCTAGCCATTAGCCCTTCCAGCCAGGCAGTTCTTCTAAGGTGCCTGGTCCAGGAAAATGTTTCTGGCCCTTGTGGGACCCCTCAGCATCGACAAAGGCTATTCCCTTAGTCAAAACAGAAGTCAGACAACAAGTTGTTTCAGGTAGAGAAGAAAGAATTTGGAAAGGGTTCAAGGCCAAGGATAGGGTCAGGCAAGGGAAGGAAGAGAGGCCTGGATGCCTGCCCACATCTTACACACCATAATTGTGAGGGCGGCACAGCCCAGAAAGTTCTTAGCCCACTGGAAGGAGGGGCTCCTTCTTGTTGTTGTTTTTGTTTTTGTTTTTTATGGCCCTTTTTCCTCATAACTCTTTGAAAGAGTTGACTGAGTTTGTCTGGAATTTTGACCTCTCATAGTGAATGTCCAAAGTTTGGTTTCTGTCTCAAATCCTTATCTTGAAAAAAATTGTGAGGTCACTCTTTTTTGCTAACTGACTTTTTTTTTTCCTAGTCCCTGGCGGATGCCTGCTTCCACGAAACCACTTGAAGACAGCAACTAAAAGGAGAACTTGGCTGCCTGGAGTTTCTCTCCATTTCTCTCTGTCATTTCCCCTCTGAGGCAAACCTAGAAAGATGAATGGCTGCAGGCTGTGTGTGTGTGCAGAGTGCCAAGGACCCCAGAGGGCTGGTCCTCCTCTGATCCTTCAGCCTCCCTCACTCAGTTCTTAGGATTTATCCAGAAAAAGCTCTTTCCTGCCTGTCTGTGGAATGATTATATAAATGTAACATTTCATCTACATCATCTCCTGGAGGCCTTGGCATTAGATTGGCTTTAATGCTGAAGGATCAGAACACAATCCATTTAGGGGACCAGGAACATCTCAAAAATGTCCTTTCTTCCTGTTCCAGCTGCACCACGATGACATTTACACAAAATGGAATAAGAGAATAACATTTTTTTTGAGAACCCTGATTCTCTGGCTCTGTGTCACAGAACAAAATTAGCTCAATTTAATTACAGATGACAAATGGCTTTGCTCATCTAGTTGGTGCACAGCCATCTTGAGAGTCCTCGTGGCCCCCATGTCCAGTTGCCACCAACTGACCATCCTGTGGGGGCCAACATGTCTCCCTCAGGGCTATCCCCCAAAGGAGGTGAGCTATGATCCAGGATTCCTTTGCTGTTTGTTTATCTTGGCAACTGTTGCTAGGACCAGAGGATTTAAATCACCACAGCAAAGCAGGCAGGACAGAAATAAAGAGCCTCAGGGAGCACTCAGGGTTCAGGGCTCCCAGCCCACTCTCTCAAGGCACACAGGGCCTTATCTGGACACAGCCATCCCTGCTCCCTATCAGCCGCTACAGGCTCAGTTTCCCTGTCCAGTATGGCCAACCCTGGGAAGTCATGGGACAGACACACAGCTGAGGCTCCAAGTCCTCCAAAAGCCTGCTCCAATGGTTGAGCGATGTCTGGGGGATCCCTCCCACTTCAACTGTGCTACCTATGGAATCACCAGAAAAGGCACTATTCTTGGATGAAATCATTCCTGAACTGTGCCTGTCTGTGAGTTCATAGTCTCTCTGCATTCTCTCAGTAGTATTTTTTTAAAAATGTTTAAAATTTTGTTCTAATTGGTTATACATGACAGTAGAATGCATTTTGGCAATCACACGTAAAGGAGTATAACTTTTCATTCTCAGTAGTATTTTTCTAGCACATTCTCTGAGCCAGGCTCTGTGTAGGCACTAAAAATTCAAAAATAATTAAGATACAGTCACCACCCTTCAGGTAGCTCACACTCTGATTATGCAAAAAGCTGCTGCTCCTGCCCTGGAACATTCCAGGGCTATCCTAGAGGGGTTTGTTTCTCTCCTTTTCCAAATTCAGAAATAGCCTTAGATGCAACAGTTTCTGAGATACATCCTGAGTTGCTGAGCAAACATCTGACACAAACTTTTGGTCTCTAGCTTCACCCTGAAGAGCATTAAACACTGTACTTTCACAAGTGTGAGAAAAACAACAGCTGAAGGGGAAGTTGATGGCAGCAAGGTGTCCACACACAGGGAAAGCCATTTGCTAATAAGGGCCCTTGAGGCAGGTTGAGGGGAACCATTACAGTCCTTGCTCTGTAGGGTGAGCTGGGCTGGTCCCCACCCCTAAGCTGAGGACAGCTGAGAACTTCCTAGTAACCATAGCCAGAGTTGACAGGTCCCAGCAGTGAGGACGGCAACTTCTTGAGTTGGAATTATTCAGAGTTAATAAATGTAATTTGTCTGTGACAATGACAGCAGTTATTCAACAAAAGACACTAAATGCACAGGAAGATGGTCAGCTTAC
Source organism: Tamias sibiricus (assembly GCA_025594165.1). NCBI lineage: Eukaryota > Metazoa > Chordata > Mammalia > Rodentia > Sciuridae > Tamias > Tamias sibiricus. The sequence continues at coordinate 68,617,110 of CM046669.1, read as the reverse complement.
TGGAGATGAAGGAGTCAGGAAGAAGGAAGAAGGGCAGCTTACTTCATGTGTCAGAGACAAAATCATGAAGGGAGTACAACCTTCCAGGAGATAGAAACTTGGGTGTGGAGAGTGCAGGAATCTAGAAAGCAGGAAGCGAATTCTGAAAAAGTTGTGGCTGCCTGGGGACACCTAAGTTAGGCATCACCCTCCTCACCCCCATGCTGAACACCCTAACATCAAAACAGAAGGTCCGCAAAGAATTAACCAGCAGTTCTGCACATAAACAGGCTTCTGTGTCTGCACAGGGTTCCTAGATTGTGCAAGAGACCTGCCCAAGGTCTTCAGCCTCTCTCCCTTTTTTTCTCTGAACCAGAGCTGAACATTTTGCAAGCAGTTCAATGCCTTAACTTCTGAGGCAAGATTTTCTGGAAGGTAAGGAACTCCTGGGCTTTTTGACAAAATGTGGGTTTTAGCTCCTCTGAGTTAAACCCCAAGGCTGCTGTTTACCTTGCTGTCTCTAAAGTCTGGACCCTCTTTCAGAGAGACATACTGACTTAGTGGAAAGTTGTTTCCCTCAAGTGTGGCAGTTTGGGGTGCCCTTCATTCTCTCCATGGTTTCTGAAATGAATGGAAGAAGGGACAGGAAACATTATCAAGAGACAAAGGAAGACCCAGAACCCAGGACCACACTTCCTTGCCTTGCCTCAGGACTCCAAGTATCAACATTTTATGATTGACTTGAACATTGAGTCAAAATTCCAAATTCCCTGGAAAGAACCTGATGGACCCAATGCCATTTGGTCTCCCCACGGTTTGTGTCCTAGGACTGTTCTTCAAGGGTTTTCCAAAGAAATAAAGTCAAATATTAACTACCACTGTGGTAGGCAGCTCAAGGGAGTTGTGGGTAGTGGTGGCACACCATTATTTCTCTACTCCCAGTGAAGACCAAGGAGGAGTTCAGAACATGCCCTTCCCTCTTCCATCACCACAGGCAGCTTCATGGATGGTGCATGGACAACAAAAGGGCTTAGGCCCACTTACTCTTTGAGCATAGAGTCAAAGTCCGGTTATTTATATGTAACTCATGTAATGTTTATGACTCTTTGAATAGGGGCTGTGCTATTTACGATCACACCATGCCTGTCTTTTAAAACAAACTTATAATGAAGATAGTGATAATATTCAGTCTATTAAAAAAGCTGAAATCTTCAAGTTCTCATTTCAATATCCTCAATTAATATGTTAATTTAAAAGTATGCTTAACTATTCATAAAAGCAAGTCTAACCATCAGATATTTCAATTACTTGAAAGTATTAAGAAATAACTCATTTTCAAACCTTTTTTCTTTTCTTTTATCACTAGTTTGAGACTGACCTCTTTTCATCTCCTACCTTCTCCTCACCCAGTTAATCCAGGTCACTAGGATTTAGATTGTTCTTCACAGCATCATCACTAGATCCCATTAGAAAACTAGAAAGCCAAGGTGTGTTTGTGAGTATGAAAGGAAAATCAAATCAGCATTTTTCTAATGTCCCATTTTGCAGGCAACTGCCATTGTGGACTCCACCCATCAATACAGTTTGCTTTCTAAGTGTTCACAGACTGGAGTTTAATTTAAAAAAGCTCAATGATGAGAGAGAAAAAACACCATGCAAATATGGCCTTTTGTGACCCAGCTGCCCAAGATTCTGGATTCCAAGATCAAGACTGCATAGTATAATCAAACTCCTTTAAGGACATCCCATTCTTAGCTATTGTTTATTAGCTGGGCCCAGTTTGTGTTATTTTCTGTGTCATAATTGAATGACTTAAACCATTATGTATTTAGTATCACAGTTTTGGGGGGTCAGAAATATGAGTCCTCCTCTTCAAATTCTTACAATGTTGTGACCAAGATGTCAGCTGAAGGCTTGACTGGGGAAGAATCTGCTTCCAGGCTCATTCCGGTTGATGGCAGGATTCCTTTTCCTGTGAATGTATAACTGAAGGCCTCAGCTATCTCCTGGCTATTGGCTGGAGGCCACCTTTGTGTCCTAAAGGGTATTACAGTTCCTTGACATGTGGACTTCTCCAACAGGACAATATCTTTCATTAAGCTAATGAGAAGGGTCTCTAACACTCATCAGCTAAGAGAGCCTGGTATAACGAAACCTGATCATGACAGTAACATTCCATTAACTTGGCCATTATACATTGATAGAAGTGAGTCCACAGGTCCTGCTGGACTGAAGGGGAAGGAATTACACAAGGTCATGGATACCAGAAGGCAGGCATCAAGGAGGCCACCTTACTGTCTTTCCAACACACAGTTTTAGAATTTGTTTTGGTGAAATGTCCATAGAAATACTTCTACGCCATTTTGGGTAAAGATTACCTTAAGAAAAAGAAGGCAGATTCCGTGAGGAAAAATGATTCCTAGATGAGAGTCCACAGCTAATAATCAAGTAGCAAGGCCCTCAAAGCTCCCCCAAGCCTTGCTCAAAGTATACTGTTTTAGGTAAAGGCAAGTGGCTGGAGTAAAAAGAGAGTGTGGCCAGACAATGGAGATGCAGACAGGCTATAATTTTGCTGTTCAAGGGAAGATATAATTTATCAGCATTGGGAAGATTGTGGGAAGGCTTCCTAAAAGATATGAATTCAAGATTGTCCAAGAAGGCTAAATTAGGACTGAGTTAGGCAAGGAGAGGGGGATTAGCAACATGGAGGTGACTGTTGGGGGAATTATCTACCAGTAATGGAGGATGGTGCTGGAAAGGTAATTTGAAATCAGATTATATATTGGAAATAATGTATATTTTACCCTGTAGTCAATAGGGAACCATTGAAACAACATAAATAGGGTGACAACATTATTAAAACTCTGCTTTAGGATAATTAATCTGTTTGAAGATAGAATTATTATTTATTTCCTTATGAATCATTTTTCCCAATATAGAACTATAAGTTGACATTTTTTCCCCAGCATTTTGTATGTAACATATAATTGCATTCTTCCCTCTCTGATTTCCAATGAGAAATCAGTTGATAATTTTACTAAGGACCTTTTATATATGACAAGTTACTTTTCCCTTACTTCTTTTGAGATTCTCTCTTTGGCTTTAGTTTTTGATACTTGATCATAATGTGTCTTGGTGTGAGTCTTCTTGGACTTTCTTGAGCATCCTGAATTTGTAAATTAAAGTCTTTCCTTGCATTTGGGAAGTGTTTGCCAAATAATTCCTGTATCTTTTCTCTTGCTCTTCTCCTTCTGTAACCTCCATAATTCATAAGTTGGTCCACTCCGTGGGTCTTACATTCCATTTACTTTTCTTTTTCTTCTACTTTTTTTTTTGTCTTAGTTCTCAGATTCAACACTTTCAATTGTCCTAGCATTAAATTTGCTATTCTTTCTCCTGCCTGCTCTAATCTGCTATTGCACATTTCTAGTGAATTTTTCACTTTATTCATTGTACTTTTCAGCTCCAGAATTTCTATTTGGTTTCTTTTTATAATTTCTATCTCTTTGTTCATATGCTTATTTTGTTCGCATATCATTTTTCTGACTTAATTTAGTTCTTTGTCCATGTTTTCTCTTAATTCTTTAAGCATTTTTCAGACAGTTGCTTTAAAGTGTTTCTCTAGTGATTCTGATATCTGGGCTTCCTCAGGGACAGATTCCACCAATTAATGTTTCTTTGAATGAACCTTGTGTTCTTGCTTCTTTGTATGTTTTGTGATTTGTTTGTTGACAGTTGAGCATTTGATTATTATCATGCAGTGACTCTGGAAATAAAACTTGCTAAGATTTGCTAGTTTCCTTTTCCTCCCTTCCTTCCTCCTTCCCTTCCTCCCTTCCTCCCTTCCTCCTTTCCTCCCTTTAGTTATTGTTGAAGGCTGAAGTAACACATTTGTTTTGAAGTTTTTCCAAACAATTTTTGCAAAGACTTTTCAAGTGCTGAAGTTTCTATTCTTTAGCTGTGTTCAGATAATCTTTATCAAAGGTTCCTGGAATGCCAGGAGGTGAAACAAACAAACAAAAAGTACCTTACAAATGAAGCCAAAAATGAGAAAATATCCATTGCTCCTAGTCTTTGCAGGTTAGCTCTGCGCTAGCAGCACTCTGCCACTTAAAGTAGACTTGCTGTTAGCCTAGGAATCAGCCCAAAGTGAAAACTAAAGTTCTTCTCAGTATTTTTCAGAACATGAACTTTGCCTGGGTATGTGAACAAGTTTCCAAACTCCCCTGTATATGTGACTACTTTTTAATGGCATAGTTGCCTGAAGAATCTAACCTCACTTTCTCCTCCAGGCTTTAGATCATCTAATATATGTCTCTACCCAGAATCTCTGGCCCCAGACATTTCTGGATTTATTTATTGTTTTAACAAGCAGATCCTGCTGGTTTTTCTAACTTGGTTTTGAGTTATGTGGAACAGAGACTAGTGACTTACATCCAGCCTTCCGGTATCCCCCAGACTACTAAGAACAGAGGTGCACAATAATTTCCAGCGAGGGTTACTTGGCTTCCTCCAATTCAAGGGTGTAATTGGATACTGGGCTGCTGCCCGCTGAAGACCAAAAATACCAATAAGTTGACGCAGTGGAGGCACACAAGTAAAAATGCCATAAAACTTCCCTTCCATTTTGAAAATAGCTCATCCTTTATTGGGCATTTGGTTGATTGTTGTAAATGTTTGGTTGTTTTCCGGAGTTCTTGAAGAGTTGGTTAAGACAGCTCCTGAGTTTAATTTTTGTTTCTGTTTCCTTTGTTTTTCATGATGTTCCCATGGGAGTGATGAAAACATGGAGCACCCTAGTCTACCATTTTGTTGATGTCACTCTCTGCTAGGTGACTCTGGACATGGGTGCTGAGGAACTGCCTGAATCAGGAAAAAAAACTCTCACGCAAATGGAAAACAAACAAATAGCAACAAAACTGACCTTCTTGTTAAATGCAATAGATATTGTCTGGGGTTGTGGGTATAGCTTAGTGATCGAACACTAGCCTAGTATACAAGAGAACTTGAGTTTTAGCCCCAGCACCAGAATAAATAAATAAATATTTACTAATCACTTAATATATGCAAGGCAGAGTTGCAGGTACTGGCATCAAGAGTGACAAGGGGAAAAGAGATGGAATGTTTTTGTTCATTTATTAGTTCATGTCAGAAACATCCATTGTGCTCTATCCATACACCAAGCACTGGCTATAGAGTGATAAGTAGTGTAAGCACCCTCCTTACTACCATGAAGCTTATAATTTATGTTAAGTAATAATTAGTTTATCTTAAACCAGTAAAGAATAGAAAGTAGAGCTATTTCTATAGATGGAGAAATAGCACCGTAGTGAGGGGATATAGGCAACTAAAGAGGTGATTGTAATGCCATGTGATTAGTGAAATGATGGGCAAGTACAAGGCATTGTGGGACTCTAGAGGTCAGAGTTAAGGTCAGTTTCTCAGGGACAGGTGATGAGTAGGGAAATACTTTAAATTGAGTAGAGGTATATCAGGTAAGAGGTGGGACAGATGCTGAGGCAGAAGGAAAATATTTGCAAACACATAGACTCAAGGGATAATGTAGCATATTCAAGGAATTAAAAGAAGACCATTTGGGCTAGCTCTGTGAGGTTGTGAGTGCTGACAGGCAAGCCAGGATGGTGAGTGGAACCAACATTATACAGTATCTTTTAAGCCATTTAAACCAGTTTGAAATTGTCCTACGAGTCACTGAAGGGTTAATACAAGAAAGAAAATGAAAAGGTGGGGACTTTAGAAAGATTACTCTGGCTGCCTTGTAGATGATGAACTAGCTAGTTGGGAGCTGCTGAAATACAGACTGGTGATGTCAACTTGAATAGTGACTATGAAAATAGAAAACAGTAAATTAGGAGATCTAATACATATTTTGGAGAGTGATTAGATTATCCAAGGGATGAAAAAAAGAAGGAGACCAAAATAACTCCCAGGTTTCTATCTTGAGTAACTGTGGATCGGTGGTGCTATTTGCTGAAATAATCTTGGAAGTTGTTGGTGCCCTGCCCAGATCACTTTACAGGTCAGTACTCCCATCTGCCAACTACCAGATCAGCTACCCTCAGCCAAAGAGGAGCCAGGAGCTGTCCCATGCAAAGGGATTACACCCCCATCCCACTCTTGAAAACTGCAACTAGTGGCAAGCTGAGGCTACAAAGTCTCCTTTGCTTCATGGATAGTCCAATTCTGTGATGCTCTGGAGCTCCTGAGGGATCAAGCTGTATTTAGACTCCAGCTGAGATCACCTTATTGCTTGGGTCCTTCCCTGGCCCACCCTGCTTCTCTCTTACTCCCTTTCTCCTAAGAGCACTCACTCAGTCAGTCACAGTCAACTCAATCCCTGACTCAGACTGATTTTAGGAAACACATGCTAAAACAGTTGGTATCAAGAATATGCTTTGAAGCAAATTCTAAATAAGAGGTTCTGATGGGTGTCAGTCTCATCCAGAAACACCCTCACAGACATACTCAGACTAATGTTTAAGCAAACATCTTGCCATCCCTTGCCCCAGTCAAGCTGACACATAAAGCCAACTGACCATCACTGCTGCCCCCACTGGTAAGTGGTGGATCCAAGATCTAACCTCTAGTGTGGAATATGGAGATTTTTAGCTAAGGAGAAATATCTGGAGAGAGAGAGAGAGAGAGAGAGAGAGAGAGAGAGAGAAGAGAGGGATATTTGGGAGTCATTATTGGTGGGAACTGAAGCCACAGAAGTAGATGAGGTAACCAAGGAGAATGAATAGTTTGAAATGAAAGGATGGCTTAGAACAAAACCCTGAGGACTGTTGGCATTCAAATGGTGGGCTGAGCCATAGACACTAGGGCAGGAAGGAAATCCAGAAGAGAAATGCCAGGAAGGAAAGAGGGCTCCTTCATAAGGAAGAGGGGCTCATCGATAGGGTTAAACAGTGTTCACATGTAGAAAGGCTACTATTTTGGTTTAGATATGAGGTGTCCCCACAAAGGTTCTCTGTTAATGAAGGAATATTCAGAGGTGCAATGAGATCACGAGAGCTGTAACCTGATCAGTCATTTTAGTTTGTTCTTTTTTCTTTGAGGGGGAGGGGTACCAGGGATTGAGCTCAGTGGCACTCAACCACTGAGCCACATCCCCAGCCATGTTTTGTATTTTATTTAAAGACAGGTTCTCACTGAGTTGCTTAGCGCCAGCTGAGGCTGGCTTTGAACTTGCAATCCTCCTGTCTCAGCCTCCAGAGCTGCTGGGATTACAGGCATGTGCCATGGCGCCCCACTAGTCCTTCCTAGTTTGTAACTGAAACCGGTCACTGTCAGCAGATGGAGCATGACTGGAGGAAGTAGATCTGGGGGTGTGCCCTGGAAGGGTTCATCTTCCTGGCTACCATGAGGTGAGCAGCACTCCTCTGCCACACTCTTCTGCCATGATGTTCTGCCTTCCCTTGGGCCTAGAGGCATGGAGTTTCATACTAAATCACTGACACTGTGAGCCAAAATAAACTTTTCCTCCTCTAAGTTGTTATTATCAGGTATTTTGGCCACAGGAACACAACACAAAGTGACTAACACAGCTGTCCTTGTCACCTATTGATCTTGGTAAGGGTCATTCCAGTAGTGGAGGTAGAAGCAAGAAATCAAAGGGGAGAGAATTAATCTAGCTAGGAGGTGTTTACCATTTTATAGGAATTTGTCTGTGAAGGGGAGGTGATAGAAACCCGGGAGCTGAAAGGAGACAGTGGGATAGGTTTGTTAGCTTGTTTAAGATGGAGAGACTTCAGTATGTCAAGGTGGTAGGGCCTGGTACTGGCCAGACATTCCATGGAGGGAATCTCTGACAAATGTGACAAGGCCAGGATTTGAGTCTAAGTGTCATTCTATTACATACTGTCTCTTCAGGCCAATCATTTTGCCTCTCTGGGTCTCATTTGTATAATAGCCTACTTCAAAGTACTGTTGGGGTGAGTCAGAAATGCATATCGAAGCATTCTACTAATCATCATTACTTCCAAATAACCAAGGAAATGTCTGAATTCAAGACTTTTTCAAGCCTTTCAAACTGGAACATCTGGGAAATAGCACTGTAGAAATCCTGGCAGGAAAGTCTTTGGAGAGGGAAGGATGACAAGGTTGGCTTGTGCAGGCCACTGCTGGGGTCATGGCAGGATGTCAAGAGTGGAAACACTTAGCAGATATGTGGAGACAAGGACCAGATGTAGGAGAGAAGTTGGGGAAGGAGAAGGAAAGTTGGCACTCCTCCACCCAGAGGTGAGCAGGGAGTCAACAGGGGGAGGGGGACTGTTTCACAATATTTGGCAAAGTCACACAGGAACACCTATGACTGCCACACATTAAGCAATTACTTTGTCAGGACCTTTACCTACAATGTCTTCAAGCCTTATGATTATCTGTGTTTTTACAATGGAGAAAATTGAGACTCAGAGAGGTCACCAAGCTAATAAATGATACAGCCCAGAATCAAACACAGTCACTCTGGCTCCAAAACCTACATTCTTTCCACTACTTAATGCTGCTCTGAAGGACAGAGCCTTAGGGGAGAACTATGTTTAGGAGACAAAAGGAAACAGCTCATTGGACAGAATAATGATCAGAAGGTGTGAAGTTTTGGAGGCCAAGAGAAGGTAGTTTCAAGATGGTGGAACTGGAAACAATGCCAGATAACTGCTGAGGGAGTAAGGAGAATGAAAAACTAGATAGCCACTAGATCTGGTGAGCAGATGGTAACTTGTAACTGTGGACAGTTTGAGGTGGCTGTGTCAGTAAAAAGAAGGTGCTGTGTAAAAGCAGTATCATATTCTCCCTTGCTCCCAAAATGGTACTAGTGGAGAAACTCCTACATGGTCAATCCAACCAAGGTTTGTTGGTCACTGCATGTGGCTAACCAGGAAAATAAAAGCCAACAAAGTCTGACTAGTCTCACTATCTAAAATTCACAGGCCAGTGAGTGTCATCTCTGGGAGGGAATTAAGGCAGTGGCCTCATCCCTCCTGATCCACTTCTGCCTTCATCCTGCCATCTCTCACCTGATGCTGGCCAGAAAAGGACAAACAAAATTCTTCTGCTGGACCAACCTCATACTTAGGTGCCTCCTGCCAAAACAGCGTTTAACTGCAATAGTGCCTGAAATGCCAGCACTATTATCAAATCCTTTGGTTAAGAATTATCCTCCCCTTTGATTCCTGTCTTAAGATGTTAATGTGCCTGGAAAGGTAACATTTCATTTCCAACACTCCAAATTATAAGAAGATCAACTATGTCTTTGCTATGCCTTGAAGAGTTAAACCCCTTGGGATCCCAGGCAGCTAGAGTTGGCACCAACAGTTTAGGGAACAGAGAGGGAACGTAGAGGGACAGATGAAAATTTTCACCCACTATGCAATTTTGTCCTGGATTAACCTCACCCTTTGGCATGGGTTTGGAGAAGGAGTCATAATTCATTTGTGGCTGAGGTTGTAGGTGATCCAGGCATATCCCTTGGCCTACTTCAGAATTTACCTGAAGACATCTTTCAAATAAGAGCAGGAAAAGTCAGAAGATTGGGAAAACAATACCCTTCAGACACTAATAAGGGACAGTTTTACAGGGTGTTCTATGGGGTCTCTCAGAGAGTCCCCAGAGAAGTAAGCCACAGTTGCCCACATAATAACCCCTCATGAATACACTTTTATTGCTCCCTACTCAGAGTGCTTTCTGAATCACCTCAGAAAAAAATAACTACTTGCACCCCTTCCTTGTTTCAGATTTGTTTCACAGGATTCCACAAAGGACACCACATATAAGGGGGCTTTCCCTGTCTTTCCCAGTACTAATGGAAAAGAAAATAAAGCCCATTGGCTGTAAAAAATCCAAAGACCCTGAATATAGAAACATGCATCCATACTTAAAATAACTGTATCATTTGACCCAATACTTCAATTTCTATAGGTTTACCTTAAGAAAATTAACAGATTGAAAGTGCAAAAATGTATGTTTTTCACTGTGTGGAAGGGTAAAGTTTTGGGTAGCAACTTAATAGATTGTAGCATATCTTCTGTTGCCATAAGAAATTTCTGCATCTTTCCATGTCTCAAGGCAAGTTAAGTGAAAATACAGATGACAAAACATTTGTACATATCTACTTTTGTAAATACATCTATATGTGTATGCCTATGTGAGCACTGAAAGAATCTGGAAGGATCGCAGCATAACAATGGCTATCTTTGAGTGGAGTGGTTGGAAGTTGTGGATCTTTTTTGCTTTTTTCTTTATACTTTTCTGAATTGGAAGAAAGTTATAATTTAAGATTTAATTTTTTTTAACTTGGAAAAAAATGTAAAAAGAAATCAGTGGCCTCAGTCACATAGAACTGGACTCCGTAGTTCAAACCCCTGTCCTCCCAATAGGAGCTATTGGCCTCACCACCTTGGGGAGGTTGGAGCAGACCCACAGAAGGGAATGGTCCCTCTTATTAGACTAAGCCAATGCTTGGCAGTGGCTGTTCTAAGTAAGTCAGCAATCACATCTGCTCACTGGCAGCAAGGGGAGAGCACGTCATGTCACGTGTCCAGTATGTGTGGCCTCATCTGACTCAGAGGAAACAGCACAGCCCTGGACCCACGCTTGGGGTCCTTGGTGAGACTCAGCCCCCCCCCCCCCCTGCGCCCCTACCCCATACACCACCTCCCCTCACCCCGCCTGCTTGGAGCCCCAGCTGGCACTCAGACAGTCCTTTCCAATTTGCTCCACATTCGGGCGTTCCTTATTCCCACGGGAAGAACTTGTTGCCATGACGATGAGAGGCTCCCAACCCTGAAGCCTGCCCAGGAAGCCAAATCCTTCCCTGTGCAGCCCTGCCTGGCCTCCCTGTCTGGGCAGTGGGCTCCAGAAGTCCATCTTGAAAGGGGATTTTAGGCTCCATATTATTTGGGTTTAAGAGGAGGGCACTAATTAAGGACACAAGGTAATAAGAAAAGGGAAGGAGAAAAACGCATAAGAAGCTTTTGTGAAAAGCCCTTGGTCGCTAATGCTTCTTCCTTTCATCCACCAGGACTCCTAGGTAAAAGGCTGTGTGTGGTTCGGGAGTGTTTGGATGGGGATGCCAGACACTCTGATTTTCCTCTCAAGGTCTTCCAAGAACCCCGGGGCATTTCTTGACGTTTCTGGAACGAAGCACTCTGGACTGAAGCTTTAACCTCTCGGTTTCTTTAGCCTGGAACTGAAAAGAACGGAGGGGTGCAGAAGCGCGGGAGATGCTAACCGCCAGGGCCCAGGGGTGACCATTTAGTGTAAGCGATCCGAGGCTTTCAGTGCAGCCCCGCCCTGGCTAGGCGCACCGCGAACCCTACAGAGACCAGCTGGGGAGGAGTTCCGCGACCAGCCACGCCCAGTGCGAGGCAACGCGCAGAGGCGGGCCTCAGAAGGGGACCAGCAGGCTGGTGGCCACGTGCGAGCGCGCGCACGCTCGGCCCTGCCCGCTGGAGCCTCTCTCGTGCGGGCTGGGGGAGAGCCACGCCCCTCTTCTGGTCCAGCGCCTCTGGTCGTCGGGCCCTGCCCTTGGAGCTCCGCCTACTTTATGATCCCACCCAGCTTCGCCCCTCCCTCCCCCTCACCCCGCCGCGCTCCCTCCCTCAGCTGCGCCAGACTCCCAGACCTCAGCACTCCCAGGGAACTGCGTCTCCTGTTACTCGCCCCAGGGTAGCTGCCCAGGGAAAAACTCCAAGCATATCACTGACTGGCCTGGAGACCCTTTCATCTTTGCTCTATCAGCAACAACGCTTTGATTAATTGAGTCTCCTGGCTTTGGAGTCTTTAACCATTACCATGCTGCAAATCCCTTGGTGTCTGCTAGCTCAGATCTGGGGCACGTGTACACCCAGGTGCACCCCTTTCCGAGGCCTCCTTCCCTTCTCCTGTTGCCTGTCCCTGAGTCTTTGAGTCTTGGGATTGCAGTGAGTCTTAGATTTGTCTAGAAGTCTTTTTTCCTTCAGCTTCTCTGTGTGGACACACCCACTTCAGCACCTGGCATTTTCTTTCAGCTACACCCTCCTGTTCCCCCCAGAGTACCCCTCCCCTACACCCCACTCCACACACATGCCTCTTCCCTTCCTCTCCATCGTTGAGGAAATCAGCTCACCCAACAGGCAAGGGCATAGATAGTCCCCAGACAGCTGCCCACTAGGGCCAGGAGAGAAGGGCTGCACCCAGCAGTGGGCCCAGGCCTATGCGGAAACAGTGTTTTGACAACCCCAGGCATCAGATTTCATAAGTGAGCCAAATGTAGAAAGGATTAGCTGTTTCGCCCAATAAACCCACATCTGTAGTTACATTCTGACTGGGATAAAATTACCCTGGTTATTAATCCTTCAGCCTTAGAGTATAAGCTGATCACCAGCTGGGGTCAGGAAAAATTCCACCCCAGCTCCTGCCATCTTCGCCCTGGTCTCCACCTGCTGCATCTCCTGTGGCGTACTGTTGTACATTTAGGTCTGCATAAGAGGTTCAAGGCCACCAACCCAGGCACCTCTGAGACAGCTCCACTCTGTCATGGAGAGGGCATCCCTATGATCATGTCAGTATGTGTTGAGACTCTACCTTAGACAAGATATCATTGGTCTCCATTGTAGGGCATACAAAGATGATCCATGAATGGCCCTTTCCTTTTTCATGCCAAGAAAAGCTGAAGTGGGTGGTCAGAAGCTGCATGTGGTTTCTGGACTTCCTGGTCTGAGGTACCCTGGGTGTGTCAGGTTGCCTTGGGGAATACAGTTTAGGTACAGGCAGTATTTCCCTGCCTGCTGTCTACAAGAAATGGAGTCATTCCTCCTGCTTCAAGCTTATGTAGCCTCTCCCTACAAAGAGCCAGCAAGTCAGGCCAGGCCAGCTTTGTTTCTGTCTCAGACCCTTTCTGTTTAGACCCCAAATCTGCCAGCACCGGAGGCTTCTAAGAGTCTCCATTTCCCTCAGTAGGACCTAGAGGCAAGAAGTAGGTTGAAAGCCTGGAGTAACTCTTTCTAGACCATATGCATAAAGAATTGACATCCCTGAGAAACCATTTTCCCTTAGTCCCTTCAGACATGGCCTTGTGTGGACTGAACACATGATTCAGCATTCAAATTGGGATCTCTCAATAAAGAAAAGAGGCACCATTGATAATTGCATGGATTTTTTTCCCCCCGAGCAAACCAAGATGTGTTCATCCTACCTGAGGGATCATCTCCATCTGCCTTGGAAGAGGCACAATGGAGACACAGCAGTTTGTTAGCTCTTCCGTGACTCTTCACCTTCTTCTCTGCACTTCTCAGCCCACAGTACCCTTCTGTAGACAGTCTCCCCCAACAACAGTCCTTCCCCTCACCTCAACTCCTTTGTCCTATACTTGAAGCACCTGTATTTCCACTTTCCTTCCTTAGATCAGTTCAATTACTTATTTAGATTGCTGCTATATCCCGGATGCTGGATGATGACAATAGAGATTAATCATCAGTAAGTAATATTCATTAAGTGAATAATCTGGGTTGACCCCATAACACAATTATGCTTTCTAGTCTCAGATACTTCTCAATGTTGCTCACTCATTCTGTTGGCCTTCTCATTTCATGTGGTAGAGTTCCAAACTTTTCATATCTAAAATCCCTATTTCATGTGGTTGAGTTCCAAACTTTTCATATCTAAAATCCCTATCTAGCCCCCCTAATTCTTGGTAGCAGCCTTAACTTCACCAAGAGCAACAACATAAAACAAACCAAAAAACAGCTTGAGATGGGAAACTTTCAAACCTTCTAAACGTCCCTTCACTTCCAAATGATCAATTGCCATATTATTTTGTTTATCAGAACATTTCTTGAAGAAAAACTGCCTTCCTTCTACTCCCTGTGTGTGGTCCCATGGGGGGGGGGTGGCATGTGTCTATGTACGACCTCCTATCAGAAGCCTAGCCACAGTTTATTGACCCACAATTGGGCTTCTAAAGACTCAAGATGGACCAGTAAAAACTTTTCTCTAGAATTCTGGGTTTGTGGCCAAGAAAGTGGGTTCAGTCTCTCTCCCATGGTTGCAGTGATTAAAATATAATCTGTGGGGGTTAATGGCAACCTTCTTCCCCCAATAGACTGATGCAACTGAGGACCTGAAGGGTTGAAGAATGAGACAGATTGAGAGAGAATCTGAGAACAACATAGAGAGGAATCCTGGTTCTGGATGGTCCAGAGGCCCCAGTCACACTCTTTAAAAAAAAAAAAAAAAAAAACTTATATTGAGATTGGCTCTGCCACTTACAAAGACCTCTAATGTCATGCACTATAAAATTAACAATGTTCACTTGCTTCTTCAAAGGAAAAGTTCCCCTCATCCTGCCCCAGCTAATGCCTCCTTCCACACCCCAAAAGCCCCCGGCTACCCTGTTCTATCACTTGTACCACTTCTCTAATCTTCAGCCATCTCAGCTAGGTATGTGTTCATCTCCCTGTCCAAAAATAAAATAAATGCTTTCTTTCATTTTTGTCTTTCCTCAACTTCTGCACCCTTCCATTCTGGTCACTACCTCTATTTTCTCCCCTCCCACTTAATACCATCACATCTTCCCATTTTCCTGACATGGCTCTCTTGCTGGGCTGTGCATCGAAACAGATTTGCACTTTCTAAGTTCATGCCACCTCTCAGTAGCATCTGGCATCAGGAACCACCTCTTCTTGCAGGAAACTCACATTTCTCTTGATGATTTTCCTCCTGGTTCTTGTCCTAATACAGAGAAGCTTGGCTTGCAGAAGCTGTTCCAGAAGCTGTCAGGATCTCAAGCTCTAGACTTTTCCAACTTCCTCTCACCCCATAAAACCGCATCTGGCCTGTGCCAGCTCTTCTCATGCACTGCTAAACGAGGGATGACTAATCTAATGAGATCATTGGAGCTAAGGCAATAATGGGTGACTTACTTCAATATTTTGATAATAGCTCTCAAAGACTTAGCTCAGTGTCTCTCAAACTTGGATTATAGAGGGAGGGATGCTGGGGAGTAGGGATAAGGTGGAAGAGGAGGATGGGGATACACTGAGAGAGACAGAGTTTTATGAGATATTTAGGTTGATATTTTCACTTTGATGTTAATCCTTGTGCATTTTAATTTACTGTTCCATAATCACCAGTTTTTATAGCAATATTTCAAAAGTAGAGTATCAAAGATTTGGATATACTTTTTCTTCCAAAGTAAGTCTCTTTGTTCCTGAAACCAGGAGATACTGACTCAAGGATTAAGCATGGCAGAATGGGAGTGTCATCTATATAACCAGCAACACCAAGGGGAGAGATAAAATTTTAAGACCCCAGTCCACCCTCCAAAGCCCATTAGGAAATGGGCCCATAGGTGCATTAGGAAAACAACACAGAGACACTTAAAATTAAACAGAGCATTAAGTAACAATGTGAGATGTGTCACAAATTGGTATATTATTAAGTGAAGTGGATGCCATTTTCTATGAGAGACTGGAGCTTTCTCTGAGTAATCAATGGAGGCTTCTTTGGTTGGGGAAGGGCCTTGCTCAATCTCAAAATTGAGCAGGGCTTTTAAATGAAAATTAGGAGTTATACAGCTAGAGAAGAAAGGGAGGCACAAAGGAAATCTAAGAGCCCATGAAGTCCTGAGCCTGGGAGGGAGATCAGACTTGACAATTTTTTTGTGGTGGGATGGGGGGAATGCAATGGATAATGCTGTGTACCCACTATGAAGCTGAGCATGCACTCAGTGCATCAACAGAGCAGAGACACTGAAAAAGTTTAAGAAATTACACTTGATATTTTAAAAAGCATCAAGAAGACATTATGGAGGTACTGACTCAAGGATTAAGCCTGGTGGAAAGGAGAACAAATCAGAACAGAGTCAGACTTCATTATACATATGTAATAATTTTTAATTGTGGCTTATATTTACATCTATGGAAGATGGAGATGAGTCACATCAGAACCTCTAAAGGTCTAATGCAGTAGAAAATAAAGTTGGAGCCATATTTTGGAAGACTGGAATTCTAAGTGAGGCAGGCAGACTTTGCATAGTTTGATGTGCAAAGGGCTCCAAGGACAATGGCAAACTTAGTCCTCTAGATCTAGTGCAAAATATTTCTGAGGTCACACATCTAGTCTAATACTGGGTTTGGATCCTTTGTTGCACAGAGTATTTGACAAAATTGCACATGTGAGGGCTTTTTTGTTGTGCAATAATTATGCCTCTTTGTTTCATTGCAATTGTTGATTGCTGTTGGTTGGAAGAGATAATGTCCCCTTGAGTATGAAGCCTCCCTTGCAGAATAACTCTTAAAACAACTGATTATATATATTTTTTTATTTTATAAGCTTGACAGCTTTGAAACAATCTTCACACTATTTGATATGCTGTCACATTGTGTTTGGGACAGTGACACTCTGATGATATGATGTCCTGAGTCACAATGAAATGAGTGAATAAATGAATAATTAAGGAAGATTCATACTAAAAAACAAAAAGGTATCCCAAGATTAGCATTGAGAGGGAGGTTGAAA
This sequence comes from Tamias sibiricus, assembly GCA_025594165.1. Lineage (NCBI taxonomy): Eukaryota > Metazoa > Chordata > Mammalia > Rodentia > Sciuridae > Tamias > Tamias sibiricus. The sequence goes on along the minus strand of CM046669.1, from coordinate 68,600,613 downwards.
TAGATGCTTGCTGAGATCTCTTTCACTTCTAAGAACTTCCTTGCACTGGGGGGACAGCTCAGAGAGGTCATTCAGTTCCCTAGTGGCATTTCTCTAAAGAGGTTAGCTTTCTCCCCTTCCCTAGAGGTTTCCTTAAAAATTCCCTTCTCAGAAATCCATATCAGCTTCTCCAAGCCTCAGAGAAAAAATTCTTCTGATGGCCAACTCAGCTTCCTCTGACTGTAGTATATGCTTATTCCATCTGTTGGGTTCTTCAGGGACAACAGTTCTTCTCAAGGTAAAGGCACGACTGTAGCTAAAGCCAATCTAGGATGAAAATCTACAGAAGCACAGGGTCAGGAGGAGAAGAGAGACTTTTACAGAAAAAGCCACTCTCAGTGATGGGGATCTGCAGGAGGCTGAAGAGCCCCAGGGATTCACTAAGAAGGAGTAATTACATTGAATGCAACAGATCTCCAGGCCAGCGTCACATCCCAGAGCATGGCCCTGATTGAAGGTGCATTGCTTCAATTACCTGGACGGCTTGATGAATGGGCACTGCACATGCTCTGGGGGAGACGGGAGGAAACTAGCCACAGATTAATCACTTATGGCATCACTGAACGGAGAGTGTTTAGAGCCTGTGGCAGCCAGAGGGACAACAGGATCATAGAAGCAGAGAGGGAAACCTACAGTAATCAGGCCACCACTAGAAAAAGAGGTGGGCAAATATAACACTGAGAACCATCCTTTTTAGGCTGATTTGCATAAAGGTAGTGATAAAGTAGCCCACATAAAAATGGCTGCTTGGTTCAGCCCTGGGAAGTGCCCAACCTGGAGAATGGGTAACCATTACCACTAACTGGTAACTCCAATCCAGGGAGGCAGGGTCTTAGAGGAAAAAGGAGGGAAATACCATAATACAAGGTAAGAAAGGGAAATGAGAATGAAGGAAAGCAACCCCTGGAAGGCTTCTTGAAGATTATGCAGTGTGCTGCTATTCCCAGCCTTTCCTAGAATCTTAACAAGTGCCCACCATTAGCATGATCTCAGTATGTCTCTGCCACAAATTACTATGGGGTGCATGCATGTCTGTGCACATGTGTGCATGCATGTTTAAATAAAGAGGGTTGTTTTATTCTTTGAGAATAACACAGTTATGTCATAAATGTTTGTTAAGTGGATAATAATAATAGCTAATGAGTTTTGCACTTTGACTATGTTAGGGAATATACTAAGTGCTTTGTGAACATTTTAATTTCATCCACATGGTGATGGTTTTTAAATGCTTTTATGGATAAAAACAACAGGTTTCATCCTGTGAGGTTTTAAAATGCTTTTTGGATAAAACAACAACAACAACAAAACAGGCTCTAATTTGTCAAGTAACTTCATACATACATGTGAAGAAAGGAAGGGAGAGAGGGGGAAAGAACAGGAGAAAAGGGAGGAAGGAGAAGGGGGAAGAAAGGAGAAAGGAAATATCTTAAGGGAACATCTTAAGAAAGGGTTATGATAACTTTCACAGAATATCTTTTGAAAACTATTTGTCTTAACAAAAACGTGTCGGGCACATGGATCCACTTTAATCCCGTTTTACCACCAGGTTCTAAGTCCTGCAAAGAGCTATGAAAACTAGCGCAGCCTCACGTGGGACTGACAGAAAATAAAAGACAGGGCAGGATTTTAAATGAACAGAAAATACAGCACAAGCGATCCTAGTCATTAAGGCTGCTGACTCCCGCAGCCTTTAGCTACAGCACAGAGACAATGGGACAAAGAGACACTCATTTACCAGGTTGCTGATTGTTGAGAAATGATTCTGTGACTCTTATAGAGGTAAGTTGTATTCAGAATAACAGCAACAAACATACAAAAACACAGAGAGACTAAATGGAAACAGGAATAGGAAAATAAAGATTATCTGACTTCACTGGAATGGTTACTAGGTTCAGAGTGGCAGGACACAATTTTGATTCTAAGCTACCTAATAGCCAAAGCAATGAGGGAAACAGTTGCAAAAGCCAGGCTGTCCATAGAACAAAAGCAAAACCACTGTTTAGAGGAATGCTGAAACCTTGCTATTTTTTCTTGGCCAACAACATCCTGCAATGTTACAATCAGCAAGTTTCATGTTTATGTCTTTGGACTCCATGCTGGACATTTCAGACTCACAGCAACAGCAATGGCAGCCTCTTTTGAGGGCAAAGAACCAAATGGCATCACTGATATCCTATGCTCAGCACCAAAAAGGGGTACCATGATTTGAGGTCTTGTTTCCAATGGGGAGCTTCTGCTCCATGGCCCAAGTCCGCTCAACATACCTCAGCACAGGAAGGATCCATTCACTTAGGATAGAACCCCCAAAAGAACCAGAGAATGACCCAGGTAGAGAATAGGCAGAAACTGTCCACAAAACATCCCCAAGGTATTAGAAAACATAAACTGATGGAAATCAGCCACCCAGGACTGTAGCAAAACAAGGCAACAAGAGATAAACCTGGCAAGTACTTTCTGAAGGATGCTGGGTGCATGTGGCTCTGCTGCTGCCTTTGGTTAAAGATATGTCATCCCTGAGCCACTGGCTAGATGGCTAGATGATGGTTCATTTTGCACCACTGCAGGGAAGGGTCCTATAGATGTTAGAGATCAGATTTTGACTTTAATTCAGTTAACATGTGCTGAACCATTTTTACATATACAGGACTATGCGGGGTGAGTCACATGTCTCAGTTCAGTACATCTCCACGACAACACCAGGTGGCCATTATGACCCACACTCTCAGATTAGGAAACTGAGTCTGAGGGAGGGAGAGGCTTAGGGAACATAGTTTCCTTGGGTGTCATGTCACTGTGACTCCCACTATCAACACTGTTGCAGCCACTGCCACCACAACTACTGTTGCATGTACAGAATCATCGAATTTCTTCATTTCCCGGGTTGCTGAACACAAGTTGGTCTGTGGCTCCCTTTTACAGCATTCTTTAAATTCAAAAGAAAGAAGACTTGGCAAGGCATAAACAGACCTTGTGAAACAAGAACCAAAAACTAGATCAGGATATTCTGAAAATATCCTTGAATGATTGCTCTAAAGGAAATGACTTTCTGCCCCTCCTCCTACCTTTTTCCTTTCTTCCTTCCCTCTCTTGGGGCTCAGAAAGTGATACCCTAACCTATGCCAAGTTGGACTTAGAACAGCTCCTGGAGAGCAGCAAATGTAGGGGAGGAATTTTTCACTGAAGATTCCTTATCTATCAAAAGATGGGATCCACCAAAAGAGAAAACAGGTTGCTTCTACTCACTCCTTGTCATTTTGTCAGCCAAGGAAGGTTGAACTCATCACAGAAAAGAAAACTAGGTTGAGTCCAGATGAACTTTATCCCAGGCTATCATCTTTCCTTTGGATCCATTTATCTCCCCTAAAAATCATTTACTCTTGATCTAAAATTGCCTATAGCCCCCCCCCCTTTCCCTCTCCCTGATAATGGGATATTTAAGCTTCAACCATCTGGGTTTTCTTTGAGTTTCATACTTTGTGTGACTCCCATGCATTCTCTCATTTACATTCCTTTCTCCTATTAATCTATTGTCAGATTGTTTATAGACTCAAATTATCAAACTTTCATGTAAAAAATTCCTTTCATCCCTACATCTCCTTCTTCCCAGCTTCCCAGTTATATTTATAAAGTATTGATGGCGTCCCCTTCTCAGGCCATGAGGAGTTCAAAGATGAAAGTAACACAGTCCCTGAGCTCAAGAACTAACACTCTGTTGAGGAGTGTTGAGACCAGTAACAAGTTGGGTGATTTCTTCATACATACATGAAATGCTAGCAGAAGGGGCTGTGGAATCAAAGGAAAATATAGGGAAGATTTAATCTGCCTGAGAAGCTCCACCTGAAGATGGTGGAGGTGAGAGAAGATACAGATGCTGAGGTTAACAGGAGGTGTTGCAAAAGTAACCAGCAGCCAAGGTGGAGAGCCAAGGAGTTGGGGTGGTTCCCAACAGGGTGTGATTCTGTCTAGAGATGTTTTTGAGGGCTGGAGATATGGTTCAGTGGTGCAGTACTTGCCTAGCACATGTGAGGCCCTGGATTAAATTTCCGTACCTCAAAAAGAAAAAGAGAAAAAGAAAGAGATTTTTGGTTGATGCACTGGGTGCAGGTGGGAGTGCTACTGGCATCTAGTGCGAAGAGCCATAGATGTCACTAAATGTCCTACAATGCACAAGATATTTTCCCACATCTAAGAATGAGGCAGCCCAGAATGTCCAAGACTGAGGGCCCCTGCCCTAGAATTGTTAGGACCCACGAATTCTCCAGGCCATGCAGTAAAATGATCAGGAATGTGTTTTCAGATCCCTTGTGCTATGGTTTAGATGAGTGACCCCTAATAGCCTGTGTTAAAGGTTTGGTCACCAGCCTGTGCCACTTCTAGGAAGTGTAGTAGGAACCTTTAGGAGGCCGGGCCTAGTGGAAGGAAGTTAGGTCATTGGGGGCATTCCCTGTTGGGGATACTGGGTCCTCAGCCCCTTTCATCTCTCTTTGCCTCCAGGCTGCCACAACGTGAACAGTTTCCTCTGCCATGTGCTACCACCATGATGTTCTGCCTCACTGCAGTCTCAAAAACCATGGAGCCATGGAATGAAACCTCTGGAACTATGTGCTCAAATAAACATTTCTCCTTTATAAGTTGTGCTTATCCCAGGTATTTTGTTGCAGTAATGGAAAGCTGAGTAACACACCTTGTTAGTACGGGAGAATTTGGGAAACTGATGTTTCTTTCAAGTGGAATGCATCTATTGGATGGCAGTTAGAGACAGACAGCTGAAGGCCCAGGAAAGTGAGAACGCCACCTAAGTAAGCATAATACCATGAAAGTCCTGAACCAGGCATTAGGAGTCCTGCCTTACCCTCAGCTCCTCCAGCTGCAGGGGGAGCAACAACTCCCCCCAAGCTGCTCTTTTCTCATCTGTAAAATGGGGCAGAAGAACACATGCTGTGCTTGCCTTTGCCTGCATTGTGATGCCCTATTATAAGAGTATTTACAAAAGAGCTTCATGAAAGTGTGAAAAGAAAGGTAGATGAAGGATAGTATTGTACTATGAAAAGCATGGTTTTAGGAATTGTTTTAGTCAGATTTTTTGCTGCTATGACTAAAAGCCCAGACCAGCACAACTATAGAGGAGGAAAAGTTTATTTGAGGGCTCACTGTTTCAGAGGTCTTAGTCCACAGAAGTTTGGCTCCATTCCTTGGGGCTGGAGGTGAGACAGAGAAGAGCGTGGCAGAGGGAAGCAGCTCACATGGTGATCAAGAAGCATAAGAAAGTTCTCCACTTGCCAGATAAAAATATATACCCAAAAGCCATGCCCCCAATTCCCACCTCCTCCAGCCACACCCTACTATTTCAATTACCACTCAGTTAATCTTTATCAGGGGATTAATTCGCTGATTGGTTTAAGGCTCTCACAACCCAATCATTTCTCCTCTGAACTTTCTCATGTTGTCTCACGTGTGAGCTTTTGGAGGACACCTCACGTCCAAACCATAACAGGAATTATATAACTATTATACACTACTTATGGCAAAGTAGGAAATATAGTTAAGCAAAAAAGAGGGAAATCAAACTCACCCACTAGCCAGAAATATGCTTAGATGTTTGCTTTTAATTTTCTAAGCATGTATGTATGTGTGTGTGAATTTTTTCATTTAAAAAAAATGGAATCATGTAGCCAAGCACAATGATATACACCGGTAGTCCTAGCTACTCAGAAACCTGAGGCAGGAGGATCACTTGAACCTAGGAGTTCAAGTCCACCCTGATCAACATAGTATAGTAGGACCCCATCTCTTAAGGAAAACAAAAACAAAAAAGTGGAATGGTGTTTTCCCCACAAATATGTATTACAAATAGCATCTCATTTTGATAAAATGTTTCTATGCTATTATTTTGACAAATATGTGCTCTTTTGTTAGACTGTTGTGTCATTTTCCACATTTACAAATGTTGTTGGGAGTCACACCTCTTTATTGGTTTTAATTTAGTTAAAACAAAAGATGTGGCCAGTAGAATAAGAAAATGCATTCCACTGTCATATATACCTAATTAGAACAAATTAAAAAAACAAAAAGATGTGGCCAGATGTGGTGCACACCCGTAATCCCAACTCAGAAGGCTGAGGCAGGAGTATTGCACATTTCAGTCCAGCCAGGGTAACTTTGAGAGACCCTGTCTTAAAATGAAAAATAAAAAGGGCTGGGGATGGAACTCTGTGGCAGAGCCCCTGTTGGTTCAATAGCTAGTAATGGAAGAAAGAGCAAGAGAAATGTGGAGCAGAGAACTCTTGCAGCAGGCGCAGCACAGTAGCACCTGGCCCTGGCCCTGGCCCTGGGCCCTCACCACTGCTGGTGGGAATCTGTGTGAGATCTTGGAGTATCACACAAGTGAGGAGTAAGAAATACACCCTAGGTGAAGAAAAGAGTTTGCTGTACCTTTGTCATGGTCACTCTGCTTCCTACTCAGAAATCAGGGGAAGCTGGGCAGGCGGCATTTCAGAAATGCTCCATATGCCCTCTGTTATGGGTTAGATGTGAAGTATCTCTCCCAAAGCTCCTGTGTTCACGTGGGAATGTTCAGGGTTGAAGTGAGTGGGTTGTGAGGACTCTAACCCAGGCAGTCCATCCATTTTAAATGGCCGGGTGCTAACTAGGTAGGTGGGGTGGCACTGGAGGAGGTGGCTCCCTGGGGAGTGCCCTGGAAGGTCTGTTCATTCCGTGGCACCCCTCTTTCTCTGTCCCTGCTTCATGCCCTGCCATGAGCTGTGCAGCTTTCCTGCACTGGGCCTACCCCCACGACACGCTGCCTCGCTTTGGGCCTAGAGCAATAGGGTGGGCCGTCTACGGACTGAGACCTCTGAAACCATGAGCCCCACGTAGATTTTTCTGTCCTTTAAGCTGTTCTTGTCAAGTATTTTGGTCACAGTGATATGAAAGCTAACTAGAACACCCCCTAAAAACCATCTTAGCAGCCCCAGCTGAGACCACTTCGCCAAAGCTTGGCCAACTGGGAATGGTGAGTCTGTTTCTTGCTTTTCTCCAGCTTAACCCCATGACTCAGAAATGATGGCCACATAACTGTCTGTGGCATCCTTCACCAGAAAGGGCCATGCTGATCCAGTTGGGCACAGAGCTGAAACATAGTGGCCTTAGTCTGTGGTACTAGACTCATGTAAGGGAATGTGAATCTAGTGGTTCATCTGTTCCAGTGACAAATTCAAAATGTGGTAAAATCTACTTTGAAGTACTATTTAGAGCAATAATTAAAAAAAAAAAAATCACCTAAATGTCCAAAACAAAACGGGGATTATTATCAATGGTACATCCAGTTCCTGTAAAAACTAATCCCCCATTTTAAATGATAATTGTTAAAATTATACAACCACATCTAAAATTCTTATGACAGAATGTTAAGTGAGAAAATTACGTAAAGAATAAAACTCTAAAATATACAAACTGTGTTTAAAGAGTATTTGCCTATAAAAAAAAGTAAATAGTCTTACTCTTTAAGTGAGGTCGTAGGGGTATTTTCTTCTGTGCTTTCTAATGTTCCGTAATGTTATTGTGATGACTTTCATAATGACTCTGTACTGTGTATCAATGTGTGTGTAAGGAGATGAGCTTTGGGTCCTCTCTTGGTGGTGGTCAATGGGTTCTCTCTTGGTGGGGGTCAATGTGGGGCACTAGGAGAGGAGAAGGGAGCAGCTGAGTTTAGCAAAACTGGCCATTCTGTTGAGGAGGTGATCAGGAGAAGTAAACTGCTTATGCCATTCTTAGGGATCATGCCTGGGCTAAATCCCCAAACCTGAAATTCCCTGCAGTAGAGACAGCTCTGAGGACAACGAGAACTTAATCCCCACTGGGGCTCCACCACACTCATACCAATTTCTCAGATATGGCTGGGACCACACCAGGAAAGCCATGATTTCTGCAGGTCTTCTCTCCTCCAGAGGCTCCTGTGGTACCAACCACATGGCCCCAGACCAGGCAGGAAAAAGAAATCTGAAGATAGTGGTCTGCATGCTGGCTGACCCCTTGACTGACTCTATCAGGCTCCCAAATTTTTCTATTTGTTTGGACATACCTGCCTATGAGGCCCAAGGAGGCTGCACCAGAGCTCAAAAGCACCTTCTCTGCAGGTGGGGTCTGGGGCCTCCAGTGGGCAGGGTGGATGTGGAAGGCCTTCTTCTGTTTATTTTTTTCTCTGGAAGAGAGAAAAGGGGTCCTGGCCTCCAGGTTCTGGCTCAGAGCCTGGCCCCAATCACACAGTCTTGGCTGGTCCTGGGTCCTGGGTGGGGCAGTGGGCCCTGGAGCTCTTGCTGCCCTCCCTGCCTATCTCTCCTTTCCCACCTCCCTCCTCTCTTTGGGCCTCTCTGCACCCATTTTGATCCTGTGTGTCTGCTCTTGCTCCCACCTCCCCCTCAGCTCTCTCCAGATTATTGTCTTGCTGATAATCAACCTCTGATACTCAGCATTCTCTCTTGGTCTCTCTTTTTTCCTCTTGGTGTCATCCCTTTATTTCTGTCTCTCTGTCCCCTTTCTCACTATTCTCTTTGTGCCCACCCCTGACCAATTGGTTTCTCACCATCCCCTCTGGGAATGCCATATCCACATAAGAGCAACCTCAGGATCTGTGGAATGAAGGCCCACCCTGCTCCTGGCCTCTGTCTGTCACTACCCCAGCCTCTTGTGCTGCATCTTGGACCAGTAAGCCAAGACAGCTGAGAATTCTTCTAAGCTTCTAACAGGTAACAGAAGGATACCCAAAGAGGAGGCCACTATTTGCCAGTGTTCAGCTTTTAGAGAGGAGACAGGGGGTGGTGGCTACTGCTTATACCCTATGGATTTTCAGTATTTGCCTTTTTCATACCTACACCATGGGCTGGGGGTAAAGACTCCAGACCTGAATTCTCCCCTCCTTGGAGGAAGGAAAGGAGGAGAGAGAAATCATCAAATAAGGTCAGGGAGATGAGACAGGGATTCAGGACAAGGAGAGGGCAGAGGAAGAAAGGAAAATGATTTTGCATCTGTGCAAAGAAATATCCTTCCTGGCCATTGGTACCACACAGACTGGCCCAGGTTTTGGTGCCAAGTGCTACTTCCCCTGAGTGTTTGACAGAAATGAGGTCACAAGGAGAAGAAAATGTCCTCCACCTAAGTGAGCCCTGAGTTTGAGCTCCACGCTGGCTATAAAAGGCATCACCAAATGGAATCACCATTTGGGTGGAGGTGAGGAGAGACCCAGGGTGGTGACACAGCAGACCCAAGGAGGAAAGGCCACCACGCCCAGCGCTCCAGGAATTCAGGGCCCGGATTATGGAGCACATGCGGTGTGTGTTATTCTTACCACAAACCAGAACTATGCTCCCTTTTGAAATGCTTGGCTCCACAGCTGTTTGAAAATCCCCTGGTACTTGGAGACAAATGATCCAAGTCAGGCTGTGCTAACAGGTCAGTTTTGGAGCCAGGCGAGAGGTGTGACTGATGTGGGCCTGCCGCTCCATCCTTGGCCCATCAATCACTGCTCAGCAAAAATCCCAAGGGGCCACCAGACTCTCTGACAATACTGTTTACATTAGAACATGACTGCGAAACTTCTGGGGGGGGGGTGGAGAAAGGGATGGCAAAAAGCATGCACTTGGGAGTCCAGGAGCCACCTCCCCCATGTAACAGGCAGAAAGGCTTGGAGGCCTTGACCTTCGTGGGTGGAGCAGCTTTCCTGCCAGACTCTCCTGAGGGAGATACAAGAACTTCCCCAACTGGGGGCCACCTCTGAGGGGAAGCAGGGAGGGGGCTCTCACCTACATGGTTCCACACACCTGTCACAGTGCAGTCTCCACTGGGCTTAACACATCCTTGCCTCGGAAATCATGTGAATTCAGCCACAGGCACCGCTGACAGGGAAATATTTTTCATTTTTACCCCAGACTCTCACAGCTCAGATGGCTTTGCTCAACATGCTGAGGGAGAGCCGTGCTTTGCAGTGGGCCAGGGGGGGTCTGGAGTGCCAGGAAAGGCTTAAACAGAAGAGCTTTTGGGGAGCCCCAAAGGCTAGAGGAAGGGGCAGACACAGAGGCCCACAAGGAGGGGGAGCTTCCAGCTGCTACAGCTGACGGCGAGCTTGGCTAAAGAAGGATTCCGCACCTGTTTCATCTGGAGAGAAAGGCTGCAAGTTATGGCTGTTTTGCTCTGACACGCCCCATTAAATATTCCTGGAATCCAAATGCAAAAGGAATAAAATAAACCACTTTGAAGTTCCAGGCAAGGGGTCATCTGCGGAGGTGAAGTCCAGGTACAGCTGGACGTCCAGACAGGGTTCCTCCCCCTGCTGCCTTGGGATCCCCATGGAATGGGTGTGCCTGAGCAGGGGTGCTGCGCCCCCTCCCTTTCACGGGGTGTGACTGAGCGTTTGCCCTTGGATCTGCAGGAAGAGGGGGGAGTGAGGGTGGCCTCTGTGGTGCAGCTGCCGCCCTTTTTGGAGGAGGGAAGGAAGAGCTCCGGCCAGGCTGTCTGGGCGGGTTGACTTCCGGAGTGCTGTGGCCACCCTGAGTGAAGCAAACACTGACATAGGACTTGCAGGGCACTGCGGTAGATTCTGGAGATGTATGAATACGCCTAAATCCTCAAAACGAACCTCCAATGTGGGATCGAAATTGCCACCAGGTTGCAGATGAAAAAACAGGCACAGAGGCCTGCAATAAGGAGGCTGGAGGATCAGGATATGAAACCACAGTGTGGCCCCAGAGACCCTGCCATTAGCCAGAATCTGCTGCTGTCTCTTTCACTGCATTTAAAAAAAAAAAAAAAAAAAAAAAAATTATTTGGCCCAAGAGAGGCCCAGAAAGCCACGGCCCCCATAGGCTCCCCCTCTTCTCCCCAACCCCGCCCCAACATTCACCAAAGCCTGTGACTAGCTTTCTCTTCAAGTCAGAGCACTCCTGTCAGCCTGGCCAGGGCCTGACAACTCACCCCAGAGCCTGTTTCCTGCGGTGTTCCCCTGCCTCAGGAACCGGAAGAGTTACACAAAGCTTGATTGCCATGAAAAAGCCAACCTGGGAAAGCATATCCTGGGCCTTTCTCTGGTCAGGAAAGCCCAGCGCCCCCCTCTGGCCAGTTCCAGGGTTGATTGAGACTCATGAATCCCTGAGGTCTTGGGTAACACCCCCTCCCCATTCCCACCCTCGCCAGCACCAGGAGCCTGCAGACCCTGAGGACCTGGACAGGGACTGGGATGCTAGGGAAATTGCTCAGTCTCACCTCCCTGAGGATCACTCCCTCCCTTTTCTTAAGGTTGTCTTCCTTTCTCTTTTCCCCAAGGTCAGAGCTAGTCTTGGAATCCTGGGAAGAGACCTCTTCACCCAAACTCACCCTCACCACCCACTGAAAGTGTACACAGTACCAAAAACTTCAGAATACAGTCTCCCTTTCTCCCAGTGACTCATCCAGTCTCTTCACTGTCACAAGGCGTATCTTTCCAGAATACAAATCAGATTAGGTCTTTTCCCTACTTCAAACAATTTTAAGTCTGATGGGGTCAGCTGCCCACAGGAAATAAACCTAATGTCTCATGATGTCACACAAGGCCCTCTGCAGTTTGGCCCCAGCCCCTTGGCCTTTGCTTTACTTTAATCTAAGCCAGAGTGGAATGACCATCATTATTTCCAGGCATCTGTTATGCTACCTACATTCCCTGCCCAGTGACCCCTCAGCCTGATATCCATGCCCCACTTATCCCACAAGTCCCCATTCAAAGGTCTTCTAAATGGAAGTCAGCATACTCTAGAGGTACCTGCATACTCATGTTTATCACAACACAATTCACAGTAACCAAGTTATGGAACCAGCCTAGGTCCTTGTCAAATGATGAATGCATGAAGAAAATGTGGCATAATATGTATATAGACAATGGATTATTATTCATCCATAAAGAAGAACAAAATGATGTCATTTGCAGGGAAACGGATGGAACTGGAGAGCATCGCGCTAAGCAAAATAAGCCAGATTCAGAAAGACATGTTATCACATGTTTTTTTCTCCTATATGCAATCTGGTGGGGGTGGGGGGTGGATGACATGAAAGTAGCAGGGAGTCTTAGAAAAGAGGAACAGGATTGGAGGAGGAAGGAGGGGAGGGCAATGGGGAGCATGGGGGATAGGAATAATCAAAGCATGTGTTACATGCACGTACAAAACTGCCACAATGAAACACAATATTCTGTATAATTAACATGCATTAATAAACAAAACATCTTTTTCTAAGGTGACACTCAAATCTCTATAGAAAACAAAACAAAACAAAACAAAAAAAACTTTGCACTTACATCTTATCATACCCCTTTGTGTCACATTCATTTATTTAATTGTGTGTCTCCCCACTGTAATGCTTAAGAGATGTTAACTTCATCTTTGTATTTCCAGCACTCAATACTGAGTTGAAGTACAAATACTTGGGAAAGAGAAACATACTGAGCCAATGATCTTCATTAACCAACAATATGAATGTACTTCTTTAGTTATCTGTAGCAGAGAACAAATTTGGAAAAACTCCACTGACGTGTAACTGGAAGGAGGCCTATATATTCTGGGATCAAGTCTTGACAAAGCAGGCTGGAGAGAAAGGCTTGGGGTCAGCTAGGATTTGGCAAACTCAAGGGCAAAAACCAACTTTTGTCAGCCTCAAGCTTTCCCCAGGCCAGTCCTGCCCAATGGAACCCATTCTGGCTCCTGATTCATCTTCCCAAGACCCCACATCACCCACTGTTACTTAAGCCTGGCCATATCTATCTCCTGACATTTCAGAAAGCATCCTCTGAGCACCTTCTCTAGGTAAATCCATTGCAAGCAGGTGCAGGTCATTCCCTATCTCCATCTTTTCTGTCCTCCAGTGGATAACATTTTCTCTTCCATGCAGCCTCCACCTCAGATTCCTCTGATTTAGAGATCATTGCAGCTGCCTAGAGTACACTCTAACATTACTGAAAAGATGGGCTTTGGAGTCAAATTAAACCAAGTTTAATTCTCTCTCAGCCTAAATTTCAGTTTCCTCGTCTCCAAAAAGAGGTGACAAGCTGTCCCTGAGGGTTGGTGTGAGAAGTAGAAATAATGTATGTAGAACCTTGGTTAGCAAATCATAGTTGCTCAATACACAATAGTTCTGGGTCCAATGCCATCCTTGCTCTCCTTTCATGTTGGTGAGTTGACCACAGTGTTAGGTTCATGAACCTGGTCAGAGAGCTATGTCCAGGTCACCTGTGAGCATGTGCTGCATGGACATAACAGGAGAGAGTGCAGCCCTGAGCAGAATACAACCCCATTTTTGTAAGAAAAAATAAAGTTGAACATATAAATGAACATACCTCAGAAACATTCAGAAGGATAAACACCAAAATATTAAGTGTCTTGCAGTTATGAGTGATTTTTTTCTCTTTTTGTTATATATTTACATACTTTTTTCACCAAAAAGTGAGGATGCATTGATTAACAATAAGAAAAAAATTAAACCACATGTTGTGGAAACCTGCATGCAATATGGTCCTTCCATTCAAAGCACCATCTGGGATTTGCGTGTCAAAGAATCATAGTTTACAACTGCAGATGGCTGTGGCCTCCATGTGGAAGGAATTAGGGTAGCTGAGCATGTCCCCACCTTAGGAAAGTCCCCACATAGACAGGAGGCAAGGTCCATTCCCAAAGGAGAGGCTTTCATGAAGCCACTACATAATAGAAGGGTTTTGTGAAATTGGTAACGTTGTTGCTTCAAACAAATTATCCATTAGGTATGAGGTATCCTGGATTTTTTATTTTTAGAAATGAAGTTACATTTCTAATTCATTTGGCAAACTCTAGGCTTAAAAGAACACAGCAGGAAAACTTTTGAAAACCAAAGTCATTTCTGCAGTTCAAATTTTCATTTTCTTATTTCTCAATTTTATAAATTTGCACACTAGTTGGTTTTCTTGAAGCAAATTAGCTTCACTGATGAAAACTGGTTCTACTAGGACAAATGCCACCACATTTATTTCAGGAAAAATCTCTGATGCCATGGCCTCCTTTTTTGGCATGGACATGCTGGAATGCACAACAGCAAGAGAGGTGATGACATTTCTGTGTCTATGAAAAGCATATGAAGCAATTTTATGGAGTAGTTTCTCATCAGACCTGCTCAGAGTCAAGGCAATAGGCTTAACTCTTGATAGCCTTTTCAGTCCTGCAAGTCTATCAAATACCTTGTAGCAAGACATTCTTTCCTTTCCTTTTTAAATTGTAGATCTTTATCCCTCCATGAAGAAAAGATTGGAGTAACATTTGACCCAAATCCTTTTAACATAAAAATCAACCAATTTGAAGTGGCAAAGATTCAAAGTAAGAATTTTGAATTATAATAAAATCTTTAAGAGGCAACATAATCTTTAAACTAAGACTATCTAAAATCTATTTACAAATGAAAAATTCACAGTGTATAATAGTTCATTTTAAGGGTTGGTAAATTCTGCTAATTACATCATTAATAACCATCATTAATTCTTTTAGTTTCACTATTTGCTACCTTTAACATTTCCCTTCATGGTCACAAGTTGTCTGCAACAATTTAGAACCATGAGATCCTCAGGCAGAAACATCAAAAAGTCCATTGCTAAGTCAATCACTGATGAGAACAGATTTATTGCAAAATGAATAATGAGTCCCTATCTGGGGCTGGAGTCAGGGAGCCTTCCTCCTACAAAACAATGATCTTGATACTTGAATAAAATTATAGTTTGGTAAGAAGAAAGAAGGAAAGACTGGATGATGGGTGTTCTACTATGAAGATCAGTCACATAGACTCATATGAGATTTATAATTAACACTAAATGCTAGAAGACACCAGAGTAGTTCATTCATGGTTCTAGGAGAGAACTCATTCACACATGAAAAGCTATACCCAGCCAAACTATCAATCAATAGGAGAGAGAAATAAAGTCAGTTTGGGGTAGGAAGGAATCAAAAATTTATCTTCCATGAACTTCTTGAAGAATAAAAAAGTATTTGAATATGTATCCCATCAGAACAAAATGGAAATCTAAGAAATAGGAATATGTGTGATCTAAAAATGAAATCAACCCTGGAATGCAATGAAAATAAACATTAGGTGGGAACTTTGCAGAAGGTCTAGAAAACAATGGATCAAAATTTAAATAAGTGCCGGGCATGGTGGCGCACGCCTGTAATCCCAGCACTTGGGAGGCTGAGGCAGGAGGATCGCGAGTTCAAAGCCAGCCTCAGCAATGGCGAGGCACTTAGCAACTCAGTGAGACCCTGTCTCTAAATAAAATACAAAAAAGGGCTGGGGATGCGGCCCAGTGGTCGAGTGCCCCTGGGTTCAATCCCTGGTACCACAAAAAAAAAAAAAAAAAAAAAAAAAAAAAAAAATAAATAAGTATCAAAGGACTCTACAGTGCATGTGTTCAAAATGCAAGTGGGTTCCGTTCCGCAATTCTATGAATAGGAACCTAGAGATTTTTCATCAGATGAAAATATATGTTTCTTTTGTCAACAATCACAACAAAAATAAAACAGGAATTCCAGGGAAAACAAACAATATAGCATCAAAGCACAAATGTGCCCCAGAATCAAAAGTAACATGACATTGAACATTGACGTTGTAATTGTAAAAAGAATCCATTTGACAATGCAATTTACAAAGTGTCTCTTTCAGTGGCCCAGTATGGTAGAATAGGATTATATTTTCTTTACTATGGGTCTGTTCACACCCTACCCCCCTTTTTTGGTTTCATCATTAAATGATAGTTATGTCATTGTAATTTTTCAAATACTCTTTTTTGGTTTACTGCTTTATAATCTGTCTATTCACAAAGTGAGGGAGATTAATTATAATTGCAGAAAAATGCCATGATTGCAAGTCTTGAAGATACAAAAGTAATATTGTAGATGATAGGTGCAGAGAAGGTTGAATAAAAATGGAAGCAGGCAAATTTCTTATTTATTTAAGGGAAGGAAATTAATAAATATGCTCTGAATTTTATAATTTTTATAAATTTAGAAATAAAGTTTCAACAGTGACCTAACTAGTACCAGTCAACACTCAAATGTAAAAATTAAGATCTCTAAATACCATTTCTTACTAACGGTAACCAGTACTCCTTAGAGAAATGGCCAATACAGACCTGTGGCAACAAATATATCAATGGAACATCTACTCATTTGAGAAAATGAGGAAAGTACCAAATACTCTTGCAGTGAGGTCAGTAAGATTCAGAGTGAACTTGAGGAAGCTTTCATTAACCAAAGATAAGACAATTTGATCATTAACAAAAATTTAAGTGCAATAATTTAAAACACATTAAATATAATTCATCATGATACTAAAGGTAAAGGAAAAAATTAGAGGGTACTGAGTAATCAGCTCATCTTTTAAAAACTATTAACTAATAAGCTTTAAAATAATTTAAAAATCAAGCAATTATTTATGCCTCTTCTGTATTTCAAGATGACAAGTAGTCAAAGGATAAACTTATTTTTATAGGAGCATTTTAACTATTAAGGGAATAAGGAGTAAGGGAATATAAGCATCCCTAATGAATTAAAAGATTTAGACAATTGTCATCAAAGGCTGTGGAGATCATTCAAAGACAACCAGATATGATGTACCTGCTGGTGGAAGCTAACAGAACTATGTGTGAATTATTCTTGCCATAAAATCAAATCTCAATCTGAGGAAGTCTCTGGATCTAATAACCAATTTACAGAAAATGAAGGGATAGGAGATCATATTAAATGACACCATTGGGGTGCAATAATCAAAACCCATACAAGTCAACAGGTCAAACAACCCAATTTCTTCAACAAATTGCCTTGCACTGCAATGGAGAAAAAAGAAGAGTGAGCATCCTATAGACTAAAAGAGACTACAGAGACAATAGATTGTCTTATAATAACGTTATTTAGATAATAATTTGAGCAAAAAAAGCAAGAAAGGCTGAGTGTGGTGGTGCCCACCTGTAATTCCAGTGACTCAGGAGACTGAGGCAGGATGATCACAAGTTTGAGGCCAGCCTCAGCAACTTAGGCCCTAAACAATTTAGTGAGACCCGGTCTCAAAAACAAAAAATAAAAAGGGCTGGGGATGAGGCTTAGTGATGAAGTACCTCTGGGTTCAATCCCTAGTACAAAAAAAAAAAAAAAAAAAAAAGTAAGAAAGATTTTCAACAGTAACTGATTATTGATAAATTGTAATTTTTTAGGTGTGGTAATGACACTGAGATTATAGTGTTTTTCTTTTTAAGAATCCTTATTTTTAAAAGCTACATGGTAAAATATACAGGGAAAATAGTACAATGTCTAAGATTTATTTCAAAATAATTGGTGAAAGGGAGTGAGTGTAGATATGAATGAAACAGTGCAGGAGCCCTGTTTGGGGAGATGGCTTAAATTGCGGTGGACTACGGGCTTTGGCTTTGGACATGTTTGGGCATTGCGCCTTCCGTACTTGGCCCGGGATCTTGCGAGACTTGGCCGGAGATCTCGAGGGACTTGAGCGAGATTGCGGAGGAGGTCTGCGCCATTTTTGGAGGTTAGAGGAGCGTGGACGGCGTGTCGGGGTGTAGTTAGAGCCAGGGAGAAAAGTTGCCAGAATAAAGAGCTGTTTGTTTCCAGTTCGTCTCAAAACTTCTTCCCGCGGCTTCTTTGCTCCAAGCGGCCATCGCTTCAGGCGACTACAAAACAGGATTGACTATGGATTTATAATAGAAGTTAGGTGCTAGAGATATAGGGATTGGTTATACTCTACTATCTATTTTGCATATGCTTGAAATTGCCCATATTAAGAATATTTTGGAAGATAGCTTCAAGTATGTCATTTAAAACTAAACATTAACCATAAGGGAACCCAAAAGTACAAGGTAAGTATTTTAAAAATAGGAGCTGAAAACAGAGGGTTTATGGGAGCTAGTGGGTGAGCAATCAATCCCTCATTCTTCATGGAGGAGAGATGTCAGACACTGTCTACAGTGGGACAAAGCATAGAGGTGGACATAGATGAGTTAGAATTATGGAGCTAACAATGCTTTAAAGTATTTTTAAGGGAAAGAGAGAGAAATGGAGGATTTC
Source organism: Tamias sibiricus (assembly GCA_025594165.1). Lineage (NCBI taxonomy): Eukaryota > Metazoa > Chordata > Mammalia > Rodentia > Sciuridae > Tamias > Tamias sibiricus. The sequence goes on along the minus strand of CM046669.1, from coordinate 68,582,473 downwards.
ATTTTATATTATTTTGAATTGTGTGGTGCTTTTAACTATGCACATATTGCTTTTATTGTGGTAACATTCATGTAAAAGTTGCCATTTTAACCATCTTTATATGTACAAATTATACCCAAATAATGAATTAAGGACATTCATTACACTGTACAAGTATCTCCACTATCCATTTCAAGAACTCTTTCATAATCTCAAACAGAAATCCATTAAACAATAATTACCCTTCTCCCCTCAACTCAGCTCCTGATAATCTGTACTCTGCTTTCTGTCTCTATGAATTTGCTTATTCTTGGTTGCTCACCTAAGTAGAATCACATATTTGTCTTTTTGTGTCTGAATTATTTCTCTTAATATGTTTTCCTGGTTTGTCCATGTTGTACCATGTGTCAGAACATCATCCCTTTTTACATTGTGATAAAATACACATAGCAAAACTTTAACCAGTGACATTAAGTGTGCTTATAATACCCAGCAACCATCACCACCATTCATCTCCAGAACCTTTTCATCTTCCAAACAGAAACTTTGTACCAATTAAATAATAACTCCCTATTTTCCTCCCCCGCCAGGCCCTGGCAGCTATTCTATTTTCTGTCTCTACAAATTTGACCATTTTAGGGAACTCATTAGTGGAATCATAACAGTATTTGTCATAGGTCTGGCTTGTTTCATTTAGCATAATGTTGTCAAGCTTCATTCAGGTTGTAGCATTTGCCAGAATGTCTTTTCCTTTTAAGGCTGATTTATATTTGTATACCATATTTTGTTTATCTATTCATCTGTTGTTGGAAATTTGTTTTGTTTCCACTTTTTGACTACTGTGAATAATGTTCCTATGAGCCTTGGTGTGCAAGTATCTCTTCAAGTCCCCAAGTCCCTGCTTTCAATTCTTTAGGGGTATATACATAGAAGAGGAATTGCCATATCATGTGCTAATACCATATTCAACTTTTTGAGGAACTACCAAATTATTTTTCACAGTAATTGTGCCATTTTATATTCTTGCTACCAACGCACAAAAGCTTCAATTTCACCACACCTTTGACAACACTTGTTATTTTCTGCTTTTTAAAAAAATATTAGCCATCCTAATGGGTGTGAAGTAGTATTATGATTTTGATTTGCATTTTCTCAATTAGTGATGTTGAATATTTTTTCATAGGTTTATTGTCCAGTTGTAAACCTTCTTCTCAATTAGAGCATTGTCTAATTGAGTCCTTTATTTATTTTTTAATCAAGATATTTGATTTTATGTTATTGAGTTGTAGGAGTTCTGTATATTCTGGTTGTTAATTCCTTACCAGATATATGATTTCCAACTATTTTCTTCCATTCTGTATACTACTGTTTTGTTCTGTTATAGTGCCTTCTGATGTGCAAAAGTTTTAAATTTTGATGAAATCTAATCTATTTTCTTCTTTTGTATCCTGTGCTTTGTTGTTGTATCCAAGTATTTTTTACCAAGCTCAATGTGATGAAACTTTTTGCCTGTTTTCTAACAATTTTATAACTTTAGTTCTTATGTTTAAGTCTTCAATACATTTTGAGTTAATTTTTCTACATTAAAGGCAAAAATATTGCTTTCAAAGTATAAAAATAAAATTTATGAAAACAACAGGTACAATTATTTAGTGTAATTAATTCAATATGATGATGGTTATCTTTACAATATTATTCCTTTACAAAATTGAAGCAATTCAATTACTTTCTTTTTTATCTTCAGAGATTCCTATCTTCAAAAATCATATTGTTCTACCTTTTTTCTCCTTAATTCTGGCAATAGCCTTCGGTTGAATTGTATTGGAAAGTCTGATATAGCCATGACTCAAAGGTCCACATGACTCTTTTTCTCAGTGTTCCGGAAAAGCTAAAACTTTGATAAAAGCAGGTGGTTTCCAGCCTGTTTGATACCAGCAAAGTTTAGCTTCTCATTTGGTCCATGAGGAAGGACAAAAATAGATTCTGTTAGCCTTGTGTGCTGCCCATCATAGGTGATCAATAAAATCTGATTAGCATGTCTCTGGTTGGCTCATTGACTATCAAATTCCTGGAATTTAACACATCCTTTAACTATGGTGCTAGCTGTTGACCAGCCACCCTCTGTGCCAGGATGTACACCCAGACACCAAGATGAGGTCAGTATCACTGGACCTTCCCTGGCAGTACTGCCAGCTCAGGGAATGAGGTGTTTTTTCAATAACTCTGAAAGTTTTTTCAAACATATTATTATTATTCCTTCCTCTCTTTGAAGTCTCTGCTTGAACATTTAGTGACACTCTATCAGGGCAGTCAGAAGATAGCAGCAGCCCTCACATAAGCAATATTCATGCAAGTCCTTTGCTATGAGATTGTTAAATCTCCACAGATCTGGCCTATGAAAGGCAATACAGCTGCCATTTAATGAGCACTTCATCAATCTGTGTTGTTGTGACATCTGATTCTAATAACAGTCTGGGAAGATGGGTGTTTTTTGGTCCCATTTTATAGATGAGAATACCAAGGGTAATCATCATATTTAACATTATGTAGGTAGAATTTAAACCAAGTCCGGCTGGCCTCAAGGCGCTTCTCCAAACCATCATGGTGCAGTCATACATAATGACATTTTAGTCAATGGTGGACCATTTATATGACAGTGGTCTCATAAAATTATAATAGAGATGAAAATTTCCTAGTGGTTAGCGGCATTGTAGCTGTCATAATGTTTTAGCACAAGGCATTACTCACGTGTTTGTGGTGATGCTGGTGTGAACAAATCTACTGTGCCGTCAATCTTATAAAAGTATAGCAACTACAATTGTGAACATTGCATAATTCTTTTTTTTTTTTTTTTTTTTTTTTGTACCGGGGATTGAACTCAGCGGCACTAGACCACTGGGCCACATCCCCAGCCCTTTTTTGTATTTTATTAGAGACAGGGTCTCACTGAGTTGCTAAGTGCCTCGCCATTGCTGAGGCTGGCTTTGAACTCGAGATCCTCCTGCCTCAGCCTCCCAAAGTGCTGGGATTACAGGTGTGCGCCACCGCGCCCGGCTTGCATAATTCTTGATGTCAGTAAATGACTACTTTACCGGTTTATGTATTTACTATGCCATACATTTTATTGTTATTTTAGAGTGTACTTCTTTTACTGATTAAAAACAGGTTCACTCACAGTTCTTCCTCCAAGACTACTAAATAACGAAAATCCTGTTTAGAGGGTTTGCCTCTGTGGCCTTTTGAGAAATGGTAGTTATGTAACATCAGGTATCGGCAGGGAGTCAGAAAGCTGGTTTATTTGTAGGTGTCTTGCACCTGAAAGGCTGAGTGGCCTGTGCACATACCTGTGATTTTTTTCATGGGGACCATTGCCCAGGAAGTGTCCTGTAGAATGGCAGTCTGGCAGATGTTGAAAGAAGAGCATATTGTCTTTTCCTTTTTACAATGATGGATATATAACAGACACTGAATTGACATGTATTGGTTGACTTTTTGTTGACTTTTTAGAAATAAAATAAAGTTTACAGTAAAAGAATATGCCATGTCATGCCAGCAGCAGTCTCAGACATCTCATGATTTTATCGAGAGTCCCTATTGAGTAATTGACCTAGACTATCTAATGTAATATAAATGCACTCTGTCATGTTCATACAACAACAAAATGTCTAAAGATACATCTCTCAGAATGTATTCCCATTGTTAAGTGATGCACAACTGTATATTGGCCGCCCTTGGTTCCAGCTTTCATTTTACTGCACTCATCTAACACTGTCAGATCCTATCGTAAAAGCTCATTTCCCAAAGACCTACAGTCATTCCTTGGTTTAGGCTCAGGGCCTCCTCCGCTAACCAGCAATGAGGAGAAGCCAGGCCTCAAGAGCAGTCAGGTCTTCAGTCTATAAATCCATTCCCCTTATGCTGCATCCTCTTTGCCCTTACCCCTCAAGCTGCCCTTAGTTGTAGGAACAGTAAAGAGTAGAAATTAGATAAAGAAGAAAAAATTCAAGAGACCCCCATTTCCAAGGCTTCCCAGCAGAAGTCCCATAGCAACGATTTCAAAAATTCAGAAGATGCAAGGGCTGACTTTGAGAAGACTGATCAAAAAAGTGGTTCTGGAGGCCTATGCTCACTGCAGGACAATTTACTATAAGAAAATAAACTTATCCTAAAGCAGATTTTAAGAAGAATGACAAGGGCTTGGAGTAGAGTTTAGTAGTGTAGCATGTGCTTTATATAAGGCCCTCTGTTCAATACCCAGAATGAAAATTTATTTTCTAAAAAAGAAAGCCTACAAGACTAAACATCTCTTTGATTCTGAAAAGAAAGTACAATAATGAGAATATACATATTTTATATTTGTGATCATCTAAAAGAATGACTTTGTAAAGTCAAATTTATTATACAACAGATACGTCTTTCTGTTGGCTGTGTGTGTTCTTTAGATTATACACTGACTCCTTGAACAACAATGTCACAAGTACTTTTGAGGCATAAAGAAAAGAAATAATAAATAAAAGTAAGAAAAAAATCTAGGGTGTAATTTGTGATGGCTGCCTAGCTGGTTGACTTTGGGCCTGCCGTTTAAGGTTACTGGACATTGCGTTTTAATTCATTAATTCATGTATTCTTTTGTTCATTCGGAAAGTCAAGTTTTATTGAGCACTTTCAGTTTAGAAATGTATCTGAGTGATTTTAATTTGTGACAGTGACCAAGTGATGACACTGAAAGAATGTATTACTTGAATGTCCTAAGAGAAGGGACATGCCACACCATGCAATGCCACAAGGGAAGCATTGGGGTGGCCAGGAGACAGAGCAGGAGGGAAGGAAAGTCTAGGCTGCAGCCTTTACTGGGGTTTCCATGAAAAGGCAAGGCAAGGCATAGTCAACAGCTTGGGACTGGCTAGTTTGAGTAATTCCCATAGGCTTTGGGCTATCCAGAAATTCTCAAGCTGCTTGGTATCTGGCCCTAGGATGACATTAGGATGGTGGAAGTATTGTCTTGGTGTATGCTAGATGATGAGGTAGTGGGGGCGTTAGATGTGCTATTGGTTAGTTTGTATAGGAAACACATGCTTCTGGCTATCAGCTCTAAGAATGGACTAGCCCTGGGAAGGCATTTTTTCTCTGAGAAGGCTAGCAAATGCCAGAGGATTAGAAATACAGAAAATGGAGTCACTATAACTGGCCCTTGGATGAATAGATGCCAAATAGTCAAACACAGAATCTAATAAAACAAGAATAACTTCCATATTTTATCTTATTTTTTGTAGGTTCTGAAAATACAGTCACGAGTAAAACCAGTATGGTTTCCTTGGTGGAACATTTAGTCTAATTATAAAATAATGGGCTTGTATTAATCTCTCAATTATGTAACTAATTGTATAATATTTACATGAGGGGTGGAGTAATGCTTATGATTTATTTGCTGCTAAATTCTTGGTCAGAATATAATCCTTAATTATGACGTTGTTTCAGCTGGGGAAAAGATTTTCATTAAGTGATTGGCTTTATAGTGGTTTCCAGGAATGCACCATGTAAATAAGTGGAGCCAGTGTCCCTCAGCTACACACATTTGCTTCTCCCAGACTCAGCTGTGGAAGAGGTGCAGAGGCGTCCTCAGAGGCTGAAGATGTTGTTCATCCTCCAGAGACCCGAGGGTGCCCTTTCCCCACCCCCACCTGAAGACCAGCTGTCCTTGAACATGGCTGCAATGTTTCTGAGAACTGGCACTTGAAAACAGGAGCTATGTGGCAGAGCTAGTAAGATTCTGAGCTTTGGTCAGGAAGATGGGAGAGAAGCACCATGCATTCTCTTTCTACCAATTTGACTTCAATGTATTGCAAATCTACCCACTTTTCTTTCTTTTCTAATGACCATTTTAACCCAAACCACCATCATCCCTCTCCTCTACTGCTCCAGATCCCCCTTACAATCTTCCAGCCTCTTTTCACATCTTTACAATCTCTTTTCTCAGTGATTTTTTTTCTTTGATCTTTAATTAACTAGAAATTTTTTAACACTTCAAAATATATAGAAAATTTGGACTCCCCCCCACCACCATTTGCTTTCTCATTTCACTGGACTGTTTTTAGAAAACATAGCCTGGAAGGTACTCAAGTTTCTTATTTCTCAAGGCATGTTGGTGGTCTGGTATGTAATTGCTTTTGAAAAGATTCCATGTGTGCTTGAAGCAAACAATTATTCCTTTATTGTTGAATAAAGTGTTCTCTTTATAGATCTATTAGTGATGTTGTTCAAATCATCTGTTATTACATTTTTGTTGTTTAGATCTGCCAGTTTGTGAAAGAAATACTTTTAATTCTTCCATTATGAGTATGGATTTGTCAACTTTTTCTTGTTTTTATGATATTCTTGCTATGTTAGGTGAATATAGATATATGGCTTCCAAAGTATTGTGTCTTTCTGGTGAACTGTGCCTGACACCATTGAATAATGATGAATTCCTACAATCTCTACTTTGATAAAAGGGCTGCACTGTGCAACTTTTAAAACAGACCAATGCCTGCACAAGTGAGAACATTTGAATTAGAAGCTTTTGGGGTTGGTACCCAGGCAGATTTTTTTTTCTAAAAAAAAAAAAAAAAAATCCTGCAGTGAGAATATTGGTGTCCAGATTTAAGAGCCACTTTGTGAAGACCAGGAAAATAATAGTTGATATTAATATGGCATTAGTATTTGGGGCCTCCTATCTTCCTCATCTGGAGCATCCCCTTGAAATTGCCATCTGGAGATTCACCCCCTTCATAGTCTTCTCTCCTTCTATCCATCTGTGGGAGATGCTGGGTAATGGGCAAGTCTGTTGAATTCAAGGGAAAAGTGCCACCTTGGGATTCTTGTTATGACATTAATTTAACCTTGGCTAGGCACATGCTGATATTGCAAGCGTCGGTATGGTTGAACTTGAAGGATTTAAGTTACAAGGCCAACAGATGTTCAGCTAATCTTAGGTAATAGAATACACAGGCTGAGATGTTCTCTTCAACCATATTCTGAATTACAGGACTTCCACCTGTGATGAGCAGACATGATAGAGAGGGACATAACAAATCGGTGTTCAGGATATGTGAGTCTGAGTAACCTGCTTTAATAGCTGCTGTAGTCTGGATCTGGAATGTCCCCCAAAGATTCATGTGGTAAAGGCTTGGTCCACAGGGTGGTGCTATCAGGAGGTGGTGGAACCTTTAAGAGGTAGAGCCTAATGGGAGGTCTTCAGGTCATTGGGGCATATCCTTGAAGGGGTACTGAGACCCCAGAGATTTCTCTTCCTCTCTTTTGCTTCCTGGCCATGAAGTGAGCAGTTTTGCTCCATGTACTTCCACCATGATGTGCTGCCTTGCCACAGACCCAAAATATGGGGCCAATCAGTCATGGACTGAAAACTTCAAACCTGGAGCCCAAAGAAAACTTTTCTCTTTATAAGTTAATTATCCCAAATATTTGTTATAATAACACGAAACTGGCTGACATAATAGCAGATCTGACAGTGTGATTTTGTCCTCATATAATCTGGAGGATGCTAATTTGTAAGTTTTGTACCATTCACTTTTGAAATGTGTAGCCTATGCCATCACCAGTTTTAACTCCAACACCAGTCCCAGGTCTGTCACTTGTGCTGAGGGTGGCAACAATGGTGTCTCTTCATATGAGTAACACAAACTAAAGATAGCAATGATTCAGGAAAGCATTGGTTCAAACAATTTTCCTTAAGAGGAAATTGTGACCCATGGTCTCTTTCTACAGCTAGGTACAACCTCTACTTCTACCCTCCAAAGGCAAAATATTTCAGTCTCTGGCAGGTGAGACTACAGCACTAATCTTGTTTTATAAAAGCTTGCATCTTGGGTAAGGTTCCCCACAAAGTCCCTGAAACAAGGATTGAGAATGAATGGTTTAGTTGGGAAGTGATCTCTAAGAAGCACCATAGAGAAGTGGGAAAGTAAGACAGGAAAGCGAATGAAAACAATACACAGTGTTAGTGAGTGCAAGGCTTCTAGGGGCTCAACTCCCATTCATCCTTGGATGATGGTTGCTCCCCAGGATGTCGACTCCTTGACATTTGGGGCCAGCCTACCTTGAATACAGGTCTGGAAGAAGCCCTAAGTCATAAGGTTTTGCAGTAGGATCCTTTATTATTCAGGGTTCTCTGGAGAAACAGGACCAGTAGGATATGGAGATATATCTATATGTATATCTATATCTATCTATCTGTATCTATATATGAAGTTCTATGATCTAACAACTGCAAATGAAGACCCGGGAAAGCTGATGATGTAGTTCAAATATTTAAGAAATAGAGATGGTAAAAATCCTCATCTAATAGAGTTTTAGACATAATATATCCCAATTACTCAGTGATCAGTGATTTGGTGTTGAAATAATCACAAGGTCATTTGACTACAGGATCCATGGATTCATTTGACCCTACTGAGAGATGCCTTTGAATCAGGACTCTAATATCTGGCCTCCATATGCCCCTACACTGACAGGAGGACCACAATAGCATTTGGGGTCCCAACGTATGGTAGTTTTTAAATCTATTCATACATCCTTTGACATTACTCCCTTCAAAAAGTAAAATAAAATTACCCTCCCCTTATAGGCAGACTGGGAATAGCAACTTGCTTCTAATAAAAAGAATGTGGCAGAAGTGATGATATATAATTTCCAAGACCAGGTCATCAAAATGACACAGCTCTGCCTGGCTTTCTTTTCCTCAAATTGCTCATTCTATGAGAAACCAACTACCATATTATAGAGATACCCAAGCAGACCTGCAGAGAGGGCCACGTGGTGAGGAACCAAGGTACCAGCACCAATTTTCCAGTCATACAAACAAGGCACCTTAGAATTGTATCCTTTAGGTGAAGTCCACTGTGTCGATATCAGCAGACCAAGCTGACATTTGATTAACAAATTTACGAGAGACACAAATCCAGAATTAATCGATCAAGTCTCTTCCAAATTCATGACTTACAAAAGAAGTGTGAGGTAAGAAATTATTATTATCACTTAAGTCAATAAGTATTGGGGTATTTTGTTGCACAATAGTAGATAACCAATGCAACAGGACCAATGTTAACTCAGATACGATGTCCAAAAGTCCTCAAAAAAAAATCTAAATATTCCCTTCTTCCCAGTATATGTATTCTAGAAATTGTTACATGCTCTTTAGGGACAGATTAGAGGAATATATACTCTATGTTCTTGCATAGTCCTTCCTCAAGAGAGCTTGGCCTTCTCCAGGTACAGGTTCAGTCTTGGACACATGGCAAGAAATAGCCATTTCCCACAAATGTGGCTGACATCAACCCTCTGCTCAGTTGCTCGTGACCTCATTTAGCAGCATGAGTCCTATTATTTTCCTGTGTATCTTGCTACTAGGAACTGCATGGTCTATTTACTATTATCACCAATCTCTGTGGGACAATGTCCCCAATGGCCATTCTGTTTTTGTTATCTGTTTACAGTAATTGCTTGTCTCTGATGTTGAAGTGCTGCTCTCTGGACTCTGCTACTGTAGACTTCTGTTGTGTGTGTTACTACTGGGGAATCCATTGGTATAACACCATCTACTATCATTAATCATGGCTGCCAGAAGACATTCATTATTGAGTTCTGGTGGCCCCTCACTCACACATAATTTACCATGTTAGTAAAAGGAGCACCCTCTCAGCTGTCCTATGGTTTGCACTTCTTTGGGAATGTTGACTCTTTCCTAATACTCTGCCAATGCAGTTCTAGCACTCCCACCTTGTTGAGTGAAGGTAAACCTTGTTTCCAAGTTTTGAGAAGCCATGTCAGCAGTGCATGGGGTCGAGTTCAGGTACCCTGGCTAGGTTGTCAATTCCCAAGCCACAGAAGCATGGCACTTTGAAAATAAACTCTCCCCTGCCTAGACGTATCTCCCTTCCTCCCTGGTGCCCACAGCCTCCTTCACAATCCATTCCCAGGTACATTCTACCCAGTCCTTGTCATTATCATGAGGCAGGCTCTGTAGCACGTAGGAGGGTAACTATCTCTTCAGCAGGGACAGAGCTTTCCCACTCAGGCCAGGCTGCATCATGACCTCAGTTACTGGGCTCAAAGTTATGAGGAAAGGCAGGAGAAATCTTGGGCGATATACACATTATCTTGCAAGACACATTTGCCTCAAGGGAGAACAAAGATTTGGATGCAAGTGATTTATTTGTCAGGTAACCAAAAAAATACCAACATGGGAATGGGAAGTGAGAGAGGAAGGGAAGGAATTCACTAAAGATAGGTTTATGGCAATTTGCTATTTGGAGAAACTTGGGATCCATCTTATTGGGAGATAATGTGGAACATGCCTCAGGGGTGAGGAAACTGAAGGTTAGGAGCATCTATCCTCCAATTCTCACTCACTCATGGGAGTGTTACTCCAGTCTTCCCTCCAGGCAGCTGAGAGAGGGCTCTCAGGCAGAGAATTGCAGGTGTTTGTAATAGGCCTTGTCAACACAGACTGGAACCAGTGGGTGCTGAAAGAGGAGGGCAGGTCCATTATGGTATCAGCTACAGCTTACATATACATCTAACTGAGTCATGGCATCTGTCACCCTGGACGGAAAGACATTAGTAAGCCAACATGAGTCAGACATGTGGATAAACAGTATCAGCTGAAGATCACTCATGGTCAGGTAGCAGAGTACACAGTCTGAAAGGAAATGTAGACCAGGATAGTTAAACTGTGATGTAGAAGAAAGAAAAATTGTAGAGCAACACGTCAGGCTTAAGGGAAGCTACAGTGATGGTTGTGAGCACTTAACATACTTTGCGTGTGAAGAAGAATGCCATAGAAGGCCAAGAAGAAAGCTGGGGAAGCTCAAGCGGACATTATTCATCCCCTAACATTGCCAAGGACCAGCCTTGGCTGGAAGAAGATGGTTAAGCTGATAAATGAGCTTTGATCAGCAGGCTCCACACATAACCACATCAGCTCAGCACATGACTTGGCATGGTCCCATTAGAAAAGAAACCCAGAGCCCTTCATAGCCCCAGTTAAGAGAATTATTAGAGAATTTGAAAAAGCTGTGAAAAAATTGGTTCTAAAACATTGTTTGACTTGGTATAGTTTTTTTTTTTTTTTTTTTTTTTTTTTCGAGAACGGGGAAAAAAAGTAAGCAATCAACTCAGAGAAGCAATAATTAGTTAATGGAAAAAATACAATCAATCAGTTAAATTAAGATTAATTTTATTTTGAAGATTAATCATATTTACATTACTGGAGCACAAAAAAAGTATAGATTAACTTTGTTAAATTTGTTTGGAAGTATGCATAAGTCTTCCCAGCCCACGCTTAACAGCTATTCTCAACAAACATGGTTCCCATTAAAAACAGTGGCACATAGCTCATTGCAATTTGTGAAGAGAAAAACAATTTCCTGTTTTCCACCTAACTCTTCTAAGTGGTTTCTAGTGGTTCCTTTGGGTGGTGTCTTTTTTCAACTGGGTTGGAGGGGAGGAAGGAAGGCTCTGGTTTGCCCAGAGCCTCAGATTCCTCACCACCACCTCTCAAACAGGCATTGGAGTCCCTGAAGAGATGTATTTTTTAATTGACTTCTGAAAAAACAGTGGCATTTCAGATAGACTGGGAGCAGAAATCAGGACCCAATAAATCTTAAGAGACACAAATATGCAATAAGAGTTATGAGATTAATTTGAAAGTGTCCCAGTTGATGTTGGGGTAGGGAATGAGGAAAAGAGACTTTAGTTCTTGGAACTTGGCCCAGGAACAAAAATGTTGGTTTCCAGATTTGCCTGCTAATGGAGGCCTGTTAGCCTTTATGATCCCAGATAATAAAATAATGCAAGTAGGAGTAACACAACGTTGAGTACCTGCCTTGTGCTCTTTTCTATGCATCCTTCATTTAGTCTTCACAGGAAACTTTTCATGAGCCAGGTGCTTCTAGACCCACTTTGCTATTAGCCAAAGATCCTGAGCTCTAGAGAGGCTGAATAACCTAAGTCCTGTGGCCAGTTCTGATTCCTAAATCCTTGTTCTTGGCCTTTGCACCATGCTCTCTGCTATACTGGATGTGCAGACTAGACGTTATGTCTATTTTATTGTGGAAAGTAGACAGCAACCTGGTGGGAATATGGTCTCCCCACCTCCTCAGGAAAAGACCCTGAGACCCTTTTTCTAAGACCTAACAATGCCCAGTGGAGATGCCAACCCGTCCTGGCTCCCAAACCTCATGGAGCAGGAGTGACTATGCATGCTGGCTTGGCAGGGCTACAGTGAGTGGCCGCCACAGTCTTCTCTCTGGCCGTTAGGCCACCTCCCTTCTGGCCATTTACCTCTTCCCAGAGGTACACTCTTCCCAGAACACACTGCAAAACAAATAGCCATGGAATTTCCTATGAATACATGGATTTTACTACTCTCTTCCTGCTTCAGGGATTTTGAATACATTTATATGGTTCTTGTAAATGCTAAAGATAAAGCATGGAATGCAGTGCTTATCCCTTCCCTCCCTTCCTCCAATTTTTAGTCCTCTTAATATAGGAATGGACCAGACCCACCCATTATAGCTGAATGTGCTACAATAAATTTGAAAAAAAAAAAATCCAAGCCATTGTGCCAATACCCTCAGAAATTGAGACTTTCCACAGAAAGTGCAGAATGTTCTGCATTCTACTTTTAGGTGAAAAAATAACATAAAAAGAGGGAGGGAAAATAGCTAAACAAAACATTTACTCCTGTTCAGAGAATTTTTAAAAATTAATAGCAGCTTTTGGGCTTCAGGTTAAAAGAATATTGTGAGTTTACCCTTTGATTCTCTCCTGCTTTTCAGGTCTCACTGTCATAAATAGATTTTTCTTTACATAAAAAAGTCAGGGCCATAATTAGAACCAAAATAAACATATTCAAGGACAAGAACTTGAACAATCACACAGTGGTGAATGCTGATGCTGCCAAGTCTGTGAGGCTCTGGGCAGAGGGGCCAGGGTTCAGTCATGGGGGGATATTTCCAGTAGGAAGCTGGAGCCTGGCTGATTGAGGAAGTAAGACACAGCAAGACAGAGTATGGCTGGTATAATAGTGCATCCTTGCAGATGGGGAAGGAAGCAGAGATGGGCAAAACCAGAGCTGAGGTGAAACCATTGCCAAAGAAGGGGAGTCCCAAGTCAGGAGCAGGTGGGAGTCAATCACAAGACTCAGGAAGGGTGAAAAAAGAGAGATTGAGAGATCAGAAGCAATTCCCAATCCAGATGACCTTATCAACCAAAGTGCTAAAGTACACATGAACTACAAAAGCCTACAAATGCCTCTAGTAGAGGCTATATCAGAAAGAGTTAGAAATATTATGTTTAGGCTATTCAAAATACAAAGAAAGTGTTCAACATAAATATTCATGAGATGGTATAAAAGAAACACAAGATGCAAATAAACAAGAAAGGATAGACAGGAAAAAGAATCAATTAGAAATATTGAGGAAAATGGATATATTCATTGAAATAGCAGTTCGCATGGTACATTCTCAGTTCAGCACACATTCAGCACCCCCTCACACATGTGGAACATCCATAGGACAACATGGGAAATTCTGTGTACAGAATGTGAGAAAAAAATACTGGTCATCAAGGAAAATTGTGTATGTGCACACACACACATGTCTTATGTGTATGAAAGAGGATGTTTGTGTTAGTTAACTTTCTGTTGTTGCAAAAAAATACCTGAGGAAATCAACTTAAAGAAGAAAATGTTTGTTTTCTTCACAGTTTCAGAAGTTTCAGTCCACGGTCATTAGGCCCTGTCACCTTGGGCCTGTGGCAAGGCATCTATCTTATCATGGCAAGGAGCATGTGGTAGAGCAAAGCTGTTCACATCATGGTGGCCAGGAAGTAAAGAGAGAGAGAGAGAGGAAGAGGTCGATGTCCCAATATTCCCTTTGAGGCTACACTCCATGACCTCACTTCTTTCCCACTAGTCCCTACCTCTTAAAGTTTCCACCATTTCCCAGTACTGCCATATACTGGCAACCACATCTTTAATACATGGATCTTCAGGGACTTTTAAGAGTCAAACCATAACAGAGAGAAGAAACAGAAGGGGAGGAGTGGGAGGAGGAGGGAAGGGAGGAGAGGGAGGAGGAGGAAGAAAGAGGGGGAAAGGAGATGGAAAAGGAAAAGGAGAGGGAAAAGGAGACGGCAAATGAAAAAGAGATTGAAGAGGAGGAGGAAGAAAAGGTGAAGGCAGAGCCACTAGAAATAGTAAGGAAACTTAAAAGTGATGACACCCAGAATCCCACCCATCCTGCCTCCCATTAGCTCCATAACCAGTATTGATTAAAGTCTTCTCTGTTCAATGAGGATAATAATGACCACCATAGAACATTTTATGGAAAAGTGCTCTACCCTAACTAAATGCAACTTCTCAAGGAAGAAAAGCACATGAACACTTCTTATAAAAATAGTACTTTTAATAATCAAAAAAGATTGTGGTGCCTTACACATCACCTCATTCTTTGGATAATCTGGTCATAAAGTGCATCATGTTGTTTCCTCACTCCTGTTAGTCGAGTCTGTACTTGGGAACACTGGGAAGCACTGTCTCTTCCTTTTGTGGAAACTGTCACTCCATGTGGCTCCAGTGGACCAGAATCAGACAGCTACACTGATGTTTCATTTGTTCACTTGACAGGAGCAAAATGTATCAAGATGACTTAATCCTTTTAGTCTCTAGGGTCTTCCTTCTAAGTGCTTCCACTTAATTCAATAAAAACTTATCTGTGTTAATAAATGTCTATGTCTGCTCCAGACTTGGAGTTTGTTTGCCTGGTATACACCCATCATCTGATAAATGAGATGCCTATGTCTGTTCCCCACGCTGTGGGTAGTGGACATGATGCTATGGCCAATTGTGAGGAAGGACTCATTTCCAGTAGTTGATACCCTTTCCCCATTGGAAAATAGGAGCCCTGATTAAATAAAACACAGCAGAATTGGATTTTCCAACAGAAACAGGAACAGAAACACCTGAGCATTTTTGCCTAAGGCAGTAGCAGTGACTTTAAGGAGATGATTAAGATGAAGAATGCCATACACCCAAGGTGGCCTTGGCTGATCAGAACTGAACTCGCAACCTTACATAAGGAGATAACCTGATAACACATCTCTTCTTTATTTACTTATCTGCAGCTTTTCAAAAATTGTAAAATATTTCAAACACCCAAAGTATAGTTGCTAACACTTTGTCAAATTTTCATCAGGTTGATCTACCCCTCTAAGAAACAAAATATTATAGATAGGACTAAAATCTACCCTCAAACATTCACTCTCTACCCAGAGATAACTACTACCTTGAAGTTAATATGCATGCTTTATTTTACTACATACCCATTAGGAATCCATGAAATATGTACTATTTAATATCCTTTAGTCTGTTAGTAGCTCTTTTTTGTATTCGAGGGAAAATCTCAAAAAATGGTAAGAATGTATTTTGTGTATTGCTAGAATTATTTTGCTAATATTTTCTTTAAAATATTATATTCATATTTGTGAACTTGATCAATGACTTTATTTTATCCTTCCCTGAATTTTGGTACCAAGTTATACTAATCTCATAAGATGAACTGAAGTGGGTTTTTCCTTTTTTCTCATATATTTTGTGAACAATTGAAATCAAGTTAGAAAGTATTTTTCCTTTAAAGTATTGGTAGAACTCAATGGGTTTTGTTTGTATAAAGGAATGAGAAGGAAGCTGATACTTAACTTCTAATTTAATTTTGTTATGGGCTACAGATGTTGTAAGGCTGTCCATTATTGAGTCAGCTTTTGTAAGTTATAATTTCTCTAGGAGATTGTCTAAGTAATCTCCTTTGTTATATTTTTGCTCATAGGATTTGCCCCAAAATTTTCATATGTAATTATATTGTGTTTGTGTGTGTGTGTATATCTGTTTTTTCTAATTGAATCTTACTGGAAATTTCTTCATTCTACTAGTTCTTTCAAAGAACCTACAGTTGAATTTGTTAATCTTTTCAATTTGTTGTATTCTATTTTGCTACTTTCTGTTCTTATATTATTTCCTTTCTTATACTTTCTTATACCTTTTTCCTAGTAAGTATATTTCTTCATTCCTATTATAGTCACTTAAAGTTATAGATTTATTTTTTAAAACTTCATCCCACAAGTTTGGTTAATTGAAATTTGTAGATTTTATAATAATTATTTCTTTGTCTATTAATTATTTAGAAATGAGTTTTAAAATTTATCAGTAGGACTTTTTGTTTACTTGTGATATTTTGTTGTAATCATAGAAGCATATATTATATAATTATTGTGTATGAAAATATTTGTCATACTATTCAAACTCCAATATTATTTGTCCTATTTCATATATTAATGACTAAAAAAAGAGTGTTCAATTCCCCTACCAAGATTATAGATTTGTAAATGTTTCCTTATAGTCCCTTTTTGTATAGATATGATTTTAGGTTAAATTATTAAAATTTTTAAAAAATTATTAATGTAGGTTAAATTTTTTAAATTCTGAACTTTAAAAAGTTTGAAATTCTTATGCCTCATGTTGAATTATTTTTGATTATCATGTAACAAACCTCTTTATTCCTAATTATAGTTTTTGCCTTAAAGTATATCTTATTTAATTGGTATTTCACCTTTACTGTGAACATTTCTATGTTACTATGTTCTAGGTATTTTTTTTGTAAACAATATGGAACAAAATTTTAAAGAATCTACTCTCTAAGTCTCTGTATTGTGACTGATGGGAAAATACATTAAAATGTATCTCAGTAAAATATTTGAATTTACTTTTATCACTCTCATTTTTCATTATATTTATTCTCATTTGAAAAAAACAAAACAGAGAATTCATTGCCAGCCCATCCGCTCTACAATAAGTATTATAGAAACTTTTTTGGGCAGAATGGAAAGAACACCAGATGGCAATTCCTATGCAAAAAAGAATGAAGCAGGACTTTAATGGGTAAAATATGGATGACTTTTTCCCCATATTTTAAATTCCTTTCATCAATAATTGACTGATTAAAGCAATAACAATATATTGTGTAGTTTATATGTGAGAGAATTTAGGACAATAATAGCATAAAGAATAGGAAAGGGAAATGGAAATATACTGTTGTAAAGTTCTTAAACTGTACATGAAATGATTTATTATCACTTGAAGAAGTTATAAGTTTATGATATACACTGCAAACTCTAGATCAGGTGTGTGTATGTATCATGCAGCAAAGGGGCATACATAATAAGCCAACAGGGAAGGCATGATGATATCATTAGAACTACCCAATCCAGAAAAAGGAAGATAAAAAGGAAAAAAAAAAAGAGATACAGAACAGATAGATAATAGATGAAAAGATAATTATTTAAATCCAAAGACATAATTAAATACAATAAATATATATAGTCTTAATATTACAGCTAAAAGGCAGATATTTTCTTTTTTCCTTTTTATTGGAGCATTACCATTATACTTTCCTGTGGGTCCATTGCTAGATATTCATATGTGCACACAATGTAACAGTATACTTCGGTCAATTTCAATCCTCAGTACTTCCCCATTTGCTTCCCTCCTCCCTCCGACTGGTTCCCTTTCTTGCTTCAGTTCCTACTGAACTGGTCTCATTTTTATTTTCATGAGATAAGCCCCCACACACCTTTGCTTTCTTTTTATCTGTCTAGCCTCCACATATGAAAGAAAAACCTTTGACTTTCTGAGTTTGACTTATTTCGCTTAGCATGATGTTCTCCAGTTCCACCCATTTAGCAGCAATGACATGATTTTATTCTCCTTTATGGCTGAATAAAACTCCACTGAGTATACATACCACATTTTATCTTTTTTGTTGTTGTTGTTGATGGACACCTAGCCTGGTTCCAGAATTTGGCTATTGTGAATTGTACGGCTATAAACACAGGTATGCATCTATTACTATAGCATGCTCACTTTAATTCTTCAGGATAAATACCAAGGAATGGTACACTGGGTCATAGGGTGGTTCCATGCCTGGTCTTTGAGCAACCTCCATACTGATTTCAATAGTTTTTGTACTTACAATCTCAACAACAGCATAAAAGTGTTCCTTTCCCCTCACATCCTCTCCAGTATTTGTTATATGTGTTCTTGATGACTGCTATTCTAACTGGAATGAGATGAATTATCAGTGTAGTTTTAATTTGCTTTTCCCTAATTGCTAGAGATGTTGAATATATTGAATATTTCTTCATATATCTGCTGGCCACTTTTATTTCCTCTTCTGAGAAGTATCTATTTAGTTTATTTGCCCATTTATTGATTGGGTTATTTGTGGTTTTAGTGGTAAGGTGTTTGAGTTCTTGATATATTCTGGATATTAATTATCTGTCAGAAAAGTAACTAGAAAAGATTTTTTTTCTCATTTTGTGGGCTCTCTTTTCACATTCCTCATTGTTTCCTTTGCTGTGCAGAAGCTTTTTCATTTGATGCCATCTCATTTATTAATTCTTTCTCTTTCCTGAGCTCTTGGAGTAATGTTGAGAAAGTCATTGCCTGTGCCTATATGTTGCAGTGTTAGCCCTATATTGCCCTATATTTTCTTCAAGTAGTTGCAATATTTCTAGTCTAAATCCTATGTCTTTGATCCATTTTGAGTTGATTTTTATACAGGGTGAGAAATAAATATCTAGTTTCATTCTTCCACATGTAGCTAGTTTTACCAGCACAATATGTTAAAAAGGCTGTCTTTTCTCCAGTGTATGCTTTTGGCACCTTTGTCAAGGATCAGGTGACTGTATCTATGTGGGTTTTTCTCTGTGTCTTCTGTTCTGTATCATGTGTCTGTTTCTATGCCAGTACCATGCAGTATTTGTTACTATAGCTCTGTAGTATAATTGGAAGTAAGGTATTTGTGATGACTCCAGTATTGCTTTTTTGGCTTAAAATTGCTTTGGCTATTCTGGGATTTTTAATTATTTCAAATTAGTTTTAGGACATTTTTTTCTAGTTCTGTGAAGAATTGGTATTTTGATGGGTATTACAAAAAATCTGTAGATCACTTTTGGTAGTGTGCTCATTTTAACAATATTATTTCTACCTATCTAAGAACATGGAAGGTCATTTCGTCTTCTAGTGTCTTCTTCAATTCTTCCTTCAATGTTCTATAATTTTCAGTGTAGAAGCCTTTTGCCTCCTTAGTTGGACTTATTCCTAAATTGGGGTTTTTTGTTGTTGTTCCTTTTTTTCTTTCCATTTCTTTTTTCTTTTTCTTTCTTTTATTCAAATTTTTTTTATTCTAAGTTGTTAGAAATGACAGCAGAATGTATTACATTTCATATTATACTTGTAGAGCACATTTTTACACATCTCTGGTTGTATACAAAGTATATTCACACCATTTGTGACTTCATACATGCACTTAAGAATGAGATGGAACTTCTTCTTCTTCTTCTTTTTTTTTTAAAGGCCATTGTGAACATCTCTTCTACTCTTATGCATTCACATTTTTAGGGCATAGCTTTCTCCTGGTGAAGTGTTCTGTGAATTGTTCAACATATTTCCAACTGTGTTTTGTAGTATTGTTTCCCTGCTAGTTCTTTGGTGGTAATTAAGTGTACCAATTTGATACAGTATGTATTGTGTCAGGCCTTGAAGATCCCACTAGCTCTCTAGGTCTCACAAGAGTGGGGTCCTTCTGTCAATCAGGGAATTGTATTGTATACCACAAGGTGCCCCCTGTGATTGCTTTTCTAGATTTAACAATGCTGCATGTTCTAAAGGGATATAAGAGTGATCTAGATTGATAGGTGTAGTTTCCACCATCTTTGCATTATTTCTCTTTGGTTTTGCTGTTGGAGCAGATGTCTGTGAGTGGGACCTTAGGGCCCCCCTAGCAGTTCCCACTTGGGGCCTGGTTGTGAGTTTGGGGCTTTTATCTACCCTATTCTTTGTATTACAATAGTGTTAAAGTTTGAACAGGGGTAGATAGTGTTTGAACAAGGTGTCCTCTCTTAACTGGGTTTGGGATGTAGTTCAGCAATAGTCTCCACCCTGTGAACTCATAGTGAACCAGTAGATTCCCAGTACTTCACAGAAGAGGAGCAAACAAACAAAGCAATAAAGACAGTGAATAATATTCAGGATTAAAATTAATTCTGGGTGCTACTATGACATCTATAACACTAATTCCCACAAAATGGGAGTGGCAGAGTCATCAACTAACAATAGAAACAAAAATAGGCAGCTGTGAACTAGCTCTAGCATTAAAGCAAACAGCAGGTATCATCTATGCCATACATAGTACTACTAAACACAATGTTATGAATGGTCGGAACCAAAATTATATAGACTAAATAGTTCTAAAAGATGATAAAAATATAGTTAATTATGAGAAACAAAAATGGGATAAGAAAGCAAAAGAAAGTTTAATAAATATGTGCACAGAGAGAAAGCAAAAGAAAGATATCAAGTGAGAGCTATAAGGAAGGAGGAGAAAAGCAGATAAGGGAAGCAAAATAAATAAAAAGAATAAGAGAATTTGTTAATTAAAGAGGAAGGAAAGGAAAGAGGAACCAACAAAACAAAACAAAACAAACACAAAAAAAAACTCAACCCACAAAAGACAAACAAAACAAAGTAACAAATGGATAATTTAAAAGAAAAAAATGATAAAAATAGGAGAAAGAAAGAAAAGAAAGCAAATATATGTGCAGCAAATATCCATGAACAATCAAGAAATATAGCAAGAACATACACACACACACACACACACACACACACACACACGCATGCAAAACAAACAAAAAAAACTTTAATGACACATGTAAGATCTACACTGAAGTGACCAAAGCTGTTGATAAGATGAATATTCACTGCTTATGCCAGACTTCCCTTCTTTCCATTTCTTCTTGGGCTATGTACCTCTTAGAGAGAGGAGGCTGGACTGGAGGTTTTTAAACCCTTCCACTGTTCGTGCTGCTTACTGAGCTGACAGCTGGATTGACCTGGAACCAAAGCTGGTTGAATTAGCTCTCAGCTTTGCATCTCACCAGTATAAGGTAAGACATAACAGGGATTACTGTCAGTTGGAGTTTTGTCTGGACAGATTAGATCAATGTACTTTCAGGACAGGGCTGATGCAGAGTTCCAAATGCAAAGTTTCAGTGGCTGGGACTTAGTTTTGATCAGAACTTTGGAGCTTTGTCAGGTGGTATCTGCTATGGAGAGATTAGATCAACACATCCCTAGGGCTGGGAGATGCCAATCTCTGCTGGGTATCTGAATCTCAGGGACCTCTTGAGAATTCTACTCATAGAGCTAGATAACCCATCCTCCACTGGTCTCACAGACTTCACTACCCATGATTATGACCTTCCTGGGGTTCAGACCCTAGCTGTAATCACACCCCCCTATTCAGTTTCCTGACCCTCTTTCAATGCCATCCATAGTACTCCTAACCACAGTATTATGAACAGAAATTATATAAGCCAAATAGTTCTAAAAGATGATAAAAAATATAGTTCACATAAGCCACCAGACTCATAGGGAAAACAAGTTGCAGTCCCCTCCATATCTATGGCCTGAATTCTCTAGGTACAACATAGGTCACATGGTAGGTGCTGGGACAATATGGCAATATTTGCTATGATTTCTCAGGATCCTCTAGCAACAAGGTGTAGTGTGACCTCTTTAAGATGGCTTCCTGACTCAGCTCTCTGATTGCCAGTTGAGAAAACAGAGAGCACTTTTCAAATACCAGCTTACTGTGCAGGCTCTGATTCAGCTAAGTTCAGTTTTTCTGTTTTACATGTTGGACCATGCCAAATTTGCCCACGGTTTTTCTCTTTCTTTCTGTTTGTTACCACCACCCCACCCCCACCCCGCCCCACAGTGAATTGGCACTGCTGCAGCCACTGGCTTAGCTCGAATGTATTATTTCCTATACACTATTCAAAGCACCAAAATTTCTGGGTCTCTATGTGTCCCTGACTGTCCAATATTGAATTTCCATTAATTCACTCTGTCACCTTCCTTGCTAAGAAGCAGTACACCTGCTACTTGAATCCTGAGACACAAAGCAACTGGAAAGTATACCCACCTCTAATTCACCATCTTTAATCTCAAAAACAGATATTTTCATGTTGAAAAAAGAGCAAGACACAACTACATCCTCTCCACAAGAAAACTACTTCACGTTAAAAGACACAAAAATGTTAAATATAAAAGAATAGAAAATCTATTTCATGCAAATACCAATGAAATGTGAACTGAAGTGAGTACATTACTATCACACAATATTTATTTCAGAGAGAAAAATTATCAGATTATATGAGATAAAGATAGACATTTTATAACAATAAAGAGATCAATTTGTGCTCACTTTGGCAGCACATATACTAAAATTGGAACGATACAGAGAAGATTAGCATGGCCCCTGTGCAAGGATGACACACAAATTCATGAAGCATTCCATATTTTTTCACCTTTGTACCCAATATCTGAAATTATAAACCCCATTACAATCACTCAGAGTACATTGGAGACAATATCTAAATTCTCTAATTCTGTACATTGTGACCAAATTGTGATTAACTGAATATAAAATGTCTGGTTTTAAGGTGTAAAGTATATATAAGGGAAGCTGATAGCATTGTACAACAGGAGCATCATTAGGCCTTAAAATAAAAACAAAAAAGTCAAGGTTCCACAGTGCTAAAAGAAAAGACACACAAGCAATATGAAAAAAACAAGGGAAGAAAATGTCCCAAACAAATCAACATACCTCCTTAGCAGATTCCCTGGAAAGCACAGTAGATCTAATGTAAGAACATGAATTCAGGAAATATATAATCCAAATGTTTATGGAACTCAAGGACGAATTCAAGGAGGTGAGAGAGCAAATACAGGGAGTAAAAGATCACTTTGACAAAGAACTTCTTAAACAAATACAAGAAGCAAAAGACTACTTCAATAGAGAGATAGAGGTTCTAAAGAGAAACCAAACAGAAATTCTGGAAATCAAAGAAGCAATAAACAAAATTAAATGCTCTATTGAAAACATCACCAACAGATTAGACCACTTGGAAGAAAGGACCACAGATAATGAAGAAAAAATATACAACCTGGAAAAAATGTAGAATACACAGCAAGAATGGTAAGAAATCAAGAACAGAACACTCAAGAAATATGGGATAACATAAAAAGACCAAATTTAAGAAGGTGCAGAGTTCCAAGCCAAAGGAATGAGTAATTTATTCATTGAAATAATAGCAGAAAATTTTCCAAACTTGAGGAATGAATGGGAAAACCAAGTTCAAGATGCTTACCGAACACCAAATTACAAAATCACAACAGATCCACACCAAGGCACATTATAATGAAAATGCCTAATATACTGAACAAGGAGAGAATATTAAAAGCCACAAGAGAAAGGAAGCAGATTACATATAGGGGGAAACCAATTAGATTATGTTCAGATTTTTCAATCCAGACCTTAAAAGCTAGAAGATCCTGGAATACCATATTTCAAGCTCTGAAAGAAAAGGAATCTCAACAAGAATCTTATAACCAGCAAAATTAAGCTTTAGATTCGAAGATGAAATAAAAACCTTTTATGACAAATAAAAGTTAAAAGAGTTCACAACTCGAAAGCCAGCACTTCTGAACATCCTGGGCAAAATATTCCATAAAGAAGAAAAGAAAAATAGCAATGAAAATCAACAAAGGGAGATATTAAACTCAAGAAATTACCAAGCAGAGGAGAAATCAGATCAAGTTAAATACTATAAACAAATAAAAATGGATGGGAATACGAATCATATCTCAATAATAACCTTGAATGTTTTTTTTTCTTTTTTTAAAATTTTTATTTATAGTAGTATGTATTACAGTTCATACTATACATATAGAGCATCTTTTTTACATAAAACAGTTTGTATTCAAAGTATATTCACAGCATTCAAGTCTTCAATCGTGCATTTAGAATAATGATATCTATCTTATTCAACCACTTTTCCCCCCTTCCCCCCTTGCACCCTCCCTTCCCCTCTCTTCCCTTTGTCCATTATAGTGTTCCTCTAGTCCTCCTATGTACCCTGACCCATCAATACTGTGAACTGGCTTCCTTATATCAGAGGAAACATTCGGTATTTGGATTTTTGAGATTGACTGATTTCACTTAGCATTATATTCTCCAACTTCATCCATTTACCTGCAAATGTCATTATTTTATTCTCTTTTATTGCTGAATAAAATTCCATTGTGTATATATGCCACATTTTCTTTATCCATTCATCTACCAAGGGACATCTAGGTTGGTTCCACAACCTAGCTATTGTGAATTGTGCTGCTATAAACATTGAGGTAGCTGTGTCACTGTAATATGCTGTTTTTAAGTCCTTTGGGAATAGACCCAGGAGTGGAATGGCTGGGTCATAGGGTGGTTCCATTCCCATTTTCCCAAGAAATCTTCAAGCTGCTTTCCATAATGGTTGTACCATTTTGCAGTCCCACCAGCAATGTATGAGTGTGCCTTTTTCCCCACATCCTCTCCAACATTTATTGTTGTTTGTGTTCTTGATAGCTGCCATTCTGACTGGAGTGAAATGAAATCTTAGAGTAGTTTTGATTTGCATTTCTCTAATTGCCAGCGATGTTGAGCATTTTTTCATGTATTTGTTGATTAATTGTGTATCTTCTTCTGAGAAGTGTCTTTTCACTTCCTTAGCCCATTTATCAATTGGATTATTTGTTTTTTTTGGTGTCAAGTTTTTTGAGTTCTTTATATATTCTAGAAATTAGTGCTCTATCTGATGTGCATGTATTAAATATTTGTTCCCAGGTAGTTGGTTCTCTATTAACCTCACTGATTGTTTCTTTTGCTGAGAAGAAGCTTTTTAGCTTAAATCTATCCCATTCATTAATTCTTGGTAATAATTCTTGCGCTACAGGATTCTTGTTAAGGAACTTGGAGCCTAATCCGACATGTTGGAAATTGGAGCTTACTTTTTCTTCTATTAGGTGTATTGTCTCTGGTCTAATTCCTAAGTCCTTGATCCACTTTGAATTGAAATTTGTGCATGGTGAGAGATACAGGTTTAATTTCATTTTGTTGCATATGGCTTTCCAGTTTTCCCAGCACCATTTGTTGAAAAGGCTATCCTTTCTCCACTGTACATTTTTGGCACCTTTGTCTAATATAAGATAGCTGAAATTATATGTATTAGTCTCTGTGTCCTCAATTCTGTACCATTGGTCTACTGGTCTATTTTGGTGCCAGTACCATGCTGTTTTCGTTACTATTGCTCTGTAGTATAATTTAAAGTCTGGTATGGTGATGCCGCCTGCTTCACTTTTCCTGCTCAGGATTGCTTTAGCTATTCTGGGTCTCTTGTTTTTCCAGATGAATTTCATGACTGCTTTTTATTTTTCTTTTTCTTTGAGGAATGTCATTGGGATTTTGATTGGAATTGCATTAAATCTGTATAATGCTTTTGGTAGTATGGACATTTTGACAATATTAATTCTACCTATCCAAGAACAAGGTAGGTCTTTCCATCTACTGAGGTCTTCTACGATTTCTTTCTTTAGTGTTCTATAGTTTTTGTAATAGAGGTCCTTCACCTCTTTCATTAAGTTGATTCCCAGGGTTTTTTTGTTGTTGTGTTTTTTTTTTTTTTTTTTTTTTTTTTTTGATGCTATTGTAAGTGGAGTAGTTTTCATCAGTTCCCTTTCAGAGGCTTTGTCACTGATGTACAAAAATGCCTTTGACTTATGAGTATTGATTTTGTATCCTGCTACTTTGCTGAATTCATTTACTAGTTGTAAAAGTTTTCTGGTAGAGTTTTTTGGGTCTTCTAGGTATATTATCATGTCATCAGCAAATAGTGCTAATTTGAGCTCTTCTTTTCCTATCTGGATCCCTTTAATTTCTTTGGTCTGTCTAATTGCTCTGGCCAGAGTTTCAAGTACTATGTTAAATAGCAGTGGTGAGAGGGGGCATCTCTGTCTTGTTCCAGTTTTTAGAGGAATGCTTTCAATTTTTCTCCATTTAAGATAATGTTAGCTTCAGGTTTTGCATAGATAGCTTTTATAATGTTAAGATATGTTCCTGTTATTCCTAATTTTTCTAGAGCTTTGAACATAAAGGAGTGTTGTATTTTGTCAAATGCTTTTTCTGCATCTATTGAGATGATCATATGGTTTTTATCTTTAAGTCTATTGATGTGATGTATTATGTTTATTGATTTCCGAATGTTGAACCAGCCTTGCATCCCTGGGATAAACCCCACTTGATCATAGTGCACTATCTTTCTGATATGTTTTTGAATCCGATTTGCCAGAATTTTATTGAGGATTTTTGCATCTATGTTCATTAGAGATATTGGCCTGAAGTTTTCTTTTTTGGCTGTGTCTTTGCCTGGCTTTGGGATTAATGTGATATTGGCCTCATAGAAAGAGTTTGGAAGAGCTCCCTCTTTTTCTATTTCTTGAAATAATTTGAAGAGCATCGGTATCAGTTCTTCTTTGAAGGTCTTGTAGAACTCGGCTGTAAACCCATCAGGACCTGGACTTTTTCTTGTTGGAAGTTTTTTGATAGC
Source organism: Tamias sibiricus (assembly GCA_025594165.1). NCBI lineage: Eukaryota > Metazoa > Chordata > Mammalia > Rodentia > Sciuridae > Tamias > Tamias sibiricus. The sequence continues at coordinate 68,555,893 of CM046669.1, read as the reverse complement.
TTCTTCTATTTCTTCACTTGAAATTGATTTATTTAAATTGTGTATAGCCTCCTGTTCCAGTTTGGGGAATTCATACGACTCTATAAATCTGTCTATGCTTTCAGTATTTTCTATTTTATTAGAGTACAATTTTTCGAAGTAATTTCTAATTATCTCCTGTATATCTGAGGTGTTTGTTGTGATATTTCCTTTTTCATCACGGATGCTAGTAATTTGAGTTTTTTCTCTTCTTCTTTTTGTTAGCATTGCTAGGGGTCTGTCAATTTTATTTATTTTTTCATAGAACCAACTTTTGGTTTTGTCAATTCTTTGAATTGTTTCTTTAGTCTCAATTTCATTAATTTCAGCTCTGGTTTTAATTATTTCCTGTCTTCTACTGCTCTTAGTGTTGATCTTTTCCTCTTTTTCTAGTGCTTTGAGGTGTGATGTTAAATCCTTTATTTGTTGTTGTTTTTTTCTTTTAATGAAGGAATTCAGTGCAATGAATTTTCCTCTTACTACTGCCTTCATAGTGTCCCAGAGATTTCTGTATGATGTATCAGCATTCTCATTTACCTCTAGGAATTTTTTAATCTCCTCCTTGATGTCTTCTTCAACCCCTTGTTCATTCAGTAGCATGTTGTTTAGCTTCCAGCTGTTGGAGTAGTTTTTTTTTATTTCTTGTATTATCATTGATTTCCAATTTCATCCCATTATGGTCTGATAGAATGCAAGGTAGGATTTCTATTTTTTTTATATTTGCTGAGAGTTGCCTTGTGACATAATATATGGTCAATTTTGGAGAAGGAGCCATGTGCTACTGAGAAGAAAGTGTATTCGCTTACTGAGGGATGAAATATTCTATATATGTCCGTTAGGTCTAAGTTATTAATTGTTTTAATGAGGCCTAATGTTTCTTTATTTAGCTTTTGTTTGGATGATCTATCCATTGGTGAGAGAGGTGTGTTGAAGTCCCCTAGAATAACTGTGTTGTGGTCTATTTTACTCTTGAACTTGAGAAGGGTTTGTTTGATGAATGTAGGTGCTCCATTGTTTGGGGCATATAGATTTATAATTGTTATATCTTGTTGATGAATGGTTCCCTTAAGTAGTAAGAAATATCCATCTTTATCTCTTTTGATTAGCTTTGGCTTGAAGTCTACTTTATTTGATATGAGAATGGAAACCCCTGCCTGCTTCCGCAGCCCATGTGCGTGATAAGACTTTTCCCAGCCTTTCACCTTCAATCGCTTGATGTCTTTTTCTATGAGGTGTGTTTCTTGTAGGCAACAAATTGTTGGGTTGTTTCTTTTAATCCAATCTGACAATCTGTGTCTTTTAAATGGTGAGTTTAGACCATTAACATTCAAGGTTATTATTGAGATGTGATTCTTATTTCCATCTATTTTTAAATGTATTATGGTAATTAGCTTGATTTGGGTTCTCCTCTGGTTGGTAATTTCTTTAGTTTACTATCTCCCTTTGTTGGTTTTCAGTGTTATTTTTCTCTTCTTCTTCGTGGAAAATTTTGCCCAAGATGTTCAGAAGTACTGGCTTTTGAGTTGTGAAATCTTTTAACTTTTGTTTGTCATGGAAGGTTTTTATTTCATCTTTGAATCTAAAGCTCAATTTTGCTGGATATAAGATTCTTGGTTGACAACCCTTTTCGTTCAGAGCTTGAAATATGCTATTCCAGGATCTTCTAGCTTTTAAGGTCTGGGGTGAAAAATCTGAGCATAATCTGATCGGTTTCCCCCTATATGTAATCTGCTTCCTTTCTCTTGTGGCTTTTAGTATTCTCTCCTTGCCTAGTATATTAGGCAATTTCATTATAATGTGCCTTGGTGTGGGTCTGTTGTGGTTTTGTACGTTTGGTGTTCGGTAAGCCTCTTGAACTTGGTTTTGCCATTCGTTCCTCATGTGTGGAAAATTTTCTGCTATTATTTCATTGAATAAATTACTCATTCCTTTGGTTTGAAACTCTGCACCTTCTTCAACACCAATCACTCTTAGGTTTGGACTTTTTATGCTGTCCCATAATTTCTGAATGCTCTGTTCTTGTTTTCTTACTTCTTTTGCCATGTCCTCTAGATTTTTCTCCAGGATAAATATTTTGTCTTCATTATCTGAGGTCCTTTCTTCCAGGTGATCTAATCTGCTGGTGATGTTTTCAATTGAGCATTTAGTTTGGTTTATTTCTTCTTTCATTTCCAGAATTTCCGTTTGGTTTTTCTTTAGAATCTCTATCTCCCTATTGAAGTAATCTTTTGCTTCTTGTATTTGTTTTTGGAGTTCTTTGTCAAAATGCTCTTTTGCTGCCTCTACTTGCTCTCTCATCTCCTTTTTTATTTCAATCTTAAGATCCATAAACATTTGGAATATGTAATTTCTAAATTCTATCTCTGGCATTTGACCAACTGTGCTTGCCATGGAATCAATTGAGGGGGCCTGTTGGTTGCTTTCAGCCACTTTCTTCCCTTGCTTCTTCATAATGCTTGTGTGTCTATTCTCCTAGCACTGTGGGATCTTGCCTATTTCAATTTCACCTTATAGCCTTATGTTTCTCCTGTGGTACGATGCTGTAAGGTCCCCTTATAAATACCTTACAATTTAAGCTCTAACACTTTCTTTACAGCAAATCCCAGTTTGATCACAATGTACAGATTTAGTTAACCCAGATATTGTTTCCAATTTACTCTGTATGCTTGCGTTGGGGTTTACAGTTTCAGTATTGGATACAGAGATGATATCTTTAGGAAGAAGCAAGTGAGATTACTGAGATGTTCTTTCTTAGGAAGTATAACAGTAGAATTCTATGGAAGTGGTTTAATATCAGCAGACAGGAGAGAAAAGAGAATGGAGTGAGCGATTTAGAGGAAAGATGATTTGTATATAAACCCAACTTATTTAGCCTTTGAGAGAAGAAAGAAAAAGGAAGATGGAAAAGAAAAAATAAAAAGGAACAATGAGAGATAACAAAGAATTAAGAATTATTGTAAGAGAGAGGAGAGAGAGAAACTGAGTCAAGAAAAATAGAGATTAAACTATATATAACACCGCTTTTCTGTATATTTCAATTGCCCCAGGCCTAGAAGTCCCAATTTCTGCGTATACCTTGTTTTCACCTCTGATGAGTACACAATGACAGGGTGTAAGTAGATAAGATGAGGGCAGAAGAGACTAAAGTGAGAAGGAAGGAAAGAGGCACACAGACACACAAATAATCCCACTATCAAACAGAACAAAAGCAAAAACAAACAAAAACAAATAAACAAACAAACAAAAACCAAACAAACAAAAAAAACAAAAACAGAGTCGGAGTTTAAGCCAGTTGACTTGGACCACGCCCACAAAGTCACAGTAGAGTCTAGTCTGCAGCTTTGGCCAGCGGCAGATTGGTACAGAGGAATAATGGCTGGGGGGTGGGGGGTGTCAGTACGTGAATAGCACCAAGAAAGCGTTCATCAAAAAGGCATGCATTCCCCACGCCCGCCCCCAGTTATAGCTCTTGTGGTTGCTGCGCTGGCCTCAGGCAGGCCCTTTCCTTCGGGCTGCCTGTGCACGTCTCACCAGGTATTTGCTGTTTTCCGGGCTCTGGATCGTTCCTTGGATGCCTGCAACTGTTTTTCTTTCTCCGTTTCTTTGTCCCGGTCAGCCGCAGCCCTTCTCCAAAATGGCGGTGCCTTCCCCGGTCCCTACAGCCATATCCCGGTCCTGTGTGTCACTCTGATGTGTGCAGGTCCCATTCGGCAGTTTACGTGAAAGAAGTCTGTGAGGCCGCTGCTCGCGTCTGGCTCTCTTTTTATTCTGCGCTGTTTTTTGCCGTGGTCTGCACTTCCCGTACTGTAATGCTACCACAGCAGCTGCGCTGTTAATGCTGGTTCGGCCTGTGGGTCGCTGGCACTGGACTCCCTGCATCAGCGGTGTGGAGTTCCTTGTATTTTCACAGTCTGTATGTGCGCGGATGTCTCAGCTCCCTTCCAGTTGCGGGAATGTTGCTAAGAACGCGTTCAATCTTCCCGATAAGCCTGTTTTATTCCCAGTCTCCCGAGCGTGCTTCTCTGCTGTCTGCCATCTTTTTTCCCTCCCTTCATAACCTTGAATGTTAATGGCCTAAATTCACCATTCAAAAGACACAGATTGTCAGACTGGATTAAAAGAAATGATCCAACAATATGCTGTCTCCAAGAAACCCACCTCATAGAAAAAGACATCAGTAGACTGAAGGTGAAAGGTTGGAAAAATCTTACCACTCATATGAGCTGTGGAAGCAAACAGGGATTTCCATTCTCTTATCAAATAAGGTAGACTTCAAGCCAAAGTTAATCAAAAGGGACAAAGATGGATATTTCTTACTAATTAAGGGGAACATTCATCAACAAGATATAACAATTACAAATCTATATGCCCCAAATAATGGAGCACCTACATTCATCAAACAAACCCTTCTCAAGTTCAAGAGTAAAATAGATCACAAGGGACTTCAACACACCTCTGTCACCACTGGATAGATCATCCAAACAAAAGCTAAATAAAGAAACTTTAGGCCTCATTAAAACAATTAATAACTTAAACCTAACAGACATATATAGAATATTTCATCCCTCAGTAAGTGAATACACTTTCTTCTCAGTAGCACATGGCTCCTTTTCCAAAATAGACCATATATTATGCCACAAGGCAACTCTCAGCAAATATAAAAAAGTAGAGATACTGCCCTGCATTCTATCAGACCATAATGGGATGAAATTGGAAATCAATGACAAAACAAGAAACAAACAAACAAAAAAAACTATTCTAACAACTGGAAGCTAAACAACATGCTACTGAATGAACAAGGGGTTGAAGAAGACATCAAGGAGGAGATTAAAAAATTCCTTGAGGTAAATGAGAACACAGATACATCATATAGAAATCTCTGGGACACTATGAAGGCAGTATTAAGAGGAAAATTCATTGCACTGAGTTCATTACTTAAAAGGAAAAAAAATAAATAAATGACTTAACATCACACCTCAAAGCACTAGAAAAAGAACAGACCAACACTAAGAGCAGTAGAAGACAGGAAATAATTAAAATCAGAGCTGAAATTAATGAAATTGAGACTAAAGAAACAATTCAAAGAATTGACAAAATTAAAAGTTGGTTCTTTGAAAAAATAAATAAAATTGACAGACCCTTAGTGATGCTAATGAAAAAAAAAAAAGAGAAAAAACTCAAATCACTAACATCTGTAATGAAAAAGGAAATATCACAACAAACACCTTAGATATACAGAAGATAACTAGAAATTACTTTTAAAATGTGTACTCTAATAAAATAGAAAATATTGAAGACATTGACAGATTTCTAGAGTTGTATGAATTGCCCAAACTGGAACTGGAGGATATACACAATTTACATAGATCAATTTCAAGCGAGAAAATAGAAGACACCATCAAAAAGCTACCAGCTACAAAAAGCCCAGGACCTAATGGGTTACAGCTGAGTTCTATAAGACCTTCAAAGAAGAACTAATACCAATGTTCTTCAACTTATTTCAAGAAATAGAAAAAGAGGGAGCTTTCCCAGACTCTTTCTATTAGGCCAAGATAACATTAATTCCAAAGCCAGGCAAAGACACAGCCAAAAAGGAAAACTTCAGGCCAATATCTTAGATGAACATAGATGCAAAAATTGTCAACAAAATCCTGGCAAATTGAATACAAAAACATATCAAAAAGATAGTGCACCACGATCAAGTGGGGTTTATCCTAGGGATGCAAGGTTGGTTCAACATACGGAAATCAATTAACATCACATCAATAGACTTAAAGATAAAAACCATACGATCATCTCAATAGATGCAGAAAAAGCATTCAACAAAATAAAACACCCCTTTATGTTCAAAACACTAGAAAAACTAGGAATAACAGGAACATATCTCAACATTATAAAAGCTATTTTTGCAAAGCCCCAGGCTAACATTATCTTAAATGGAGAAAAATTAAAAGCATTTCCTCTAAAAACTGGAACAAGACAGGGGTGCCCCCTTTCACCACTGTTATTTAACATAGTACTTGAAACTCTGGCCAGGGCAATTAGACAGATGAAAGAAATTAAAGGGATCCAGAGAGGAAAAGAAGAGCTCAAAGTAGCACTATTTGCCGATGACATGATAATATACCTAGAAGACCCAAAAAACTCTACTAGAAAACTTTTACAACTAGTAAATGAATTCAGCAAAGTAGCAGGATACAAAATCAACACCCATAAGTCAAAGGCATTTTTGTACATCAGTGACAAAGCCTCTGAAAGGGAAATGATAAAAAATACCTCATTTACAATAGCATCAAAAAAAATAAATAAATAAAATAAAATATCTGGGAACCAACTTAAAAAAAGAGGTGAAAGAACTCTATAAAGAAAACTATAGAACACTAAAGAAAGAAATCATAGAAGACCTCAGAAGATGGAAAGACCTACCTTGTTCTTGGATAGGCAGAATTAATATTGTCAAAATGTCCATACTATCAAAAGCATTATACAGATTTAATGCAATTCCAATCAAAATCCCAATGACATTCCTCAAAGAAAAAGAAAAATAAAAAGCAGTCATGAAATTCATCTGGAAAAACAAGAGACCCAGAATAGCTAAAGCAATCCGAGAGCAGGAAAAGTGAAGCAGGCGGCATCACCATACCAGACTTTAAATTATACTACAGAGCAATAGTAACGAAAACAGCATGGTACTGGCACCAAAATAGACCAGTAGACCAATGGTACAGAATTGAGGACACAGAGACTAATACATATAATTTCAGCTATCTTATATTAGACAAAGGTGCCAAAAATGTACAGTGGAGAAAGGATAGCCTCTTCAACAAATGGTGCTGGGAAAACTGGAAAGCCATATGCAACAAAATGGAATTAAACCCTTATCTCTCACCATGCACAAAATTCAATTCAAAGTGGATCAAGGACCTAGGAATTGGACCAGAGACAATACACCTAATAGAAGAAAAAGTAAGCTCCAATTTCCAACATGTCGAATTAGGCCCCAAGTTCCTTAATAAGAATCCTGTAGTGCAAGAATTAGTATCAAGAGTTAATGAATGAGATAGATTCAAACTAAAAAGCTTCTTATCAGCAAAAGAAACAATCAGTGAGGTGAATAGAGAGTCAACTAACTGGGAACAAATATTTAATACATGTACATCACACAGAGCACTGATTTCTAGACTATATAAAGAACTCAAAAAACTTAACACCAAAAAGACAAATAACCCAATCAATAAATGGGCTAAGGAATTGAAAAGACACTTCTCAGAAGAAGATACACAATTAATCAACATATACATGAAAAAATGCTCAACATCACTGGCAATTAGAGAGATGCAAATCAAAACTACTCTAAGATTTCATTTCACTCCAGTCAGAATGGCAGCTATTAAGAACACAAACAACAATAAATGTTGGAGAGGATGTGGGGGGAAAAGGTACACTCATACATTGCAGGTGGGACTGCAAAATGGTGCAACCATTATAGAAAGCAGTATGGAGATTTCTTGGAAAACCGGAAATGGAACCACCCTATGACCCATCCATCCCACTCCTGAGTCTATTCCCAAAGCACTTAAAAACAGCAAATTACAGTGACACAGCCATCTCAATGTTTATAGCAGCACAATTCACAATAGCTAGGTTGTGGAACCAACCTAGATGTCCCTCAGTAGATGAGTGGATTAAGAAAATGTGTTATATACACACAATGGAATTTTACTCAGCAATAAAAGAGAATAAAATAATGGCATTTGCAGGTAAATGGATGAAGTTGGAGAATATAATGCTAAGTGAAGTTAGTCAATCTCAAAAATCCAAATATCAAATGTTTTCTCTGATATAAGGAGGCAGATTCACAGTGGTGTTGGGTGTCAGGGTACATAGGAGGATTAGAGGAACACTAGAAAGGTCAAAGGGGAGGGAGGGAAAAGGAGGGAGCAAGGGAGGGGTGGAGGGGGAACAAAAAGAAAAGGTGGTATAATAAGATGGATGTCATTATCCTAAATGCATGATTGAAGACTTGAACAGTACAAATACACTTTGTATACAAACAGTGGTATGTAAAAAGAGGCTTTATATGTATATTATGAATTGTAATGCATACTATACAATTACAAATACAACAACTTTGAATAAAAAAAATTTTTTTAAAGAGATCAATTCATCATGAGATTGCACCAAACTAAATGCAAATGTCCTGTTAGCAGAGTTTCAAAGTGTACAAAGCAAAAACTAGAAGAAATGAAAAGTAAAATAGACAAGTTCACAATTACAGCTGGAAATTTTAACACTCCTTTCTCAATAATTTTTAAAACAAAGAGAAATATGTAGTTATCTAGAGTACTTGACATCATTATCAATCATAATCAACATTTAGAGAACAGTTCACCAAAAAACAGTAGGATCACAAATTCTTTTAAATAGCACACAGATCATTCATGAAAATAAACCAAATTCTGGACCATAACAAAAAGTTTTAGTATATTTGGAAGGACTGAACTCATACAAGACACATTAACTGATCCTAATGTAATTCTATACAACATTAAAAAATTAATAACAGGAATATGTCTGTAAAATGCTCAAATATTCAAAATTTAAAAAGGAAAGGGAGGGCAAGGGAGGGAGCAGGGGGGGGAAAAGGGGGGAAAATGGTGGTTGAATGAGATGGATATCACTATCCTAAATGCATGATTAAAGATCTGAATGGTACTTATATACTTTGTATACAAGCAGTTGTATGTAAAAAGATGATATACTTGTGCATTTTGAATAAGTAAATAAATAATCTAAAAAAAAATTAATAACAGGAATATGTCTGTAAAATGCTCAAATATTCAAAATTTAAAGAGCACACCTTTTTTAAAACATATTTTTTAAATTGTAGTTGTATTTTATTTGTTTATTTTTATGTGGTGCTGAGGATTGAACCCAGTGCCATGCACGTGCTAGGTGAGCGCTCTACCACTGAGCCACAACTCCAGACCCTAAAGAGCACACTTTTAAATAACTCATAGGTCAAAGAAATTTTTTAAATATTTTAACTGAAGGTAAATAAAAATCAAACATCTGGGCTCAGTGACGCATGCCTGTAATCCCAGCGGCTCTTGAGACTAAATCAGGAGGATTGTAAATTCAAAGCAAGCCCCAGCAACTTAGGCCATAAGCAACTTAATGAGAGCCTGTCTCAAAATTTTAAAGAGTAAAAATAAGCTGGGTGCAGTGGCACACGCCTGTAATCCCAGCACTTGGGAGGCTGAGGCAGGAGGATCGTGAGTTCAAAGCCAGCCTCAGCAATGGGGAGGCACTAGCAACTCAGTGAGACCCTGTCTCTAATAAAATACAAAAAAGGGCTGGGGATGTGGCCCAGTGGTAGAGTGCCCCTGAATTCAATCCCATGTACCAAAAAAAAAAAAAAAAAAAGTAAAAATAAAAAGGGCTGAGGATGTGGCTCAGTGGTTAAGCATCCCTGGGTTCAATCCCTGGTACTGGAAAGGAAGGAAGGAAGGAAGGAAGGAAGGAAGGAAGGAAGGAAGGAAGGGAGGAAGGAAGGAAGGAAGGGAGGGAGGAAGGAAGGAAGATTGATTTGTGGGGTACCTCCAAAGCAGTATTTAGGGAGAAATGTATAACCTAAAATGCTTATAATAGAAAAGATCAATCCAAAGTAAGCAAAAGGAAGGTAAGTGCAGGCTTCAATGAAATAGAAATGACAAGGGAAGTTAAAAATAAAGAAAATCAATGAAACCAAAAGTTGGTTATTTGAAAAATCTAATAAGACAAAAAAATATGAATTACCAATGCCACTAATGAAAGAGGAACCATCAGCATAGATCCAGCAACATTAGTGAGAAAATAAGGAAATATTCTGAATAATTTATGCCAGTATATTAGGCAACTTAAAAAAATAGACAAATTCCTTAACATACACAAATTGCTAAAGTTTATTGAAAAACAAAAATAACCAGAAAATCTCAGCATTTGTTTTTAAATGAACTTGTGGTTACAAACCTTCTCACAAACAAAACTCCAGGTCCAGATGAATTCACTGGTGAATTCTACTACATTTTAAAGGAAAAAACAACATTCATTCTACACAAAACTTGTTATTTGATAAAAAGCATCAAAGAAATTTTACAACAAATATCACATTTAATACTGAAAGACTGAATGCTTTACCTCTACTTTGGAAACAATACACAAACGTTTACTATGTCTATACAATATGACATTGGAGTACATAGCCAAAGAAATTAAGCAATTAAAATAATTAAAATTCATATAGACCATATGATCATTTATGGACAAAAACCTAAATAATCTATTTTTAAATGTTACTAGAAATAGTAATTTTTTTCAAAGGTCAGAATTAAAGATCAGCATACAAAATAAAGGAACTAGAAATTGATATTTAAAAAGAATACCATTTATCAAAAATATTTGTAAGAGCTATGCATCAAAAATACAAAATCTTGCCAAAAGAAAGTATGAACATTCTTAAAAAATTGGAAAGATAGTATACTATGTTCATGGATCCGAAGACTTGATTTTGTTAAAACATAAATCCTCCCAGATTTATCTATGAATTCAATTAAATTCAATTTTAATAAAAACCCAATTGAATTTGGGAGGGGTGTAGAAATTTAAATGCTAATTTGACAGGTGTATGGACGTGAAAAGGACCTATAGTAGCTACAACAATTTTGAAAATGAGCAGGTTGGAGGAATTATACCTTGTGGTTTACAGAGTATACAATCAAGTACAGTAAGTAAGACAGTGAGTTGTTAACAAAGGTTACACATACATAACAATGAAATGAATAGGGACTTCCAAAATATACCAACACATATATGGCCAGTTATTTAAATCAAAAGTGGTAAAGAAATTCAACAAGAAAAGATAATCTTTTAAACAAATGGTGCTGGAACAATTAGATATCCATATGCAAGAAAATGAAACTTGACTCTTGCTTTGCATCATATACAGAAATTAACTTGAAACTGATCACAGACCTAAATGTAGATCCCAAACTATAAAACTGTTTAGAAGATGTATATTCTAATCTTACCATTTTGACATTTACTTTTTTAATGTTTGTCATATAAATTAATAAGGCCTAAAGTTAATTGATAGCATTAACCTCCATTGAAACACAAAAACTGTCTTAAAAATTCTTAGAATAAAATTCTTAGGTAAAACAGAATAAGATATCTATAACCTTGGGTTAAGCTAAGACTTCTTAGGCAGGAGGCAATAAATAGAACTATAACAAAAATACCTGAAAAATTGAACTTCATAAAAACTAACAAAAAATTTGCTTTCAAAGAGTGTTTAAAAAAAATAAAAGCAAGGCTTAGACTAGGAAATTTATAAAATATATATTTTTTCTGGGCTTATTTCCAAAATATACAAAGAACACGTAGAATTCATTAATACGAGGATAATAACCTATAAATAACGGGAAACAATTTGAATCCTTTACAAAAGAAAACATCTAAATGGCAAACCCATGAAAATATGCTCAGCATTATTACTTATAGGGAAAGGTGAATTAAAACCATGATATGATACCACTAGTGGCATGCACATTCCATTAGAATGACTGAAACTAAAATTACTGTGCATATTGTGGTAAGCAGAATAAAGATGCAATATGTCATCAGTAGTTACAGGGTGGAAGGAGAGAATTACTGCAAAATGGTATGAAGGACATTTTAAGGGTGATGGCCATATTTTGCTTTGTAATTTTGGCAATTATATACCTGTAATAATTATTCAAAATTCATCAAATTTTGTACTTTAAAAATTTTTTGTTATTTGTTAATTTTTTGTATGCAATTTATGCCTCAGTAGAAATGATTCAAATGAAATAAAGGTGATGTACTCAAACCATCACACCAAAATAATGAAAAGTAATCTTGTAATTTAATCCATTTAAATATATGGAAATTTCTGTAAGGATATATTTGGATTTATTTTCATTGTGTTATTTCTGACTTTCTTTTTTTACCATTTTTTCTTTCTCTTTGTCTGCCTTCTCTTGAAATAATCATATTTCCATTATTCTTCTTCCTCCCCAACAGTGGTTTAGAAAGTGTATTTTCTAATCCTACTTTTTAAAAAATGTTTGTCATATAATTTAATAAGGTCTAAAGTTAATTGATAGCATTAACCTCCGCTGAAACACAAAAAATGTCTTTAAAATTCTTAAAAATAACTTTCATCACCTTGACCTGTCTCACCCATTAATTATTTTCTACTATTTTAACTCATCTTGTTTTTATGGTCTCCAAATAAATCATTATTACTGTAGTTCTTCCACATAGTCAATACTTGGTTTAGACCAGCCCATGTGTTTTCAGATTTATTTTCTCAACATTGCTTCTTACACCTGAGTTCAGCTTCTTTCTTATTTAAATACTTAAAATTAAAAAAAAAAAAGTCTTGAGAGGCAAATTCTCTAAGCATTTGTTCACTAAAAATTCCCTTAATTTTTTCTCTGACTTGATTTAAATTATAATCCTAACAAGATATTATATTGCCTTCTGATTTCTATTGTAGATATTGAGAAATCTGCTGTCATTCTAATCATTGTTGTTTTGTATGTGATCTGTTTTAGCTTTCTGCTTTGCAAATCTTCTCTATTTAGTGTTTAAAGTTTTCACTAGGAATTACCTAGGGGGTATGTGTATATGTATGTGTGCCTGTGTGTGTGTTTTAATACCCAGATAGCTTGGAATTCTTTCATTTGATTCCTTGGGATTCCTTCATTTGAGGACTTAACATCTTTAATCAGATCAGTTATAATCTACTTGCTCTTCAATATTTTTCTAATACTTGTTCTCTATTCCCTCTTCCTGTAACTCTCATTCAATTTATACAATGTCTATTTTTTCATTGTCTTTAACATCATTATCTTAAACTCTTTTCATATCTGATCATCTGATCTCTTTGCTACCTTCTCGGTGATGTCCTCTGATCTTCAAAACAGGAATTTTCTCCTGAACTGTGATAATATCCTGCACAATTCTTCTATTGAGTTTTTCATCCGTTGAGAATATTTCTCATATCTAGAAGTATATTTAGTTATTCCATAAGCCTTCCTTTATTTATAGGGTCTTGATCCTTCTACCCTGCAGGACTTGTTGGCTTGTGTTATATTTTTGAGCATTTTTAGCATTTTCTTTCCCTCCCTGATGGTGTTTCTATTACTTCCAGTTTATGGGACTTGACTCCTCTTTGTTGTGTCTGCCTGTTCTTGATCATAGCAAATCATTTCACTGTATATTTTTAAAAATTAAAAAGATGACTTCATCTTTAATGGAGCTTGTTTGCTGAGAAAATACAGCGACCCTGTGTTGTTGGAGTGTCACGATGGGGAGATTCGTGATTTCAGGCATTCCAGGGACATCCATTCTGGAACAGATTGTTATGTTTATTTCTCTGCAAGGAGTTTCCTGAGCTGTGTAGATATTTGCATGTTTTTTTTAATAGATTAAACACATATTTAAGACCAAAACCCAAGGACAAGCATGGGACTTAATTTTCTCTGAGGAGACCTTTTTCCTTAAACTCAAACTGAGACAGTCTTCTTGTCTTCTACCTGTGCCAACAGACAGATTTTCTCTAATCCCCTTTCCACCTTCAAATTCCATTCCTTTGAAGGAATCTTCAAAGGTTCCTTATTTATATTCTCAGTATTCCAAGATCTTGTCTCCTAGCCTTGAATGGGTGTTAAAACTCAAGTTCCCAGGTTTAGTGGAACCAAAAATAAACTCTGAGGAAAATAATGGACATATCATTCTGATTTTTCAGTCTCCTCACTTCTAACACTTATGATCTCAACTTTGCAAAAATTTTTAAGTGTTATATGTATCCAGAATTTCTGTGTGTTTGTGGCAGAAGTGACTTCAAGATTCTTCATCCATCATTTTTCTGGAATTAGAAATCTTCTCCATTTATTCATGTGGCCACCTCCCAAGAAATATAATTTCAGAGTAATTTGTGACTATTTACACAGCTCCAAAACACATTAGTTGAATTCAAGTATTTGGCCAATAGTCCAGATGTTTTTGTCTACACAGTGCCAAATATCCAGATGTGTGTATCCAATTCATTTTCTGTTTCAAAATATAATAAACTTGCATTATTAAGCACACCTTCCTATTTCATAAGTTCTGGGATTCTGTGGTCCCCTTATTTGTCTCTCATTTGCCAAGACTCATCATATTAGAGTATATAACTTTCATTCTATCAGTAGAATCAATACTATAATTCTCTTTCTTGTTGTTGTTGTTATTCTTATTTTAGAGATATTAAAATCTAGTTATATTTATTCATTCTTTCAGTCAATATTTTTTTATTGAGCATGCTCCTGAGAAAATAATGATGAACAAAACACAATCCCTGTCCTCATGGAGCAGAGCATGTGGTGGGACACAGGGGCAGGGGAAATAGCTCAGTCAGTGGTAGAAAATATATGAGGCCCTGGATTCTATCCCCAGCACTGCTAGCACCCCACCCCCAAAGTCAATCACACAAATAATATGCAATAAAAATCATAATAGATTTTATGTAGAAAAGTACATTGTTGTAATAGAATATCAAAAATGGTCTCAACTTAGTTAGGGTATACCAAGAAAGGTCTCTCCAGAGCTCTCTAAGCTGTGGCAAAGAAAGAGGAGAAGAAAGTTCCAGGCAAGGAGCTATGGATGAGTCTATGGGAGGCCAAAGAAGCTCAGCAGGTTTAAGGGGTACAAAGACTGTCAGTGGGGCTGGGAGTGACAGCTGGAGTGACAGGGATCAACTCATGTCTGAATAGGACAGAGTTTGATTTTGGATTATAATAACCCACCACTGGAACGTTGAAAGAGAATGATGATGTGAAAAGAACCCTGCCTGCTGGATGGGAAAGGGGTTGGAGAAGCATGACTATGGAAAGAGGGAGGGGGATTAAGAGGTTGGTCTAGGTAGACGGAATGATAGTGCAGAATAAGGAGGTGACAGTGGAAGACAGATGGAGGAGCATGAGATATGTTTCGAAATTGTAATCAGTGAAAGTCAGTGATAGGTATGGACAGTGAGGGAGAGGAAGGTGTCAAGGTCAACTCTGGCAAAAGTGACCAGAAGTATGAACAGTATAAACATGAGCTTTAGAGGCATGTAATTAGTATATACAACCATG
Source organism: Tamias sibiricus (assembly GCA_025594165.1). Classification (NCBI taxonomy): domain Eukaryota; kingdom Metazoa; phylum Chordata; class Mammalia; order Rodentia; family Sciuridae; genus Tamias; species Tamias sibiricus. The sequence continues at coordinate 68,540,690 of CM046669.1, read as the reverse complement.
GAACTGGGTAATGAGACTCTGGAAGAGACTTTAGACTGAAAGAGGAAGGAGCATTGGTCAGGTAGAAAGCAAGAAAGCTATTAAAAAAAAAATTAAAAGACTGAGTAGATATCTAAAGAAGGAAGAAGGAGAGCTTAGCACTGTGAAATACAAGAGAAGACAAGTTTTAAGGATAAAAAATGGATAATGTTATTGAATACTTCTGGAAGGTCAGGTGAGGTAAAAACTAAGAAGTAGGCACTGGGTAGTGTGGATGCCATTGATGCAAAAGCATTTTAGTAAAGAGGAAGAGGTAGAAGCCAGAGTTAGATGAGTTAAATAATCCATGGGAAAGGAGGAGTTAAGAGCTAGAATGTGTGGTCAACTCTCATAAAACTAGATGAGAAGGGTGCATATATTTTTTAATCTTACCACTTCTTAGGACCCCCCCCCCCCCACACACACACACCTTTAAAATGAACCTCTCTGGCATTCCATCCATGAGGCAGTCCCTCTCATTCCCACCCATCCATCAGAAACATGCCACTCGTGTCAGGCGCTTCAGCATTCCTCACAAGGACCTTGACTGGCAGAGACCACAAAAATGTTCTTGTGAAGAGAATGAGATTGGACTTGGGAGGGCACCAGAGATGCCAGAGGTGCTGGAAACAGTCCACGATGCTCAAGACATCCTTGGGGTCCACCTGCATCGCTGTCCTGTGATTTGAGATCATGAAACTCTCAAATATATTCTTTCCCCCGTAAGTCTAAGCTCGTTCTAGTGGGCATCATTTGCCACCAAGAGTTCTGAATCACAGAGTAAGATGGCGCCAAGGGACAGGAATGCCCCCTTGTGAGGTTGAGTTGTGCGCTGAGAGGGAGAGTAATCCCCACTGAGAACCAGGCAAACTCCCCACACCTCAGAAATATCTCATCCTTATTTATCTCTAATAACTTTTGCAATATCTAGCTTTTGCTGGTTGATAAGTTATGGTCAATTCCATTAATATCACTTTGAAATGAGCCCAAAACCTGTTTCACTGAAGCCTCAAAGATTAACTAACTCATGCCAGAGTCAACACACCAATACTCATTGATCTGAGCTAGTATGACAACTCTCAAGAACAGAGCAACAGAGAGGTGCTGCTAAAGTGAGTCAAGTCTTTGATCTACAGGCTGGAGGTCTGGCTGATAGCAGCCTGCGGAAGGAATCACCACCCCTGGCCAATGGCACAGTGAAGGTAAGAAGATGGTGGAATATTATTTCCCTTGCCAAAGAAGAGACAAGGAAGCATTTCCAGGCTCGAGGGCTCTGTCGTCCATTCTCTTCTTGTGTTTTGATGCCTTATTTGGATTGCAAATGTACTCACTCAGCAAAGGGTCCCTGCTGGCTGAGATGTCAGAAGGCATTTGTTATTCCAGTTCACTGTTATGAAGGAGCCACAATAACTCTGGTTCTTATTTAGTGTCTTTGAAAGTTGATTTCTTACATGTGGGGCTCCAATAGCCAATTTGAGCTTCCTGAATTCTTAATACACCCAAAAGCATACCAAAGGGCCTCTCTTTGGAGGGCTGCACTGTTGGGACACTATAAATGTCTGCTATTGAAACAAGCTACCCTTTATTAAGAGACCTGGTGCCTTGAAGATTTAATAACTTGGAAAACATTCACAATACATTATAAGAAAAATTCAGGTTATAGAACTGTACAGTGCAACTCCATTTCCATAAATAAACATATGTCATACATGTGTAGTCAGCAGGTTTGTGTATATGCACTACATATATTTAAGATATCCTGAAGTGTTGGGCACAGTGGCACACGTCTGTAATTCCAGCAGCTCAGGAGGCTGAGACAGGAGGATCATGAGTGCAAAGCCAGCAAAAGCAAAGCACTAAGCAACTCAATAAATAAATAAACTCAACTAAATAAATAAAATGCAAAATAGGGCTGGGGATGTGGCTCAGTGGTCAAGTGCCCCTGAGTTTATCCCCAGTGCCCCCCCCCCAAAAATATATATATATCTATATCCTGAAGTGATATACACCCAAGTGTTAAAACTGGTTATCTTTCAGAGAAGGACAGGACTTGTAGGTGGTGATTGTATTTCCTTTTTTGCTGAATGACTTTTTCCCATTTTTCTACAGTATGCATGTATTACTTGGATAATTTTCTTAAGTCATTTTTTATATGAGCATCTGGCAGATTTCTTATAAATAAGCATGGGAAGCTCACAGTTGGGGAGGAGGAGGAGGAGAAGTTGTATGTTGTTTGTTGTTGACATGGCTTTGCTGCAGTGGGACATGCAGTGCCCAAACAGTGTCTGGTGACACCATGTTACCCACATAAAGGATGATTCTCTGGGTTCTCATTCTTCCTTCACTAACCATAAATTAAACCCCCTGGACATAATTCCTCCATCATCAGGCTTTTATACTCAGTCCAGATAACTATGTGCTCACTTCTTGCTGCCCGAGGTTTGGTAGAAACCATTTAATCACAATGTTCCAACAGACCACCTCTTTGCCCTTGTAAGTGGAATCCCCAATTAAGCTGAGGTACCATTTTGTACTCTAAATACTTATTAACTGTTCTTAAATGGCCTTACATGCCCTCATTCAGCCTACTGGCTCTATCCTAAGACTCTCAGAAATGAAAGAAACAAACAAACCTTTAAATGGATTTCTTTTTCAGCTGAGCTCACTGTAATAGAAATACATGCACACACATAATCATTGCACAGATACAAAAGTCTATGCCCAGTGTCTTAGAGTAGAACTTTGGCACTAGAGAGTCTTCAGTTGATTAGCTCAAGCTGCATGATCGTAATTATCATAATAAACCTAAGACTGCAGTAATACCGTCCTCCATTTTGCAGATAGGGCCACTGAGGTTCAAAGAAGTTAAGGAATTTGCTCAAAGTCATGCCAAGAGAAAATAAATGTTGGAAACTGAGTCCATATTTACTTGACTCCAGAGCCTATGTTTTTTTGTTTGTTTGTTTGTTTTGCCCTGTCAGTTTATTTCCACCATTTTAAACAGGATGTGATTCAGTGGGGATGTGTATACCTTAAGAACCTGTCATACCTGGTCACCCGACTGTGGTTTAATTCCCCAGCAAACTCTTCCAAGAAATAGACTAGACCGTTTTCCCTCTTTTCTCGTACTTCCTTCCCTCCCATTTCTCACTAATGGCGCGCACACGCACACACACACATACACAGTCTTCATGAAATAATTGCTTGCATTTAATAGGACTAATGGCAATTTTAGGCCCTGCCAGGGCTACAGGAAGTGCCAAGGAGAGGCTGGGGGAGCAGCCATTTTAAAGGGACCTCAAAGGACTCAATGACTTGGCTTCCCTGACCTGAATGTACCTGATAGGGTGGTTTCCTGGGAGGATGAATTTGACAAAACAGTACATGCCACACATGGTGTAGGACCCATGGCCTCTGTTCAAGTGGATCAAGGCAGCCATTTTGCAGAATCTATCATGGTGCTTGAAGGAAGAGGCATGGGGAGCCACAAACATGGGAGAAACTCAGGGGGACAGAGAAGCTGGAAGGGAATCCTGGGGACACAGGATTCATCATCTAAAAAACAAGGATAAGCATATACAAGCACGTGGATAGATCCAGCCCAGAGCTTGACTTTGAGCTTTCTAAGAATCCCTGGTAGAGCAAATCAAACCTAATTTTTTTAAACTTGATTTTTGAAACTTAATATCAAGCTCAATACCCAAATATTAGCTGTGCCAGCTGCCCCTCCCACCACCAGGTTTACTTGTATAAACATATCTTGTTCCTCTAGAAGGAGGACGGAGCTGACACATTTCATTGTTCAGAAGGCAATTATCATAATGAGGGAAAGCTAAATGAATGGAGGGCTAATCCAGCTGCTCTGTTGATAGAGCGTAATAAAGGTGGCCGCTGTGGAGCACAGCACAGAGTTAATTTGCACTTTTCTCCACAAGCCTGATGCTGCCTACACCACAACTGCCCTCATAACTAAACAGGGGCTAATTACTCATGTTAATTACCCAGCCCCGGGTCAGATCCCAAGGCTGGTTAAAGACAGGCAAAGGCGAACCGCACAGAGCGTTGCAGAGAGGCCTAGTTTGGATGTGTAAATCTTTCTGATTGGTTCTCCCCACCTTCAAGAGCCATAACTGCACAGACGAAACTAATTCCCTTGATGAGCAAAGCAACTTTACCCTTCCTCCTTCTTGCCTAACATCCCCACCCCCAATACTTTTTTTCTTGCTTTTCTTCTCCCTGTGCAGAGCACGCTATCAGTGGGGAAAAAAAATAGCAAAAATACATGAATAAATTAAAATAATAATTAACAAACCAAAGACTTTACACTGTATGATGATTCCATTCATCTAATATTATGGAAAAGGCAAAACCACAGGGATGGAGGACAGATCAATGGTTGCCAGAGTGGGGGTGGAAGAGCTGACTGCAAAGGGGCAGCATGAGGGAACTTGGGGGATGATGGACCGCCTCTTATTTGATGTATTTGATGGGGGTGATGGGTATGCACCAATGCTGTCCAATGGTCAGAAGCCATGGAACGCTACACCACAAAGAGTGAATTTTGCTGTAATTTACTATATGGGAATTAAAAAGAAATGCAATAAGAGAACAATAAAATTTGCTCTGACTCTTTTGGACATATTGTTTTATTAATTTTTTATTATTATTAAAACTTCCTAAGATAACTGTCTCCAACAAAGGAAATCTTTGAAATTCTAGTCGAAACAGAGGAAGGGAAACATTTGCTTGTTTCCCTAATTTGTAATAAATGCCCCATATCTCTTGTTTTTGAAATGATTAAGCAGGTGTAGATTTTTTCCCCACTGGGAATGTTACACTGGTGTCTCCAAAAGCAGAGTGTAGCAAAGACGGGAACGATTTTCCAGTGAGATCAGCCGAGTACTAATCTCCATGACGCCAAAATACTTGGCTACAAAGTGGAAAGTTCAGTCAATTACCCAGCTGTTTTGTCTCTGTGTGTCCCCCAATCTACGTGACTGTTTGGAGACAGGTTTCAGATTGTTTGGCTGGTGCCAGGGAGACTCCATCATAGTTGGCAGCCTTCCCCAATAACAAATTTTCTTTATACTTCCTCACATCCCTTCACTGGGGCCGCTACAGCCTGAACCTCTTTGTCATCTCATTTCATCAGCAGTGGTTTAAAAAAGACAAATCCATGGCCTTATGATGAGTGATAACATGAATCTTTTTTTTCTTCTCCTCAGAACCTGTATAGCCACTCCTCAAAATGGTGGTTGCAAGAAGGCAGCTGTAAATATCATGAAGGTCATTCATTATCACAGCAACCTAAAAACTTACATTTCCAAAATAATCACACCAGAACTGATAGACAGTTTTGCATTCATTTGTAATGTTAAGTACTTAATCAACAAGTTAAATATTCTTCAAGTTCACAAGTCTGATGACAACATCTGAGTAGTTTTCTATCACTTAAGTGGGGACTGTCTGATTAGGGCTGACAGATGTATATAAAAAAACCAAGGAGGTTTACCTACATGCCCCCCCCCCTTTTTGCTTGCTGGGAATATGATAATGTGATAAAATTAGGTCTTAAGATGCTTGCATGTTTATGCCTGTAAAATTACATGTATACCTTTCTTGCAGAAGCAAAAGGGGAGAAATGGTTTCAGAAATGGACTCCTACTGTGTCACCAGCTGACCACAGTGTGCTTGGGTTACTTGGGCTGGGGCAGTGCGGTGTCATATCCGAGAGGTAAACCTTTGAGCTCAATTTGTAGAATCACAGGCTTTCAGGGTAGCAGAGCCTTAAAAGTGGCTCTGATTAGCTTTTCTTGAGGATAATGATGAGTGAACACTCCGATTAGCTAAAAAAAAAAAAATTTAAGTGGAGTTTATTGCCAAAAAAAACACATGAACTGGGTCTGAAACTGAAAACCGATAAGGCACAAAGACAGCTCTGGAGACCAGAAGCTTGATTGGCCTCTCAGACCACATCTCTCTCAAGCCATCTCTCCCTTGCTCTGTTCAACTACTCCCTCCCACCTCTTCTAAAGTCATTCTATGTTTTAGATGCCTCATAATTTCCACTTGCTACTGGCCCATCATGACTTCTCTGGCCTCTCCCTAGCATTAAAACCATTGCAAACTTGCTGTTTCATACTACTTAGTTTCAAAAACTCAAAGAGAAAAATTAATTGGTTCCACGCATTTTTCCATGCTAGGCCCTATTACATTTCACCGTCAGCCTGTGAATTGACGACCCTGGGCTCAGATGTCAATCCAAACTTCTTAGTCTGAGGTGTGGGTAGCATGGTTCAAAGCAGCCTTCTCAGCAGCAGGGGCTCTGGGTGGGCAGGTCCCCAAAGGAGAGGTGGTAAGACTACGGGACGGGGTTGCCATATCCTAATATTCTTGAGTCTCCTCTACCACAGGGATTTCCAATTCCAATGCCTACAGCGGCCAGACAAGTGATGTAAATAAATTAAGCTGGTCTGGTTAAGAACATGCATTGTTTGAGTGAAGAAGACATTGGGGAACTGGAAAACAAAGCCTGATGTAAAGGGGACAAGAAAACTAATCCTGGTTGACTGATTGACACATAGAAAAGAAGGCCAAGTATTCACAGACCTTCCAATTTTTCAACAGAAGCCAGAAATCTGACATTTTTTGTAAATTCTCCTGCACACGAAAGTTGTCTCAAATATTTTAGACAGGTGGCCCAACCAAAATATCCCTTGCCTCCTTCACCCTGATTCTCAGCCTCTAACCTCCCCTGAACACATGGCAGGGAAAGAGACATCACCATCTTTAAAGGTAGACAGCTCTCATTATTTAAAATTCCTTCATGGCAGCTGGGGAGGTACCTCAGTGGTACAGGTATGCTTACCACATGTGAGACTCTGGATTCCATCACCAGCACCAAAAATATGAATTAACTAATTAGTTAATTAAGTAAAGAAAATTTCTTCATGCATTGGAATCTAAATCTGTCACACCACAGTCTGTCCCTTATGGAGGAAAAATTCAAAATCCTCTTCAACCTGATGGCCACCTCCCACAGCACACCTACTTCTCGTTTGTCTCTTCACAAGTCCTGCATGGTCGTCCCACTCTGAACACCCCCTATTGGTTAATGACTCATTCATATTGTGGTAGTTAGGTATGTTTTAGTTCATTCAGGCTGCTATAACAAAATACTTCAGATTTAGTGATTTATAAGGAACAGAAATTTATTTCTTAAAGTACTGAAGGTTGAGAAATCTAAAAACAAAGCACCAGTGGAATTGGTGTCTGCTTCATAGGTGACATCTACTGAGTTCTCATATGGCAGAAGGGGCAAGGCAGCTCCCCTTCACCTCTTTCATAAGGGCACTAATCCCATTTGTGAGGGCAGAGCCCACAATACTTAATCACCCCTCAAGAGGTCTCACCTCTTAATTCTACAACAATGGATCTTGGAGGGACACATTCAGATCTGAGCACAGAGTACAAGACTTTCTCAACTTGAGACACTGTACTTCTAATTTAAATTTTTTATTTTAGATGGCAACTTCATACTGCTGATTCATACTGCATTTGAATAAACTGAAGGGTTTATGGTGTTTTGTTTGTTTCTGTTCTTTTCACTTGAACATTTACCAAACTTGATTTTTTTTTCTCCCTATCCTTATGAAGTTAGGTTCTCAGCCCCTGAGTTAATACACTGTTCCTATTAAGTCTTGTCCTGTTAAATTTCACTCAGCTCATTAGTCTCCCTTTATATCTTTTTGTTCTTATTGCTGTTGTCCAACATATTAACTTGTGTGTACATAAGCATTATTTATTAATTATATCCTATTTCCAAAAAAGCATACCAGCATACCAGTCTATTTTTAAAATTTGCTTCTTGTTCTTTCATGGCCATTTTTAAAATCATTATAATGTCAAATTTTCACTTTAACTCTCTGAAATCTTTTGATATTTCTTCCCTTTTACTTATCTAGCTGTGGGATTCTATCTCTTTTCCTTAAGATATTATAAATCTACAAATCTAAAGTCCAGGGTACATATCTGGCTACACTTTGTACTTCTCTTCCTGGCTGTTGCAGAGTCTAAGACAAGCAGGGCATTTTCTCCTCAGTTTCTCATCATGTCTACATCTCCAATCAACAGTTCTTTGTTGAACAGAATTAGGTCCTCAGCAACAGTTTCCATTATTGCTCCTTCTGGTTTCTGAGAATTAAAACAGTCAGCACGATCTGTTTCAAGCTATGATGGAACGGATGATATCAGATTAATTCCCTACAGAGAACAACTATAAAAGCTGGATGAAACACAAAGGCCAACTGTGGGGAGGCACTGGAAAACAACAAGGCAGCCAGGGTCCCCAAAGAGGCCAAGATCCCAAAGACATGGGAAACGCATTGAAATGTGCCCAATATTCAGTGTACCATTCCCCCTTAAGGCATCACTGACTTCTAAATTGTGCATGTACCGGCCTAATGTCAACAGTTGAGTTCCATGAGAGAGAAATTATCAAGCATATGTTTATCAGTGAGTACTTTTAGGATCAACCCCTATGGAAGTGAAGGGAAATGGGAGTCATTGAGGGCCAGCCTCCACCAACCCCACAGGGAGCACTGGGGCTAAAGAAATTATTTGGAACTGTCCCAGTTCACTGCACAGCTGTAAGTCTTTATATACCCATGTCAAGCAAGAAATGGGTGTGGGCTGCCTTGGAAGGAGATGGACTGGGGAGAAACAGTTTTCTTCAGCAGAGAAAATCCCCGAAGACACTGGACAATTGGCAACCCCCAGCAATTCATTTTGAAGGGGGATCTGGGCAGTGTATCACAGAATCATCACATCTATCTGTATCAGTCAGGATTCCAGAGAAATAAAACCAATAGAAGGGATAGGTAGGTAGGCAGGCAGGTAGGTAGGTAGGTAGGTAGGTAAGTAGATAGATAATTTACTATGGGAATTGGCTCATGGTATTAGAAATACCAAATTGTCCAACAATCTGTCTACTATAAGCTGGAGACACAGGACAACCAGTGGTATGATTCAGTCTGAGTCTTTTGGGCTGACAGCTGGCAGGGCCCCTTCCCTGCGGGATGGAAATGATGATAACAGCACTGGTCCAAGTCTGAAGACTTGAGAACCAGGTGTGCTGGGGTCTGAAGGCAGGAGAAGGTAGAAGAGCCAGTTCAAACATAGAGTAAATTTTTCTTTCTCCATCTTCTTTTCTGTCCTGGCATTTAGTGGATTGGGTGATGCCCACCCACATTGATGAGGGCAGATCTTCTTTACTACTGATTCAAATACTAATCACTTTTAGAAACACCCTCACATGCATACCCAGAAATAATGTTTTACCAGCTCTCTAGGTATCCCTTAACCCAGATATAAAATTAACCATCACAGAAACCAAGCATAAATTAGTCACAAAGAGATTAAAAACTGATCATTTACTTCAATTTTTTTTAAATATAGAAAAACAAAAAAATTCAAGTTCAGGATGTGCCAATAAGGGAAGGCATTGATAAACACCCAGGTTTTCAATTGAGACCCTAAAAATCTAGCCATTAGGGGTAAGATAAAGTAAGTAACCAGCTTCTAACCAGATCAGGTGATCAAAAAAACACCCCACCAACCTGCCAGAAGAAAATTAAATCCTCTCTAAGGATGATAACATCAACCATGCATGATGTCCAACATTCAGTTTAAAAATTATCAGACATGCCAGCAGGCAGCAATAAATAGGAAAAAAAATAGGGAGCAGAAAAAGAACACAGAGAAAGTAGAAACAGACAGAGGCACTCTAGATATTAGAGTTAATAAACATGGAATTTGAAATAACTATGGTCAATATTTCAAGAAAATAATGGATAGGATGGAGGATTTCACCAGAGAACAGAATCTAGAAGAATAAGCCAGAGCTCTCAGAACTTAGAGAGTAACAGTAATAGATTAGTTTAACAATGACAATACACAGCAGAAGGCAGGTATAGTGACTTGCAAGACAAACGAACAAAAATATATTCAGAATGAAGCAGTTCATAATGGGGAGAAAGATATTTTTTTTCAAACTTTAAAGATACATGAAAATAGTAAAAATGCCTAAAATATGTGAAATTGGAGTCTTAGATGGACAGATAAAAGAAAACAGAGAAGCAGTAATATGTGAAGAAATAAATGCTGAAACTTATCCAAATTGAAAGATTTAAGAAGCATGGGTTATTCTACTTTAAAAGTTGCCTGCAGAGTTGGGTGCTGAGCTGTACAGCAGCTAATAATTACAGTCACTGAACTTTTATGGTAGCCCACTGGGGCAGTATTAGGTCCAGATAAGTTACCTCCCTTCTCACTTCACCCATATGAGATAAGTGTATCTTCACCAGATAAGGAAACTGAGACTGGAGGTTAATTCCTAGTGCCAGGTTACCAGCTACTGAGGCTGGGACAGAACCCAGAATCTGCTGGGCTCAAAAGCCTTTACTACTAACCTCTTTGCTATACTCCTCCGGGAGCCCTATTTATCATAATCACTTCTAATATCTTACCTGGATATTCCCCACAGGGGGAAAACACAATAATTCTGATGAGGATGGGGAGGTTTGAGGGGGACAACTTTACAAAGTGCTCTGTAGGGCAGTTATGGGGGCAGAGCAATTGAGGAGTGGGAAGGCAGCAGATGGAAGGAGTTTCTAGGAGAGATTGAGGCATATAGACTTAATCCTCTCAGAGTGATTTGTTTTCTTCTGACAGCTGGTCTCATACTCAGGAAAACCCAACTCTTTCTTGCCTCCCTGGTGAGTGATCTCCCCATCTCTTCAACACTCAGAATTCTGCTTTGGTCAACCACTGTGGATTAGATAGGTTTTGTATGTGGACCTGGGAGCTTGCCCTCCATTTGTAACACAACTTCTATGGGAACATGCGCTTTGATTTCAACTGCCCACTTACGGTTGACCCTAGAACACAATTCATTCTCAAGATAGGATCTGCCTAACTTATCTATGCAAGAGTAAATAATAGCATTGACTTGTGGCTTAAGGCTTGTCACAAAGGTGGGCATGACTAATTACTGAAAGAGCATGGGAAACCATGGGGCATTGAGTTCCAAAGAGACAGAGATGGATTCTTGCAGGTTGCAGGTTGTTTGGGGATTTTCCTGGAGTCCCAGAAGAGTTGGGTAAGCTCTAAAGCACAAATGGGGCTCTGACAGACCCATTAAAGGAGGGTAAAGAAGAGTGCAAAGGAAGGCAGGAGGACAAATGGGCATGTCAGCCCACAGGGCAAAGTCCTTCTTGACTTCTGATTTGATACTGGGGAAGGGGACTCTGATTGTACCTAGAATTCTGTGGGGCAGCAGTTTGCTTTGCATTGAATGCGCTACGGAGGCTGCCGCTAGCCTTCCTGGGCCTTTCTCCATGCCTGCCCCAGGAGCTTGGCTTCTTCTGCCTGCTCACTGCAGCCAAGCCTCCTGTTCAGGTTAGTCCAGCTCCAGAAACATTTATGAGGCCCAGTCAGGTGCCAGGCTCTGTGCCACACACTGAGGAGACAGAGAGAATAAGAGGAAGCCTTGTCTGAGAGTTTCACAAGAAGAGGACCAGAGGCTCCAAAGAACAGTGCTCTTCCAACTGGGCCGAGAAGCCAGGGTGTCCAGGTGAGGGGCCTGGAGAGGAAAGGAGGCCAACACTGCATGAGGGAAGCCCCAAGTCACAAAGTCCAGGAGCCTGTGAATCCTTATTCATGTGGACCGGGGTCCCAGCTCCTCTTTCACTTTGTTGTATCTACCCATAGAATAAGACTCAATGCAGCGCAAAGTTCAGAATGTGAGCTGGGGGAGAGTGGAGCAGGGCTGGGCTGATTCTAGTTTCTCAATCAGGAATTTGTTTTGGTTTCTACTCTGACCAGCTTGGGTCAGCCTGTTCTAATTCCCCTTCCTCATCTGTAAGATGGAAATGATGGTACAATGTGGCATGAGTTCCTAAATGGGTTTGGGGAATTTTGACACCCAAAATCTTGGTCAGTGGCACATAAGATAAGAACCTAAGAGCTGGGTGTGGTGGTGTAATCCCAGCACTTGGGAGGCTGACGCAGGAGGATCGCAAGTTCAAAGCCAGCCTCAGCAATGGTGAGGCACTTAGCAACTCAGTGAGACCCTGTCTCTAAATAAAATACAAAAAAGGGCTGGGGATGTGGCCCAGTGGTCAAGTACCCCTGAGTTCAATCCCTGGTACCAAAAAAAAAGATAGGAACCTAATAGAAATAGTAGCAATGTGTCTTAGCCAGTTTGAGCTGCTATTTAAAAAAAAAATAGTCTGAGTGACTTAAACAATAAATATTTATTTCTCACAGTCTCAGAGGCTGAGAACTCCAAGGTCAAAGGGCTGGCCAATTCAATTCCTAATTTGCAGATGGTCATCTTCTTGCTGTGTCCACCCATGGCAGAGAAAAGAAGCAAATTCTCTGTGTCTCTTCTTATAAGGGCACTCTATCGTCATGAGTGCTCCACCCTCAATGACCTAATTATCTTCAAAAGGTCCCACCCCCAATTACCATCACATTGGGAATTAGGGTTTCAACCTAAGAATTGGGGGATGGTACAACATTCAGTCCATAGCATACTGTTTTATACCAGTAAATGATTAATTACATAACTACTACAATTGATTACACTGTTTTACCTTGAATAAGAACTGAAGTTTTCTTGGGGAAATAGGCCATGGGTGGCTTTTAGCTGTGAGTTATTGTGAAGGGTAGGAGGGTCATCATTGGAAGTTAAGGTGAAAACCTGTTAACACCAAGTGCCAATGGGTGTGGCTCCTGGTGCATGGTAACTGACATAGCTGGTACATGTTTAAGGTGTGTGCCTCTATAAGTTTTGTGTATTTCTATGCACCTCAGTTCAACTGGGCACGGTCTTCTGCATTCACCTAATTTTGTGTATCTGTGAACAAAATATACTTGAATAAAGGCAACATTATGCGCAAATAATTCCCAAATATGTCAATTCTGTTGAAACAGATGATAATTTTAAGAAGTGTATTATAAAAAATCTGGGTATGCTAACAGCCCCATGGGATGCCATAAGGGTTAGACAAGATAATTTATGTAAGTGTTGAACCCAGGACCTGGTAAGTGGTAAATAAGTGTTGCTAATGTAATGAACATACATCAAATTCCTATATATCAAAGAATGAATCAATAAATGAACAAATGTCTAATTGTGGAGTGAAAGTGGTAGTGTAGGAAGTGTTTGGGGCGGGGGGATGATGATTTATCTTTCTGAGAAGAAACTTCCCTGAAGAATCTTTCAGAGCCCAGTAGAAGGCTATGCTATGTCCTGTGACCAGGAAGACAACTCCTGCACCCTCCCTGCCCCACTAATATAAATACAACCTGCATGGGCCTCAGTGCCTAGTTCTTACTTGTTATATTTTATGGATCAGAAATTGGAGCAGAACTCAGTTGGGAAATTCTTCCGTTCCTTATGTTATCAACATAGATCAGACTAGCAGACTGGTTGGTCTGGAGGGTCATTCATAGGTCTGTTGTTGTGTAGGGATGACCAGAAGTCTGTTCCACATGGGACTGCCAAATGAAGCACCTACATGTCAACTCTCCTGCTTCTAAGAGGTGGGAAATGGATGCTACAAGGCTTCTTCTTACTAGCCTTGATAGTTCCAGAACAATAGTTCTGCTACATTCTATTAGTCAAGCATGTTACTAAGCCCATCCCAGATTCAAGGGCAGAAGAGATAGTCTAACTCTCAGTGGGAGTAGCAAAGACTTTGGGGCCATCTTTAATCTATCACATGCTCTTGAAAACTCAGCTCCAGATCATGTCCAGAAAACTAGAGTGGGACTTTCTGCTGCAGATGTCCCTTTGGGTGCTCCCACTGTATACTGTGCCTATTTCTGCTATGATATATAGCACCATGTGCATTCTATACACGTTAACTTATCTGATATTGCCTATGGGCTGCAAGTTCCTGCAGGGTAGAAACTAGGTTTCTTTCAATTTTGGGTTTGTGGTGTCCTTGTATAGTCTCTGGCACATAAAAGATGCTTAATAAATCTTGAGTCAATTGATGGTTGAATAAGCTAAAAAAGAAAAAGAAATTAAAAAGGACCCCTGTGTTGAACAACTGATGCCTCAAGAGCAGAGCCTGGCCATGCCCTTTGTCTCTCCAACACAGAACGCACTGCATGACAGTAGTCAATACTCCATCAATATTTGTTGAAAACCCAAACACACACACTCACATACTTGTACCAAGCTGTCCATCTGTGGCTGAGAGGCCTGGTGCTGTGGGCTCAGCAGGATGAGAATGTTTGGGGCCTTAAACTAAATCTGGGACAGGTTAAGCAGATATGAAAAGCTAAATGTGGCATGGTTATGTTGGACAGGGCCAAAAATTAAAGCTGGTCATACTGAGGATACCAAGAGAAAGGGGCAAATGAACTCTGGGCTGAGGGGTGGGGGCAAAGAGGGCCTAGAAGTTAGCTGTCCTGTTGGCCTTCACATTTCAGAGGAGAGACTGTTTCCTTACATACACAGGGCGTGGGGAGGGGCAGCTCATTGCAAATATTTATCAAATGGTCCTCCACAAAGACCAAGCACAGAGGAGAAACCAATACATACCAAGCACAAAAGGCAAACAGCTTTGCATTTGGTACAAGTGAGAGAGATTTGGAGAGGGGGAACTGGCCACAGAGAATGAGCATTCACTTTATGTGGAAGCTGTTAGTGACCATTAGCCGTGAACCAGGTGCTAAATGTGTGCCTATTTTAAGTCTAATTTGATTTAGTATTTGGATTAGGTGTGTGCTATTTATAAGGAGGCCTCAGTGTTGGAGCAGGTGGGAGCCGAGTTAGCCTGTGAGGCCGGCTGCTGCCTGGTCTGCACACTTCTCAGTTCAGGCTCTGTAGCCAGCAGTTCAGGACCTTCCTCAGATAATTAGACAAGTGAGTGCTCAGAAGCCATCAGTCCACAGATAATAGCTCCGCAGGAGCTCATTGAATCAACTCCCCACTTCTGTCTTTGCTGAGGCCTCTGTGGGGTTGGAATGCCCAGGACAAGGGATGTGTTAGAGACCCAGGGCTTTGTCCTGCCTGGCCTACCCATTCAGGAAAGAAGAGATGAAATGGTTCATCCTGGCTGTATGACCCCCTCTTCACACAGACCTTGGTATCTTCCACTGGACACAAAGAAACTGCATCCACATGCCTCCCCGGATTGGAGCAGCGGCAGAGCTGGGCTTTGTGACAGGCCCCTGCATTCCTGGAAACTCATATTTTCGCTTTCAAGGCAGGTTCCTCTTGGCTGCGTGGACCTTTTCCAGAAAAAACGCAAGGTGAACCACCTGGCCTGAAAGACAGCCACTGTGACCAGTGCTCAACAGCAAAGTCACAGGCCTGAGGAACAGGGGGTGAGGCTTGCAGAATCCCACCAGCCAGGAGTGCCCAACAGGCAGCAGGAACAGATGGGCCAGCAGCAGCCCTAGCAGAAGACAATTTCTTCAAACAGAATCAAAAGACAAACAAGTTAGGGAAGAGCAAGTTCCTGGGTAGGTAGTGTTGAATGGAGAATGGCTTCTCTGAAGCCCTAGTTAGTGCAGCAGCAAACCCAGGGGTTAGTTGCGTTACAGACCTCGGCACTGATCTGATGCACACAGGCTCCTCCAGAGAGAACTCACACACATTATTTGGGCCATAAATACAGTCAGCTCCACAAGCGTCTGGAAAATACTGAGCAGGGCCTGCTCCCTGGCAGGCAGCATATCATTTCCCGAGCCTCCCTGGCATGGTGCCCGCCCTTCAGTTAGCTGTCCCTCCCAGCCTGGGCACAGAGGCAGTGACACATTTTAAATTGGACCTGTCCCTTTTGTGTTGTGAAATGTCACTGTTCACGGGGATCCAGCCTTACATTCCCATCTGGTGGCCCATTGATGGGGGTCGCCAGACTTCCAGGCCCAGGTGGCTGGGTATTGATGAGTTGAGTCTGGGCCTTGGAAGATTCCAGTCAACTTCCGAGTTGTCCTGGGACTGAGGTGACAGGGAAGAGAAAGATTTTGGTAGAGAGCAATTCTGACTGAAGCTTTTCTCTTGCCTAGGAAGAAAGATAAGCCACTGGAGTTTATTTTCCCTTTGTCATCTTTAACTCATTACCTGATGAAGATGAAAGTGGAGACACATTTTTATTGGTGCATTACAATTAGACATAATAACAGACATAATAACATTGTTATATATCACACATGCACATAACACAATTTGGTCGATTTCATTCCCTAGTAGCTCCCCTTGTCCTCCCCTCCTCCTTCCCACTGGTTCCCTTCCTCTATTGGTCCCCCTTCTCTTTTGAAGGGTGTCTTACTTGTCACTGTAAGTGGGTCCATCATTCCAAGTATACACACCACATTGCGTCACTGTGCAGTCTGGTTTGTGATGTGGTACTTTGATGGTCCCAGTTCTCCCTCTCTGAAGGCCAGGGACATGCTTTTCTGCTTGGAAATGGCAGTCTGTCTCTTACCTCCTATTCCCATTCCTCCAGAAGGGCAGGACTGGGAGGAGAGACTGGGCTCCCTCACTACTGACGGGTAGAACGCCCTACTTGCTATTTACTCTGTTTCCAGTGGCTGCTTCTGAAGGAGAAAGCGGTCCTCTGTTATTGCAGGTGGGCACAAGGGGAGGTGAGGAGAGCTGGGGGGCACAGTCCCATCCAAACCTGCTCTGTTGCCTCCTCAGAGGCAGGACGCAGGAAGCAAAGAAGAGCCACACTGTGGCAAGCATTTACCTCCAGGGGAAACGTCACTCCGATTTGCTCGCACTCTCTTGGCTCCTGTCCTGTGTGGCAGCACTTTCTATCTCGTGACGCGCTCACCTTACTCTCAGGGGAGATTTATGGAGACCAGTGGCTGCTGCTTCCCCTCAGTGGGAATGGCTGGCCCTGGAGCTCTCTGTGTTTTCTCCCATAAAACTGTCAGGACATTTACTGAACAATGATCCTGTCTGTGTGTTTGTGGTCCCTGCCCCCTTACTCTCATCTCTCTTTCCCAAAGAAAGCCTCTCTGTTCCTCCTTTCTCTCGTCCTTTGAATCCATACCTCAGGGGGGCTATAACTGAGACCCTGGGCCTGAGACAGATCAATGGGAATTGAAGAATTCAGAGTGAGAGAGAGAGGAGAGAGAGAGAGAGAGAGAGAGAGAGAGAGAGAGACAAAGACAGAGACACACAGAGGGTCTGCATGCATCCTGCAATTATGTTTTGTTACAGTAAACTAAGCTTTGCTCTTGACCATTTATTTCTTTTTCAGCATTAAAATAGATCAATACTAACATTATTTTATGCTAGAAATTTAATGGTGATAAATACGACATGAATTTTTAAGAAACGTCCTCAGCCAAGAATCACTAATCTACATAAAACTCGCTGTGTTCCAGGGACTTTTTCCAGTGGTTTCCATATGGTTTCCAGTGGTTTTCATTTTACTCAGGCTCACAACAGTCCTGTGATGATATCACTATTGCCAGTTACCCCACTCTACTTTAGGGACACTAGAGCAAGGTCTGAGAGAAGATGGCAGAAAGAGACTTCGAGTGTCTAAGAAACCATAAGCTGTTCAGAATCTTTTGAGGTAATTCAGCACAGCAGGGATGTGACATCTGAGCTGTCTGAGTGACTTGCCATGTGCTTAACAGAAGTCCTTATTTTTTCAAGGGCCCAGCACTGATTGAAGTCCTTGGATCATCTCTGTGAAAGGGCTGCCACATTGTTCATGAGCAGAGAAAGATAAGGGAAAAGAACAAATGGTGGTTAATTGACACTCCTTAAAGACCTTGCTACAAAGCTGGTGTCCTCAAGAAAAAAGAGTTCTGTGGTCAGTGAAGACTGGGAAATACAAAGTTAAACAGAGTGAAAGTTTCTGTATGCATAGGACTTCTCAGAACAACAGAGAGTGAAGCATTTCCCACACCTTTACACCTCTTTGTGAGAAGTCACTCCCAGGAACAGAATTCCATGGCACAATGGTTAGTCTTGATTGTCAACTTGATTGGATTGAGAGACGCCTAGGAAATTGGTAAAGCACACTTCTGGGTGTGTCTGTGAGGACGTTTCCAGGGGTGATTGGCAGGTGGGACAGCAAAATGAGGGTGGGGGGGGAGACCCCTCCTGCACGTGGGTGGCACCTTCCAAGAGGCTGGGGGCCTGGATGGAAACAAAACCGGGAGAAGGAGAAAGCCCTCCAAAGCACATGCTAGCTCGAGTCTTCTTGCACCAGTGTGTCTTTTGCTGCTGGGACAGAACATGAACATGACTCCGTCTTCTTCAGCCCTTCATTTTGGACTCACATCAGTGACTCTCCAGGGAGCTTCTATACCTTCAGCCTCAGACTGGAGCTCATCATTGGCCCCTGATGTACTGAGGGTCCAGCTTTTTTGACTGAGCAGCTGCTGGTTTCTATGGCTCTCCA
Organism: Tamias sibiricus; assembly: GCA_025594165.1. NCBI lineage: Eukaryota > Metazoa > Chordata > Mammalia > Rodentia > Sciuridae > Tamias > Tamias sibiricus. The sequence continues at coordinate 68,522,223 of CM046669.1, read as the reverse complement.
ACACACAGGTGGCCATGGTGGGGTTACCTAGCTTCTGATCATACAGGCCAATCTAACAGATTTCTTTTTATAATTATACAACTATAATTATGTACATGTTATATATAATTATGTACATATTCTCTTGGTTACTTTCCTCTAGAGAACCCTAATGCATGGAATACACTTTGGAAAACACTTCATCACTGACCTAACCAGTCTTTCCACTTTTAAGGTGACTATTGTGCTGAACTGGCCTGGAACTTGTGGTGTCTCCCTGATTATCTGAAAAGGCTCAAATGTTTGGAGAAATGCAAGCAAAAATTTGGATATATCATTTGGGACGTGTAGAACACAGTGGAATCTCAGCAACTGTTCTGTCTGATAGTTCCCCTCCACCACTACCTTATCTTTGGACAGTGTACCTAGAGGGGAGTTTTGGGAAATCAATGATAACCAGAAAGACAGAGCCAAGCTCCTCTTCTTCTAGGCACCTGTTCACCCCCGCAAGCCAGAAGTAAACAAACCTACTGATTTCCTTAAAGTAGGGGCCTTTGTGAGTCAAGAACTTTATATGTGAACACCAGCTGGCCTTCCCCACCCAGGAGCAGCATTACTGGGGGAATTACTGGCCATGAACTTCATGACACTCACCATCTTCACTGGGAAGACCGTTTATGGAGGGGGCAGTCGGAACAATAAGGTGAGACTGAAAGGTCTCCATTGGGAGACCAATGGTTAGTTACATAACTTAGAAGTTACATAACTTCTGCACTGGTTAGAAGTTACATAACTTCTGCACTGAAAGGAAGAAAACTTGGAGGGGGGTACCTCACTTCCAACAATTGAAAAAAAAACTATCATGTAATAACAACTGTACTTTGAAGACTGCCCCAGTAACCAGCCATTTACCAACCAAACAGGAGCTTCCTTTGGAATGCTCTAACACCCAACCTGGCCTTATTACCTCTCTCAGATACACAATTTCCCTCTTCTGATTAAAGTACCTGGTCTTCTTGCTTCTGTTTTTTTTTTTTTTCTTTTTCTTTTTTTCTCCCTGCCTCCTGGACTCACTGCTAAATCAATCTTCCAAAACCATATTCACATTCCAAAAACATTATTTATCTTCCAGAAACATTTTCACCATGTCCACTTCTCTCCTTAAAACCTTTGAATGCCAATCTAAGCATGGCTCCAAACTGCCCCTCCTGCCTTGAATCTCACTGTCCTGCTGTAAAGACCCCTGATCCAGCTGAAATTGCCACCCTCCAAATTGTATATTCATTGAAAACTCTGAGTATGTCCCCATTCACGTGCTTATGTCACCTCCAGCTGTTCCACCCCAGGGCTTCAAAGTCCCCAGCATACTCTTTTCTGATCCCAACAAAAGAACTCGGAGGACTCAGTGGAGGTTTGGACATTTTATTGCTTGTGCATTCCTCCCAGGGACAATGTAGAGGGCTGCACCATGCCTAAAAGCAGGGGGCATATAGAGAATAGGTTGCATGCCCACTGCTCAGGTGAATTTCTTCAAATGTTTTATGAGTACATTCCTTTACTTTACAACCAAGGTAACTCTGCTTTGATCCTCACCTAGAGACTGGCGACAAGGGAAGTGGTCAGCTCTCCTTCTCCATTTCCTTCATTATCACATTTTTTAAAGTCCTTCTTATTTCACAGCCTGGAAAAACAAGCTTTCCTAGGCACTGACTAGTGTGTATCCCAACAACACCAACCTCAAATGTCCTAAAAGAATGTGATGGCAGCAGGAATGATGAAGTTCCCTGAATATCATCTCCTCCCAGCTGGGTGCGGTGGTACACACCTGTAATCCCAGCAGCTTGGGAGGCTGAGGCAGGAGGATCGCAAGTTCAAATCCAGCCTCAGCAATGGCGAGGCACTAAACAACTCAGTGAGACCTTGTCTATAATGAAATACAAAATTGGACTGGGGATGTGGCTCAATGGTTGAGTGCCCCTATGTTCAATTCCTAGAAACCCCACCCCTGCCAAAAAAAATCATCGCCCCAAAAGCAATGAGAACACTGAAAATTTTATCAGAATCAATTTTTTTTCACACTCCACTGACTATTATCGAAAAGACTTAGGTAACAAGTTCTACAGAGGATGTGGAGAAAAGGAAACCCTCCCTCTGTTGATGAAAATGTAAATTAGTACATTCCTTATGGAAAACAGTATGAAGATTTCTCAAAAAGTCAAACATACAGCTACCATATGATCCAGCAGTCCTGCTACTGAGTATATGTCCAAAGGAAATGAATTAGTATATCAAAGAGGCTTGCACTCCTGTTTTTATCACAGTCATTCACAATAGCCAAAAAATGGAAATAACCAAAGTGAAAGGATAAAGAAAATGTAATACATATATATCAGAGAATACTATTCACCCATAAAAAATAATGAAATCCTGTCATCTGCAACAGCATGGATGGAACTGGAGGTCATTATGTCAAATGAAATAAGCCAAGCACAGAAAGACAAACACCATATGACTCACTCATACATGGAATTTTTAAAAGTTGGTCTCATAGAAATTGAGAATAGAATGATGGTTATCAGAGTGTGGGAAAGGGGAAGGAATGAAGAAAGCTTTATCCATAAGTATAAAGTTAGATAGGAGTGAGAAGTTCACACAGTAGGGTGACTAAAACTAATGTAGTATATATTTCAAAAAGTTATAAGAAAGGGTTTGGAATGTTTTCACCATGAAAGGTAAATGTTGAACATTAAAGAATGTATACATGTATCAAAACATCTCGTGGTACCTCACATATATGTACAAGTTTTGTGTTTTTAATCTATCAGTTAAAAAGCATTTAATGTCAATTAAAATAAAGAATCAACATACCTCAACTTTGTAAAAGCTCTATATGCTAAACCCAAGGCCAACATCATTCTTTTTTAAAATTATTTTTAGGTATAGATGGACACAACATCTTTATTTTATTTATTTATATGTCATGCTGAGGATCGAACCCAATGCCTCACAAGTGCCAGGCAAGCGTTCTACCACTGAGCCACAACCCCATTCTGGCCAACATCATTCTAAGGGGGGAAAATTGAAAGCATTCCCTCTAAAAACTGGAAAAAGACAAGGATGCCCCTTTCAACACTTCTATTCAACATCGTCCTTGAAACTCTAGCCAGAGCAATTAGGAAGGAGAAAGAAATTTAAAGAATATGAATAGGAAAAGAAGAATTCAAACTATCACTATTTGCCAACAACATGATTCTATATTTAGAATATCCAAAAAATTCCACCAGAAAATTTCTAGAACTAATAAATGAATTCAGCAAAGTAACAGGATATAAAACCAAGACCCACAAATCAAATGTGTTCCTCTACATAGTGATGAATCTACTGAAAGAGAAATTAGGAAAACTACCCCACTCACAATAGCCTCAAAAAAATAAATAAAAACTTGGGAATCAATGTAACAAAAGAGGTGAAAGAATTCTACAATGAAAACTACAGAACACTAAAGAAAGATATTGAAGAAGACTTTAGAAGATGGAAAGACCTCCCATGCTCCTGAATAGGTAGAATTAATATTTTCACAATGGCCACACTACCAAAAGTGTTATACAGATTTAATGCAATTTCTATTAAAATGCAATGACCTTCTTCATAGAACTAGAAAAAGCAATCATGAAATTCATTTGGAAAAATAAGATACCCAGAATATCCAAAGCAATCCTTAGCAAGAAAAATGAAGCAGGAGACATCCCAATACCAGACCCTAAATTATACTACAGAGCCATAGTAACAAAATAGCATGGTATTGGAACAAAACAGACCTTTAAAGTAGATCAATGGCACATAATAGAAGACAAAAAGACAAACCCACATAAATACAGTTATCTCATATTAGACAAAGGCACCAAAAACATTCACTGGAGAAAAGATAGCCTATTCAACAAATGGTGTGGGAAAACTGGAAATCCACATATAACAAAATGAAATTAAATCCCTATCTCCCACTCTGCATGAAACTCAACTCAAAGTGGATCAAAGATTTAAGCACCAGAACAGAGACCCTATGCCTAATAGAAGAAAAGTAGGCCCAAATCTTCACCATGTTAGCCTAGGATCTGATTTCCTTAGCAAGACTCCTAAAGCACAAGAAGTAAAATTAAGAATCGATAAATGGATGGATTCAAACTAAAACCTTCTTCTCAGTAAAGGAAACAACCAATAACTCAAAGAAAGAGCCTACAAAATGGGAGAGAATCTTTACTACATGCACTTCAGATAGAGCATTAATCTCCAGTATATATAAAGAACACCAAAAACACAACACCAAAAAACTAAATAACCCAATCAATAAATGGGCTAAGGAACTGAACAGACACTTCACAGAAGAAGAAATACAATTGATCAACAAATATATGAAAAAATATTCAACATCTCTGGCAATTAGAGAAATGAAAATCAAAACTACTCTTAAGATTCATCTCCCTCAAGTCAGAATGACATTTATCAAGAACACAAGCAAAAATAAATGTTAGCAAGGATGTGGAGAAAAGGTACACTCATACATTGCTGGTGAGATGCAAATTGGTGCAACCATTATGGAAAACAGTATGGAGATTTCTAAGAAAACTTGGAACGGAACCACCATTTGACCCAGCTATCCCACTCCTTGGTTATACCCAAAGGACATAAAATCAGCATACTACAGTGATGCAGCCACATCAATGTTTATAGCAACTCAACTCACAATAGTTAAACTATGGAACCAACCTAGGTGTCCTTCAACAGATGAATGGATAAAGAAAATGTGGTATATATGCACAATGGAATATTACTCAGCCTTAAAGAAGAGTGAAATCATGGCATTTGCTGGTAAATAGATAGAGCTGGAAAATACCATGCTAAGTGAAATAACTCAATCCCCCAAAACTATAGGCTGAATAATTTCTCTAATGTGTGGATGCTAATTCACAATAAGGGGAGGGGGTTAGGGAATAATAGAGTTACTTTGGATTAGGTAGAGGGGAGTGAAGGGAGGGGAGGGGCATGGGGTAAGAATGATGGTAGAATGAATCTTATGTTATTATTCTATGTACATATATGAGTACATGACTAGTGTGATTTTATATCATGTACAACCAGAAGAATGAGAAATTATACTCCATTTATGTATGATATATCCAAATGCATTCTATTATCATGTATAACTAATTAGAACAAATAAATTTTTTAAACTCAATTTTTTTTTGGAACTTGGAAAATTAACCAAAGGTTTGCAGAAATTGAGGAACAATTATCGAAAATAAAAAGTGGGATCTTGGTTAAGAACAGTGCACTTTGTGGTATCTTGACTTGCTTTATTCTCAGCCACCTCTCCCCAGCTCCTTAACAGCATCAGCTTGTGATCTTAGTGAAAAGTAGAAGTATGGAAGTCTTGGGAGGGACGAACAGAGTTACGTCCATCAAAGCTCCGTTCTCAGACCTACCCAGAGGCACACTGGAAGACTTGCTTTTACCTGACCTGAAAAGGGCTCACCCAGTGCAAACAGTCATTTCCCTGGGGTGTTCAGCAAAAACAATCAGCAGCAACTGTTTAAATCACAACTGATGAGGCAGTAGAGAAAAATGAAGGCAAATGATAGGATAACCAAAATGCTTCAAAGGAAAAGCCAGGGCATAAGATGTCAATGTGGAACTCTGAAGAGATCTGATATGTTCTTTGGAATCTATAAGGCCATGTACATGATAGGCCTGTGCACATGCTCAGAATAGTCTTGAGAAGTCCGTGAGCTCTCACCTCTGGCTGACCTTGAGCCTCTGCACAAAGGAACTGAGTGAAGGCTAAGGCAGAAATGACAACTTGCTCCAATATAACACAAAACCCCTTGGAAAGAATTGAGAATCTTATTGATTTAGACATTTAAAAATATCTGTGTTCAGGGATGAATACCCAGAAAAAACATCTGATTTTAAAATGGCAAATTATCTGGATAGACATAGTCTAAAATTGATGCATTAGATTTTGCAGACCAGTTTTCCACAGTGACAGGAGACAAAGCAGCTGAAACTAGTTAGCTCTCCAGTTTTTTCACCCCTGTCTGGTTTTCTGATACAAGAATCAATAACTCACTGGAATCCATGGGTATTTGAGAGGGAAGGTGAATTAAAACTAACTTACAGCCGGGCATGGTGGTGCACGCCTGTAATCCCAGCACTTGGGAGGCTGAGGCAGGAGGATCATGAGTTCAAAGCCAGCCTCAGCAATGGCAAGGCACTTAGCAACTCAGTGAGACCCTATCTCTAATAAAATACAAAAAAGGGCTGGGGATGTGGCCCAGTGGTCCAGTGCCCCTGAGTTCAATCCCCGGTACCCAAAAAAAAAAAAAAAAAAAAAAAAAAAAAAAAAAAAAAAACTAACTTACATTTATGTCAAAATGAATCCCACTAATATGTGTAATTATAACGTACTGATAAAAACATTAAAAAAGAAAAAAGACTCTCCACATTGCTTTCAAACCAAGAGTAATTCCTCTGTTTTTCTTTCATAAAAATGTTTCAATGAATTGCAGGAGCCCTAATTAAGGAGATAGCTAAGATTGCGGTTAGCTGTGAGCCATAAGCATTACCACCTTCCATGGTCTAGTGAGACTTGGTCCGGGACATTGTGGATTGGGTCGGCACCATTTGCATGATCTCGCGAGACTTGGCCCAGGGGATTGTAGATCGGGTCGGTGCCATTTTGGGGGTGATTGTAGGAGTGTGGATGGTGTTGGAGTTGTTGTTGGAGCCAGAGAGAGAAACTAGCAGAATAAATAGCCTGTTTGTTTCCAGTCCGCCTCTGAACTTATTCCCGCGGCTTTGTTGCTCCAAGCGGCAATCGCTTCAGGCTGCAACAATGAATATTTATAAAAAGAAAATCTCTGCCCAGAAATAGAAGTTGTAAAAGAGCCCTAATTAGAAATTTTAGAACTGAAAAATAACACAATGACCAAAACTTTTAAAAATAGCAGATGGGCTCAGGACCAGAATGAAGAGAACAAAGGAAAGAGGAGATAAAATTGAACATGAAACAATGGAAATTATCCAGTCTGAACAACAGAGAGAATTATACTAAAACCAAAACAAAACAAACAAACAACAAACCAACAAATAAATACCCCCAAACAGAGCCTCAAGGACCCACGTACCTACAATAAAAGATCTGGCATTCTTGCTGTAAGAGGGAAAGGAAAATGGGATGTGGTGGAAAAGCATTAGAAAAATGATTGGAAATTTTCTAAATTTAGCAAAAGACATAATCTTACAGATCCAAGAAGCTGAAAAAAAAAAATCCCAAATAATATAAGCTCAAGGAAATCCACACTAAATGTATCAGTCAACCACTAAAAACTAAAGAAAAAAAATAAATCAATAAAATTTTGAATGGTAAGAGAACCAATGCCTTATTATGGGGGGTACAATCCAAAGGACAGCATATTTCTCATCAGAAATCATGAACACAAGGAGGAAGCGACACACTATTTCCAGGTACTCAAAGAAATAACTGTCAGTACAGGATTCTACATCCCATAAAAACAGGCCTTACTTAAAGAGGATAGCAAGACATTTTCAGATGAAGAAAAACTAAGAACTCATGCCCAGCAGACCTACCTTAAGATAAATAGCAAAAGGAAATTCTTGAATAGAAAAAAAAATAAATAAAAAGGATTCTTGGAATAGTGGAAGGAAGAAGGAACAATGGAAAGAGAATAAATAAAATATACAGAACAGGTTTCTTTTTTTGAGTTTTCTAAACTATGGTTGAAGCAAAAGTTAAAACATCATTTACATTGTTCTAAATAAAGACAATTTTATTATAAACAAAAGTGGGTGAAAAACTTGAAGAGAGGCAGTTTCTACACTTTACTCAAATGGGTAGAATGGCAACACCAGTAGAATATAATAAATCATGTATGTATAATATACTACCTAGAGCAACCATGAAAAAAATCTATACAAAGAGAGCCACTCAAAAACATCATAAAAATCAAAATGAAATTCTTAAAAAAATTGCTCAAGTAAGGCAGGGAAACAAAAACAGAAAAACAAGAACAGAGGAAACAAACCAACCTTGTGGATTTGGTAAGTCAGAGTGAAACTATTAATTTAAAAGTTCTAGAAGTTTCATTCTTGTCAGGAGATAACCAAATTATCTTTGGGACAAATTGTTCCTTTTTCCTGAAAAAAAAAAAAAAAAAAAAATCACTTCTCTGTGTCAATGGTTGCCAAATAAGAACTTGTTGAAAAACCTGGAATGTAGTGAAGTCATGTGAAAAAGACGAGGAAATTAAAGTTTCTCTTTGGTCCAGTGAGTGGAGGGGAGGTGTTTATACAGGACAGGGTTGCTTTCTTTGGGGGATAATTCTGTAGGCTTCAACCACACCGTGTCTGGGGATGATCTGCTGTTCCCAGGGCCCCGACAACATTCTTCAGGTGGCTGTTTCCAAGAAAGGTGGCACTGGATCAAAGGAGTGCAGAAAGTCATGCAGCCCTGTTGTCTCCCTCACTGTGAAGGAGAGTCAGAGCAGGAAGACTGGTGCTGCCTGTGGTCCAGAGTGTCCTGGCACTGGACTGGTGCGTTCTGTGGGACATAGTGGCTGAGAGGGAGGGCTCTGCTGCCAAACTGCCTGAGTCCAGATGTCAGCCTCAACTCCCACTAACATGCCCGTGCCTCAGTTTCCCCAACTGTTAAACATGATCATTCAAAGAACTCATATTTATAAAGCACTTGAATGGTGCTTGGCACATAGTAAATTGTAAGTTTTGTAGTTTTATCATCATTCCAATGAACCGTGACTGTCTTGCTGGAGGACAAAGGACAAGAACGCAGCCTTGGGTGTGAGGGGGGGAGATGCCAATTTATGGGCAAAACATGACAGGGAGTGAATAGTGGAAGGAAGAAAGAACAATTGAAAGGCCTCCATACGAGGCCTCCTGTTTTCCTGGACACTAACACATGGAGATATCCACCTGGAAGTTTCCAATGGTGGGGACACATTTTCCCTGTCTTCATAAACGTGGCCAGACCTATAGAGAAGGAAGGTGTTGGGAAAGTGGCCTGAGGCCAGGTTCGGGTCTGTGGGCTCTCAGAACACCTACTTCTGATGAAAGTGATGAGTTGTTCCATTTCTGAGTTAGTCAGTTTTTTGTCACTAACAGAATATCTGTGATAAACAACTTATAAAAAGAAAAGGTTTCTCCATGTGTGTTTGATGTGTCAAAAACATTCTACTTGGACTGCAGTTGTGGCTCAGTAGTAGAGCGTTTGCCTGGCTTGTGTGGGGCACTGGGTTTAATCCTCAGCACCACATAAAAATAAATAAATGTGTCTATATACAACTTAAATTTTTTTTTTGAATTCTACTGTCACGTATAACTAAAAATAACAAATAAAAATTTTTTTAATAAAGGAAAGGTTTATTTAGGCTCACAGACTTGGAGGTTTCAGTCCGTTGTTGCTTGGCCCTATTCTTGGGTCCGTGGCCACGTGTACATCATGGTGGGAACATGTGATGAGGAGGACTCTTCACCTCATGGTGGCCAGAAAGCAAAGAGAGACACAAAGCTGTCAGGATCCCAAAACCCCCTACAAAGGCCTGCCACCAGTGACCTCGCTTTCTTCCCTAGGCCTTGCTTCCTAAAGATTCTACCACCTCCCAATGGCGCCACAGCCTGGCAACCCAGCCTTCAACAGACAGGCCTTTGGTGGACAGAGAATATCCAAACTAAAGCAGTGTAATTCCAATGTGCTCAGCCGACAGCCCTTTCTACCATCAAAGTCTGGAGGTCTTTCCAAACCACAGGGTAGTCTGAAGATTGGGTCGTGTTATTTTGCTGTCTCCCACTCTTTCGTTCTATGCTTTCTTCCTCTCTCTCTCTCTCTCTCTCTTTCTCTCTCCCTCCCCACCCCCTTTCTTTCCCTGCTAGATTTCTCAGGCACCTCAGGGTTCCTGAACTTTCTGGCACTTTGGTAGGCACTGCGATGGACTGGATGTTTGTCACCCTCCTCCAAATTCACATGTTGAAATCCTGCCCCACAATGTGATAGCACTTGGTGCCTTTGAGAGGTCATGAGGATGAAGTCTTCATCAGTGGATTAGTGCCCTTGTAGGAAGAGGCCGGAAAGCCCACCAGCTCTCCTGCCATGTGAGGATGTAAGTGCCACGTGAAGTGGGCAGTGTGCCACCCAGAAGAAGGTCCTCACAAGAACCAACCCTGCCAGGACCTGTACCGTGGGCTTCCAGCCTTCAGAAGTTTAAGAAATAAATTCCTGTTGTTGATAAGCCTCCCACTTGGTTACATCTGTCCAAAGAAAGACAGCCACCCTTGCCACCACTGTCTTTCTGAGGGGCACAGGACCACAAGGAGGAACACTTCCTCCCTGCTTTCTCTGTCTACACATCCTGCCAACTTCTGCCAGACCAAGACTGGCCTGCCCATATTCCACTTAAAAAATTCTTTCCAAAATCATTGTGACAATCCTAAAGGTATCAATATAAGAAGGTCAAAGGTGGGAGTTTTGCTTACTTGGACTTTTGCTGTGTTGCAAGGAAAGATGTTTCAAATTCTTACATCGTCATCAGAGGCCATCTCTTGGACATTGCCTCCAGGGTTACCCTGATTCCATGGCCCTGAAGGAGAAAAAAGTGTTTTCCCAGTAGTTCATCTTCGTTCCCCAGCTCTAGTTCACCCTGATCATTCCTTTACTTCTGCTAAAAAATAACAATATCTCCAAAACAGACAAAAACTGTCATGCTATATTACATAGACTATTTCTCCTTTGGGAAAGAAGCTTCCCAAAGACTCAGTCTTTTCCTGATTCAAGGTCAGGTAATCTTACCAAAGAGCCATATTAGTTTTATTAGATTTATTAGGAGCTACCAGAGAGAATGACAGCGAATCAGACGGAATCCCATTTAGTCTAGTGGCACTTCTGTAATGGATATCTGTTGTTTCTGCCCATTCCACATCTACCCATTCCCCCTTCTCTGGCAACAGTCCTCAGATTTTCCTCTGGGAACTCGACCTCCCCACATCTCAGTCCTTGTATTCTGGTTAATGATAAGACTTCTGGGAAGATAGGGGCAAGACTTGTTCTTAAAGAGATAGGTAAGAAAGACCTGGACAATGTCTGCCGGACCTTGTTGTACCTGGGTGGGATATCTGAACTGCTGGAATCATCCTGCTAACAGAGGGAAATAACTAAAAGGGATTTCTCAATAGTTACAAAGAAGAACAATGGAAGGAACCTGGGACCTTGATCTCCTTGACCTGTTGAATAACAAACACTATAGTCACTCTGCCTAGGGATTTCATTTAGGTGGAATAAAAAAAAATGCCTTATTATTTAGTCAGGCCTTTCCCCAACTAATACAGTAAGATAACTAATCCACCACACCTTTCTTGTTAAGACAGTTTGATTTGGGGTTTTATCAGGAATGGTTAAGAGGGACAATGGAGAAGAGAAAATCCAACTGGTTGGCAAGAGCTGAAGTATAATAAAGAAATCAGTCCAACACCCAGGCAGAAGGTTCTGGCTTTGCCTGACCAGTATGTTTGGAGTATGTTGGGGGAGATGCTAAATTTACTGCTTGGCCTAAGATGGTCATATCTGCAAATCTGGGCATGAGTAAATAGAAAATACACCATTGTGCACATTATACTATACTTGAAATGGTACAATAGCACTTCAAAGTAGATCATGATTTTAAAGATATATGCTAGAAATCATAAAGGAAACTCTAAAATAACAAGCCAAAGAGTTGTAGCTAAGAAGCCAATTAAGGGAATAAAGGGGAATTATTTCAAAAATTAAATCAATCCAATACAAAGAAGAGAAAAAAGAAAAAGTGAGGAAGGAACGGATAGGACAAATTGCAAACAAATACTAAAATGGTAGCCTGAAACTTAACCATGTTCAAATAGCATTAAATGTAAATGATCAAGGGCTGGGTGTATAACTCAGTGTGAAAGTGTTTGCATAGCATGCACAAGGCCCTGGGTTCCATTCCCAGTACCACAAAAGAAAAAAAATGCAAATATAGATGATCTAAAGTCCTCAAGACAGATTGTTAGACTAGATGGAAAAAGCAAAATCCAACTATATGCAGCCTACAAGTTAAAAGATACACAAGTAGGTTAAAAGAAAGGGGATGAAAAAAAGGCTTATTACCATAACCATTAACCAAAAATAAACTCGAAAGAATATGTTAACATCAGGCAAAGTAGATTAGAGAACAAACAATAGGGATAAATTAATTCATAACAATAAAGGGATCAATTAATCAAGAAAACGCACAATCATAAACATTTATGAAGCAATTAACAAACCATCAAAATATGTGGAGCAAAAACTTATTTAAGTGCAAAAAGAAATAGGCAAATCTATAATTATAGTCAAATAATTGATTTTTTAAAACACTTGGGCAGAAAATCAGCAAGGATATAGAAGACTTGGATAGATACACTATCAATCAACTTGACCTGAGTGACATCTATAGAACACTCAAGAACAGCAGAACACACACTGTTTTCAAGTACAAACAATGGACTCACTGAGGCACACCATGCTCTTGTTCATAACTTAAGTCTCAACACATTTAAAGGGATCAAATCATACAAAGTATGTTCTCTGACCATAGTGTAAGTAAATTACAAATCAATAATAAAAAATATTTGAAAAATTTCCAAATAATTGTAAGCAATAACACATTTCTAAGTAACCAATGAGTCAAAGAAATTATGATTATCAAATCTCTTTCTCTCACCATGCACAAAACTTAACTCAAAGTGGATCAAGGACCTAGGAATTAAACCGGAGACCTTGTACCTAATAGAAGAAAAAGTAGGCCCAAATCTCCATCATGTTGGTTTAGGCTCCAACTTCCTCAATAAGACCCCTATAGCACAAGAACTAAAACCAAGAATCAATAAATGGGATGGATTCAAACTAAAAAGCTTCTTCTCAGCAAAAGAAACAATCAGTGAGGTGAATAGAGGACCTACAGAATGGGAGCAAATCTTTACCACAAGCACATCAGATAGAACACTAACCTCCAGGATTTATAAAGCTCTTAAAAGCCTTAACACACACACACACACACACACACACACACACAAACAAAAAAAAAAAAAAAAAAAAAAAAAAAAACAATCAATAAATGGGCCAAGGAACTAAACAGACACTTCTCAGAAGATGATATACAAAAAATCAACAAATATATGAAAAAATGTTCAACATCTCTAGTGATTAGAGAAATGCAAATCAAAACAACTCTAAGATTTCATCTTACTCAAGTCAGAATGGCAGCTATCAAAAAAGCAAACAACAATAAATGCTGGCGAGGATGTGGGGGGGGTGGGGGGGAAAGGCACACTCTTACATTGCTGCAAATTGGTGAAGCAATCTGGAAAGTAGTATGGAGATTCCTAGGAAAACTTGGAACCACCGTTTTACCCAGCTGTCCCACTCCTTGGCCTATTTCCAAAGAAAATAAAAACAGCTTACTACAGGGACACAGCCACATCAATGTTTATAGCAGCACAATTCACAATAGCTAGATTGTGGAACCAACCCCGATGCCCATCAGCAAATGAATGAATAGGGAAACTTTGGTATATATACACAATGGAACACTACTCAGCACTAAAAGAGAATAAAATCATGGCATTTGCAGGTAAATGGATGGAGTTGGAGAAAATAATGCTAAGTGAAGTTAGCCAATCCCAAAAAAACAAAGGTCGAATGATCTCTTTGATATAAAGATACTAACTTATAAAGGCAAGAGAGTGGGGGATGAGAGGAAAGAAAGAGCTTTAAATAGAACAAAGAGGGGGGAGGGAGGAGAGGGGACAAGGGGATAGGAATAATGACAGACTGACTTATCCATGATTACCCTAAATACATGTATGAAGACACAATTGTTGTAAAAATACTTTATATAAAACCAGCAACTTGAAAAACTGTGCTCTTTATATGTAATATGAAATTAAATGTACTCTGAAATCATGTATAACAAATTAGAATAATAATAAATTTTTAAAAAGAAATTATGATTATCACAGTAGACATATAAAAAGCATTCAACAAAATACATTTGTTCCTGATTTTTTAAAAAATCAGCCAACTAGGAATAAAAGTGAACTTTCTCAACCTGATAAAAGGCATCTACAGAAAATCTACCACTAACATCATCATTAGGAGAAAGGCTAAATCCTTTCTCTCTCCTAATATCATAAATAAAACAAAGATGTCTGTTCTTACCACCTTTATTCAACACTGTACTGGACTGGAGGTTCCAAGCACAGAAATTAGGAAAGGATATGAAATAAAAGATATCAGAAAGGGAGAAGCTAAGGTATCCTTTCTGCAGACAGTCTAACCATCTGTGATCAACATGCTCAACTGATGAGTTTAGCAAGGTTGCAGGACAAAATTTCAATTAGCACTGTAACAGTCAGTGCTCAGGACTCTGATGTGTCATCCCATAGCTTCCAAAGCATGAGATGGCCACCTTGTATGGGTCAGAGAGATGCAAGATTTGTTTAAGCCCTCCTGTACAACTTCAAGGACCTCTGACTTCACTTTCTGCAAAGGTCATCTATATATGTCTGTGTTCCTATTGGCACAAAACCAACTTTATTTCTATATAAAATAGCATCAGGGGCAGTGGAGTGCTCACCTAACATGTGCGTGGCCCGGGTTCGATCCTCAGCACCACGTAAAAATTGAGGCATCAGTGTACAACTAAAACAAATATTTAAAAAAATAGCATCAAAAATATGATGTAGGAATAAAATTGATGAAGTACATATGAGATATACACACTGGAAACTACAAAACATTGCTGACATAAATTAAAGAAAACTGAGAAATACACATTGTTTATGAGTCAGAAGACACACTATTGCTAAAATGTCACTTCTCCCCAAATTGATATATTTATAGACTTAACAAAATTCCTAACAAAATTCCAGTAGTTTTTAATGTAGAAATTGGCAGCCAATTGTTAAGTTTGTATGGAAATACAAAGAACTTAGAAAAACCAAACAACTTTGAAAAAGAACAAAGTTGGAGAACTAATACTACCTAATTTCAAGACCTTTCAAAGTTATCTAGTCAAGGCAGATAGGTATTAAAATCACAATAGACATGCAACAAAATAGGGAATTTAGAAATAGATACATACATACAAGGACAACTGATTTTTGGCAAAGGTGTAAATGTAATTCAGTGGAGAATGTACCATCTTTTCAACCAATGTTATCGAAACAATTAGATATTCATATACAAAAAATAAACTTCAAGAATTTCTCAGTTGGTGGGAAAGATAGCCAACCCAGAGAGGGCATGGAAGACACACTCACACACACACACACACACACACACACACACACACACACAATCTCATACTCACCTTATGCATATCTTCCATCTGTCTGTCCCTAAGTTGTATCCTTTATAACAAACTGCTAAACAGGACAAGGAGGACCAAACCCAGGACATGGAGCTTGCAAAGACCACATCAGCAGGGAATGGGACCTTCTAGAAGTGGGAGGCCATAGTGGTGCTTCTGGAGAGGGACAGAGATAAGTGTGCCATATGACATACCAGAGACTGCCTGAGCCCATCACCCTGAGAGGGGACCCACCTTCTCAGTCTGCCGTCCTCATAGTGGGAATTGTTACTGGCCTGGTTTTCCTTGGAGCTGTGGCTACTGGTAAAATGTGAGGTAGAAGAATTTGGGTAGAACACAAAGGAGTTGTGATTGGGCTGCATGCAGTAACAGCAGTCAGAACTCCAATGTTGCTTACAGCTTCCAAAGCATGAGATGGCTGCCTTGTGTGGGACAGAGGGATTCCCCCTCTTTGTGACTTCAAGAACTCCTGACTTCACTTTCTGCAAAAGGCATCTGAATGTGTCTGTGTTGCTATTGGCATAATGTGAAAATGTGAGAAGGCTAACCCACCTTCTACCCACCAAGACCCTCAACTCATCTGTATCCCTTTCCTCACCTGTTGGCATTTCTGTCCCAGCAGAGGTGGGGCTGGGATGTCTCCATTCCCAACTTCACTTCATCTTGTATTGAGCTTCAACTTCTTACTTCCTTATTGAATATAAGAATCTAGGTATGAATGCTTTTTGTTTGTTTGTTTTTTCAAATTCTTGCCATGAGGGGTTGAGTTAATTAAAGAAGATTCTTAAAATTTGAGAGTGAAGGGATGGGGTTGTAGCTCAGTGGTAGAATGCTTGCCTGGGTTTGATCCTCAGCACCACATAAAAATAAATAAGTAAAAATGAAGATATTGTGTCCAACTACAACTAAAAAAAAAAAAAAGAATAAAGAAAAAGAAAAAAGACTCGAGAGTGGAAACAAATAAAATCCTTGAGAAACTTTCAGAAAAGTAAAAGAACTTTGATCCATACCTTGCATCATGTGCAAAAATTAACTCAAAATGTATCACAGACTTTTTAAAGCCCAAAACTATAAAGCTCCTAGAAGAAAATGTAGAGAAAATTTTTGTGACATGTAAACATGATCGATAAGAGAAAAAGGATAAATTAGACTTTATTAAAATTAGAAATTTCTACTCTTCAAGACTCTTTAAGCACAATAAAAAGTCAAGCCACATACTGGGAGAAAATATTTGTGAAGCCTATATTTGACGAAGGATGTATCCTGAATATATAAAACTCAATAATAAGAAAGCAAACAACACGATATTTTTTAAATGGGCAAAAGAATTGAATAATCAGTTAATGAAAGAAGGCATATGGACTGCAAATAAGCATATGAAAAGATGCTACCATCATTATTAATAAAGGAAATGCAAATTAAAACCACCAGAGACCACTACATACGTATTTGAATGGCTAAAATTAAATTTAAAAGATTGGCTGTAAAAATGTTGATGAAGATAAATAAGAACCGAAATTTTCACACACTGGTGATGGGAATAGAAAACAATCCAACCACTTTCAAAAACACTTTGGAAATTGATTAGAAAGTTAAACATTCACTACCATATGATCCAGCCATTCTCCTCCTAGGTATTCACCCCGTAGATAAATTTGACCAGGTATGTTTCATCACAGCTTTATTTGTAATAGCCAAACACTGGAAATTGGGGTGGGGGTGGGGGCGATCATTCTGCATCAAGCACAGTGGATAGTACTTGGGAGTGACCCTCTCACTGAATTCCAGTGTCTTTCTCCTCCACTAAGCTGCTTCTTGCTCCTCAGAGAGAAGAAGTGAACTGAGGTTAGAATAGGAAGAGGAAGACATGGAGTTTGCCTTCCATTTCAACTGCAGCTAGTTTTCTACTGAGGCATGTGAAATCAAACACAGTTCACCACAGAGAACTCCCTTCCAAAAACCATCTGGTCTAATCTACATGAGAAAAGTGCACTCTTCGTATTACACATGAAAACCCTTTTTTTTTTTTTTTTTCAATATAACCATGTTTTTCTTAGCATGCTAAGGGTTCCTCTCTGCTCCACTCTTATTACCTTACAAAACTTCCTCATACTACATAACTGTGAACAATGTCCTCTCAATTTTGCTTTTCTCTATTGTCCAGTTTTCTGACCACAGTGGGCAGGCCGATGTGGAACTGGGGCACAGGTTTGCAAAGAGATGTTTCAGATCACCCTTTACAACTACCATCTTATAACTTGGGCTGAATCCCAGCACAACGCATTTTAGCTGTGTGACCTTGGGCAAGTTTCTTAACTACTAGGAGCTTCAGTTTCTCCATCCATAAAGTGGATTTAATAATGTTGGCCTTGTAGAGAGTTATAAATAATCTGTATATAACTCCTTCCTCAGTAACTAGAGTTCATTTAGTAATAGATACTATCGTTATTATTAATAGTTTTACATTGATGTATGTACCACACAAATGCATATATTTACATCACAAATCAACATCTTAAATGAATTCATAGCAGCAATCATATTTTTTTAAATTAACTTGCTGTGCCAGAGAGGTAATAAAACAAATGAAATCAGCATTTTTTCTTTTCCTCAATGTGCCTGACATAAATTAGGGCATCTAGGTAAGTGTTTCTTTCCAAGGCTGCAAATACTCCTGTCCCAGCCCCTGTGGGCAGGCAGGGCCAGATGGAGAGGGTAGTGTATAAATTCTCTGCTGCTCTGTCCTTGTGCCCTTCTCTGAGAGGAGCCTGCTCGGGGTGTTTGCTCTTGAGTTGTGTGATTATGACTTCAACCTTGCAGAACCTTGACACTGAGCAAAGGGTCCCGAGTTTTCATCAGGCGCTGCCAGTGGGTCTTTTCCATCTGACATATTAATTCCTGCCTCTTCCTGTAAAGATAATTCATGCTCCTTGGCAGTATTGTGTAATGCACAATGCCAGGTGCCAGGAACCTCCTGCAAACTTCAGCAGGGCTGCATTGTAATGTGCCACCAGATTAATCCAGCCATCTAAAATGCATTTTAAAAAGCCAAAGGTCTTTCCCATGAATAACCTGGTGAGTATTTGAGCTTCATTATAATTTCCCTCTAATGGAGTTTGGGGGAAATGAAATGGGATTTATTAGCTAGATTTATAAGACTATCTCCTGAGAAAATAGGGATGAAGAGAGGTCGAATTAGCAGACAAGGTACATTGGTTAGCTCCCTAGCCCAGGAGAAAGAGCTGGTCCACAATTTGCAAAGACAAAAACATCCTTACTCAACAACCATTTTTCCTGTGTTCTCAACAGAGGGCTGCCCTGCTGTGCTCTCTGCAGACTCCTCTCCAAGATATGGATTCAAGATTCCACCTAAGAGACCATCATGTTAGTGCCAGGTAGAGTATGTACAAAAAACACCCCATTGGTATTTGGAAAGTGGAAACCCCTTCAAATATCGAGATACCTTCATTCAATTGCAGATGCACTTTCAACAAAGAGGGCATCTTGTATGGGAAAATGGCTAGCCAAGGTCCCAGAAGAAGGAGGGAGCAATTCCCTCTACATGGAGTTGAGGGAAAACCTGCTGTCTGGGGAGAAATGAGCCTGGTGAGGCATGAACACTTCAGTATGGCCCAAGGACATCATGCTGATGCTGGGCACCCTGGGAAGGGGCAGGGGTGGGCAGGAACTGCTGGGCCTGTGGCAGGGGCTGTTTTCCACTTGTATACTATCTGCCTCTGCACTGCCCTTATATTCTAAGGAACTCAGAGCAGAAATCTAGGCCATAAAAAATAGTGACAGCCATATTTTTGTTGAGGAACTGTACTAGCTTCCTACGGTTTCTATAACAAGGTACCACAGACTGAGTGGCTCAAACAACAGAAATTTATTTTCTCAAGAGTCTGGAGGCTGAAAATTCAGAACCAAGGTTTGGATTCTCCTGAGGCCTCTTCCCTTGGCTTGAAGATGGCTACCTTTTCACTGTGTCCTCATGTGGTTTTCCTCTGCGCTCATGTATCCCACACAGTGACCTCCGAGAACAGAATGGAAGCAATGAATGTCATAAGAGAAGTGTCTGTTCCCCTTCTTACAGGGACACCAGTCATATGGAATTAGTCCCCACCCCATTACCTCATTTTTAAAAACTTAATTATCTCTTTAAAGATCCTATCTCCAAATACAGTCACTGCTATAGCTTGAATATTGAATGTCCCCCAAAGACCCATGTATTAAAGTCTTGGTCCCCAGAGTGGCACTACTGGAAGGTAGTAGAAACTTTAAGGGGTGAGGCCTAGTGGGAGGTCTTTAGATAATTGAGGACATATCCTTAAAGGGGTCTGTGGGACCCTGGGCTCTTCCTCTTTCTCTTCTGCTTCCAGACCATGAGGAAAGCAATTTTGTTGCCCCACACACTCCTTGTCTTTGCCATCTGGCATGCCCACTAGAAGCCCAAAGCAACAGTCTGCCCCAACTTAACCTGCAACCTTCAAAACCATGAGCCAAAATAAAACTTTTCTCTTAGTAAGTTAATATCTCAGGTATTTTGTTATGCTGAGGGAAAGTTGACTGATAGAGTCACATTCTGAGGTACAGAGGGTTAAGACTTCAACATATGAGTTTAAGGAATGACCCGATTCAGCTCATAATGGGAAACATTAGAACTGTTATGATTCTAACACTAATGTAAAACCACAGTAGTTATTGTTTATGGGACACTTAGTGGGCTTCAAAACCTACCTATGAGCCAGGAACAGTGGCACACAACTGTAGTCCCAGCAACCCCAGGAGGCAGAGGCAGGAGGATTTGCAAGTTCACAGCCAGGCTCACCAATTTAGTGGGATCCTCAATATTTAGTGAGACCCTGCCTCAAAATGAAAAATTAAAAAATCTGGGGATGTAGCTCAGTGGTAAAGCACCTCCAGGTTCACTCTATAGTGTCAAAAACAAAAATCTACCTATGATATGAGGCCCATCGTATTATTGATCACATTTTGGAGATGAGGAAACTGAGACACAATGTGGCTAAGCAAGTCACTTAGCAGCAGGATTAAACCCAGACCCAGTGCTGCGGACCCAGCTCTGCTTACACTTCTGAATGCTGTATCATTCTGCCTTTTCTTCTGTGTTTATTACAGAAAAATGTGCAAACAATAAGCGAGGGGGAAAAAAAAAGAAAAGAAGTCACCAGCAATCCCACCCATCCAGGCTTTTTAAAAATAGATTTGGATTATGCTTTAAATTTTGTTTTCCTGTCCTGCTTTCCTTCTTCACACTGGCTAGTATCTTAGACACTGCTTTGCTGGTGGCAGGACCAAAGGAAAACTACAGAGGTTTGAAAACTGTGCCTACAAAGCACCAAAGGGCACAGAACAATGTGAAGTATAGAGTGCTGGGTGTAAAAAAGCACATTCCTTAACAATATGTACAGAATGAGCCCAATTTAAAACAAAACAATTATTGCTAGAATGCTAATGGTAACTCTCTAGCTAGTGAAATAAATTTTCCTCCTACATCACCTATATTATTTCCTATATTTTTCAAATGTGCAATAATGAGCATGTAGACACAATGACCTCTGAGAACAGAATGAAAACAATAAATGTCATAAGAAAAAAATTAAACTGCGCCCACTCACAGCACCACCGGACTATTTCACTGATCAAGTCTCAATTCTGAGGGATTTCTCCATATGCAGTGGGGAAGGAAAACAAGGGCAGCAGACAGAGTCTGTGAGGAAATCTCTTACAAACAACATCCTGAGTGAGAAAAGCGACAAAAGAGCCACCTCCCTAAATAAGCAGCCCAACGTGGCCATTCAAATAGTAAAATGACGCAGAGGGCTGGAAACAAAGTTCCAGCTTTCAGTCAGAGCTTCCTGAGCCAGTGAAAACAGCAAGCCCGGAAGAGGAAGCCTGACTGCCCAGTGTCCCCAGCGGCCCTGTGGCTGCCCCTATGCCAAGACCCCTGAGGGCCCAGAGAGCTCCATTCTTCTCACCACAGGTGGGGGGTCAGCTCCCCACCGCAGGTGTCCCTGCAGATCCAGATGGTCAGCTCCCTCCCCCATCCTACCAGCAGCCTAAGGGGCCACTCCCAGCTTTTCTTGCGGAGAGCAAGGTTGCATTTGGATGGGGACCCACTGCAGACCTGGGTCGCCAAGGTTGGGCATGTGTCCCACCTTGGGCCACCTGCTTCCTCCCAGGCTGCACAGCCAGGAGCCAGCAAGGCGGACACAATGGGCTGGACCCACGTCAGATTCTTAGGGGAAGAATATTATTCTTTGTGGACGGAGAGATCAGGACAGGATATCTATAACTGTTTAAAGAAAAGCCCGGTCTGCAAACCCTCTCCCTCCCCAAGCACTTCCGAAATATCGCGCAACACTCCCGCCCGGTTCTTTAAATATCCAAACCCAGAATAAATGCGCGCACAGCATTTCCCCCAGCAATGGGGTCCGCGAGGCTGCCAGCTGAGTCTCGAAATGTGAGAGCTGGGGAGGGCCTTGGAGCTCAACAAGTTCAGGCTAAGAGTAGAAAGCTCAGCTCCACGCAGGCACCTCACCCCAAGGCAGGTCTCCGCTGAGCTCCTTGGAGACCTTATTCACTGCACCTCCCTGACTAGAGCCATCTTTAAATGAAATGCTGAGCCAAGAGAGGTTGCTTCTGGCATAGTTGGGGGTTAAAACCTGGCTTCTACATTCTTAACTTCCGGCTCTTTACCTGGACCATCACTGACTTTCTGGACCTGGTGATTCTCTGTCATGGGGCTGTTCCGTGGTGATGGGATGATTGCTCTGAATTGGAAGTTGTCAAATGTGCCTTCTTTAAGATCCCTCGAAATAGGCTTGGACAGGCATTTCTCTTTAAGAGTGTTGGACTTCTGCCTAGCTGGACTATATCCATGGTTTGATTTTGTTTGGGGTTTTTATTTATTTATTTATTTAGCAGATAACTTCTACCAGACCTCAAGATGTGAAACAGATACAAGAAGAATTGGTCTGGTTGGAGTGGGCACAAGGACCTAAAACTCCCTCACCCAAGCCTTCCTTTACCCCCACCCCACACCCACACGTTTCGAGTGGGATTCAGGACACTAAACAATGATTTGCAATGCACTGGGCCAGTTAGTATTTTGCAGACTTGCACATTTCCGAGAATCCCTGTTTCTCCGTTATGTGAACCTATATAATGGAGGAAACTACTCTAGGTTTCTACCCTATCCTCCACCAAACTCTGATGCATAGACTAACAATAAGAACAAGAATGAGAAGTGACCTGATAGACGTACTGAATTTAAATGCACCTGGAGATCATCAGTGAAATGTGCAGCGCAAGACAACACAGATCATTTGTTCTTTTAGTTATCCAACAAAAACTTAGCTGAGTGTTTCCTACCTGCTATAGTTTGAATCTTAAGTGTCCCCTAAGGGTCTATGTGATAAAGGTTGGTCCCCAGCATGGCACTGTTTATGAGGTGGAGCTTAATGGGAGATCTTTTGGTCAATGGAGGCAGGCCCCTGAAGGGGATTGCAGAACCCCAGCTCCTTCCTCCTCCTCATTTGCATCCTAGCCAGGAGGCAAGCTGTTTTGCTCTACTACACAATTTTGCCGTGATATGCTGCCTTGCCCAAAGCAATGTAGCTAGCCTATCATGAACTGAAACCTCTAAAACTGCAAGCCAATATAAACCTTCTGTCTTCATAAGTTAATTATCTCAAGTATTTGTTATAGTAACAGAAAGTCAGCATACTATGTGTCAGCCCCAGTGATAGACACAAATGATTATAGGCAGAAAAGCAATCCATGGTCTGTATCCTTCAGGAAAAATACGTGAGAAAATCCAACATATAAGTACAAAAACCTTCTAAACACTTCAGCTACACACACACACACACACACACACACACACACACACACATTTGAGATTCAAGAGCAAGAGCCACCACCCTCTTCAAGCAAAGGGGACACTCAAAGGCTTCATGGATGAAGTGGCATTTGAAGGATAGTACAATTTCAACTGGTAGAGCTGGGAGAAAAGGACACTTCTGAATGAGCAAACAGTACACGAAAAGGCTCTAGGGTCACACAGGCTGGGCCCCGTACAAACTGTACAACTCCAGGAAGCACATTCACGTAGTCTATGAAGTGAGAGAATTGGCCATATGTCAGCTCTACTAGGCAACGCACATGGGTGCAGGAATTGTGAGTTTGTCCAGGCTGTGGGAGGGATGTGTAGGGAGCAGTAGAGGGAGAACAAGTGCAGAGGAAGGCTGGGCCTAGAGCTTGAAGGACCTGGAACACCGCATAAAGGCACTGTGACTCCACAGGCACAGAGTGGACAGTTGCTAAGGGCTTTTGAGCAGGTAAATGACAACAGAGAGAAGTTTTAGGAAGCTGGGCCCACCTAGCAATGGTGTAAGGAAGGATGGGATGTAAAGAAGAATGGAAGGCCACTGTGGGTAGAGGCGGTGGGCATGGAAAAGGAGATATGGATGCAAGAGATAAACATGTATGGGCAAATCAGCCGGGCTTGAGTAATGACTGGCTTTAGAAGACAAGAGAGAGTCACAGTCAGAGGGGACAGCAGGCCTGGTTTTTGCACACTCAGGGAAGACTGCAGGGTCTTGAGGCTCGGGTGGGCATCTGAGAAGCATGATTTAGCCCCGTCAGGCTTGAGACTTTGGAGATAGAGCCAGTTCAAAACACCAGCTCCACCCCTGAGCAAACCTTCCCCATATCCCTGCACACATGTACAAAAAAAAAAAACTTCTCTTGGTGTTGGTGGTAAGACAGTTTGACTTTGGAGGAAGAGTATGGATTCGGTAATGCCCACTCTATTTCTTCCATCTGATTTTCTTTCTTCCTCCTCTCCTCCCCAGGGAACACAGGGCTCACATGTGAGAGAAAGCTGAAAATGAGACTTCCTTGTGGCAAATACAGGCCACAATTAGAGGAGCAAGAAAGGGGAATTCCCCCTGGCCCCATATTTTCCAGCTGAGCTGTGCTTGTCAGGGTAAACAGCACCAAAAATAATCACGGTTGCTTGCCACTTGGAATATTATTATCTGAACAGTTGGTGGATATGAACTGTTTTTAAAACAGCTATCAAAACAAACCCAGGGAGAACATCTGTGGGGCCGCAGGCCTGTGAGTCGTCTGAGGAAGGAAACCAGGAAGCCGTCAGCCTCTCCATTAGGTGTCCACCCAGGCAAGGGGACGTCCCAACAATTGCCAGGGTGAGGTGGCCCCAGGGTGGAAGGAGGAAGAACCTGAGCAAAGAAAGGTTCTGGCATACAAAGCAAACTCTGGGCAAGATACAGAAATACAACTTAGAAAAACAATGAGGCTTAGGTAAGGCAGGACCTGGGGCCAGCAAGGGGAGAGGCCTGCACACCCTTCATTCCACTGCAGTCACTTGAGGGCCTGGTCAATCTGGAGTGAAAACATCAGATGTTATTTATAGCCATAGATTGAAATCTATGTTGTTTATTATAATGTTTATAAAAATAAATTGTAAGCAGCTTCTCCTTCCTTGTCTTTCCAACCGGGTGTAGAGAGGTTTTTGGGTGTATAACTCCTCTGCTTTGTTTAACTCATCTTCCTTTTTACAAGATTTAACTAATGAAGGCGAGGATAACAAATGTTTATTATTTAAAAGCTTGGATGAGGCCTAAACTGAGGCACCGGAACTTCCTGGAGGGGAAAAACAGCAGAACTAGGTGGTGGGAGCCCCGTGGGGGAGCTGTGCCCCCCACAGCCCGGAGCCCTTCTTTCCTTCTTGTTGACCTGGGGCAGGGAACAGCTTTCAAAACAAAATTCTTCAGAGTTTTCCAGGGGGCTTTGTTTGTGGTCTTAGTGTGTGGTGACTTTCTTAAAAGTAAAGAAAGGGATTCCACAGGCAGAGTCTCTTTCTTCCCTCTCCTGGTCCCCCAAATAAACCTTACAGATCTTCCCCTGCTTCTCTCTCCTTGGGTCCCTCCCCCCAGCATGTAGGATGCTCATTTAAGAACTAATTGAACCTGGTGATTTAAGAATAAGGAAGCAGATTTGAAGTTTGGAGTGACAAGTTCAATAAAGGAGGGATTAGGTGATATCTGCAGAACCCCTTGGCTGGAGATCTTAGGCTGCATTCTTTGATCAGTTTAATTAGCAATAAATATGATATTTTGATCCTGAAAACAAAAACAACAATTGCCCATGGCTTAGGGCTTCCACTGCAGAATGGAACTATAGTAAAGGAGGCAGTGATTGGAAAACTTCAGGGGGCCTGTAATCCCAGACTCTCCTCAGGCCTGTGGCTCTTGGAACCATCTTCCTACTTTTCCTGTAGCTGGTGACACAGCACGGGAAACTGACTATCCCAACTGGCCTATGTAAGCCACATGCTCTGTCTCCCCTCTCTGAGCAACAGGAAGCCATGATTTTGGGGTTCCCGTGGCCCTGGCAAGAACGGGGAGTCCTCCAGCCAAAGCTGAGGAAATGGTCACAGAGAGCACAGAGGTCCAACCGCATCCTGAGGCTCTGGGAGGCAGAAGGGCCAGCAAAGATTTCTTCTTTGTGAGAACGTCATTATATAGGGCCTCACTGGCCAAGTATAGTGAAAAATCTTATCTTTCAACCAAATTCTCTAGATGAGTCTTGAAAAAACCAGGGTATCCCCACAAAAGCTTTTTTTTTTTTTTTTTTCTTTCAGCACTGGGGGTAGAACCCAGGGCCCCACACCCTCCTGCTTACCTCTAAGTAGCTGGGATTACAAGGCTGGACCACTGCACCCCGCTCGGTGCACCAGCTAAAAGCTACTCTTTCCAAAAAAACAAGTCAGCTCAATTTGTGCCCAAGTCCTGCACTTCTTGATGTGTGTGACTGTATTAAATTTTCTTATTAATACCTTCTTTTAAATAATTGAATTTGATGGATTATTAAGAGATAATTTTAATGTGGAACTGAGGATAAAGTTTTGAGTAGATCAAAGTCAGTTAAGACTGTATCTTTTTTTTCCCAGAGCTAGGTTTAGAAAACAGGGCCTTGCTTGTACTGCGCTGAGCTACACCCCAGCCAAGGCAGGATCTTTAAAAGAAAAGAAAATAAAGCATTGTAAGCTGCCTGGTACCGAAAACCGGGAGGAAAAACTCTCGGAGGCAGAGTTAAGCTTTTACTACTTTTACTTCTACTTTCTTAGAGCTTAGAGAGGGAAAGAAAGATTTTTAGAGAGAAAGATTAGAACGAGCTTTTCTTGTCTTCTTAGCTTAGAGTTAGAGTTAGAGTTAGAAAGATAGAGCTTAGCTTAGAGAAAGATTAGAGCTTCTTTCTTCTCTCTTCTTTCTTCCTTCTTCTTTCTTCTGTCTTCTGTCTTCTGTCTTCCTCGGGAGCCTCGGCCTTACTCTGACCAGTCCTCTGGAGCCTCGGCCTAACTCTGGCCAGTCATTACTTCTTCTATCTGGTTTCTCTTCTGTAACCGCTCTGCCTACGTTCTGGCCGCTCTGATTCTTCTGACCGACCGAGTGACTGCCCGGCTGACTGAATTCTCCGTTCTCCTAACTCGGACCGCTTTCACCCGGTTATATACCTTCAGGTTTGCGGGTGCCTACAGGTGCGTCACATACATATCAGGTGGAACTTATGGCTTCCAGCTAGCTGCAACAGCCCTTCCTAATTAGGGCTCCTTCATATTCCTTCCCTTTAGTTTAAAAAGGTGCTTTAATTCTATTTTCTCTATTTTATTTTCTCTATTTTCTTTTATTTTCTTGTCCCTACCTAGCTTTTCACCTTTTATTTTTGAAAGGGTGGATATTTGAGCCCTTTTTGAGAAGGTGCTGCGGCTTTAAAGAAGCCTACTGCTGAGGAGCAGCTAACGCACTCAGTTAAGCACAATTGCATAAGCGGCTTTGACTTTTTTTACTTCTATATTTTTCTTTATGGCTTTCTTGCCAAAGCTCAATGGCTTTTTTTTCTGCATGGTTTTTACCATGCTATTTAATTCTCTATTTTCTTTTAAGCTCATGGCTTTTTTCTTTATACTAAAGCTCAAGGCTTTTTCTCTATTTTTTTTTTTTATGGCTTTTGGCCGGCTCGCTTCGGCTTTTCGCTGGCTACTCTGCTTCGGCTTTTGGCCAGCTACTCTGCTTCGGCTTAATTCTCAACTGGCTTCAACTGAGTCAGAGGCTCTGCTCTCTTGTTTCTACTCTTTTTGCTGGTCTCAACTGAGTCTGAGGCTATGCTTTTTCATTGCTCTTATTTCTTAGCTTTTCTTCTCTGCCTGCCGAGCCCCGGACGGACCACCATTTGTAAGCTGCCTGGTACCGAAAACCGGGAGGAAAAACTCTCGGAGGCAGAGTTAAGCTTTTACTACTTTTACTTCTACTTTCTTAGAGCTTAGAGAGGGAAAGAAAGATTTTTAGAGAGAAAGATTAGAACGAGCTTTTCTTCTTGTCTTCTTAGCTTAGAGTTAGAGTTAGAGTTAGAAAGATAGAGCTTAGCTTAGAGAAAGATTAGAGCTTCTTTCTTCTCTCTTCTTTCTTCCTTCTTCTTTCTTCTGTCTTCTGTCTTCTGTCTTCCTCGGGAGCCTCGGCCTTACTCTGACCAGTCCTCTGGAGCCTCGGCCTAACTCTGGCCAGTCATTACTTCTTCTATCTGGTTTCTCTTCTGTAACCGCTCTGCCTACGTTCTGGCCGCTCTGATTCTTCTGACCGACCGAGTGACTGCCCGGCTGACTGAATTCTCCGTTCTCCTAACTCGGACCGCTTTCACCCGGTTATATACCTTCAGGTTTGCGGGTGCCTACAGGTGCGTCACATACATATCAGGTGGAACTTATGGCTTCCAGCTAGCTGCAACAGCCCTTCCTAATTAGGGCTCCTTCAAAGCATTTTGAAGGGGAGGCAATGGAAGTGAGGAAACAGGAGCATTTGAGTGACAGAAATCTGTATGTGTGCCAAGGATCCAGGTGGAAAAGAGGAAGCAAATGGGAGAGATGGACCGGACAAAATAGATCACTTGAGTGATCACTAGGTGGGTGTAGAGAAACAAGTTAAAAAGCTAAAAGGAGGGGCAAGTATCCATCATCTAAAGAAAGCTATGTAAGACAAAGACTCACTGGGTACATGTTTGTAATCACAGCAACTCAGGAGGCTGAGGCAGGAGGGTCTCAAGTTCTAGGCCAGCCACAGCAACTTAGCAAGCCCCTATATCACAACAAAAAAATAAAAAGGGTAGGAGTGTGGCTCAGTGGTAGAATGCCTCTAGGTTCAATCCCCAGTACCTCAAAAAAAAGAAAAAAAAAAAAAAAAAAAAAAAAAAAGGTGGGGGAAGACCAGGAGACAGCCACTTTAAGGAAGGATGGGGGCTCTCTATGGTGGGGCCAGAGATTGAGGTAGATGGCAATTCCTCTACTTCCAAGGAGAAAACCAAGAGACATGGCAGTTTTGTTTTGAGGGGAGAAGGAAAGAGTTGAGGTGCCCCTAAGTGGGGAGTAGAGGTGCTCAGTTCTGAGAGGAAAAGGAGACACAGACAAAAATTGAGTCCTGCACTGGTTGATGCAGAAGAGAATCTCTACCAAGAAAACCTCAGGATCTGGTGCCGGGAGACCACCCTCCTCAGGAAAGCCAGGCCTAGATGCACAGACCTCAGGGCTCTGTAGAGCTCTTCAGGAGGTGCTGGGTCCTGGAGCACTGGCATTTCTTGAGAGAAAGAAATTCAAGCCTAAATAACTTTTCCCCCAGGCTGCTGAACAAGGTCCTGTCCTCCTGGTGGAGGAATGAGGAAGAATTTTGGAGCACTTCGGGTCATTGAAAGGAAGTCAAGAAATTGGGGAAAATATAAGATGGTGTATTTATTTCTACTCTTTATTTTATTTTATTTTTTTGCAGGGGGGGTGGTGGGGAGGCATGGTTATAAGAGTTTTCTACCAAGCTGAAATGGGACTAAATTCAATGTGGAATAATGACAAGCAGCAACATGGATGAATCACACACATGACAGTGAAAAAAGCCAGACACAATTGAATACTTTGGGTATGGTTCCATGAGTATGACATTTAAAAGCAGGAAAAACACAAACTAATTTATGGAGAGGGGGTTAGGGGTAAGAGAGGGCATCTTTGGGGTACTGACCAGGAGACCACCAGAGAGCCTCCTGAGTGCCTCCTGAGTGCTGGAATGTTCCATATTTTGGTCTGTGTATAATGTGTGAAAAGTCATGGAGCTGTATGAGAGCTCCACCCTTCACCGCATGTCAGTACCACTCAATACAAGACCTCTTAAAGTGAAACTGTGTATCTTACATAAGTGCACTAAGCTTCCTATTGTTTCTATGACAAATTAACACAAACTTAGTGGCTCAGAACAACACAAATTTATTAACTTACAGCTCCAGAGAAGGGAAGTCTACCAGCAATATGCCAGCATGACTGTGCTCCTTCTGGAACCTTCCAGAGGAAAGCCATGTCTTGCCTTTCTCAGTTTTTAGGAGTCCCCTGAACTTCTTGGCTCATGGACACATCCCTGAATCACCCCGACTCCTTCTGTCATCACATCTACTACTGTGTCTTTGATTTGCTGGTATTCCTTTCATAAGGACTTTTGTGGCAACTTTGGGCCCACCCAGGTAATTCAGAACAAACTCCCCACCTCAAAACCTTTAATTTAATTACATCTTCAAGTTTGCCATGTAAGGTAGCGTATTCATAATTCTGGGGACAAGGACATGGGCATTCTTGGTTAGGGGTAGGGGACAGACATTACTCAGCTTACCAAGATAGGATTACATGAAGGTCAAGTTCCTCATATAGGCATCTGTTAAACCTTCCAGGGTGGCTCCTAGTTTAATAATGGTTAATAAAGAGTTACACATACAACATCATGATTTTATATTTTAATCCCTGTACTTCAATATACATCTTCATCTAGTTTATTTTGTCCATTTAAAAACGTGTTTGAGAAATAATATGTAGGCTTCACCAAACTGACAAAGTGGTGCATAACATACACAAAACAAGTTTAAAACCCCTGAAACATGGGCTTATCTTTTGGTCCTGAAGATGGTGTGGGCTTCCTAAGCTAAAACTCCCCCATCTGGAACATTCTGCTTCCATTGGCCCCAGCAGGGGTCCCTTCCTCTGGCTTTTTACACGACCCAGCACCCAAAGCAGAAAGTTTCCTAGCCTCTCTGAGGACAGAGGGCTTTGGACCTGTGGCAGAGCCTTCTCCATTCTTCAGGAAATTATTTATGTAATACATGCCCAATTAGCAATTTAGACACAAAGCTATTTTCCTAGGTCTCTTCAAGGTGTGAGGCTGACGGGCACATTGCTTAATCACATGGCCAGCTTGTCACTTTTGTCATTCTTCTAAGCTAACTCTAATTCCACCTTTAGCAATACCCCAAACCAAGCTAGAACCTTTTTCTCCCTAACAATAAAGGAAGCTACGGCTTTATGGTTATTACCATTTTTCTCTGAGTCTCATTGGTAAATTCAGTTGGAATCCCCTGACACTGTAAGAGATATTTCCCTGTCTCCCACCCTCACCCACCTCCCTGTGCTGGTTCTCTTCTCCCTGGTCCACACCCCTGAGGGCAGTTGCTCCTACCTTAGAATTTCCCGACTGACTTGCCACTGGCCCATCGTTGACTTCATTCTTGGCAGCCCCACAATTCCTCCAGTGGAACAGACGGAACCCTCCAGGCCCAGTTCCTCCATACACTCCCCTTCCCTGTCTCTGCCCCTCATACCTTGTGCAACCCTTCATCCTTGCTTTTAGCCCCAGGCCTCTCTGCCTTAGGCCCTCAAGATGCTCTTCTGTTAGAGATGATGGTTGTTACAGTTTGAATGTATCCCTGTAAAAAGCATGTGCTGGCATCAGATAGAGCACTAATTTCTAGAATGTATATAGAACTAAAAAAACTTAACACCAAAAAAGCAAATAACCCAATCAATAAATGGGCTAAGGAATTGAAAAGACACTTCTCATAAGAAGATACACGATTAATCAACAAATACATGAAAAAATGCTCAACATCACTGGCAATTAGAGAAATGCAAATCAAAACTACTCTAAGATTTCATTTCACTCCAGTCAGAATGGCAGCTATCAAGAACACAAACAACAATAAATGTTGGAGAGGATGTGGGGAAAAAGGCACATTCATACATTGCTGGTGGGACTGCAAAATGGTGCAACCGCTATGGAAAGCAGTATGGAGATTTCTTGGGAAAATGGGAATGGAACCACCCTATGACCCAGCCATCCCACTCCTGGGTCTATTCCCAAAAGACTTAAAAACAGCACATTACAGTGACACAGCCACTTCAATGTTTATATAGCAGCACAATTCACAATAGCTAGGTTATGAAACCAACCTAGATGCCCCTCAGTAGATGAGTGGATAAAGAAAATATGGTATATATACAAAATGGAATTTTACTCAGCAATAAGAGAGAATAAAAATAATGGCATTTGCAGGTAAATGGATGAAGTTGGAGAATATAATGCTAAGTGAAATTAGTCAATCTCAAAAATCCAAGTACCGAATGTTTTCTCTGATATAAGGAGGCTGGTTCACAGTGTTGTTGGAAGGGGGTACATAGGATCAGAGGAACACTAGAATGGTCAACGGAAAGGGAGGGGAGGGAGGGAGTAAGGGGGGGGTTGGAAAAAAATTGGTGGTTGAATGAGATGGATATCATTATCCTAAATGCATGATTGAAGATCTGAATGGTACTTATATACTTTGTATACAAGCAGTTGTATGTAAAAAGATACTATACTTGTGCATGATGAATAAGTAAATAAATTTAAAAAATAATAAAAAAAATAAAAAGCATGTGCTGGAAACTTAATCCTCAATGTAACAGTGTTAGGAGGTGGGGCCTAGTGAGAGAGGATTTTGCCCTTATGAATGAATTAATGCCATTACTACAGGAGTGTGTTTGTTATAAAAGGGTAAGTCCGTTCTCTCCCTCTCTGTCCCTTTCCCCCCGCACCCCCGTCACTCACCTTCCTTCATGGGGTGATGCAGCAGGAAGGCCCTCATCAGATGCTGGCAACTTAATATTAGACTTTCCAGCCTCTAGAACTCTAGACAAATTTATCCTATACATTATTCAGACTCTGGTATTCTGTGATAATAGCACAGACTAGGATCCTGGTCCTGCCTCATCCAGATATGGCTGTCCACCTGTTTGAGGGGGTGGGAGCAGAGACTCCATCTAGGCCACTCACTGGGCAGGCCCCTCTGCTTTGGTTCTCGTCTCTGCAGTTTCCTTCCAGATTCTCCTTTCCTAAAAAGGTCCACAGTCCTTCGGAGGAGCCAGAAAAAAGGGATGCTTTTCCCAATCCCAATTCCTGGCTCCAGTATCCCAATGAGACATTCTGCTTTACCCAAAATACAGTCTTCCTCCCTTTCTTTGAGCTGTGACAACACTGCATGCAGTGCTCCAAGGAGAATGTGT
The DNA here is from genome assembly GCA_025594165.1 of Tamias sibiricus. Lineage (NCBI taxonomy): Eukaryota > Metazoa > Chordata > Mammalia > Rodentia > Sciuridae > Tamias > Tamias sibiricus. The sequence continues at coordinate 68,489,352 of CM046669.1, read as the reverse complement.
GGAAGCTGATGGAGCCAGTCTATGACCTTGGGCTACCACAGTCACCTAGGCTAAGGAAGTCAGAAAGATCCTTGGACAGAACCTGGGTGCATGCTGGCTCACACCAGTGGACCTGGGCACTGCCCTCTCCTGCTCTTTATGAGTTGGTGCAGCTTCTCTGAGACCTCACTAACGGTCCCTTCAACTTCCACTCCTGGTGCCAGCCACTCCATGCTGCTGCTGAGTGACATATGGTGTATCAGGGGTAACTGCTGCTTGTGAGCTTTATGGCCTCTAAAATCAGCAGAAAATCCCTGCACGTGGGACAGCTGCTCTGGCACCTGGAGATGTATGTGCTCCAGAAGCCGAGCTGCCAGCGCACAGCCCCCTAGCCCATTTTTCACCTGTCCCCGGTGGTTAACCTGTGGCGTGCTTTTACAGTGCATTTGATAGCACACTTGAAAATCCCCGTTCTCCAGCCAGTCGAGTTTCCTTCCTTTTCTCAAGTGAGGCTCCACGTGGTTTCCCCACCTAGACATCTTCTATGGCTTTGTTACACTTTTCTGTGCTGCTTGATTTTTTTGTGCAAGGTGCAGTGTGAAAATAAAACAGATCCACAGGCCTCCTTGGCAACCCTCAGAGATGGCTTTGTGGGCCCCTCCCAGGAGGAATGGAAGGACCCAGGCTGGGGCAGGAGGCTCTGAGGCCAACACTCCAGAAAATGGAAGAGGCAGTGTCTCCATTCCTAGGGCTGCACCAGCCAAGTACCACAAACTGGATGGCTTCAAACAACAGAAATGGTCTCACACTTCTGGAGACCACAAGTCTGATTCAAGATGTGGCAGGGTTGATTCCTTTTGGAGACTTTTGGGAGAATCCATCCCATGATGCTAGTAGGTGTCACCATCCTTGGTGATCTTTGTCTTTTAGCAGCACAGCCCCCATTCCTGCTTCTGCCATCATGTCTCTCCATGCATCTCTGGGTCCAAATGTCCCTCTTCTTATAGGGACTCTGGTCATATTGGATTTAGGCTCTCCCCAAATCCAGTCTAACCTCATCTGAACTTGACTGAATCAATGAAGACCCTATTTGCATGTGGGATCACGTTCACAGGTTTCAGGTAGAATTTGGTGGGAACACAACGCAGCAGAAGTTGGAAGGGAAGGAAGGAAATAGAAACAAGAAGGGGAGGGACAGGGAGAGAGGGAGGGGAAATGGAATGGGGGACAGTAAGGAGATAGGCAGAAAAAATGAGACCAAGAAAGGTATAAGGCAAGGGGAGGAAACGGGGGCAAAAGAAAATGAGGAGAGAAAGCAATTCATGTTTACTCCATTTTTATTGGGGGTCCCTAGAGGATACCAGGAGCCTAAATTTGTTTATCCATTCATGAGGTATTTTTTTAAATATGTTTTTTAGTTGTTGTTGGATACCTTTATTTTATTTACCCATTTTTATGTGGTGCTGAAGATCAAACCCAGCGCCTCGCACGCGCTAGGCGACAGCTCTACTGCTGAGCCACAATCCCAGCCCATCAGGTGGTTTTTGAAGTATTTCCTCTGTGTGAAGCATTTCTTCTGTTGTGAGCACTGGTCACAGGACAGAACTACACAGAGGACAACTTCTGCCCTCACAGGGTCATGTGCACAAGGCCAGTGTGCTGTCCCATGTGTGTGAGCTCACTGAATTCTTACAGCAACTCTGAGAAAAACAGAGAAGGTGGTGAGTTACCCAAAAGGTCCTGTGGCCACTAAGTGATCAAGGGCACATTTGGACGATGATTTTTTTTGACTTAAAGTCTGCACCTTCTGAGGAGAGAAAAGCCTTGTGCTTTGACAAGGTCCTGGGGGAAGCACCCAAATTCTCATGTAAATGATGCCAAGAAAATGCTCCTGCCCTTCCCTAAAGAGGGAAGGAGCCACCATGTCTCAGACCTTGCCCAGGTACTCTCAGCAGCCACCTCCATAGAGCTACTCTGGAATGGCAGTCACTGGTGAGCAGGGCAACTCCCAGGGGCATGCAAGGGGTCCCTCCTGAATAAAAGAGTTGACGCCAGGCCTGACCTGTGGAGCTCGAAGTGAGGATGGCTGTGAGTATGTTAGGAAAATACATACCCTCAGTCCAAGCCTCTGTCACCCACCCACCCCGGTTCCCACCAAAACCACAGTCATCTCTCACAGCCCAAGTGGAGAGACAGAAGGAATGCAAGGCACAGTTGTGAGGCCCGTCCTACCTCTCTGGTGCACTGTGCCGATCACCTTCCTAGGCTGGCTCTGTGGCCACCCTTTCCTCCCTTTGTTCTTTCTTTTTTTTTTTTTTAATATTTATTTATTTGCTTTAGTTGTACACAATGTGTTTATTTACATGGTGCTGAGGATCGAACCCGGGCCACGCACATGCTAGGTGAGCGCTCTACTGCTGAGCCACAACCCCAGCCCTCCTGCCTTTGTTCTTAATTCCTGATGGCTGCCTGTCTCCAGCTAGGCTCTAGGGCATCTATCTCCTCCACCTCTGCTTTCTTCTGGTCATTCTCTCTTTTCTGCTGGAACATTTCTGTCTCAAGGGCCCTACTTGCCTGTTCCCTGGGTCTAAAATGCCTGGCAACCATGCAGAGTGAGCTTGGTCCTGCTGTTCTTCAGGACTCTCAAATTCAGAACCCTTGGACTCATCTTCTCTCCCCAGACCGTGGCTCCCATGTTCAGCACTGTAGTGAGTGCTCAGCCGGCAGCCTCTCGCCTTCCCCACCTTGCCAGCAGACCCCAGCTGTGCAATCACTGCCAGCCTCCCACTGTCCCTCCATCTCCATCACCCTCACCTAGCCCTAGACCCCAGCTGCCTCCTGTCTCCCTCCAGTCCTTCCCCCTCGGTATCCAAGATGAACTCTTGAAAATGCGCATCTGATTTTTTCATTCAAACCAACCAACTCATGTATCTTGAGACTTTAAAAACTTGTTTTCCCCTTCCCTTTGCCAAATAGGCTTTCTCAGTCTGGTTCCAGCCTAACTTTTAAAGCCTCCATGTGCTATGTCCTTATACACACCACCCCCACATGCATATGCACATGCGTATACACAGACACACTTATTTATTTAGATACGCATGCAATTATCTACCAAGTGCCAGTGTTTGCACTTAGGATGACACACTGGCACCACAGACTGTTTCTTGATCATACCATGTACATGTTTCTGGGCTTTTCCTCCTATTTTCTTCTCTATTGAGAATGTTTTCCTCCTTTTCAGACTAGCAGTCCTGTCCTTTTTCTTCAAGACTTGGCTCTACAGCATCTCTCCATGAAACCTGCCACCGGCAAAGCAAGTGCCGGGATGTGTCTCACTTACATTCCTACCTCGCGAACATGACAGCTCCTGCAGGTGAGAGCCACATCTCACTAATCTGCATCCTGTGCCTCATACCAGAACCCAGTGTGTTTGGTGAATGAGTGAAGGAGTGATGTCCCAGCAATGTTCTGAGCACAGTTGAGGCTGGCCTGCCTCCCCCAGGAAGTCCCGGCACCCAGAGCTGCCAAGCTGTGCATGGTGAGAGGTTACCATCTGTGTGTCCATCAGGCCCCAGCAGAATGGTGTCCCCAGGAAAGCAGGAGTTGCTTGTCTCCTATGGTTGCTACTGAAATTCACAACTTAACTGTCACATAACCAAGGAAACCCGGTTCCCTGCTAACATCCATCCCATTTGGTGTGAGAAGTGGAGAAACAGCCAAAGTTAGGGAGAGTCTCAAATCAACCCTGCCCCACCCTCTGAGGCCACTCTTGTCCCTCCCAACTTGCTTCTCCTGGGGACCAGGTCATGGAGGGGAGGGGTAGCTGGGATGAAGGACAAAGAGTCAGAGCACAGGTTGGCCAGAGTACTGCTGGCTAGGGAGTTTTACATTCTCCCTTCTCCCCTCCTGGAGGGAACGTTTGCAGTTCAGGTCCTTCTGCAGAAATTCAACAAATAACCCCAGGAGCAATTCTGTTTCTTAGAGGATTCTAACTGCCTTAAAAGGTTGTTGTTTTTTTTCCCCCCACCTCCTCCTCCAGTTTAAAGAACTAAGTATTGGGGAAATTACCTCACAGAGTCAGGCCACCAACACCAAATGAGAGCCATCTGTACAGATAAAACAGTTAGGCGCTTTTGTGCCACAGCGGGCTGAGATGTGTAGCTCATTCAGTCTCAGAGGAGGCACTTTATTCCTGAGTTTCTTTTTTTTTTTCCTCTCTCTCTCCCTAACACAGAAGAAGCCTCAGTCAGTGCATAGGAAACAGGAAGGAACCCGTTGTTTTAAATAGCAGACAGCAGAGAATTGACCCATTATGGTCTGTTCATTCAGTGAGTGACAGCCAGAAGGCAGCCCACTCACCCCCACATTCCCAAGATGCAGGTCAAGGGGCACGGCTAGGATTTTCTCACAGAGAGTCTGGAAGAATCCAGTTCAGGCCCTTTCAAAGGGAATTGGTGAAACCTGCAACTTTTATCCTAACAGAGGTTTTACCACACTACTGTCTTGAGAAAAAAAAAAAAAAAAAACAAAAATAAAAACTCCAGTAAAAACTTACAAGAATACCTGGAAGTCAGACAACATCCTGTGTTTCCCTTCCTACCCTGATTTACTCCAAGCAGAGCAAACATAGCTTCAAGCCTTGCTTATCTTGGCAATGGCCTGTTTTCACTTTTCTGAGGTCTAGAACAATTGGCCCAGGGGTGGCATCTGCTGGGACAGAGGCCCCCACACAAAGGCAACTGCATGCAGGGAAAAGGAGGCCCCCTCCCCAGGGCTTTAGGCCAGAAGCCCAAGGGTTAATCTGTCTCAAATTCATCATTTTGACAGCCAAGCAAACAAATCAGTCCTGCCAAAGATGTGCTGACCTCTGAATTTAATTTTTTTAAGTGCTTTGTGTTGGTCTGATGGTTAGATTGGAACCCAGGTGTCGTGATGGAAACCCAGAAAGATGAGAGGATTAAGCCCTCATGTAGCTCACAATGCCCCCAATGTCCTGGGTCTCCTTTGTCCAAGCAGAACCAGGGCCACGTAATTTCTAACAAATGAGACTAGGGGCCTTGGCATTGCCCCACCCATGTCTTCTTCCAAACCTCTGTTGCTGTGGCCACCCACAGGCTCATACTCTGTGCTGTCCTCACCAGGCTGTCCCTTCCCTGTTCCAGCAACTGCTGAGCCCCAAGTGAGGGTACTGCGTATTGAACCCCTCAACCCAGGAGTGTCTTCCACAGCTCCTGGAGCCATTTGGGATCCTAGTTTGACCTAACACTAAGGGTGACTCCTATCACCAAGAGGTGTGATCAGAACATCCGCTGTGGAGCATTCCCATGACTCCAAGTACTAGTATGACCTCAGACATTCATGGCATCAGAGTGTGTAGCATCTTCAGGTGTAAGTTTGCCTCTTCCTAGATTTCTGAATGGATGATACTGGAGATTGTAGATGAAAAGGGCCTTCCACCTTTTCTTCTCCTCAAAACCATTATGTATGCCTACAGGTGTCAGTATAAGCCAAAGAATGGATCTTGTCCCAGATGGAAAAACAGAGTAAACATAATTTATTACCTGAATCTGGATACTGCTGAGAGTGAAAAGGAGAGTGATATTATCAACTACACCAGAGTAACAGGTGTAGTTGCTGACCATTCCAGGCAAAGAGACATATGATCATTCTATGAACTGTGAGTTCTAAATTGGCACAGGTTCCCACTTTGGGCAGTTATTTGGTTTATTTATAACACAAACCCAGTGACCCTAGGTCCTACAGGGTAGAGGGGGTTGAGAAGGGTAAGAAAGGTGGCTATCAGCAATCATAACTGTCTATAGGCCATTGGAGTGGGAATGGGATGGGGAGAGAGGGAATTAGCTCATCCTAGAAGAAGCTGGCTCTGCTGCCGACTTGGGGAAACCCAGGTTCCCTTTCTTGTCAGAATGCTAGGAGCTCTCAGCAAAGAAGCTGAGTTCTACAGACTTCTCCAGCTGTAAAGGATAGTAGAGGCCTGAGTCCTGATGTTGGAGTTGCAGGCCCACTCTCCTCCCGCCACCTCTGGGCCCATCGGAGGACAGCGCTTCAAGCCTGCAACATTGACTTGCCCTGGCTTCCTGTTAAAAGGTGCAGGCAGGAAACATCCCCCTTCATCCCTTCTTACAGACAGTGACAGATCCACTTCCCCAGATGCTTCCGCCACCCTGAGCAAGCAGGCAGGATGAGAAGCATCTCCTCTAGGCCTTACTCATTTAACCCAGCCAGCTGACAGTTCTGCAAAAAAAATAATAATAATAATAATTGCCTCTCTTTCCAGAGGCAAAAATAATCTGAAGTAATCTGCTTTAACTTTTTTTTCCTCAGAACCTAAAGGATAAAAAGTTCTTAACATTTTTAAGAAAAATATTCTTTAATGGAAATTTCTTATTTCAATTAAAAGTTAGAAATGGTTTGATTCATTAAAAAGAAAGATTATCCCCTCCTAGAGTAGAAATTATCAAAATAATATTCTATAACATACCTTATCTTCCAACTCTAAGCAAAAATTTTATTGAAATTATACTGAAATGATCTGAAGTTGGTAGAAAGATAAAATTATTCTTCCAGGAACATGGTACTTCTTTATATATCACATTTTTAAAAACATTTTTTAATATTTTTTAAAATATGTTTTTAGTTGTAAATGGACACAATACCATTATTTATCTTTATGTGGTGCTGAGGATTGAACCCAGGGCCTCACACATGCAAGACAAGTGCTCTACCACTGAGCCCCAGCCCCAGCCCTATATCACATTTTTTTATACATCACGCTTATTATATATTTACTTTTATCAGAAAATATCACTTGAACGAGAAAAACATCCTCTGTGCAACCATTAAAACAAATAAAGAGGGCTGGAGCTGTAGCCCATATGTGTGAGGCACTGGGTTCGATCCTCAGGACCACATAAAAATAAATACGTAAAAAGATATTGTGTCCATTTACAATTAAAAGAAAAAATTTTAAACATTTCGTAAAAAAAGAAATGAGGAGCAAGCATTTATTTTGTTTGTTTTTTTTTAATAAAAATTTGGTCGGATAATAGATTAAAACTTAAAACCCATTTATTCTTTGGAGGTAGTTCTCCAAAATGATTTCTCTTATTTTTTTACTCTTTCATTTTCCCTGGGTAAAGTTATTGTTAGTGGATTCACTTCTTACTGTACCATGACCTACCTAAAGGCAAAAACTTTTTTCTTTGTTCAGATTTTTGCTTCCAGAAAGATACCCAGTAACTATTTGATAAATATATAAATAAAAGGTTATACTAAACTTTAAATTATGATAGTAAATATAAATGGCTTAAATTTTTCCAAAGCCTCAGATTGAACTGAGAAGCAAAATCTAATAATCTTCTGCTTACAAGAGTTATATCTGAAACAAAATGATTCAAAGGTGTAGTAATCAAAAATAAGAAAGAAGAGCAAAGAGAATTAGCAATATTAATACAGTAAAAGTAGAATACAGAACAGATCACTAAATAAAAATGATGACCCTTTTATATTGTCAAATGTAAAATAAACTGAATTTGTCAGAGAATTATTAATTTTATGGGTTTTTATTTGTTTGTTTATTTAGGGGTATACCAAAAAGCAATTTTTAGATTTATTTATCCAATCCATTGCCTTCTTGGAAAAATAAACTGAGATGTTTATGTTCACATATAGTAGCAAATTGTATAAAGTAAAAGCAAGACAAAAAATAAACAACAACTAGAAATGCATAAAACATTGACAGAAACAAAACCGCCATGGGACATTTTCAGGATCTATCATGTACCAGAAACAGGTAAAGTAAATTAAAAAATAGAAGATTTGGATGATACCACCACTACTACTACTATTAACAACAACAACAATAATGAATTAGATTGAGTTCTGCTTCTGATTAGGATGTAAAAAGTTTAAAGAAGTCCTTACTCTCATCAAAACAACCAAAACAACCTGGATATGCTAATATAAAATTCATAGCTTTCCTGAAACCTTGAGAGAGCTGAGAATGCCAAGTAATCTAAATGAATTCCACTCTCAAAATTGGTAAGCTATTTGTAGGAAATAAGACACCTACAGCTGTTCACCCCTTAGTCTCTGATAAAATGTCAGAAAGAGAAAGAATCTTCCATAGTTGAGGATATGAACAAACTAGCTGAACTTCTGAAAATCTTTTAACAATTATGTATGGACTATCATGAAAAATCAGAATTCTAAGCAGTCCCAGGCACAGAGTCAAGCTGTTCCTATCCACCACTGCTTTCCCAAAGATTTATCTGAGTTCTCAGGAGCAGTGTGCCAAAGGGGCGGGAGAGGGGGGGGGCTGCCTGAGGTGTGTGGGTCTAGCAGGTTCAAGGTGGTCAGAGGTGAAGCAGAGTAGGAAAACAGAAAAATCAACATGAGGCACTCTTGACTTTCAGCTAACAAGAGATGAAGGCAGCAAGGACAGCTCAAAGAAACTACTCCAGAAATTTCAGAGAGACAGAGATTTTCACAGTTTAAAAGAAAAAGCCTTGGCAACACAGAAAGCCAAATCCAACAAACAAAAACTCTCCACAACTCAAAATGCTGATATGCTATAAAGCTAAGAGAGAGAGAGGGAGAGAGGGAGAGAGAGAGAGAGAGAGAGAGAGAGAGATCCCTATGGTCAAGAAAGCTAGCAGCTCAGCTGTAAAAAACAAAGAATTCTCCAGAATCTTACCAATATTCAGACTTCAAAGGTCCAAAGAAGGCAAAGTCCTGATTGTTCTCTCAAAATATATTCTAAATCAATAAAAATCAAAATAAACCTGCAATAAAATCAAGACCCATCCATAAAAATTTAACTCCTTACTGAAGGCAGTTATTATTTTCTTCACTCTCTACTGTTCTTTTGTAAAAAGTGTCTGGAATCAATCAAAAATTACAAGGCATGTGAGGAATCATGAAAATGTGATCAAGAGCAGAAATAGTCAATAGAACCAGACAGATCATCTCTGATCCAGATTTTGGAATTATTAGGCAAGAATTTTAAAATAATGATAAAAACACACAAATCTAGAAGAAAAACATACATGAAGAGACAAGGAATTTCTGGAGACATGGAAGCAAATCAAACACATGCCAGAAATTTTAAAAATGCAATATTAGAAATAAAGGATTCCACTGATGGGCTTAGTGGCAGACTAGACTCAACAAAGGGAAGAATAGCAAACTTACAATCAGGTTAATAGAAAATGTTCAAGTCAAAACAAAGGGACAAACCCAGCCAAAGCAACATGGCAAAGAATTTGAGATTTGTGACAATACCAAATAGTTCAATGTATGTGTAATTGAAGTCCCAGAAGAGGATAGAAAGAGTGGAAAGAAAAATTTTGAAGAGTTAATCACTAATAACCTTCTAAATCAACCTAGAAAATTCAGGAAATCCCAAGTAAGATTAATTAAAAGAAAACCACACCCTCACACATTATGGCAAACTAATGAAAATAAAATATAAAGAGCAAGTCTTAAGGGCAACCAGTGAAAAAGTACATATTGCACAATGGAGACACAACAGAGGCAAAGGACAATGGAATATTATCTTTTCTAAACTTCTGAAAGAAAAAAAAATACATGTTGGGTGATGGGTGTAACTCAGCAGCAGAGCTTTTGTCTGCTTCCTTTGCCTGTCATGCATGAGGCCCTGGGTTCTGTCCTTGGCACCACCAAAGTCAAACCAACAGACAAAAATTGTTGTTAACTTAATACTGCATTTCCAACACAAGGTAGACTTAAAACTGAAGTCAAAATAAAGAATGTTTCAGACACAAAACTTAGCATACTTGAATTTTCAGACTGAGTTATATATTTCTGAAGGAAAATAAACACCAGATAAAATATATAGACTCTTAAAGCAGCAGGAAGGAATAAAGGGCAATAGGAAGATAATATAAGGGTTAATAGGAAAGACCTTATTTTGGTAGGAATGTCTATATACTTCCATGAGTAATTTTTATAAAGATTATTGACCATTTAAGGTAATATTTTAAAAATATTTTCAAAACAGTGTTATTTATACAACCACCAAAACCCCCAAATATATTGTGGGTTTTATAGTATGAGATAACAAGAAGGAGGGAGTAAATGAAATTCTTACACAGTTTGTAAAGTTGCCTAGCTAAGGTCAGTTGGGAAATCAGATAAAATACACAGTTCACCCTTTCTACCCTGCCCCCTCCAAAAAAAAAAAAAAAAAAAAAAAAAAAAAAAAAAAAAAAGACAGGGAAGAAGAAACAAAGGAAAGAACAACTTAAATAAATAATAACCATTTCAACTGGGAAACATATATCCAATCATACTACATAATAGTTACATTGACTATAAATAAGCTAAACATTACAAATGAGTTTCAGAGTTTGACAGATTGGATAAAAATGCAAGATGAAATGCACACTGTTAAGTACAAAGATACAGGTTGAAAGTAAAAGGATAAAAAAAGTGAGAAAGTTGATATTTCTATGTCAATATCAAACAAAGTAGTCTTGAAGACAAAAAAGTATTCCTCCATGCACAAAACTCAATTCAAAGTGGATCAAGGACCTAGGAATTAGACCAGAGACAATACACCTAATAGAAGAAAAAGTAAGCTCCAATTTCCAACATGTTGGATTAGGCCCCAAGTTCCTTAATAAGAATCCTGTAGCGCAAGAATTACTACCAAGAATTAATGAATGGGATAGATTTAAACTAAAAAGCTTCTTTTCAGCAAAAGAAACAATCAGTGAGGTGAATAGAGAGCCAACTAATTGGGAACAAATATTTAATACATGCACATCAGATAGAGCACTAATCTCTAGAATATATAAAGAACTCAAAAAACTTTACACTAAAAAAAACAAATAACCCAATCAATAAATGGGCTAAGGAATTGAGAAGACACCTCTCAGAAGAAGATACACGATTAATCAACAAATACATGAAAAAATGTTCAACATCGCTGGCAATTAGAGAAATGCAAATCAAAACTACTCTAAGATTTCACTTCACTCCAGTCAGAATGGCAGCCATCAAGAACACAAGCAACAATAAATGTTGGAGAGGATGTGGGGAAAAAGGCACACTCATACATTGCTGGTGGGACTGCAAAATGGTGCAACCGTTATGGAAAGCAGTATGGAGATTTCTTGGAAAACTGGGAATGGAACCATCCTATGACCCAGCCATCCCACTCTTGGGTCTATTCCCAAAGGACTTAAAAACAGCATATTACAGTGACACAGCTATCTCAATGTTTGTAGCTGCACAATTCACAATAGCTAGGTTGTGGAACCAACCTAGATGTCCCTCAGTAAATGAGTGGATTAAGAAAATGTGGTATATATGCACAATGGAATTTTACTCAGCAATAAAAGAAAACAAATTAATGGCATTTGCAGGTAAATGGATGAAGTTGGAAGACATAATGCTAAGTGAAGTTAGTCAGTCTCAAAAATCCAAGTACCAAATGTTCTCTCTTATATAAGGAGGCTATTTCAAAGTATTGTTGGATGGGGGTACATAGGAGGATTAGAGGAACACTAGAATGGTCAAGGGAAGGGAGGGTAAGGGAGGGAGCAAGAGGGGAGGGAGGGGGAGAAAAAAAAAAGGTGGCTGAATGAGATGGATATCATTTTCCTTAATGCATGATTGAAGACCTGAATTGTACGAATATACTTTGTATACAAACAGTTGTATGTAAAAAGATACTAAATATATGCACTATGAGTTGTACATATTAAAAATTATAAAAATAAAATTATATTAAAAAAAATCTAAATAGCCAAAGCAATATTTAGTAAAAAGCTGGAGGTATCATAATACCTGGTTTCAAAATATATTACAAAACTGAGGAAATGAAAACAGCATAGTACTGGCATAAAAAGAGACACATCAACCAATGGAGTAGGATAGAGAACCCAGAAATAAACCTAAGCATTTACACTGAGAGATTTTTAAACCAAAATATAAAAAACAAAAAACAAAAAACAATTGGGAAACTCAATCTCTTCACATAATGGTGTTGGGAAAATAGTGTAGCCACATGCAGAAGAATGAAGTTGTATCTTTATCTCACAGTATATATAAAAACTGACTCAAAATAGACTAGAGATTTGAATGTAATACCTGAAAATTTCCAACTATTAGAAGAAGATTAAGGGGAATACTCCATGACATTGGTCTGACAATAATTTTTGAGATACTACCCCCAAAGCACATGAAACAAAAACAAAAATAGACAAATAAAATTATATCAAGCCAAAAGCTTCTGCACAGAAAGCAATCAACAGAATGAAGAAACAGTCTATGCAATGGGAGAAAATATTTTCAAATCATACATCTCAAAAAGGGTAAATATCCAATATATATAAGGAATTCAAATAACTGAATAGGGGCTGGGGTTGTGGCTCAGCCCAGCACTAGAGCGCTCGCCAAGCATGCAGGCGGCCCGGGTACGATCCAAAACGTATTGTGTACAACTAAAGCAAAATTTAAAAATAAATAAATAAATAACTGAATAGCAAGGAAACATGCAAACTCATTCAAAAATACACAAAGGATCTGAATAAAGAAAACATACAAATGACCAACAGGTAAATGAAAAAATGTTTAACATCACTAATCTTCAGGGAGTATAAATTAAAACCTCAATGAGTTATCACCCCACTCCAATTAAAATAGCTATTATCAAAAAGACAAAAGAGCATGTGTTTGTGAAGACATGGAAAAAAGTGACCTCTTATACACAGTTGATAGGTATATAAATTAGTATAGCCATTATAGAAATCTGTATGGACATTTCTCAGAAAACAAAGATGGAATGACCGTATGATACCCAGTTCTAGCAGCTGGGAATATATTCAAAGAGTTGAAATCAGCATGCTGAAAGATAGCTGTTACTCCACGTTCACTGTAGTATTATTCACAATAGCCAAGATATAGGATTAATCTAAGTGTCCATCAACAAATGTGTGGATAACAAATATATCTTAGGTACATATGGTTACACAATGAAATATTATCTAGACATAAAAATATAAAAATATGAAATATTGTTATTTATGATATCATGGAGGGTCCTGGAAAATATTAAGTTAAATGAAATAAGACAGGTACAGAAAGACAAATACTGTATGTGGAACTCACAATGAACAGAATGGTGGTTACCAGAGGCTGGCTGGCTTGGAATAAGATGTTGGTCAAAAGGTACAGATCTTAGCCGGGCGCGGTGGCGCACGCCTGTAATCCCAGCACTTTGGGAGGCTGAGGCAGGAGGATCGTGAGTTCAAAGCCAGCCTCGGCAATGGCAAGGCACTTAGCAACTCAGTGAGACCCTGTCTCTAATAAAATACAAAAAAGGGCTGGGGATGTGGCCCAGTGGTCCAGTGCCACTGAGTTCAATCCCCGGTACCAAAAAAAAAAAAAAAAAAAAAAAAAGGTACAGATCTTTATTTGGAGAGAAGAACTAAATTTTTGAGATCTACTGCATAGCCTGGTGACTATAGTTAACAATAATTTAATGTATTTCAAAATTTCTTGTTGCCGCCTGAAGCGATGGCCGCTTGGAGCAACAAAGCCGCGGGAATAAGTTCAGAGGCAGACTGGAAACAAACAGGCTCTTTATTCTGTCACCTTCTCTCTCCGGCTCCAACAACACCCCGACACGCCGTCCATGCTCCTCTAACAACCACAAAATGGCCCCGACGACGACCCACAATCCCACAGGCCAAGTCTCCCAAGATCATGCAAATGGCTCCGACCCGATCCACAATGTCCCGGACCAAGTCTCATGAGACCATGGAAGGTGGTAATGCTTATGGCTCACAGCTAACCGCAATCTTAGCTATCTCCTTTATTAGGGCTCCTGAAATTTCTAAGAAAGTAGCTTTAAATGTTAGTGCTACAATAAATTATATGTATGTGAGGTGATGGAAAAAAAAAAAGAAAAAAAAAAAAAAAAAGAAATTGATCTAAAAAAAAAAAAAAAAAAAGCATTCCTAGAGATAAATTGGATCATTTCATGATGTGAAATTATTCATTCATCAAAAGGATATGAATATGGAATTTATAATAGGTCTTTGAAATACATTTTAAAAATTAAAAGAACTAAAAGGAGAATTAGCAAAGCTACAAGTATAGAGAATAATTTTTTTAGCACCCTCAATAACTGATAGGAAAAAAACACCAGAAAAGAGACAGAAGGTTTCAACATCATAATTGACAAACTTTACCTACTTGACGTGTTTTAACACAACCCCAACTTAGGGTGTACATTCTTTTTAAGTGCACGTGAAGCATACACCAAGATAGACCTTGTGTAGGCAGTGAAATGAGGTCTTCATAAATATTAAAGGATAAAAATAATAAAAATTGATCAAGAACTAGTTAACAAATTTTCTACTAAAGTTTTGATCAGTAATGTTTCACTCCATGTTCTCTGATATCAATGTGATAAAAACCAGAAGTCAGTGCCTCAGACAAAAGCAATGATTTTTCAAATTCTACTTATTTGGATATTAAAAAATACTCTTCTAGTAGCAATTATTCAAGAAAAAATTTAAAAATATAAATGCAGGGCATTTTGAACAAAAAACCAAATGATGTCACTATTGAAACCTTAACAAAGTTAAATTAAAAAAAAAAAAACCCACCATATCCTCAACTATTTTTATTATTTAAGAAAGAGAGCTAGGCACAGTGGCACATGCCTGTAATTCCAGCTACTCAGGAGGCTGAGACAGGAGAACTGCAAGTTTGAAGCCAGCCTCAGGAATTTAGTGAAGTCAAAATCCTGTCTCAAAATAAAAAATAAAAAGGGCTGGGGATGTAGATCAGTAGTAGTAGAAAAACTCCTAAGTTTAACACACAGTACTGGAGAAAGATAGAGGGGGACAATGGAAGTAGAGGGAGAAAAAAGAACATAATCTAAAAAGGGAGCAGATAAAAGTAAACTAGTGGGAAAAAAATGAATAAATATATTAAAAACCAAGAAACAAAATTAATAACCATTTGTCAAATATAATAAAGGAAACCAAATTTAACACAAAAAAGTACATCAAAAATGAGGAAGTGATAAACACCAGAGGTAAAGAGAAAAAGGAGGTTAAACCATACACAATTTTATGGTAATAAATTTGGAACTCCCCTTGAAAAAGTGCTTTCCCTCGTCAACAACCAGAATCAATGCAGCAAAACAGGGGAAGCTTGAAAAAAGCAAGACCTGAGAACACTATTCAGGAGCCACCTTCAAAATAGCCTCAGCACTCTGATGGACTGGCTGGTGGATTTCTGTAAACTGTCAAAGTGAGATGAGCTATGTTGACTTATATCATATACACTTCTTCAGAAAAAAAAAAAAAAGAAGGAAAAGTTTATTTATTTTATGATCTTAGAACCCTGGCACCAAAATTTAATGAAAATGGAAAATAGGTGAAAGGGAGGAGGGGCAGAGAATCCACTGTGATAGGCTCTTAGGGAGAGCCAGATGAACCATGCAAATTCCTGTTCTAATGGTGCTTGGCAGAAAGGGAGGAAATAGGTAAAACCAACAGGCAGATGTAAGCTGCTTCCATTTTTGAGCTATTGTAATTTTTAAAAACAAATAAATAAACAATATCTAAACAAATTTTCAAATACAACATTTAACAAATAAACTCTTTAAACATTTACAAAAAATAAATACTACTGTATGCAGAGCATGCCTTGGAGATCGTGTCAAAAGGCAAATATGAAGCTTTAATGAATGAGATCCTCTTCGCAAAACCATGCTCAAGTCGTGACAGATGGACTCAAGCTGAGTGTGGGAGAGAAAGACAGGAGAGAAACTTTAAACATTCCTGGACACAATTCTCTTCCAAGTTCTGTACCTGAGTGTGGTAGGCCATGAAGGGTGTAACCAGCTCACCAACAAGCATAGATGAAATTTACCATAACAAAATGGTATTTATATGCTTAGCCTTATTATATGTCATTGTCTCAAAAGTTGTAATATGAAATCTACAGGAAGAGGTGTCACCAACCTTCCTTTTCACCCCTCACCTTCTTCTTTCTAGCAGGCTGTGAGACTTAGGGCCAGGTCTAAATGGGGTAAGTACAGCTTGGTGTTAAGCCCAGACTTCCTGCTGCCTTCTTCTCTCGGGCCCTCTCATTCAGTTCTCATTCAGTTCTACTCTCAACTCCATTGCCGTTTGCCATCATTTTTACTGTCAGGTACCTCTTTGAACCTTTTGGCAAACTGACCCCCTTACAGTGGGATGAAGCCCAACTGGATATTAGCAGAAATGGAGTGCACAATTTCTAGAAGCCATTAAAAAATGGTGAGATCTTTCTTCCCTTTTTCTCCTTCTTTCTGGCTGGAATACAGCCATGATTGCTAAAGCTGAAGCCACCATATTGGAACATGATGCATACTTGGGCCCAACACAGTGGAGCAAGAAAATTTGAGGAGTTCAGGGAGCTGGATAAACGTGGGATAAGCACAGTTCCCTTAAAGACCGAGTGAATCCAAAGTCACCAAGAAGGAGAAGAGGTTGGAAGTTGTATTCTCTGTGCTGGCATCCTCAGTGGAAGGTTCTGCCCTTGTTCTCTGGGAAAGCTCAGCAGCCCAGAGGTGTTGGGTTCCTCTTTACTGACATGCCTCCCAGCAGAGACTGGGATGAGACACTGACCCCTCCCAGGTAGCAATATGACTTGGTTATGCTCTGCTTGATGTGTTTTTGCTTTGCATTATCTGAAGCACCTACCCACTTTCAACCATGCTGAAAGATACCAGAGAAATTACAGTCTTAATCGAGGCAGAATTAACAGCTGCTTGTTGCCTTTATCCTAGATTAGCTTAACAACTGTCTTTATAGGTCTTATTCAAAGCACCTCACAATTGCTAGCAAATAACTTCTTTGACTCTACATTGCAAGAGAATCAAAGACAACTAAACCTCAGAATCTCATGTGGGAATTGTCAATGTAGGCCAGATGTGCCCTAAAATTCCTTTTAGATAAGAAACCCTGTTCAAGGGAAATATACTGGTGTGGGGACCCCTATCTGACACTCTCAGGAGCACATCGTCCCAATCTTGACTTCTAAGTCCTAGCCTCTGCACTCTCTCAGGCGGTTCTTTCCAGAACTGGAAAAAGGGAGTGAGACTGCACCCCTTCTCTCCAAGTTATAGCTGGCTGGTTTGGGAAGGACCCTGAGGAGCTGCAGCATGGAACCCTACAGTCCCCACTGGACTCCAAGAGGAGGAGCAAAAGGAATCCAGGGCAGAGTAAAGAGGATGAGGAGGAGCTGGGCCAATCTAACTATATACCCTCCTGAGTCTCCCCTGAGAATCTCCCGTCCTGTATTTCCTATTCCATAAGTGAGCAGCAAAATGTAGTTATAATCTCTGTGCCCCCTAAACATTCTGACCTCTTAAAATTTAGATAAGGTTGGCTCAAACTTCTTTTCCATGCCCCATGGATGTCCAAAGCATTCCTACATGTTTTACATATTCCTTTGGAAACTCCAGTTGTCATTGTCATCTCTGCCTCTGCTCCTGGTATCTTGGATTCATACTATGCTGACAAAGATATGAAAGTCACCCCATCCTTGATTTGCACATGCCCAGGATGATATAATAAATGCTTACCTATCATAGCACGGGTTCTAAAATCAACATTGCTGCCAGGTGTTAGTGGAGTGAGCCCACCACAGTGTATCAGATGAAGCTGAGCTCTGCAAACACACACACACACACACACACACACACACACACACACACACACACACAGAGTGTTGGTGCTTTGCAAAGCGTTCAAGAATGAGAGAAGAGGCCATTTGTGTACCATAGATATTATAATAAATTATTAGACTTTTCTATAAATGTCATTTCGGCTGTGTCCCTACCAGGGGTTCCTCCTCCCCTGCTCTTCATTCAGACAGCATAAGTTGTCTGGCCAATAGCCATCTCCCATTTGTCCCTCACTTGGGAAACCTCATCTTTATCCAAGCATGAGATCCTTGCCCTCCAAAGAGGAGTTCTCCCTCAGATACCAGAAGATGAACCATGAGGGGCCAAAGAGACTATTACAATCTCATTGCCCTTTGCCAGGGGTGAGAGAAGGTCTAGGCACATGAAATCAGAGAGATCAGATCTAGCCAGTGATCTAAAGACAAGTCTCCTAGAAACTTCTGGAAACTATTTTCTTTCTTGGCAAAAATAAAAGGAGACCACGGGAAAGGCTTCAGGCCCGCCTTTGGATGCAGCTGCAAGAGGACCTAATTCATAAGAGGAGAGTCACAGAGCTGAGGCCAGCAGAGACGTGGAGAGAGCCTGGGTCCCCACAGCTCTGGAACCACTAACTTTGGACTCTCTCAACTAAAGTTGAGACAATTTAACTTTCTCTTGGTTCAACCACTTTGAGAGGGAGATTCTGCTTCTTGTAATGATAAGTGTAGCTGCACTTACAGTTATCCTTGCTAGAAAATCCCTGTGCCTCCTTGAGCAAACATAAATCATTTAAACAAGCAGCACAAGGTTGATTTACCTGAAACTTCCCTAATCTTGCTCCTCCCCCTTCAAGACTGATGCAAATCAACAGATTACCAGTTACCAGATTTCATCAATCATTTCCTTTTAAAGATGGAAGGAGTTGAAAACCCTTGTTAAGATGGGCTTTTGGGGAGATGGGGTTGTGACTCAGCAGTAGCCTGTTCACCTAGCATGTGCGAGGGCCTGGGTTCAATCCTCAGCAACATGTGTAAATAAATAAAACAAAGGTATTGTTCAACTACAACTTAAAAAAGAAAATGGGCTTTTGGGACACTAGTCCACCATCTTTTGGGCCTTGCCAAATAAATTTTTTTTCTAGCCTGACAACTTGTCCTCCATTCATTGGGTCTTTTTCAAGTGGCGAGTGGACAGACTTGGTTTCTGTAGCAAATGTCTGACAACACACAGCCTCTTGCCCGCCATCTCCTCTCTCCTGTTTTTCTCAAGCTGAGATAAAAAATTTTTCCTCATTTTCTCATGCAGTGAGGTTTAAAGGGCTCATTTTATTGCTTGGTGCCCCGCCAAAACCATGCCTTTCATAGTCTCATTTTGTATCCCAAAGAGCTTATTCAAGATATTTTCCCAAGGAAAAAAAATCCCTAAGAAGAATTTTAGTGTTAGCCCTGAAAGGTTTTTTGTCTAAAAATAAAATTTTCAATGAAAATCCCATTCATGGATCTACACGAGATAACAGCCTTTACAAATCATGGGATTCCCTGGTTGTTCTTTGTTGATGAGGGTAGGGTTCACATCTTAATTCCTGAAAAATCCTAGAGAAGCATCTTAACCGTTTAGTCTCCTACCCTGGGGACAGCCCCTTCCAGGCTTTGGTTCCTGGAAAAGTTGGACTTTGGCATGGAGACCTCTCCCACTCGGTTCCCAACCTTTCTTTCCAGACTTTTCCTCTCAGGACTCGAATTGACATACCCATACTCCAGGCAAAAGAAATGTTATCTCTTCCTGCTGTCGCAACCCCATGTCTTTCTCCCACAATAATGTTGTCTTTTATTTCTTTCCTTTCCCCCAATTCCTTAACATCAGACATTGGCATTTCCTTGCTCATCTCCATTCCAAGAACCTGTCAGACATGCAACAAACGCTCACAGTCCCCGTTATGTTCCAGGCACTGGAGCAGGCTGGGGAATCCAGAGAGAGCCAGGGTGTAAGCTCATAATTTCTGGCAGGAAAAACAAACATGGAACAAATGGTTACATAAATAAATAAGTACACTTTTTTAAAAAGTGAATTTCAACTTTCATCAGAGATGGAGTGGGGAAATGGCCCTACTTCCAATCCCCTTTCAGAGACAGCCTGGGGTGAGGGTACAGTGTGATACAGAAAGAAAGTGTGATACAGTGTGATACACTAATAGCAGGGCAGACCTGGCCTCCAACTGTGGCTCTAGCTCTTTCATTGTGGAGCCAGGAGCAAGTTACTTAGTCTCCCGAAGCCTGTTTCTTCATCTTTAAGTTGGGGATAATAATGCCTACTTGGCAGGATTGCTAGGAAGACCAGAGGATCTCAGATGCCTTATGTAGGAACGTTGACATCACAACTACAGTAACAGATTGTTGCATGGAGCGTCCCTCTGTGCCCTTTGCTTTGGGCCCAGTGGGAGAAGCTTTGGTGGCACCATTCAGAAAGCTTGATATATGTCCCTGATAGTTGAGGGTCCAAGATTGGTGCCCAACTGATGCCTGAGAAAGCCAAGCATCCTGTGTCACTGAGTTGAAGGGCACCCTGAAGTTAGAGTTTAGCATGCTCTTGAAATGTTTCTCAGAAGTTTCCCACCCAGAGCAGGAAGTGTAAGCATTCCTCCACTGGCTCCCATGGCCTGCAGATCAGAGTAGTCTTGCGGGCATTAATAGACCCACGTTCTCAGGCTGCACAACTGAGAGCAGTTTCCTGTGGCTGGCTCGTTCCAGGCTTGCACAAAAGCCCAAGGGCAGAAATCCAGGGACCAAAGGGAACCTAGAGGCCAAGGAGAGACTTTATCAGCTGCACCTGCACATAGCTGATCCAAGTGATGGGTGGAAAAACGGGCAGGTCAAGAGCCCTGAAGAACTGCCAGGAGATGCATTGCTGAGGCCCGTAGCTGATTCTGTCTCAAGAATTATCCTCTTTACTACAGGGACACAGCCACATCAATGTTCATAGCAGCACAATTCACAATAGCTAGATTGTGGAAACAACCCCGATACCCATCAACAGATGAATGGATAGGAAAACTTCGGTATATATACACAATGAAACACTAATCAGCACTAAAAGAGAATAAAATCATGGCATTTGCAAGTAAATGGATGGAGTTGGAGAAAATAATGCTAAGTGAAGTCAGCCAATCCCAGAAAACCAAAGGTCGATTGATTCCTTTGCTATGGTGATACTGAATTATAGTGGTAAGGGAGGGGGGATGAGAGGAATGAAGGAATGTTAAATAGAAAAAAGGGGAGAGAGGAGGAAAAGGGATAAGGGGATAGAAACAATGGCAGAAGGAGTTTGACATCAATATACTAAGTACATGTATAAAAACTCAAATGGTATGAAAATACTTTGTGTAAAACCAATGACTTGGAAAACTGTGCTCTTTATATGTAATATGAAAGGAATTGCACTCTAAAAGCATGTATAACAAATTAAATAAAATAAATAAATAAATAAATAAATAAAAGTTTAAAAAAAAAAAGAAATACACATGGAAAAAGCCCAACAATTTAGAATTAATTAATACATTCTAAAATAAATAACATGTCAAAAGATCAAAGGCCAGAAAGGATATCCGCCAATATTTTGGACCGAATAATAAGAAAAGACAATAGATCAAAATTTGGAGAATTAGTTAAAATAGTTCTTAGAGAAAAATTCATAGTTTATAGTGGGAATGTTTTAATAGAAATCTTGTATGCTTCATCCTTAAGAATCTAGAAGAAAGTAGAGCAGATTAAAGTCAAAGTAAAGAGAAGGAAAAAAGAAAAGAAATCAATGAAACAGAAAATGGACAAACAGTATGAGAAATTCAAAAACAAAGCTAGTTTATGAAAAGTTTAAGATTACTGTATCTCAAGCAAGTAGCCTTGCTTGATCAGGGGAAAAAAAAAGAAAAACCACAAATTACTAATGTTAGGCAAAATGCCATTTTTTAACATCTATAGACACTTAAAGAAAAAAGGAATATCTTAATACCTTTATGCTGACAAATTCAGGGATTTAGACAAAACTGGCAGATTCCAAGTTACCAAAGAGAGGCACAAGTTACTGATTTTTTTTTTTTGTGTGTGTGTGTGTGTGTGATGCTGGGGATCGAACCCGAGGCCTTGTGCATACAAAGCAAGCACTCTACCAACTGAGCTACATCCCCAGCCCACAAATTATGGATTAAAGAAACAGCAGACATTAATATAAATGGACTCCTGTAGAAGCTATGCTATTGTATAGCTTTTTTCATTCAATGCAACATTTCTGTATCAAGAGTTGAGTGTGTCACTAGTTTATAGTTTTTTTTATAGATGATATACAATGATGCATGTATTGTAAAATGTTCCTTTTTTATTGCTGAACAGCATTCTATTAAAATGAATATATCATTTAAAAAAAAGAATTATCCTGCAGAGCATCCATGAAGGGAAATAACCAAATATGGACTAGCATGTGTATTTAACTTTATCCAAGGAAGAAAGAGGGAGAAATAGAGGAAGGGAAACAGGGGAAGGAGAGAGCAAAGAAAAGATTGTTTATTTACTTTATTAACATTTCCTATCCAAGTACATTTTCTCCACTACCCCAGGGAGGGAAGTCACAGCTGAAATGCAAAGAGAAATACAAGTACTTACTTCTTAGAATTTGGATTTCCAGTGACTTTAATGGATTAAGGTTGATTTAAGAGATATTTTTCAAAATTAATTTTAACTACACTCAATTTTTGCTTTACACTTTGACTTTAAAACCTAACTTCAGCATAAGATGCAACACCAATGTATAAAACTTTATGCACCAAGATATTAATTGAAGCAACATACATACCAGCAAAAAATTAGAAAAATATCTAACCTAATTGTCCCCCAAATAATGTATTGATTAAGTAAACGGTGGCTCATTCTTACAATGGACCATTACACAGCCATTAAAAATGATGCTTACCAAAAAACTGAGTTACAAAGAGTTGAGTAATGCTGAGAAAAAAAGATACAAAATTACACAGTGTGATCTAAATTATGAAAAAAAATGTATAAAAGAAAACAATAGAGCAAAACATCATCATCAAAATCTACCTGGCTATGGGAATTTTGTTTCTTATGCTTATCTATATTTTCAGTTACATAAAATGAGTAAATATTGCTTTTTTAATCAGGGAAAGAAAAGCAGTATGTGCATTGAGGTGATATGGGGGCAATGGAAAGCTTTCTTTATGTTCCACCCTTGAAGATGGTGCAGACTGTACACGGTAGGAGCCCTCCCACATGTCTCTGCTTTGACCCAAAGTCTCCACTGTGTGTCTGTGGTTGCCTGCATGGACTGTCCTGACCAGGATTCTTTGGGGCCTTTGTTTATCTACCATGTTCTCCCTTCAGTAACCCAATGTGATAGCCAGAAGGAAGCCAGGATGTACAGGCCGTGGCATTCCTGTGTCCTTTTCAAACATGGCATACAAGAACAGTGCCACACCACTCAGGGTAAAGTGGTTCCCAGTCTTGTTGCTTCTTTGTGTTAAATTAAGACCAGCGTCACCAGGGCACATGCCAATGATCCCAGCAATTTGGGAAGCTGAGGCAGGAGGATTACAAGTTTAAGGCCAGCCTCAGCAACTTAGTGAGGCCCTAAGCAACTTAGTGAGACACTGTCTCAAAACAAAAAAAATAAAATAGGGCTGGGTAAAACCCTCCTGGGTTCAATCCCCAATTAATAATAATAATAATACAAGTGTCTCACCCAACATTTGTTCCACAACCTGGATGAAATTCTCTTGATAAATTAGGCAGTGTAGAAAAGTATAACTACAAAGAAGAGAACTGAAGGGTATTGGGTATTTCAGTGGGTCAAGTTTTTGAGGGAACAACATGAGATTATGGAGGAGGTTGCTTTGGAATCAGATGGGCACTGTGGGAGGTAGAATAATGGCAAATACCACCCCAAAATATTCACATCCTGATCCCCAAACCTACAAATATGTTATCTTACATGGAAAAAGACTTTGCAAGCAGGATAAAATTTTAAGGTCTTGAGCTAGGGAGACTATCCTGGATTATTTGGGTGGGCCCAAAGTCATCATCACAAATGTACCTCTAAAAGAGAGGGTGGAGGGTGAGAGTCAGAGGGAAAGCTGTGGCCATAGAAAGAGAGAAAGAAGTTGGCTTTGAAGATGGAGGAAGGGGCCCTCTCTAAGGATATACCAGGAAACAGATTCTCCCCAAAGACTCTAGGAGAAACACAGCCCCTGTTAACATCTTGATTTTAGGACTTCTAACCTCTAGAATTGTAAGACAATAAATCTAAAGCCACTACATTTGTGGTAATTTGTTATAGCAGCAATAGGAAACTAATACAACAACCATGGACAGGTGTGTGCCTCATCTATAAAGGAAGGATGATCATTTGTATCTCATAGCTTTTTGTGAGCATCAAGCCCAATACTGTCCATGCCAAGCTTGCTAATATGTATAACTAGTACTCAGTAAGCCATAGCTGTTCTTTCTAACTGCTTAGCATAACACTTTATACTTGCAGAGCACTTTAGAGGGTATTTAAGAAACATACAAAATGGAATTAAACTAACCAGGGAGGGAGGGAAGGTGGCTTTTATATAATGTCACCACCTTACATATGACACCACGGAGGCTCAGGGAAGTTAAACAAATTGCCCAAGGTCACTCAATGGTCTACTGGCCAATAGAATAGAAATGTTTCACTCTTGACCTTTAGTTGGGTGAATAATTTATTATACTTGTGATTCTCAGCCAGGCATTCTATTAAATATGTGAGGGGCTGGTTCTACCCTGAAGACCAAAGCTGATGATACGTCAGCCTCCCTTGTTCCAGGAGAAAGCCCCTCTCATTGTTAGTGGTGAGGATGGCAGGCACCCTGAGGCCGAGTCATCTGTCACTATGACATCCCAGAAACCTGCGAGATCAGTGAACAGTTGGGGTGAGCTGGTCCCCAGACTCATAAGCTGAAATTCACTCAGACTCACCACATAAGTACCTGGTAGTTAAGAAGCAAGGATAAGAAAATGGCTTCTGCAACATCACAGCTGCCACAATCATCTTATGTGTTACCCTTGTGCTCTAGAACCTTCATGGCTCCTCATGGTCAGGAAAGTCAACCACAAATTGCTTTATGTGGCAATCCAGTCCCTGCCTCTCTGTTCCAGACTCCATTTGTCCATTCACCTGAGTATTCCTTCAACAAGAGAAGTGGGGACAGTGGGGAGGGAAGAGACAATTCTCCAGGCAGAGGGAACAGCATGTGTGAAGGTGTGAGCAGCACAGAAAAAGGCACTGGGGTGCAGCAGGAATGGTTCCATGTTTCTACCCCAGAGCACACAATCTGGTAGGGGAAGAAGGCAGGCATCTCCTCACCTAATAAAGGGCGAGTGGTTGCTCTGTGCTGTGGAGTTTAAAGAGTGGAGAGACTCCAAGAGGGCATCTTCAAGGAGATAATGATGGAGTTGAGTCTTCAGAATTAGGGTTTGACAGGCAGAGAAAAGAGGAAATTGTGTTCTAAGCAGCAGGAACACTAGGAGCCACGATGTGGAGCAGGGACATTGTGTGGTGTGTTGGGTAATGACCAGTCACAGCAGGGAGCAGGTGATTGGAACACAGAGAGTGTGTACTGGGTGTTGGTGGGCTTCAATCTATTCTTACTCTAATTTCTCAGTAGTTTAGATACTCTAAGGATGTTAGACATCATCCATATGCTGACGACTCTCGATCTCCATCTCCAATTTACACGTCTCTCTTCACTAGCTCAGCTGTCTTCATTTGAATCCTGTGGACACCAAAAAGTCAACAGATTCTGCCTAAATTGCATCCTCAGACCAGTTCTTCCACAGGTGTCTCTATTTCAGAGAATGGCATCATCTACCCTATGCTGAAGTCACAAACTTTGGAACCATTCTTGCTTCCCTTTCTCTTTGTCCCACCCCACCACACCCAAGTATCTTTAAGGGCTGCTCAGTTTATGCCTGAATAACCCTTGATTCTATCCCGTTTTCTGTACTGCCAATGTCTCTCCCCTAGTCAGAGCCTAGTCACGGACAATGCTTAAGCCTGGATCAATTCATTGGCTTTCCAATTGGTCTTCCTTCCTCTAACCTGACACCTCAATCCAATTCTCACACTGCAAATCAGAGTGGCCTTTCCAAACTGAAAATTTGAGCATGTCTTTCCCCATATTCCCATACACATACTTCTTAGGGTGCTTTATCCCACTCACTCCCTACTGCCATCAGGATGAAGTCCCTAAACCTTAACCTGGTTGCTCCCACCCACCTTCCCAGTCCTGAGTCTCTAGCCCTTCCATTGCTTCCCACCCCTCCCTTCCTCTATACTTCCCTCTGTCTCAATTCTTGGCAGAGGTAATGGAACTTCCATTTCTGCCCACTCACTCCTTGGTTAGCTCTTTCCTCCCAGGGAGCCACGTGCTAACACACTCTCTGGGTGCTGGCAGAACTACCTTTATCAAGGGTGTCTTCAGACTTCCCTTCCCAAGCCTTCCAGGGCTTAAAGAAGTTGCTGTTGGGTCCAAGATAGAAAAAAAAAATGTCAAAAACACACAAAAAAAACTTCAAGATAATTGTCACCAAACATTTTTCAGAAGCACCAAAGGTAGTGAGGAGGCTCTGAGAGAATTTGGGACATCTTTTCACAGGGCATATATGGGAAGTTTCCTCTTTGCTCTCATCATGGTGTGATACTATTCATTCCTCATGGCTAGCTCTAAAAATCAAACTCCCTAGCACATGGTACCAAAGTGCAGGATATGGATTTATTTTCACACATCTATTTGGAGCAGGATAACAAATACCTATCTATATTTTGTCTGATTTCTTAAGCACTGTCACATTGGAGGATGACAAAGAGCTACATTACTTACATTCTTACAGACCTCGATTCCAGGCCTTTCCTAGAAGGGTCAAGAGTCATACAATTCAACTCTATAATCTGTTCTGGAACGTAATCCACATCCCATTCATGGAGAAGGCAGTTTTGTGGTTTGGAAAATCTTCTTTTCAGCCTCTCCTCTCACTCTTCAGATAATAGTGCATTCCCAAGTTCAAAATGCTTGGGCTTTAATTTTGGTAGCATGGAGGAAACAAAGAAGGGAAGAGTGGTAGCATCTGGCCATTCTTTTTCTTTTCTTTCTTTTTTTTTTTTTTGCTCTTATTTTTTTAATTTAATTTAATTTGTTATACATGCTTTTAGAGTGCAGTTCCTTTCATATTACATAAAAAGAGCACAGTTTTCCAAGTCATTGGTTTTACACAAAGTTTTTTCATACCATTTGAGCTTTTATACATGCACTTAGTATATTGATGTCCAACTCCTTCTGCATCTGGCCATTCTATACTCTATCTTTGGGTAGACTTCTGCGCACAGATCATCAGTGGTTGGGATACCTCATTCTCTGTTCTCAAATGCTACTTTCAGTATTGAACTGGCACTTTTAAAAGTTGGCTCTTCCAGCCGGGCGCGGTGGCGCACGCCTGTAATCCCAGCACTTTGGGAGGCTGAGGCAGGAGGATCGCGAGTTCAAAGCCAGCCTCAGCAATGGCGAGGCACTTAGCAACTCAGTGAGACCCTGTCTCTAAATAAAATACAAAAAAGGGCTGGGGATGTGACCCAGTGGTCGAGTGCCCTTGAGTTCAATCCCCTGTACCACAAAAAAAAAAAAAAAAAAAAAAAAAAGTTGGCTCTTCCAATGTATCCCATGTTACCAGGTGTAGACATGCCTGGGAATCAGGATTTACTATCTCACTAACTCCCAACATACCCCCAGGAAAGTATAGTCACATAATCAAGTGAACAAGATGCTGATCTGCATGTTCTGTCTTGCCGGGCCTGATGGCACATGCCTGTAATCCCAGAAGTTGGGGAAGCTGAGGCAGGAAGATCTTGAGTTCAAAGCCAGCTTCAGCAACTTAGTGAGACCCTGTCTCTAAAATAAAAAATTAAAAAGGCTGGAGATGTAGCTCAGTAGTTAAGCACTCCTAGGTTCAATTCCTATTACCAAAACAAACAAAAACCCCCAGATCTCTCTTGTCCTGGAATTGGTGAGGGAAACCCAAGCTAAGAACAAAGAAAAATTTAGCGCCCATGTTTCTTAAGAGAGCTGTAGCCTTTGTACTTGCCCCACAGAGGCCTTATTCATCTTACCTGAGCAATGGGAGATGTTATGGGTGTCAGAGGATTTGAGCACTGAGTCACTTGCTGAGTCACTGTCCTCTACCACTGAACACACTTGTATCTTTGTTGCTCCTTTCTCTCTGTTACCTGCCAATTCTAGTAGAAAGTCCAAGGTGGTGGCTCAGAATGAATTTATTCTTGTGGGAACCACATCCTTTGGCATCTCTTGACCTTCTCCCAGTGGTCCTCAACTTCTAGGATTCTCTTTCTGTTGTGGTTTGGATCTTAAATGTGCCCCAAAGGCCCATGTGCTACAGGCTTGGTTGCCAGCCCGTGGTGCTCTGTGGAGGTAGTGGAACTTCTAGGAGGTGGGATCTAGACCTAGTAGAAGGAATTGGGGTCATGGGGATAGTGCCCTTGAGGGGGATTTGGGAACTAAGCTCCTTCCCCTCCTTCTCTTTGCTTCTCAGCCACCATGAGGTGAAGGTTTCCTCCATGATGCACTCTCACCATGATACACTGCCTCGCCACAGGGACAAGAGCAACTGGGCCAAAAAGACCTCTGAAACCATGAGCTAAGATAAGTCTTTTCTCCTTTAAGTTTTTCATCTTAGATATTCTGTTCCTGTGCTGGAAAACCAGTAAATGCACTTCCTCATGAGAATTCCTTTGCACAGATGGGTGTGGTGGCTCACACCTGTGGAGGAGGGAGGCTGAGGCAGGAGGATCGCAGGCTCAAAGCCAGCCTCAGGAGCTTAGTAAGGCCCCAAGCCACTCAGCAAGACCCCGTCTCTAAATAAAATATAAAAAGGGCTGCAGATGTGACTCAGTGGTTGAGCACCCATGGGTTCAATCCCCTGTATCAAAAAACAAATTTAAAAAAAATTCCTTTACACACACTGTAGTGCACCAGAACAGTCTAAGATGAGTGTCTTATTTATCAGGGAAATTAGTTCCACTGCTTCAGTAGCAGCTTTCAGAGAGCTTAAAGAAGAGCAGGAAACCCCAGCTTTCCAAAAAGCCTTAAGGCTACAGGTAGGACTTTTAATTGCTAGGATTTTTTTTAATCTTTACCAGCCCTTGAGACCTCGGCCAGAACCACTGCAGTACCCATTTATGAGCAGGACTTCTGTCCCTTGTGGAGAGGGAAGGTTACTTCCTCCCCATTCTCCTCCTCCAACACTAGTCACTTTGGTATCTGGAAAAGTTGAAAGGTTGGACTCGTGCAGAAGAGTCTTTATCTGTCCTTTGAGCTCCAGTCTCCATTCTCTGGATCACACAAGGACAATGACCTGTAGACTGTATCAAGAATTTCCTTGTCCTGCTGCTTCTGGTTAGGCTCAACAAATGGGAAGCACTGACAGGAAACCGAAGGTAGAAAAAGAGTGAGGTTGGGGATATGTATTCACCCCATTTTGTTAAGGATAGGCAGTTTAGAGCATTTCCTTTCCCAAGGCCACAGATCCTCTTCCATGGCCTTCTTCCTCTAGCTACAGCTTTCTGCAAATCTCTGGTAACCACTCAAATGTTCACAATATCTTTCCAGTCTAGAAGTACTATAGTATACCCTAGTGATTTCAGGCCCAAGGGTTCCAGCTATGCCCTACTGATTTCCCTTAAGCCTGCTCACAACTTTGTAAATATCTCTTTGCTAAACCCTTTTCAATTACCCTGCTTAATTGTGCTGTCCCTTTCCCCTTGGGACCCTGACAAATAAAGTAATTGGCACTAGGAATGGCCCCAGAGGAAAATAACCCTGAAATGATATTCTAGGATCTGATTGCTCACCTATTTGAGATGTACCCAGGTAATCCCCATGCCAGAGGGACATAATTTATTAAAACATAGTGGCATCATAGTTATTCAAATTATCACTAGTAGTGGCATTAGAAAAATGCAGATGAAAACCAAGATCTTAAAAGATTAAGTGGACTGGTTATGCTGGCCATGGAGACTACAAGTCTGTGGTGTGGAATGGCTTCTTTGGCAGACCTAAAGAACACGTACAGAGAAGAAAAAAATTAAGGATCCTGAATACTCGACTCCAAACGTGGATTGAAAGTCAGAACTCCTCAGTAATAGCTTTCAGGGAGTTCCTTGTCTCCTGTAGGACATATATGACTAATGTCAGGGCCAGGAACTGTTTTAAAATGTGACAGATATGCAGAGTCCACTAGATTTTCAACCTCACCAGATTTCTTATGCTTTCCACTAGTTTCAAAAGGCAAGGCTTTGGCTCACAAGTTGGGACATGTAGGCAGACAAAGATATGGCTGCCAAGTCACTTCAGGACCTACTTCCAAATCCCTCATTGCCTTCAGGTCCATAATGATAGTCATATTTCCGTACAGCCCAAGTAGAGAAGGACAAATCTTGGTACAGAAGGAAAGAATCTGTACTTCAAAAGACTGGCAAGAAAATCAACCGGATTCTGCAGAGGAGGGAGGGAATTCAAAGAGCATTGGATAGAGATGGATAAAGTATAAAACTTGATCAGGAAAAATTTATGATACAGGTGGGCTCAGTCAAGAGTCAGGATTTAATGTGCTGGCTTGTGCGCCTGGGAGTGGTATACACAGTTGGCTAACAGAAGCCTGGACTCAATGGCGGTGGGAGTTCACAAAGATTTTTCTAACATTCTGGAGGAAAGGGAACTGTAAGGCTTGGGAAATCAGGAATGTTGGAGGGGATCTATTCTGTAAAATATGCTTAGCCCCACCTTAACCACACTCCCCAAGAGGACCAGAAGATACTCCCTTCAAAAGCCATAAGAATTTCATTAGTGAAATGTTCACAGGCATCCTGGAAAAATCTTTTTGGCTGTTTTCTGTAAGCAGGAAATGGCAGTGGGAGAGGCTGCTGTGGAATTGGGCTCCCTGATTTTAATGGCAAAATGGGATCTGAGAGTAGTAGAGGTCAGGTGTCTCAAAGGCACAAAGGGCACAATTACCCTAATGAGCTGCAGGATGGGTGTGGTAATTGGAGCACCTTAGCCTGTAAGGATCTGTGGCTCTCACTAACTTATCAGGAGGTCCCTAAGACTGCAATTAATATGCAGATCGTTAAGGTGCTTCCCAAAGTATGTCAGCAGAAAAATTCTGGGTCTGGTGGGCAAAATCACAGCAGAGAATCGGATCTTAGTGTTCAGACACCAAAACCCAGATGTCCCAAATCCCTTGCTTGGAGGGACCTGGAGGAGGGGGACACAGTATCTTTGAGCAAGCCTCCTGCAACATGGCCATATATATACTGTGAATCTTCCACTAATCCTTCTCCAGAGTGGCCTCAGGTCATTTAGCAGAATGGGGATTGGGAAATATCCAAGTCTTTGGAGGCACTGTGAAATATGATTTCTGAACTCATGCTAGCCACAGAGGACTCAAATTGCTACTGTGGTCCACAAGTCTGATGGAGCTCATTTTGATTAGGTAATGAATGAAATAGTGGTCCAAGTCTTTGCTAGAATGGGTCCAACAGAACTGAGGATCTATTCTATAGTTACTTTCCCAGTCCCAGAATGTATATGAATAATAGATGTGTTACCAACTAGCAGAATCTCACATGGAATGGGAGGAAGAGCCACTTGGAAGCTGCCCACTTCCAAGCAGAATTGCTCTTCTTCCAGTGCCAAGAGAGTGACGCTGAAGAACCATCACAACTGTGGGGAAATGACAAATTGCCACAGCCATCAATACTTAAAAGATGCAGGAATGGTGATTCCTACCACATTAACTTTTTTTTTCTTGTTTGTAGAGGGGATCTAACCCAGGGGTGCTCTACCATTGAGCTACATCCCCAGCCATTGTTTATTTCTTATTTTGAGACAGGGTCTCACCAAGTTGCTGAGGCTGACCTGGAACTTGCTATCTTCCTGTCTCAGCCTCCTGAGTCACTGGGTTCACAGGCATGAGCCACTGTGGCTGGCCACATTAACATTTAACTCATGTATTTGGCTGGTGCAGAAGACATGGATTATATAGAATGACTATAGATTATAGAAAATTCTGTGACATGATGATGTCAGTGCAAATGCAGGTCCAGATAGGTATCTTTACTAGAGCAAATGAAAAATCCCCTGGCACGTGGTATGCAGCTTTCATTCTAGAAAATGCTTTTTTCAATTCTTAGTATTAAAGTCAGCTGCATTCAAATGGTAGGAACAACAGTACACGTTTACCTGAGGCTTTCCATCAAAGCTATAGCAACTATCATGTTCTCTGTCATAACATAGTCCATAAGAACGCAATCATCTCGATAGCTTCAAGAACATCATGTATTTCATTGGTGATATGCTAACTGTAACTGGTGAGCAGGAAGTAGCAAATATTTTACACACTTTAGTAAGACACATGCCTTTCAGAGGATGGGAGATCAATCCCATGAAAGTTTAGGATTCTTCCACATTGTGAAGTTTCTAGAAACAATGGGGTCAAAAGATGTCAGGAATAAGTGATGAACTGCTATATCTTGTACTTCATATTACAACAGAGACACAAGGTTTGGTGGACCTGTGGATTTTCAAGATAACACATATGGCACTTGGATATGCTGCTCTGACCCATTTATGCTGCCAGTTTTGAGATGCACCAGATCAAGGAATTCTCTGGATGTAGTACAAGCTGCTTTGCTTCTTAGAGTCTATGAATGAGAAGAGTCAATGGTTGTTATGGTTTGGATGTGAGGTGTCCCCCAAAAGCTCATGTATGAGACAATGCAAGAAAGTTTGGAGGAGAAATGATTGGGTTATAGCCTTAACCTAATCAGTGAATACTCTCTGATGGGATTAACTGAGTGTTAACTGGAGGCAGGTGTGCTGTGGCTGAAGGAAGTGGTTCAAATGTGGCTATGGGTATATATTTTGTATCGGGGGAGTGGAGTCTTTCTCTCTCTGCTTCCTGATCATCAGAGGAGCTACTTTCTTCAGCCATTCTCTTCTGCCATGATGTTCAGCCTTATTTCAAGCCCTGAGGAATGGAACCAGCCTTCTATGGACTAAGACCTCTGAAACCGTGAGTCCCCAAATAAACTTTCCCTCCCCTAAAGTTGTTCTGGTCAGATCTTTTGGTCACAGTGATAAAATAGCTGATTAAAACAGTGATAGAGAAAATATTTATATGTAAAGTATATGAAATACTATCTATAGCCTCTCTGCTGTAGAGAACTCTAATAGAATTACACAAAGATCCCCAGGTATTCAAGTAAGGCCTTTTTTGCTGACAGCTATTCTCTACTTGCAATGCACCTCTTTGCTTGTTACTAGTCTCTGGCAGACAGTGAATCCCTCGTAGTGTAATACAAAGTGACTGTGTGAGCAGAACCACCCACCGTGAACTGAACATTACCTCATTTACAAAATTACGCATAAGCAATATACATAAATATACTGTCAACTCAACTGGGCCACAGTACCTAGTAGTTGGTCAAATATTATTCTAGATGTTTCTGTGAGGGTGTTTTTAGATGAGAATTACATTTAAATTGGTAGAGTTTGAGTAAAGGAAATTGCCCTCCATAATGCAGGTGGGCCTTGAGCAATCAATTGTGAGCCTGAAGAGAACAAAGGACTGACCTTCCCCTAAACAATTCACCAGCAGACTGCCTTTGGATTCAAACTGCAACTCTTTTCTGATTCCCAGCTGGCTAACCTATCCCATCAGTTTTTGGATAAATTATCTGAGCCAATTCCTTAAAATGTACCTCTATATATGCACCTCCTGTTGGTTCTGTTTCTGGAGAACCCTGAAATCACAAGTAGACAGCTCAGACTCTTGGAACCTGCTCCTATTGCTCCACTACCTATCTTACAAAACACATGTCTGGTTTCGTGGAGAATCTGCTATCTAATTAATAGAGGAGAAAGAAAAAGAAACAGGCTTATTTTAAGAATATACAAGTATCAATCAGAAGTGGACAGATGGCCAGTGTCATTCCATCTGTATTCAAAGGTGGCTCTGAAAAAGAGTGGTGACGGGGACTCCTCCAGCAGGCAGCACGTGGGAAGCACATCATTCTTCCTGCAAATGTAAGGAGAAATAGCCTGGAGGACAGATTTACGTTAGTTTATACACGGAGACTCATGGAGTGGCCAATTGGTCAAGACCTCAACAAGATCAAGATGAGAAAATTAGTGGCAAGGAGGACTGGGAAGGGGTATGTGCATAGACTTCACTGAACAGGCACAGATAATGAAGATATGTACAAGCTACATGAACGCCTACCAGAGGGCATACCTGGCTTTAGCCACTGGAACTAAGCACAAACCAGTTTGCCCCACCCTCCCCTCTGGGACGGACTGTTATACTCTCAACAACACATAGCCAACAGCAGAGGTCAGTGTTGAGCTCCCAGTGTGGTATTATTCCCTGAGCTAAATAGCCAGCCACCTGGTGGCAGGTTGATGACACTGAATGCCTTTCATCATTGTGGGACATGATTTGTCCTTATATGAGTAGGTATATGTGCTACATGTTTTTGCTTTCTGCTCATATCAATATGCCAGAGCAACCATTACTTATAGAACACCTTGTCTATCACAGTAGATCACATTGCCTGTGACCAGGAAATAAATTTTTTGGGGGGGTGGGGGATTGAACTCAGGGGCACTCAACCACTGGGCCATATCCCCAGCTCTTTTTTTTTTTTTTTTTTTTTGTATTTTATTATTAGAGACAGAGTCTCACTGGGTTGCTAAGTGCCTTGCCATTGCTGAGGCTGGCTTTGAACTTGAGATCCTCCTGCCTCAGCCTCCCAAGTGCTGGGATTACAGGCGTGCACCACTGCGCCCAGCTAGTAAAGAAAGTGTAGCAGAGAGTTGATTCTAATAAAAATTAAATCTGTGTAGACTTTCTGCATGCTTTGTCATCCAGAAGCAGATGGTATGATTCCACAGTGGTATGGTCTGTTGAGGCTGTTTTGATGCCTGCCGGAGGTCAACATTCTAGAAAGCTAGATGCTATCCTACAGGACGTGGCACATACCTTAAACCTGAACAGCAGTATGTAGTATTGTCTCACCATAATAAGAATGCCCAAGTCTGGGAATGGAGGAGAGACGTGGAAGTGTCCTCTTCCTGTTAAATCTTCTTGAGGAATTTATGCTTCTGATCCCTACTTGGCTCAGTGAGTTTGGAAATCTTGGTGCACAAGGGAAAAACAAGGAAATATGGCCAAGATTCTGTTAAAGTAAAACCTAGAATTGCCCTCTACTTATCCCAGGCCTCTCATTCTAGTGATCCAACAGGCAGAAAAGGTGTTTGATCTGATTAACAATGAGAAATTGAGTTACTGCTACATAATGAGGGCAGAGAGGACCATGTACAAAATCAAGAAATCCACACGCCACCACTTAGTGTTCTCTTACTAGTTTACGGGTGAAAAATCAAGGCAACCCCAAAAAGGACAGAACCACCAGGGATGCTGATTATGAAGGAATGAGGGAAAAGAACCATGATCAGTTTAGGTGTTAGCAAAAAACAATGGAATATGTAATAAGTGGTAAAAGAAGGAAAGCTCTGATTGTTGGCTGGGGCATGATAAGCAGGTGTAGGAAATGGGGATTGTAGCAGCTTGCATGTTAATTACTTGATTCTCTTTCCTTGCCATTATCCCAAAACCTTGTATGAAGAGCATTGTGGCTAATATATTAGGTTTCAGGTTGAAGTATAATGTCAGCAACCTGTCATCATTCAGTAACAGATGATGGGGACTTTGCATGTCTGTGTTGGGGACACAAATTCTTCATCTGGACAAGGTGGGTGGTGAAGGGCAAAAAGTGCTAGGTGGTCTCTTTTCTCCACTCTGTGCCCTGTGCCTGGGGGTGGGATGGGGCGGGGACTGGCCTTTACAGACTAAGCCAAGGGGGTCCTTTGTCTTTCGCACCCACTGGGTTTGGCCAGTAAGAAGCACTGGCAGGAGATGGAAGGCAGAAGGACAATGAGGTCATTTTTTTTCCACCAGCTCCTTCCCACCAGGCTACAGGTCTGTGGCAGCATTCCTGTACCTAAGGGTCCAGCTTTCACTGCACAGTGCTTTATTCCCTGGTTTCTTGGACCCACTCTCTCATCTTGCTCCTTCTCTTCAGGCCTGTGGGTGGTAAAGGCTTCCCTATTCCCAAGTGCTTCTCAAACTATTGTTGATTTCTATTAACCAGCCTGTACTCTTATAAATAGTGCCTTAAAAAAAAAAAAAAAAAAAAAAAAAAAAAAAAAAAAAACCTCTTCTCTGTTACTCCATTTGAATCATCTATTACAAGCTTCTCTGCTGTAGCCAGGTTTATTCACGCTGAGTTTAGAATGGATCTTTTTTTTCTTAGATTGATGCCAGTCCCCACCTGTTCTTAGTGGGCCTGATTCGTATCCTGTGTAAAGATCTTCAGTCCCACACTTATTCAGACATCTTTTCACCAGTCTTCTGAATAGATGAGCAGAAAGTTGTTGAACAAGGGTCTCCAAGTCTAAACTGGCTCAAACACCAGCTTACTTGCTGGAGGGGTCTAGTGCATTTGGTCCCAGACACTAAAACATTTAAGAGGAATGTTCCAAACAGTGAGCAAACTGGAGAGCTGCAAATAGTTCCAGGCATGTATATGGGATGATCTCCTCGCCCTCTGGGGCAGCTGAGAACGGCCTGGAGCAGCTGGAGCAGCCTCACCTAAGGCTCACTGGAGGGCAGCCAGGAGCAGTGGGGTCTAATGGCATGCCCTGTGGTCCTGCAGGCAGTATGTACAACGAGCAGCATCCCACACCTGTTGCTCTGACTTCGCCACTTGGCCATGGACTTCAGCAGCCAGCCACAAAGTCTGCAGCTGCTATCACAGACAAGGAGCCCACAAGCTGCTGGAGGACTTTGTGTTCTATGTGCCGAGGAGCATGGCCCACAGCCCAGTGAAGGCCACTGGGGGTGGATGGGCGCTCTCAGCTGGCACAGCTTTGTCTGTTTTCAAACATATTGGGTATTCCTGTTGCAGTTTGGGTTAATATGCCCTTTAGTGGTGTCCAAGATAGTTAATGAAGCATTGCTCTCACAATGCATGTTTATCCTGAAAGTTAGAAACTCTTTTTCCAAAATAATTGAGGTGAAATAAAGTAGTTTGGATTTAAAATTCTATTCATATAGTCTCACACACAATAATCACCATTGTATTGCACAGAGGGAAAAAAAAGATATTGGATTCCTTAAATATAAATGTATAACAAACATATCTGCTAAATATAATCAAATGTACATATGTTATAAATTTCCTATATAAAATCTATCTATACACAGCTACATAAATATAAGTATTCGAATAATTGTAAAACATTGTCTTACAAGTTTTCACCTCCTGCTACAAAAGTGTCTCCTCTATTTACCCCAGTTTGTCATGTTACTAATAGGATCATTTTCTATGGTGCCATGTATGGAAAAGGTCACCACTCTGAGGCACCAGCATATTTCATTTCCCTGCCTTTGATACCTGCCACTCCTACAGTCTAATAGCACAAACCACAACTAAGGATTAAACACTGAACTGAACACCTACATTGAAAATTTCCCTAACATAGCTATAACTCTCAATAATCATAAGAGCAAACACAATTTCCCAAAGTGCCAAAGCAGTAAAACACATGCACACAAAATTTATGTCTTTAGAAAATTACCCTGATTGATATAAGAGCATGAATTGACCTAGGGAAAAGTGGTTGATTTTGAGGGGTAAAAGGAATAAAGTACCCAGAAAATGGTTAAAGTAAAAGTCAAACTCTAGGATCATGCATGTCACAGGGACTAGATTACATAGCCATAGTCAAAACCATCAGGACTGTGGCTAAAGTACCAGGATTCTCAGGTCCCCAGTTTCCAAGCCTACTAATAAAGAGGGAAAGTTTAA
Source organism: Tamias sibiricus (assembly GCA_025594165.1). Classification (NCBI taxonomy): domain Eukaryota; kingdom Metazoa; phylum Chordata; class Mammalia; order Rodentia; family Sciuridae; genus Tamias; species Tamias sibiricus. Next base: position 68,451,626 of record CM046669.1, on the reverse strand, counting down.
TAAAGGAAATTGGAAGTGAATAGCAATGTAAACGAATCAGACACAAAAGTAATGCATACCATGCGACTGCAATTTTACAAAGAATATAAAATCAGATGAAATTAATATGTGGTATTAGCTATTAGGAGAGTGGCTAACCTGAGGCGTGGGGTTGGGGGATGGCAAAGGAATTCAAGAGGGGTTTCTGGATTGTTGATAATGTAATGCTGCTTAATCTGAATGTTGCTTATACTGGCATTTTCTGATTGTGAAATTTATTAAGTTGTATACTTGTGATATGTACATTTTTATATGTGTTTGTTATACTCCAGTGAGAAAGTTTTAAATGAAATGGCAAAAGAGCTCGTACTAACCCAGAGACTTTGTAGCTAGTCACAGGTATAGAAAACAAACACAAAAATCAGGGACTGCCACTGACCATGAGCTCGATATGAAATAAAAAATTAGTGTTTTTTTAGAGCAAAGAAAGCAAAGTAGCCTGATAATTGGGCTGTAGCAAAGGACACTTAAGTGACTCATGGAGATTGGAGAGTAATTCTTGTATGATATGATGTAGCAACTCAAGTACTGATTAGAATAGAAAAATCGTTTTGATTAATGCCCTTTATGAAGGACATTGAAAATTAGAAAGAAGTCAGAGAAGAGCAATAGAGATGATTAAAGAGATGGGAAATAGGCCCTCAAAAAATGTTAAAAGTAACACATTTGGGGAAAATAATGGGTGCTAGTCCTCTTATCTTGATAAGTGGTAAAATGACTCCTTTCCCTTTCCCTCTATATCTTTGCTTTTTTTTCCCTCACCTTTATTTGCAAATAGACTGACAAAGACCCAAATAAGCCAGTTGATGCTAATTTATTGAGCAGATATGTCAATGTCATTCTAAAAGAAAAAAGATGTTTGGTCATTAAAAAGCACTTGCTAAAATAAGTGGGTTTCCTTAGCTTCATGAAAAGAAGGCTTGATTGACCTTAAAATAGCTTAAGATTTCGAGAAAGAAGTTTATCACTCAATTCTTCAGCTCAGTTGAAATAGAAGTAAATGATCTTACAAGAGATTTCAGTAAAACACCAGAAAGACTGGATAAACGAGTGAGTCACAGCACCTGGGGACACCCAGGAGGAGACCTGGGATATTTGGACTAGGCTAGGTTCTTTCTAACATCATAATTTTTATTATCTCCTGAGCAAGGGTTTGATTTTATTGTATTTATAACAACAACAGCTTCCATTTGTAATGCCTTATTGGTCTCCTCCAGGGGCACTTTTCTGCCCATTTGCCTCTGCTTAGAGCCCTGTTATTGAATTGGTGCTGCCAGAGGGAAATCTGCTGCTCCAAGGATGCCCTGAGGCAGCCGGTGGGCAGGCTCTGACCTGCAGCCCCTCTGCTCCCAGGGGGCTCGCTGGGCCTGAGGATGTAGGCAGGGAGTACAGACTGTCACCAGTCACCATGGTGACCTCACAGCCCGCAGCTGCTCTCCCTGCTATGGTGAAGGTGTCTGAATGGTTTCTGAGGCAGGTCAGCAGGCGGTGGGCAGCTCTAGCTGAGGCCGAAAGCCTGGGGAAGTCCTGGCCACTTGCTTAGTGGAGCCAGTCGCCCCTCCTGGGGCTCCCAGCAGAAGCCAGTTTTCACTGGAGAGCAGGTTTTGCCAGAACAGACGGAGAAATGCCTCTTGGCACTAATAGGCTCCTCTCCCCATGTCTCATTGCCCTGGGAAAGTCTCAGAGGCCTAGAAAAAAAGACCTCAGGGGAGGCCTTTCTTTTTTTTTTTTTTTCAAGTGAAAATGAATTATGAATTATGTAGAATGATAAGTTTGGTCCAAGACTTTTATCTCCTCGCTCAGCTGGTATTTTGTAACTGTTGTTCTTGGGAGACCTTTCAGAACCCTCCAGACCCAAACCCAAAGTTGCAACTGCCCTTCCTCCTAAAAAGCTGCTGGCCCTTGAGCTCCTCTTACTACCAACACCCTCTCCACCCATGTCTGCACATCAACCCCCTCACTACAAGCTGAAGGGCCAGCACGCTCTACCTGGCACCTGGCACCTGACACGCACAAAGCCGGGTCAGGGCCAGCGCCTGAGGGAGACTAACAGCTGGCAGGCCATCTCTCAGCTGGCCCTGCTGGGCCTCAGGGAGAAGGGGAAGCCAGCTCAGAGAGGGGGCTCTTGATGGGGAGTCTCCAGCAAGACATCTGCTTCCCTGGCCACGAGATCTGAAGGGCGGATACAGGGGCTGGGGGCGGGGGTGGCAAGACAGCCCCTACCAGGCAGCTTTGCCAAGCACCAGCTCCTACTCTAGGAGGTAGCCACAGCCCGTCCTTTTCAATGCCTGTTTCTTCTCCCCTCCCCCTCGTCAGCTGGCGTCTCAGGAAAGAGAAGTATCACAAGCAAACTGCAACGGAAAACAAAGCTGTCTGCTGGCGGCCAGCCCAGCCCATGCTGCTGCTCCTGAGACCTGCCCGGCCTCCTCCAGAGAACCCCACTCGGGGCCCATAGGACCTTCCCTGACATGCTGGCCCCCACCACAGGCAGCTGCTGGGCCCTGGCCAGGTGGGGGTAGGACACCTCCTTGCTCTTCTGGCCTAGTTTGACGCCTGTCAGATGCCAGGAGGACTGATGGGCTGAGGCATTGTAGGCCAAATGCCCGCCTTGGGAAAGGAAGGGACAGATGAGCCAGGGTTCTTGGGCTTGTCGTCTCACTAAATCAGTCTCACTAAATCACGAGTCTGGAGCCTCCCTGGCGGCTCCTAAAGAAGCAGCCCCTCCACTTTGTCAGTTTTTCTCTTCTCTTGGCTGATGCTCCTGGACACGGGAAGTTTCAATTCCTGTGAGCTGGGGAATTGGTTATAGAGTGACACCCACTTTAAGGACCCAAAGCCACTTATGAGATTAGTTAGAAGTGAGAAAGAAGCTCTTTACTCCCTGATCAGCATAAGGATTTAAAAATAAGTAAGCAAGCAGTTGTGGCCTTAGCCTCACCAGAGAATAGCTTATAAACTGATACAAAGGGGTCCAAATATTTATATTGCCCCAGGCTCCCTGGCAACCTGGAATTTTCCTTTCTCTAGGTATGCTGCTGATTGTGCTCAGGATATAAAAGCCACAATCTTGAGGGGGTAGGTAGCACTAAGGGTGACCTCCTGGCCCAGTCACCGAGAAGACATTACCCCTGATAATCAGAGGAAGCCATGTCTAAGAAAAGCACTGACCTGCTGGCTAAATAGACTGAAAAGGCTTTGTTCCCCCAGGAGATTCGTTATAGAGCAGAATGTAAGAGATGATCAAAGAAAAAATAAAGATAAAAAAGCAATGAAATCTCTCTTTTGCATCACCCTGTTCTTTCTTGGAAATCTTAGACCTCCCCAGGCATTGCCCTCAGTCCCTGGAAGCCGAGGGAAAGAACACATGATGCACGGCAGTGTGTCCAGTATGGTCATGGAAAGAACACTATCTGGGTGCCAGGGAACCAGGTGCTAATCACAGCATCCTCGGGTATGCGGCCTAACCCCCTGAACTTCTGTTTTCCTGCAAGATAACAATAAATCCCTGTCCTGCCCTGCCTGCCTCATGGGATGGTTGTGAAGAATAAATGGGACAAGAACCAAGAAAGGGCTTTGAGAAATTGAGTCTCCCTTCTGAGTACGGTGGCCATGAGCCATCAAAGCCTGGAACATGGGGAAAGACTGGGGATAGAGGAAGCAGATATGACATCGCCCCCACTCCCTTCAGTCTCAGTGTCCCTTTGTCTTCTCTATATTGCCCCTGTGTGCTGAATTTTGTGGTCTCCTCCCCACCAAATTCATATGTCAAAGTGCTAACCTCCAGTACCTCAGAATGTGACTAAATTTAGAAATCGGGCCTTTAAAGAGGTAATTAAGTTAAAATGAGGTCAGTAAGGTGGACCCTGGTCCGATATGGCTGGTGTGTTTATAAGAGATGAGGACACAGGCACATGCAGAGACCACCATGTGAAGCCACCAGGAGAAGATGGCCAACCACAAGCCCAGGAGAGAAACCTCAGGAAACTAACCCTGCCCGCTGCTTGACCTTGAACTTCCAGCTCCAGAACTGTGAGGAAATGAATGTCTGTTGTTTAAACCACCCAGTCTCTGGTCCTTTGCTATGGCAGCCCAGCAGCCTGAGCAGAAGAAACACACCCTTCCTTGCCTTTCAGGTGTTCGAGTCACTGCTCCTATAGCCAACTCTAGGAAAGCACCTGAGAGCCAAATTCTGGAAGCCTGATCACTGCGCTCTCCCCAGACAAGGCAGGGCATGTCTGGTGCACAGACATGGGGGGACTTTCCATCTTAGGTGTCCTCCTCAGACATTCAGGACAGCAGGAAGGCTGCTCCAGTGTATCCCAAACATTTGTCCTTATGTAGCTGCTGCTATCACCCAGGCTGACTGATAAAAATACTGATTCCTGAGCTCATCACAGGAATTCTCAGGCAAGAGGCAGGTCTGAGAATCTGTGCTCTTAGCACCTAAGGACTTGAGCATGGCCAGGCTCAGGAATCACTGACCCACTTGCCATGGTGTAAGGATGTCCCTGCATTTCCTAGATCTTATGTGTGGGTGATGATGATAGTCAGATATTAGCAGAGCTCTCAGAGGGCACACCTGGCCAACATACAAATGCCCACCAAGTCTGTGGAGAAAACCTCTGAAGCCCCTTTTGTGATGTGTCATGGGCCCTTGTCTCAGAGTCGCTATATTTAATGAAGCCCGGTGAAAAATGATTTCTTCTCAGAGTCACAAATCACAAGATATTGAAGCTAAAAGTCTCTGTTAGAGGTGGTGGAGTTCAAGCCCCTCCAATTACCTGTAAAGAGACCCCAGTGGTGAGGGGTGGAGTAAGCTGGTCCAGACCACATGACTGGCTGGAGCTGGGGCCAGGCCTGTGTTTCTCCATTTCTTGTTTCCTTCTTGCTTTCCCAAGGGCTTTATTAAACATCGTTTCTGTTTCTGAACATGAACTCAACAGCAAAGACAACAAGACTGTAAGGGCTACTGAGAGCCTGCATGACAAGCACCTCAGATGCAGTATCTCATTTAATCATCCCAATCTCCCTGCCACACTAGACAGACCTTCCCCCAAGTCACTCAGACAAGAAAGGTGGAGTTTGGAACCACCCAGGTCTGTCTAACTTCAAGTCCCAGACAGCCATAATGAGATGCCTGTACTTTCTTAAGAGCTGGGAGGAGCTGGAGGAGACCCAGGGACTCTACTGCTGGGCTGACACCCCAAGAATTTATCATATTGTCTATGCAGCTACAGCTCAGCCCGGTCAGGAGTCTTCCTGCCCCACCTCATGGCCTTCTGGCTTCACAGACTCTGGGCTGGGCCAGCAAGAGACAGTCTGGCTTTCCCAATGGCCCTTCTATCTCTCCTGGAAGCTCTCAGATGAAATAAGCTGGAGTGTCAGGAACCAGGGCGGCCCTGGCCGAGGAGAAGACAGCTCCTGTCCTGACACCTCGACCTCCTGTTACTTGTCTAGAGGGTAGCCTTCTAGACAAAGAGAATGGCAAGTGCAAAGATCCTGTGGTGTGAGCAGAACAAAGGATGAAAACTGTAATATGAGATGAAGTCAGGCAGGTGTGGGGGCAGGGGTGGGAGACAATGCATGCAGAAGAGCTCCTGGACCATTTGGCAGAGGAATGCCAAGATCTGACTTTTTGGAGAATAATTCTGGCTACTGTGTCAAGCAAAGACTGAAGGAGGGCAAGGGCAGAAGTCTAGAGACAAGGCAGGAGGCTGTGGTCATTCTGGGGAGGTTTGGTGCGTCCCACCCCACAATGGGGGTGATAAGGAGTGGTGGAAAATGAGGGTAGTGTCAACATCAGCTGTTGACTGGCTGGTAGAACTTGTTTCACTTCCTTCTCACCCCGTGCCCCTCACACTCATTCATAGACACACCCCAGCCCCCAGACCCACATTCTCACCCTCGTGACAGATCCTCACCTTCCAGATCTTTTCTGACTACATCCCAGTTTCCAAAGCCCCTGTACTGTCACAGGGAGTCAAATCCAACTCTGATATTTACCAGCAGGAAAACCCTGGGCAAGTTATTTTCTGCCTCTGATGCCATTTTTAACTGCAAAACAAGAAAAGTGGTCATTTTTTCTCTTGAGGGTTATGAGAATGGTTCTGGTACCAGATGTGTGGAGCACATGGCAAACACTTCGATCCTGCCATGGACCTGCTCCCAACCACAGCGGCATCCTGGAGACCTTGATGTGGGCTATACTTGCAAACAGCCAGCACACACTGATCAGCAACCTCATATTCAGTGTTGACCACGATGGGACACAGAGCTGATGTGACTCCATGTGCCCAGACCTAGTAACGAGCTTGCTTCATGGTCTTCCTGGGTCTTGGGCAGGAAGACGGAGGCGGCCAAGATCTAGCTGCAGAGGAAGGAATGGACAGCAGACACCAGACACAGCATCCAGGGCAGTGGGAGAATGTGAGGCCTCTGTTGTGGGGAGACAGTGCTGGAGCCTGGTCCCGGGCCAGTGGGCCTTAGCTCTCAGCGGATTCCCTCCACCAGGCTGTTTTCTGCATTATTTTGTCCTAGGCCTTATGGTTCTCAGCCTTTAGACCTTCCCAACTCTGTCCTTTGGCAAGACTGAAGGGGGTTTGGGGTGTCTTTCTGTTTTCCTCCCTGAGTGTGGGTTGCAAGGTCAAAATCATCTGGTTAGAATCCCCCATAACATTTGTGAGCTGTGTGGACTTGGATAAGTCACTTAACTTCTTTGAGCCTCCAATTCCTCTTCGTGAACCGGTGTGGTTGATATTAGTGCTCACTGCATGGAGCAGTTGTGGAATAAAATTAAGCTACATATACAAAGCACCTCTCCCACATCTGCCTCCCAGTAAATGCTCAAATGACACAACATCATTAAAATGAGTATCATGTAGACTCTCAAGACTTTCCACTCCTACTCTGTAAACAAAATGAGGATGAGAATGAAAAGACACCTTATCCCACTGATGACCAAAAAAGGTAAATAAGTTTGTGTCCTTTGACTTGAGATTGAGGTTCCCAGCTTTTGCAGAGAGTACCTACTTTTCCCGTAGTTAATGCTCTCTCACAGAAAAGGCAGGTGGCCAATGCTCAGGAAATTGTTCCGTTACTTCCCATGATTTTCCTGAAGGATTTGCCTTTGGGGGTCTGCAACAAACTCAGAGTGTGTGCAAATCTTTCTCCCCACTGCTGAGAGGCTGCAGGTCTCCAGCCTCTGAGGGCCAGGCTTCCCTGCACCCTAGGCAGCAGGCACTTTCCACAGGTCTGTGAGCCAAGGAGCTGTCTCAGGGCTGTCTGGGTGGGTGCTAGGGGATGAAAGAGACAATAGAGAACAAGCTCTGGGGACATTTTCTTTTCTAAAAAGATCTTCATGTCCACCCTAATTGCAATTTCAGGTCGGCTTCAGTTTCAGACTCAGCCTCGTTTGCCGAGTTGGCTGAAGAGTGCCGTTTCTGGCCTACTTCTTACTCCTCCTTTTTCTTGGCCAGACACGGGCAGTTCTAAATTGACAGGGAAAAACACAGCTCTCCAAATTATTTTGAAGTCTTGTGTAGGATTATTATGGGGCTTGGGACAAATCCCAAACAGGCCTCAGCTGCTGTGGATGCCAATCTGAACTAGCACCTCTCAACTTCCCTCCTTTACCTGTTTGTTGACTGTTAAGGTTTGGAGCTTAAGTGTCCCCCAAAGGTGCAGGTGTTGAAGGCTTCATTCCCAGCAGATAATGCTGTTGGGGGCAGGGGTGGAAACTTTAGGTGGTGGGGCCCAGAGGGAAGAAGTTAGGTCTTTGGGAGTCAAGCCCTTGAAGGGGATATTGTAGGGACCCCAGCCTCTTTCTTTCCCATTTTGCTTTCTGGCTGCCATAAGAAGCTTTGCTCCTCCATGTGCTCCCTACAAAGTGGTGGAACAAACCAACCATGGACTGAAATCTCTGAAACCATGAGTCAAAATAAACATTTCCTTTTTACGTTGATTTTTCTCAGGTATTCTGTCATAGTAATGGAAAGTGACTAATGCACCGATTACAAATGAATTCCTTTTCCTCAGACTTTCCAGGCTGTTCCACAAACCAAGGACCACATGAGGTCCAGAATCAGGCTGGGTTGCTTGGTAGGAAGACTTGTGGAAACTAGAGACCTCCCCCTAGAACTGGACTAATCCTCCAGTTTGAAAGACCTTTTTTTTTTTTTTTTTTTTTTTTTTTTTTGTGGTATGGGGGATTGAACTCAGGGGCACTCAACCACTGGGTCACATCCCCAGCCCTTTTTTTGTATTTTATTTAGAGTCAGGGTCTCACTGAGTTGCTAAGTGCCTCGCCTTTGCTGAGGCTGGCTTTGAACTCGCGATCCTCCTGCCTCAGCCTCCCAAAGTGCTGGGATTACAGGCGTGCACCACCGTGCCCGGCTTGAAAGACCTTTTATTGTACTCACCCATGAAAAAGCAGTAGGGCTGTACCAACCATATGGGAATGGAGAATGGGGAATTTGCAGGGTGGAGATGAGTTCTGAGTGATAGAGGATATGTGGAACAGGATCAAGCATAGAGATGGAAACAACACAGCACATCTGATAGGCAGATTGGTTTCATTAGAGTCATGTTCCATGTCTCAGATTGTTTTCAGTACTTCAAGGTGAAACCAGAAACCATCTTAGGTTTTAAAGCACAGAAGTAATGGGGAAAGCACATTTTTTTCAAGGGTGAGAATGGGAGGAGATTCATTTTACTACAAGGCTCACAAAACTTAGCTGAAAGATACTCCTCAGAAGTACATTCCCGTCCCTTCATCTTTCCATAAAATTTAGTATTGCAAAATTGATGTATTTCAAATGGGTCCATTTTCTACTTGGTACAGTTCATGTGTCTGTGTGATGACAGCCAAAGGGAAAAATGCAGTTATTTAAAATTATGAGAAAGCCAGGGATGGTAGCACACACCTGTAATCCCAGTGAACAGGAGGCTGAGACAGGAGGATCTAAAGTTCCAGATCAGCCTCAGCAACCTACCGGGACCCTTTCTCAAAACAAAAACAAAACAGGGGCTGAGGGTGTAGCTCAGTGGTTAGGCGCCCCGGGTTCAATTCTCAGTACCTAAATAAATAAATAAGACTTAAAATAAAAATAAATAAAATTATGAAGGAAAACAAACCTGGAATGCAAAAATCCCAGACCAGTATATCCCATGTCAGTGCTCTCGAATATTAACACTGGAGACAGGTCCTAGGTGAGAAGAATTTTATCCACTGGAAAAGAAGACTCTAACCTCTACACCATAATAAAAGGGTTAACTAACTTTATTCTCCAGGTTGCCAGAAGATTGAGGGTGGGGGGAGGAATCACTAGGTGCCGGCTGCCAGGTTTTGTTAGGAAAAGAAGACAGCGGAATTGTGAAGTCTGTGGGTCATCTTGGGAAATGTGTATTACCATGACCTTTAGAGATAACTGTATCCTGATTGGCCAGCTGTGCTGCCCTCTCCCCAGGGGTCAGGAGGGTCATAAATACAGAAGAAATGGAAAGGCAGGTAATCATCAAACCGGCATAGTACTGGGTGCTGGGAAGGGGGAAGGGAGGACGCTTCATGCTTGCTTTAAGTCCCTTCAGTTGGCTGGATCATAATCCCGGTGGAGTGTGCAGGCCGCAGAGAAGGCGGAGGGTGGGGTGGGGTGGGGTAGGGTAGGGTGAGGTGGGCGGGGCTAGAGTGGGATAATGACAGCTGACCTGCGTGCCTAGTGGGTGTCCCCTGTGTTCTCCGGCAGGACAACAGGTGAGGGCGGGGACGGGGTTCTGGGAGAGAGCGGAGTTTGAGAACCCCGGGTGGAGGCAGGGCTAGAGGTGGGGGGCTGCGTGCCTGTGTGGACAGATTTATGGGGCAGGTGGCCTAAGAAGCCGTGGCTGTCCAGGCGGGCGATGACGGGTCTTCACGGAGGCAAAGGCGTTTCTGCTCCGTAGACAAACGGCCCGAGCCCACTGAATCAGTTCCAGGCAGGCACCGCAGGGCTCCTCCCTCCAAGGGCTCGGTTGTGTGGCCGGGAATGCGGCTTCGTTTCGCGCGATATTCATCATAGTCTGCTGCCGGCAGCCGCGGCCGGGAAACCTCGCGCGTAATACTAATGCATTTGGGAGGAAGCACAGGTCCGAGAGCGCTGCAAAGTGACAAATCACAGCGAAGCCTCGGGGTGGGACCGCTGTGGCTTTCAGCCTCCGAGGCGCCGCCGGGCATCTGGAGGCGGGGCGTATCCGGCGTTCTCTGACGGACGGCACCGGTAACCACGGTAACCACGGCGCCCCCCCCCCCCCGCCTCTCCGGCGGGTCTCCTCGCCTCGCCGCGTCCCCGCCTTCCCGCATTCCCATTGGCCGTTTGCCCCCCGGTCCTCCCACAAAGCCACCAATCATCGGTCGTATTTCCTTACAAAGGGTAAAGAGACACCTCCAGGCAAAAGCCGTGCAGTGCTGGAGAAACCAGGCTGATGGCTTAATTGAGGTTAACGTAAACTCCAATCAGAGAGGCAAAACGCTAACAGCATTACCTAATCATGTATACTTAAGGGAGCACTACCAGAGCCCGAGCGGCCCTAATAACCAACCCTGGCAGGTTCCTATGGCGAAGAGCCATCAGATGATGCCTATCCTGGCTATCTAGATTCTGTGTCACATCCCATCTGGGTGTTCTTCAACCAAGAAGGACTGGAGTATTTTTTAGGAGCTTCAGAGTCTGAGTCACCCCCTGGAAGTTAACACTGTTTAGCTTTCAGGACTGAGCCATGAAACAACGACACTTTGCTTTTTTCTTTAACTCTGCAGAGAAAGAAATAGCTGTCTCATTCCCCTTTACTGGAGGGGGAAAATCAATAGGTGTTTAATCTGCAAGGGAGATGAATTTCCCATCTAACCCAAAGAGATGTGGGACAGCTCTGGGCTGAAGATTGATAGAACTGTCAGATGTCAGGCCGGCAGGAGCCATAAATAATCCAGTCGGACCCCTTGGTTTTACAGATGAGCAGCCAGACCCAGAGACGCAAGGGGACTTGCACAAGGCTGCCAAGCTGTCAAGAGCCTGCATAGAAATCAATGCCCTTTCTACTATACCAAGTAGCTTTGGCTTCTTGCTTTCCTAGGGGGACTTCAGTTTTCTATGTCTCCCCTCCCTCTTTTTCTTCCTCTCACAATGTCCAATAATAATCAGCAATGTGCAAACCCAGCCCTCACAACCTCAGAGACAAGGACCAAGCTGAATTTTCTGATTCTAGCAAAGGTGGATTCCTTGAAGAAAGTTGCCTTCAAGTTGGCCACAATCTGAAGCTCTGAAGTCTTGTGGTTCTACAGCCTGCAGGCTTTGACTCTGAAGGTTACAGCTGATTTCACGAACTTTTAAAACCTTAAGGACAAGAGTGATGAAGAATTAGGTTAGTATGTCATGACTGGTGGCCAGCTTCTCTTACTTCCCAAATGACCCAAACCCCACAACACAGAACCTGCTGGGCTTGGTATCTGTAAAGACATGCAGCCACCTGACCATAGACTTCCTCATTTTACCAAATCCTTCTCATTCCCTGTACCTGCTATTTGGATAGCATCCTGTACCCTAGCATTAAACATTTATTGAACGCCTATAATCTCCTCAACTGATGTAGGTATTCATCAAGTTTGCAAAGAATAGTTGTCCTCAGAGACTGACCGTAAAATTGGTCAGGCAGAGCACCTGTATTTAAGGACACCCAGAAAAAGCCTAACTGAAAGGTTCACACACACTCACTACTCAGTTCAAATGAGGTGTCATCAGTGTTAATGCTCAGGCCTTGGCAACTGGGAACCCCTACCAACAAAACTACTAGGGACCTCAGGTGCCTCTCAACCCTTTCAGAGCTCTCTCACCTGTTCTCATTGAGTCTTCTTAGGTTCTTTTTCTGTAGTCTCATATGACCTAGGGCCAGAACAGTCATTTAAAGCCTCCATTTCACCATTGCCACTGACAGCTGTGGGGATCAATATCCCCTCGGGATCCCTCCCATTATTCTGAGGCTATTTCATGTTTCTTGGTTATCCTAGGAATGAGCTTCTTTTATTGTATTGTTATTTTTTATTATTATTATTATTATTATTATTATTATTATTATTTTAGTACCAGGGATTGAACCCAGGGGTGCTTAACCACTGAGCCACATCCCCAGCCCTTTTTATTTTTTTTTTTTTGAGACAGGGTGTTGCTAAGTTGCATAAGGCCTTGCTAAGTTGCTGAGGTTGGTTTTGAACTTGCAATCCTCCTGCCTCAGCCTCCCTAACTGCTGGAATTACAGGTGCAATCCACCAGCTCAGAACTGCTAAACTTCAAAAGAACACAAATGTGGTTTTGCTGTGCACACCCCCTGCAATGGAGACACAATGGGTCTTATGCAGTGTTCTATGAGTCCTGCTGTCAACAGGCCAAACTTAGTTCCATTTCCTAAGGGACACCAGTTATTCTCTCTGTTCCCCTGAGGGTATTTAGTTATTATGTCAATCCTGATTTTAAAAAAAGAGAGAGAAGAACTAAAATGACTTTAATGCATTTTTTTCCTATACTATACAAGGAAGTCCAAAAGAGTGCACTCCAACATTAATCAGTACTGGCTCCATTTAACCAGTAATTTGAGCACCCACCCTGTCCCGGCACTGGGGATGCATTAGTGGACAAGACAAGAAAGATGATAGTCATGCTTCATGGAGCCTATAGATTCTAGGCTGTAGTGAGAATTACAGGCAGTGTTTCCCAGAGTAGGATAGTTCAAGGCCATCAAATTGGAAGTAAAAGAACAACAAGTGTTAGGGGTGAAAGAAGGTGAAGCTGGAGAGAGAGCCAGAGCCAGATCTCACACAGCCTTATAATCAAGTATAAGAAGCTGGAATTTTATTTGCAGCTTGAATAAAAAGTTTTAAGCAGGGGAGTGGCATGACCTGATTGATATTTATGAACACCATTCTGGCTGCTGGATGACTAATGGACCTCAGTATTATCTAAAAAGGAATCTTCAAAGAATGAGGAGGAGAAATCCATTCAGTTGTCTTGAGAAGATATTCTACTTCTAGATTTTAATTTGCTGCAGGAAGGGACATTGGTACTGGTTATCTCCCCCAATGTAGCTTGGGGTATAGTTGCTTTTTGGTCTTCAGGTTTATAAATAAGTCTCTTATTACCCTATTAGAATGAATCAATCAGTCCCCCAGAAACTCTGAGTGAATGGGTAAAATTGAGTTTCACCAAAGTGGTGAAACAAAGTCCTGCCTATTGTAGGATCCTATGAGCAGTAGGTCAGAGCCATCTAAAAACTCTCCGAGCTGCAGCCAGCCAGCCATCTGTAATAAACCATTTTCATGTTTATTGAATGAATTAATAGATGAATGAATGAACATATGAAAATACAAGGGCTGGTTGATTGGCTAGATGGACATAACCTAGATAGAAAGAACCCAGTTGGACCAGAGACAAAAGTGGAAGCAGGACACCATGTTGTTCTGATCCTCAAGGCCTCATCTTGCACAAAAGTAGGGCTGTTGGGTGCCAGCATGATAGGGGGCAGTGCCAAAGGCCCATCAGACCAATCACTGAACCCCACTCCCAACATGCCTCTTTGTAACCAAACACAATGGGCATGGGTTCCGTTCTCAGTGAGTCAAAGCTGCAGTTAGAAGAGTGAGGAAAGTGTTATTTTGCAGCAAGTGAAAAGAACACCAGATAATTTTCAAAGTAGTGTGTCCCAGAAAAAAGAAAGCAAGGGGCTTTTATTGGAGAAATACATGCACATTTCACATAGGAAAGGCTGGTTATCACATGCAGTGGCGGGCACACTCCTAAGCATGCTCAGTTGTCAGTTGGAGATTATACGTTGAATTTTTTTTAAAGGTGGGTGGGAGCACCTCCTGGGCAGAAAATTTATATTATAATGAGCAAAGTTTTCTTCTAGGCCACCTAAGAAATGAGTCAGAGTGACTCAGTGATTTTGACTGGTTCCTTGTAAGTTTCTTTGGAGGACTTTATCTGAAACAAACAAACAAAAACTTTGAAGGAGCATAACAGTAATTTAAAGGGACAGCAGCTTCTTCCCACCCACACTACACAAGCATAGGTGATTGCCCCTGAAAGAACCTGCCTACTAGCTAACACCTTCAGAAAGGAATCCAAGGCCAAGTGCAAATGCATGTCTGAGGTTATCACCTTCAACCAGGAGATCCCCATCTGAATTCCTGTGTCAGGTCAATCATTCACTTAGCAGGGCTCTGATGAGCCTCCAGACAGAGAAGGTGACCTGATAGAAAGTACTATCCCTATTCAGGGAGAGCAAGAAATGAAGAACAAGATGCCACCATGTTGCTATGAATCCCCATTGCTTAGGAAACCTGGCTTTTCTGCTTCTAGTGGAAGTCCCACTCTGCTCTCTTAGCAAAAGGCTGAAAGAGCCAATAACAGACCTTGACACAGGGCCTGAAAGCAGTCTTCAAGGGGTTGTTTTGTTCTGCAAGGTCTCCACTGGAGACAAATGTTTTCCACATGGCCTGAGAGGAGGAGGCTTCTTTCTACTCACTTTTGATCCTCAGACATTGCAGGATGTAAACAATCATCATCCCACAGACAAGTTTCTAGGATCAGAAGTCTCTCACTGAGTTCCCATCCCCACCTCTGAGTGGGATGACCACCTTCCCACACCATCCTGCACCTGACTGCTGCCCAGCAACCAGAGGGCCACGTGCCCGAATCCCCAGGGAGCTTAACCTCACAGAAAGGAAGGAGCAGAAACATAGGCTGCCCCTGTGTTGGTGCACAGGCCGTCATCTGTGGACATGTAGGCTTCCGCCTAAAACAGTCTCCTCCAGGGCTCCTGGGTCCCATTACTGCTCCCAGACAGACCAACTAACAGATGAAATCAGATTAAAACAAACCCCAAACTGGGGGAAAACACTCTCATTGCTGCTGATGGACAAGTCAATTATTACAATCTCTCTGTAGGAAAACTGTAACATATGTAAATAAATAAGAATAAATATTCTCTTAAATAAGCATATTGATTTAAACATCTGATTTAACATTCCCACTCCCAGGAATCTATCCCTAGGAAATAAGCTGGGTTGTGGTAAAGGATTTACACACAAGATACTTACCACATCTTGACAGACTTTATGTAATATTGCACTTTTTCTATCAATAAAACATATCACGTTGAAATCAAAATACTCTATTTCTTTCAAAAGGCATTATTTTATTATTGATTAAATTAAATTAAATATCACATTAAATATCACATGACTTGAAGGAACAGATGCCATAGTATTTTTTTTAATATTTTGAAAGTTAAGTAACATAATATGGAAAGTTGCAAAAAATTCCTAACTCATCTTTATATTTATTTATTTATTTTGCAAAATTTGCTACAAGATACACATCCAAGCTTTGTGTAGATGAGAGATTTTTTGCTCATTCTCTATGTCCTCAAAAATATTTTAAAAAATTCCATTGCATATTAAAAGCTGTATTTTATAAACTGAACCATATCACTGATATTCACTGCAGAATTTGGATCCTCCAGCTTCCAGTTCTTTTCTATAGCAGTTTGCCTGTAAATTAATTTCTATTGCAGTGTAAACTACTAGCCCATATTTTTTGAGCACTTACTATGTGCTAGCCAGAGTTTAAGCACTTCACATATATTAATTCACTTACTTTTGCCACTATCCCTCATTAGTCTCATTAGTACAATTATTGAGTACAATTATTATCCCCTTTCATAGGCAAGGAAACTAAGGCACAGGGGTTAGGTGCTGTGGTTTGGATATACTTTGTCTTCCAAGGCTTCATGTGTTGAAATTTAATCCCCACTGTGAGGCACTAAGAGGGTAAAAACTTTAATCCAAGCCTGGTGTTTAGAGGTGGAGTCTTTGGGAAAATAGATAAGGTCATTAGAATGGAGCCCCCATGAGTTTGATCCTGGTACCTTTATAAGAAGAGAGGGACACTAAGGCAGTATGATCCGAGTTTAAAGCCAGCCTCAACAACTTAGAGAGGCACTAAGCAACTCAGTAAGACCTTGTCTCTAAATAAAAGATAAAAAAATAAAATACGAAAAAATGTGAACTCCCTGTCTGTTGCCCTGTGATGCCCTGTGCCACCTCAGGAAATTGCCAGTCAGAAAGCCATCATAAGATATGATTTTTTTCGACCTTGTACCTCCCGAACTGTGAATCAAAATGAAACTCTTAACTTTATAAAGTTGCCTTCCCCTGGTATTTCCTCATGGTAATAAAAAATGTATTAATACATTACGTGACTTGTCCAAGATCTTGTACTTAGCAAGAAATAGCGCTGGAATTTGAACCATAGTAATCTGGGTCTGGGGATGCTGCTATTCTGTCCATGGTGCTACACTGTCAGCTTTGTGATTATGTTCAAGAATCTTCCTATCATGGTCAAATCCAGTGGTCAGGTTGAACTTATACCTTCATTATTTTTAAACTGTTTGCTATCGTTTGGATCCTAAAATATCCCCAATGGCTCATGTGTTAAAAGTATGGTCCCCAGGGTGGTGCTGCTAGATTGGAAGATAATGCAGCCTTTAAGAGGCAAAGCCTTTAGGAGGTGTTTGGGTTATTGGGGGCACATCCTTGAAGGGGATGGTGGCACCCCTATCTCCTCCTTTCATTCTTTTGCTTCCTGGTCATGAAGTAAGCAATTTTGCTCCAACATGAGCATGTGCTGCTACCTCACCACCAGCCCAAAGCAATAATGCCAGCTGATCATGGAGTGGAACCTCCAAAAACCATGAGCCAGAATAAAGCTTCTCTCTTTATAAATTAATCATTTAAGGTATTTTGTTATAGTGATGGAAAGCTGACAAATTTACCGTTATTAAAGACATCATTCGCTGGGCACGGTTGCTCATGCCTGTAATCCCAGCACTTGGGAGGCTGAGGCAGGAGGATCGCAAGTTCAAACCCAGCCTCAGCAGTGGCAAGGCACTTAGCAACTCAGTGAGACCCTTTCTCTAAATAAAATACAAAAAAGAAGGTCTGGGGATGTGGCCCAGTTGTCAAGTGCCCCTGAGTTCAATCCCTAATACAAAAAAAAAAAAAAAAAAAAGAAGAAGACATCATTCATTGTTGAGAATATACGTCCTTCAATTGTCCTTCCCATAATGGCTTACAAATGCATGCTTACTGTGTTTCATTTTGAAAACAAAATTTAGCAAATGTCACAACTGAATCATGTTGGAAACCTGTACTTTCTTCCAACTATGTGGAAAAAAACTCCCCTATTGCATTATGTAGTCTAATATTTGTTTCTTCAAATATTCAGCAACTGCTTTCTATGCATATCAGTAGTATTTTATGACAAAAAGTCCATCCCCATATTTTTCCCATGGGTTATTTTGCCCAGTTTTATTACAGAATGTGGCTTCTAAACATTTATCATTTTAGTAAAAATATTTAAGTGCTACAACATTGCATCACTTTAAAGATTGGTAGGAAAATGTTGAGATTTGTCTGTACAGTCTCCATATTTTGTTTTTTAATGTCTTGCCTGTGGGGACATTCTCATTCTCTTAGATCTCAAGGTACAACATACACTTAGGGAAAGACCATAATGAATGAAGTGTCTCTATACCTGTGATTCACATAATCTTCCCAAGATTTTAATATATTTTTGGCTAATTTCTTTTCAGGTCTGATTATATTGTTGCTTTTACATCTAATGATAATTGTGAGGAGCTCATACTGGAAGTTGAAGAAGAATCCACTCTACCATCATGTTCTCATCTCATGCTCTGCATTTTCTTTGCAGGAAACTTTTCAAGCCACCTGTCCATTTTGTGAGGATTGTTAGTTAAAAGAATATATTATGGCTGGATATAGAGGTGCTTGCCTCTTATTCCAGCAGTTAGGGAGGTTGAGATAGGAGGGTTGCAAGTTTAAATTATCTGGTGTTCTTTTCACTTACTAATTGCTTCAGCAATTTAGTGAGGCCCTAAGCAACTTAGTGAGATCTTGAATCAAAATAAAAATAAAAGGGCTATTTGGGATGTGTCTCATGATTAAGTACCACTGGGTTCAATCCACAGTGCCATAAAATGAAATAAAAATATTCTGAAAGTTCCTTTCGCCAAACACTAAGAAATTGCAGTAAATTGAAATTTGCTAAAAGCAAAAAAAAAAAAAAAAAAAAAAAAAAAAAAAAAAAAAAAAAAAATTATGCTGGTGTTCTATCGAGTACTGTGCCTCCCCTACCCAGGACCCCACAGGTACCACAGTGTTATGATTTAGATCTTTATTGTCTCCCCCCCAAATTCATGTGTTGGAAGAAGCATGGTTCCCAATATAATAAATAAGTTTCAGCATTTGGGTTTTAGGCAATGTTGGCTTTGACCTCATCAGTGGATTAATCCAGTGAGTGGATTTAGCAGTTTAGCAAATGCCACAACTGAATCATGTTGAAACCTGTACTTTCATCCAACTATGTGGCAAATTAATCCACTTGCTAGATTAATCCACCAAGAGCCTCATGGATT
Organism: Tamias sibiricus; assembly: GCA_025594165.1. NCBI lineage: Eukaryota > Metazoa > Chordata > Mammalia > Rodentia > Sciuridae > Tamias > Tamias sibiricus. The sequence continues at coordinate 68,433,074 of CM046669.1, read as the reverse complement.
ACTAGATGGTAATTGTAGGGAGGTGGGGAGTGGCTGAAGGAAGTAGGTCACTAGGGCATGGCCTTGGGGATTATATCTGTCCCTGTCCCTTTCCCTCCCTCCTACCCCACCCCCACCCTGCCACTCTCTAGCTCTATCTCTCCTTTATGGTTGCTGGGAGATGAACAGCTTTCTTTCACCACACTCTTCTGTCATAATGTTCTGTCTCACTCAGGCCTAGAGCAATGGAGTCAAATGTCTACAAACTGAGACCTCTGAAATTGAGCTCAAAATAAACTTTTCATCCTTCAAGTTGTTTTTGTCAGGCATTTTGGTCACAGTGATGAAAAGCTGCCTAACACATTCAGGTACATGAAGAGTGGTTGTAACACCAGTGTGGAACCAAGTATTAAAATATCAATCAAGCTTAATTTATTTCTTATTTTTGGATAAAAAAAATAAGAAAAGGAAATTGTAATGTTTTCTTCCCTAACTCTTTGTATCATCTTGCATGCTCCTCACATTGAGGACAACAAGGGAATACTTTGCAGTCATTAGAAATTATATTTTGAGGCTCAGTGGTAGTGCGTATGCTTAGCATGAGCAAGGTCCTACTTTCAACCCAAGAACAAAAAAAATTATGTTTATAGAAGATTATATATAAGGACATGGGAAAACATTTACAAAATATTGAATGGGAAAAGTTAAATTCAAAACTTAACTTTTAAATTTAGGAAATTCTGTAGAAAAGAAATATACACATAGATATCATTTATTTATATAAATGGCAGGAAGCAAATAAAAATGTTTATCTAACAATACTTCATGTATATCATCACCTGTGCTAATCTAGCACACTGTTTTGGCCCATTTTCTATTGATATAACAAAATTCTTGAGACTAGTTACTTTGAAAGTAAAACAAGTTTATTTTGCTCACAATTTTGGAGGCTCACAGTCTAAAATTGGGCATCCCCATGGGTTTGGCTTCTGGTGAGGGCCTCGTGATGGATGGAATCACAGTGGTGGGAGAGCGTGCAGAAGGAGCTCAAGGGTCAGGTTTACACTTTTCAAACAAACTGCTCTTGTAATAGCTAATTAGGTCTCTGCAATACAGGCAGTAATCCCTTGCAAAGGTGGTACCCCTCCCAGTGACCTTCAACCTCTGTCGGGCATGCTCAAACCATTTTCAAACCATGGCACATCGTTTTGGGTTAAGTGGGTGTGGGGTACACACACTGTCATGGTTTGTTTAAACAATGTCTGCCAAAGGCCCTCGTGTTTAAGACTTGGTTTCCAGCCTGTGGCGTTACTGGGAGGCATGGAACATTTAGGAAGTGGGGCTAGTTGAGGCATGTCCTAAAGGAGATTTTGGCATCCCGGCCCCTTCTCTCTATTTTACTTCCTGGCCACTGTGAAGTGAGCAGTTTCCTTCACTATGCTTTCTGCCATGATGTACTTACTGGTCCACTACAGAACCAAAGTGAGGGGGCCCAGCAGCCATGGACTGAAAACATAAGCCAAAATAAAACTTTCCTCCTTATAAGTAGATTTTGTCACAGAAACAGAAAGCTGATTAACACATACATCAGCCAGGAAAAGAGGGAAAGAAGACACGGGGCCCTCCGCATTAACACATCTGCAGAGATGAACTTATCAGACTCAGGGATGAGTGAAGGAGAGGCCTCAAATCAGGACTCAGCTTGCAAACAGCGCAGGTGAGACATGGGCTATGTGAAAATCATGTGGGTACCAGATGCCAGGGAGGTGGGAGCCGGGACAGAAAGTACACACCAGAAAGTAAACTTCCAAGCTTCCAGCTCAGTCCAGTCCTGGGGCAGCCTTTCTCTTAGTCTGGTCTTAAGCAGCGACCTTTGTTATTATATATGTCCCTCCAAGGGACCATGGCAGTCCTGTCTCCTCACATGCAGGAGGCTGTGGGTGGCATTCTCAAGTCAGGAGAGTGTTGCTCTTCATGTGTTGAATATAAACAAAAGGATCTAGCATCTGGAAACATTCAGCCATTGGCCTGAGGCTGTGGGTCCAGACTCCATGTGGTCTCTGCTGCTTAGCCCTCAGGTCCCTGTGACCTTCCCTTCTTTGAAGGTGGGGCTTTCTCTGGCTTCTTGCCAATACTATTCAGAACACATGGCCTCTCTCTATTTGAGCAGTTCTTATAAGGACTGATAGGAGCCAGGGCAGATCCCTGCAGTGACCAGGACCATCATCATCTATGGTGATGGCCAGTCAGCATCCCACATCCCTTCTCCTACAGACGTCATAGCGAGGTTCAATTTCCCAGACTAAGCCATGCCAGCGCCAAGGAGTACAGGAAAGCCTATAAAAGTAGGGGACGAACTGGAAGCCCTGGATTGTCCAACAGGCTCCCTGCCCTGGGCTTCCCTTCCCATTAGACACATGACTAAAAGGTAAGGCTTTGCTGGCACTCTTACTAAGACCAGCACTGGTTTCTCTGAGTATGTCTCCCCTTCCTAAATCAAAACCTTGAACCAAATAGATAATAAAATCTTATTGTTATTTATGTTTGTTGCATGTATTGAGCCCCAGGTAAGATAATAGGCACTTTATGCTCTCTCAATAATCATGTCAATAGCTCCTCTGGGGTCAGTTCTTTTATCTTCATTTTACAGATGAGGCTCAGAGAGGTTTAACAATAATTTGTCTGAGGTCTCAAGCCCAGGAAGTGGAAAAGCTGGGACTTATTGAACCCAGTATGTCTGGGGGCAAATCCTGTATTCCTTCCTGGGAAGCACCACTGAAATTTTGCCTACTTAGCAGGTAATTTTAAGGCTTGTCATGAACTCTTGTTCCAGGGTTCACTCTGTCATCCACAGGGGAAAGGGTCAGACAAGTCTGTTGACACTAGGCAGCCCATGGTGACCAGCAGCTTATAGCAGCAGGGGGGAGGTAAGCAGAGCTCCCTGGAGCACATGTGGAATTTCAAAACACAACCCAGGTCTGAACAGAGACATCCTGGGGGTCTAGAGGGGAGATTGGGGGATCCCTGTGGGTCCTGACCCACACCAGTGACTCGGAGCCTTGCCAACAATGTTTTCTTGCAGGATAGCTACAGACCCTTTTCTAGCTTCTTCCCCCCCTCTTTACTCTTTACAGTGCACCAGATTCCTCAGACCCCAGAGCACAGCCCACTGTGTCCATGGGCTTCTGATGCACATGGGCATGTTTGAGCATGTGAGGATGGATCTGTGCGTGAGTGTGCACATGTGCATGTGAGTGTGTGTGTGTATAGGTACACATGCCTGTGTGTGTTGGGAAGCAGATTCTCATCACCCTGAGGCCCCAAAGGCCAAACATGTGCTCTGTACTCTTGCCAGCTCTGGGGCCTCTGGCTAAAGTAGCTTATTTTATGGATGAGCAGGAAAGCCCCACACAAATTTAAGAGGCCACCTGGAGAGTTGATTATGATTTTTAAGAGCTAATGCTGCCACCCACGACTCACTGTTTATGAATAGCCTTTGCTCACCATTACTATCATAAACTGTGTGTAAGACACTGTATATTCATGGGCCACCCAAAGCACTTGGTGGGCAAGGGACAGTCAGCACTAATCAAGGTGCTGGGAGGGGACAGGGCCCCACGCTGCCGGATAAGATGAGAGCTGAGACCAAACAAAGGCAGAGAAGGCAGCTGCTCCTGCACGCAGCTGTGCGGCGGCCTATTGAAGGTGACAGATCCTGTTAAGTTATGCAGCCAGGCGCACACAGAGGAGGCATGCCCCTGTAAATCAACAACAGGCTCACATCTTTGAGAAGGCTCCTGCAAGCAGCCTGGGCATCCAAACATGCCTACGGCTGAGCAAAGAGAGGGGAAAGACGGGAGAAAGTGGTCTGTAGCTATCCTGCAAGAAAACATTGTTGGCAAGGCTCCGAGTCACAGGCTTGGGTCAAGACCCACAAAAATCCCCCAATCTCCCCTCTAGGCCCCCCAGGATGTCTCTGTGCGCCCAACACTGGAGTGGACGGTCTCAAAGGAGGCTTGGCTACCCCACCCTCCATGCAGTTAGTCCCCCTGCAACTGCCTCAGAAGAGCTTGCTTCTGTTCCTGACAGCCTCAGCGAAAACGTACATTTTGCTGAGACCCAAAATGGACTCATCTGTAAAGTCCCTTCCATCCTTCCTTCTCATCTATTTCTCTGAATCCAAAATAGTGCTGAGTTAAGGTGAGATTCCTGCCTGGCTGGCAGGTGGAAGGACAATGGTCCAGCCACTTTGGAGCAGGGAGAGAGTTCAACAGACATGAGGCCCCTCCCTCAGACTGCAGATGGGGAGGCTGAGTTTCAGAGAGCCATTTGCTCAAGGTTCATGACGAAGGTTCATGGTCTCTTGGTGACCAACCTAATGCCAAGGGCCACAAGTGAACCGGTGAGATCACTGTTTTGTGGTTGCAAAATTTCTGAAATGTGACTTGCTCTCTAAAAGGATGATACTAAAATAAAACCTAACAGGTTCCCAGCTTAAAACAATGATGTTTGGTGAAAAAATAAATAAATAAATAAAGCCTTCAGCTTCAACTCTCTCATTTTGCTTCCGTGTCCCCACCCCCCGCCCCCATCACCTACTGCAGACAAAAGCAGGAATTAATCACTATTATTCACAGAGCAGCTCCCTTCCTGCAGGCATGGGGCATCCCGTGGTACTGGCTCCTGGTGCTGTGGAAACAAAGCTGAGGAGAGTGGAGGCCCAGGAGGAGAGAACGAGGCGACAGGGGGAGGAGGGTCGGAACCTGTGAAGCAGGCTGCCTCTCCACAGCCCAGCGTCTGCCTTGTCTTGTTTGTCTGCAATATTTGCAATGCTGTGCAAATTCATGAAAATCACCAACACAGAGAGCTCTCTGCTTCCTTAAGGTAAAAATCTTTTTGGTGTTTGGAAAGGCAAAATCTCTTCTGACCATAAAGATCTTTTTGAAATTCACGGCAATGCCTGACATCCATGAGAATGTACTAATGTCACTGAACTGGACACTTAAAAATGGCTAAAATGGTCATTTTTTTAATTATGTATTTTTTAACCACATTTTTTAATGAAGGAGAAAAAATTAAGGGGGAATAAAGAAAAATATTATACAGTTGTTTCCAGAGGGATGACACAAGGCCTATGCACTCACAGGCATGTAAGAAAAATAACCAGTTCAGAGTCAGCATCCTGAGTTGGCAGCACAGATCAGCAATTAGAGTCTCACATCAGTTTTGGGCACCTTGTTTCCTCCTTCACCCTCATCCTCAGATTCCAGGGTAGATTCTCAGCCTCCACAGGACCATAGTCAAGGCTCAGCTGAGCTCAGAGTTTGCAGTCCACACTGTGTTCATACCGGGTCTCATGGAAGGAGGAAATGGTTCTCAGAAGCTGTGTTTCATGGCCACAACCCCCATAAGGCAGAGTGTAAAACAGCCATCAAAGGTAGTACGTGCAGCAGATGTTTAAAGAGTGCTCTGTGGTAGGCTTAGACACACACCATGTGCTGGTGGATCCCCTGGGAGGTGCACAGAAGCATTGCCCATGTGGTCACGGGGCCCACCCAGGTGTTACAGGAGCTCACAGAGGGACACTGTCTCAGAGAGGATCAGGTGTGAGCACTGTCAGTCAGCTTTCTATTACTAAATGAATACCTGAGATAATTAACTTTTAAAGAAAAGATAATTGCTATGGCTCACTTTTAGAGGTTTTGGTCCTTGATCAGATGGCACCATTACTTTGGTCTTATGTCAAGGCAGAAAATCATAAAGGAGCCGGGTATGGTGGTGCACGCCTGTAATCCCAGCACTTGGGAGGCTGAGGCAGGAGGATCTCGAGTTCAAAGCCGGCCTCAGCAATCAATGGTGAGGCACTTAGCAACTCAGTGAGACCCTGTCTCTAATAAAATACAAAAAAGGTCTGGGGATGTGGCCCAGTGGTTGAGTGCCCCTGAGTTCAATCCCTGGTACCAAAAAAAAAAAAAAAAAAAAAAAAAAAAAAAATCATGAAGGAGAATGTGGTGGAATAAATCACGCATCTCATGGTCAGGGAGTAAGAGAGGAGGTGCAGGGGAGAATATGGCCAGGAGGATTCACCTCTTAAAGGTTGCACTACCTTCTAGTAGTTCCATGGTAGAGGCCAAAATTTTAACTTATGGACTTTGGGGGACACATAAGATCTAAACCATAGCAAGGACTCATGATGGAACTGGAACATAAAGTACATGTCCAAAAAAAAAGTGACTTCAATATATATGATTTGTTCCTCAAAAGGTTAAACACAGAATGACCATATGACCTGGCAATTCTAATACTTAGTATACACACACACACACACACACACACACACACACACAATCAAGATCAGAGACTCAAACATAACTGTACACCTAAGTTATTAATAGCATTATTCACAGTAGCCAAAAGTCAGAAACACTCTGAATGTCTATTGACAGAAATGAATAAACAAAAAGTGATATGTGCATAGAATGAGATATTATTTAGCCATAAAATGGAATGAAACTTTGAAACATGCTACATCATGGATGAACCTTGGAAACATTAATGCTAAGTGGAAAAGTAAGTCACATACAAAGACAAAAACACTTAAGATTCTACTTAAATGAGGTAACTAGAATAATCAAATTCATTGAGATGGAAAGTAGTTAGAGGTTACCAAGGGCTGGTAGAGAGGGGAGTGGGGAGTTAGTGTTGAACGGGTAGATAGTGGTGATGGTGAACGTACTTAATGCTGCTGAATTGTAACACTTAGAAAAGTTGAAAAGAGCCAGGGAGCAGTGGCACACACCTATAATCCCAGCTACTCAGAAGGCTAAGGCAAGAGAATTGAGAATTCAAGTCCAGACTGGGCAAGCTAGTAGGACCCTACCTCAAAATAAAAAATAAAAAGAGCTGGGGGTGGGTGGCTCAGTGGTAGAGCACCCCTGGATTAAATCCCCAGTACTACCAAAAAAAAAAAAAAAAAAAAAAAAAAGTTGATGTGGTAACATTTGTGTTCTGTATATTTTATCACACTAAAAAGAATTCTTCATTTACTTAATTTCTTGGGAGGAAAAAAGTATGAGTTGTGTCCATTTCCTCACTCCCAGGTTAATAAGAATTCATAGGACGAGAGAAAAGCAGAAAGGTAGAATTTTAATTCCTGCAATTACATGCCAGGTTTTCAGCCCAAGCTGTGTCTGAAGAGAGATAAAACTGGACAGACTAGAAACAAACTCCTACATGGCAAGTTGACCAGACAGCAACTATCAAGTTAGGATCTAAGCAGAAGTGGGAGGGAACCCAAAAACAGAACAGAACATCAAAATGCCAGAGCTGTTGCTAAGATGGGCAAACTTAAATTTAGGTTTAACAGTCTTTTGGACAAGAAAACAGAGACCAAAATGCGGAGACCAGCCCAGATTAGGGAACCTCACAAGAGACTCTCCACAGGTTAGGACCACACTGTCAGAGTTAGGACAAGTCATAATTAAAGCCATTCTCCCCACGTGGACACACACCCAGAGGTCACACAGATTGTCTTGGTCACTTGCAAGGAAGGGGTAAAGGGAAGGGAACGACATGTGCTTGGCCATGGGCCCTATAATGGATTTGCAACCTAAATTCACAATGAAACTCAAGCTAAGAATCTGGTGTAAGGTGGCCCTAGGCTGGCTCAGCCCACTTGGCAAGCACAGGGCCAATGAAAACTAGCTACCATCATCTACCACCTCTGCCATTGCCTCCCCCAACTTCACCACTTTGCCTCCTCTCTGACCTCCACCCTCACGGGCTTCTGCCCATTTCCTGGAAGCAGCCATGTCTCCTGCCCCTGGGCCTCTCTTGCGGGAATCTGGATTCTCTTTGAGACCAGCCACTCATCCTCCTTCTCTTCCTTTTGACCTCAGTTCCAGGGGCACTTCCTCAGGGGAAGCTTGCTCTGACCCCAAGTCTTAACCATGTCCCTTTATAAATAATTTTTTAGAGAACTTTGTTCCTTGCTTTCAGAGTGATTGAATCAGTTTTGGATTATACATTTAAAAGCAGAAAGCAGCTCTGGACATGGCAACTAGGAAGCAGAGAGAGAACTCCTCTCACCGAAGACAAAAGAGAAACACCAAAGGCACATCCCCAGCGACCTACCTTCCTCTTGCTGTACCCCACCTGCCTATAGTTAACACCCAGTTAACCTGTATCAGTGGATTAGTCCACAGGCCAGGTTACACCTCTGAAATCTAATCATTTCACCTCTGAAAATTCTTGCATCATCTCACACATGAGCTGTTGGGGGACACCTCATTTCTAAAGTATAACAGTTACTCCTTTGTGTAATAAAATGATAAGACCTCCCCAACTGCTTCCCAGGATTCTTATAAGGATCAAATGAAACCCAAGATATGAAAAATCTAAGGAATTTTATTATAGGATTGTAGCTAGAGCAATATAAATTTTTCTACTTGACTAAGTTTTATTGGGTACTTATTATAAACCAGGCACTAGGCAAAGTGCTTTGCTTACATTTTCTCATTTAATCCTTATTCTAAAAACTGTGAAGTTTTTTTTTTCTTCTGTATGCTACATATAAAGAAACCAAAGTTCTAAAAGATCAAGAAATTTGTTTCAACTCTAGTTAAGAAGTCTGGGAGCTGCACAGATCTCTCCTCTCCCAGAGCCCAGACACTCTTAACTCTCTGTGTCTGCATCCCCCTAGGATTGCACTTCACCCAGCACTCCTCTGAAGCAGCCATGTGTACCTGGAGATGACCATCTTGTTGGTGAGAAATCAAGTGGGGGACATCAGAGTTTCTCTCCTATCTGTGTCCTTCCCAAACTTACTAAAACAAATTCAGAGTCCCCCAGTGCACAGCTTTCCATAGAACAAAGATTATTTGGCAAGAACTGGATTTGGCAAAGAAAGCCAGTTCTGCAAAGCATTCTGTGTTAGTCAGTTTGTGTTAGTATGACAAAATACCTGACATGATAACTTTATAAAGAGAAAAGATTTATTCAACTCACAGTTTGGAAGGTTTGTGATTCAAGGTAGAGTGGTCCCATGGGTTTGGGCTCTGCTGAGGGCAGATGTGGCACATTATGGCAGAAGCAAGTGTTTGAGCGGTCACATCTCCAGCCAGAACAGAGAGAGACTGAAGTCCTGCAATCCCTTTCAAGGACACACCCCCATGACCTAAGGACACACCCCATGACCTCCCACAAGACCCCACCTCTCAAAGGTCTTATCGCTTTGGATAGGGCCACTCTGCAGATCAAGACTTTAATTACAATGAACTTTTGGGGGTCATCCAAATTAAACAATTAAATGATATCCAAACTACAGCACATCCTAATCCCTGCCATCTAACAAATTCTCCTGTGACTTTGGCGACAGCACCTCTTGCCCATCTTGCCCATGATCTACTTCCGTTCATGATGGCTTCATTCTTGCTTTGCACTCAAGGTCACAGTGGAGCAGTTCTTGAGTGTGTAAAGGTCATGCAGGAGAGGCTATTACTTAAAAATGTTCTTTTTCAATTAGCAAAAGGTTTAAAATTTTTCTTTCAACTTGTTATTGTTTGGATCCAAATGTCCCCAAAGTCCATTGTGTTAAAGGCTTGGTTTCCAGGGTGGTGCTGTTGGAAGGTGGTGAAAGCTTTAAGAAGTGGGGCTGAGTGGGAGGAAGTTAGGTAATTGGCATCATGCACTGGAATGAAATTGGGGGACCTCACCTCCTCCTCTTTTTCTTTGCATGCAGCCATGTGGTGAATGGTTTGCTCTACCATAGGCTCCCTGCCGTGATTTACTGTCTCCTCACAGGCCATATAGCAATGAGTCCATTCAACCATGGACTGGAATCCCCAAAACTGTGAGCAAAAATAAAACCTCCCTATTTATAAGTTGATGATCTTGAGGTTTTTTGTTTGTTTGTTTGTTTGTTTTGTTATAGTAACAGAAAGATAACCTGCAACCTTAGGACAAAACCCAGTTTTAAAATTTTACCCATTGCCTCCACACTCCAAAAGTACTATTACCTTGATTTTTAAATAGAACTATACTTCAGTTACTATGGAGTTGATTTATGGTTTCTATTTTGTCTTTTGGAAGGCCTTCATGTATTTGTGAAAAAATGGTTTTCGATTTTAGTCACCCAAGGAACAGAAGAAGCTTCTGTGTTTGGTGCCTAGCCTTCTGATACATGCAAGTGTGTCTTCAGAAATCCTTTGGATAATAAAGAACAACAGTGAAAATTAGAAGGGTTTTCACTATTGCTTTCTTGTACCCTAAGATTAATTATTAATTTTCAATAAGAAAACATCAAAATGAAAGAGCTTGATGATTATTTTTTTTGAACATCTGTCCGGGTTGTGCATGGGTAACTTTTACTTTGAATATATACATACTAAGTTTCCTTCTGCAAAGAGGTATTTACAGATACTATCATAAGCTCTGAGAAATTAAAACAGGCACACAAACATCTCTGTATTTGCACCAAAGATAATGAACAGAGCAGACAAATCAATCTGACAGGTAATTTACCATTACAGCTTGAATTTCATCAGTCTAGCCATAATGCATTATGAACCAGGAAAATTAGACAAGTCAAGGAGATGATGGTATCAGTGTTTAATGTTTATTTTTCGTTACCTGGAAGCATAATTATTCTCAATACAATATTTCCATTCTTTAGGAAAAAAACTTTAAGCAGTTCAGCTAATAAAAATCATACTATTAAAGTTTCAAACAGGGAGCTGCAGGTGTAGCTCAGTGGTAGAGGCCCTGGGTTCCATCCCTAGCACCGCCCCCCCCCCCCAAAAAAAAAAATGTTTCAAACAGGCCCAGCAATTTGAAGGAGACCATGTGCCTTTTATTGATGATGAGTGTGGCATTAGAAAACCATGCAGATTTACCACCATGTTTAGGACAAATGAAGGGAAACAGGGCGTTCTCTGTGCAAACATCTTTAATATTCACTCAGTAAAAGATGTTTCCCTTCTTCCTTTCAAATGTTGTGCAAACTGTAGTCATTTTAAACTAAGTTGACAGTTCTGTGTTATCCCAACCCAAAACCACATAGGATAAAGTTGTTGAAAATCTGGTGTCAATATAGAATGCGTTAAGAAATGTCTCACATACTCTGATGTCCCAAACCCAGGTATAAATGCACCCAAAGATGACTGAAAGAAATTTTAGTAGATCCTGCTGCCAGCCAGACTTTTCAGCAATTGAGTTTTTGGACACAGCCAAGTTGTTAGCGATAAGCCTCAGATAGAATTTTTTTCCACATGGGGAAATTTTTCCTCCCAATGATCTGTTCTAAAAGAATAAGGAAGTACTTATTCTGAAAAGATTTTAGATTCCTTACACTTCAAATGTGACTTAAATGTTTCTGGTTTTACCATCAAATCCTTTTTAACCAGCTACCAACCAAATCAGCTTCAGTTTTAAGATGGTGTTTTCTTAGAAGTGAAAAGATGATACTTAAACCACCACCAATAATAGCCAGGTATGGTAGTGCATGCCTGTAATCCAGCAACTCAGGAGGCTGAGGCAAGAGGATCACAAGTTCAAGGCCAGGCACAGCAATTTAGAGAGGCCCTAAGCAACTTAGTGAGATCCTGTCTCAAACTAAAAAATGAAAAGGGCCAGGTTGTGGCTCAGTGGTCAAGTGCCCCTGGGTTCAATCCCCAGTACAAAAAAAAAAAAAAAAAAAAAAAAAAAAAATCACCACCAATGGTAAAAGGGAAAGATGTTGCTATGGTGGTTTGGAAAAGTATAATTCAAAGGCTCAAGTATTAAAAGGATTATTCCCTAGCTTGATCTTATTGGGAGGTGTTAGAAAACCCTAAGATGTGGGGCCTAGGGGGAGATATTAGATATTTTGGCATTTGGATATGCAATGCATTTCCCCAAAACTCTGTGTTAATGCAGGAATATTCAGAGGTAAAATAATTGAATTGTGAGAGCTGTAACCTAAGCAGTCCATCCTAGTTTGAATGAACTAACTGGGTGGTAGCTAGGTGGGTGGGGCTCGGCCTGGAAGAGTTCATCTTCCCTGTGGCTGAGGTGAGCAGGGATCCCCTGCCATTGCCTTCTGCCATGATGTTCTGCTGCAGTGTGGGCCCAGAGCAGTGAATTCTACTGACCATAGACTAAACTTTCTGAACCTGTGAGCCACAAATAAACCTTTCCACCTCTAAGTTGTTCTTGTTGGATATCTTGGCACAGCATGGAAAAGCTAACTAATACAGGGGGCATGCCATTAAAGGGGATTTCGGGACCCTGGTCCATTCTTCTACTCTTTTACCTCCTGGTTACCACAAGGTGATAAGTTTTATGCCACGATGCACTCCCTGCCATGATGTTCTCTTTTGCCATAGACCCCAAAGCAACAGGGCTAACTGATCATGGACTGACAGATGTGTACAAAATTGTAAGCCAAAATATATATACATATATATTTGTGGTGTTGGGGATTGAACCCAGGGCCTTGTTGCATGCAAGGCAAGCACTCTACCAACTGAGCTATATCCCCAGCCAAAATAACTTTTTTTAAAAAAGTTAATTATCTCAGGTACTTATTACAATAACATTAACAGTAAAGCTAACACAGATGGGTATTAGAGTATTAAGCTTGTAAAGCTTCATAACTTTTGGCTCATTCTGCCACAAAGAAGAATAAAGGATGATGTACTAATAATGATAATATTAGTATTACTATGAATGAAAGCTGTTGTGAGGGATACAGTCTACAAAAAAACAAAGAACTTAATGAATTTGTCCTTTTCCCATATATTATTGTCAATAACAATTAGCTACAATGAATTTTGTATCTCCTCTAGAGTTAGGGGAACAATTTAGGCAAAACCAAACCTTCCAAATCCTGAAAAATATAATTGTGTATTTACTAATGTTCCCCAACTGACAAAATTATGACTCAACCATTATTTTACTTTTCAATTGTGCAAATGTGTACCCACACAACCTTTCTGTGTTTTACTTTCAGTGTAGTCTTCAACCAATTACATGAGATAGTCAATGTTTTACTATCAAATACACTTGTGTGTTAGGTGATTTGGCTCAACTGTAAGCTAATGTACGTGAGCACATTTAAGGTAGGCAAGGCTGTGATGTTTAGAAGTCTAGGTTATTAAATGTATTTTTGACTTAAGATATTTTCAAGTTACAACCAACTTTTTGGTACAAAACATAATCTTAAATTGAGGAGTGCCTGTCTGTGTATAGATGTATATATGTGTGTGTGTGTGTGTGTGTGTGTGTGTGTGTGTGTGTGTGTGTGTAAAATTCATTTGGAAGAATAAAAGGCCCAGAATAAGCAAAGCTCTTTTAAGCAAAAAAAAAAAAAATTGCTGGAAGCATCACAATATCACAATACCTCACTTCAAATTATACTTAGTTAAATTTAGTTATTGTAACACAAACTGCATGGTATTGGCATGAAAACAGACACACAGACTAGTGGTCCAGTACAGAAGACCCAGAGACAGAAGACCACATAGATACAGTCATCTAATCCTTGACAAATGTGCCAAAAATATACACTGGAGAAAACACAGTCTTTTTAACAAATTGCACTGAGAAAACTAGTTACCCACATGTAGAATAATGAAACCAGACCCTTATCTCTCACCCTGCACCAAAATCAACTCAAAATGGATCAAAGACATAGGGATTACACCAGAAACTACACAACTCTTAGAAGAAAACTTAAGGTCAACACTCCAGCACATAGGCACATGCAACAACTTTCTTAATAGGACTTATAAAGCTCAGGAAATAATGCTAAGAGTTAATAAGTGGGGTGGCATCAAATTAAAAAGCTTCTGCATAGCAAAGGAAACACTTAGGGATGCGATGAGAGAACCTACAGAATGGGAGAAAATCTTTGCTAGCTACTCTTCTGACAGAGAATTAATACCTAGAATATATGAAGAAAGCAAAAAACGTAACCTCCCCCAAATCAAATAACCCAATTAATAAATGGACAAATGAATTAAACAGACACTTCTCAAAAGAAGAAATACAAATAGTCAACAAATGTATGAAAAAATGTTCAACATCATTAGAAATTGGGGCAATGCAAATCAAAACTATATTGAAATTTCATTTCACATCAGTCAGAATGTCATTCATCAAGAATACAAACAATAATAAATACTGGAGAGGATGTGGAGAAAAAGGAACACTTCTACGCTGTTAGTGGGAATGTAAATTAGTATAACCACCTTGGAAATCAGTATGGAGGTTTCTCAAAAGACTAGGCATGGAACCATCACCATATGACCCAGCTATGCCACTCCTTGGTATTTATCCTAAAGAATTTAAATTATCATACTAAAATGATACATGCATACACGTTTATAGCAGCCCAATTCACACTAGCCAAACTATGGAGCCAGCCTAGGTATCTGTCAATGAATAAATGGATATAGAAAATGTGGTGTATAGACACACTATGTTTTTTTTATTCATCCATAAGAAAAATGAAATTATGGAACTTGGGAGCATTATGTTAACAAAATTGGCCAAATTCAGAAGTTCAAAGGCTTTATGTTTTCTCTTATATATACAAGCTAGAGAGAGAAAGGAAGAAAAGATGGCAGGAATTTTTTTAAAAATCAAAGGGAGGAGTGGAGGAAAAGGAGCAATGATATTGGTCAAATCATATTGTTATATTGTGTTCATGTATGAATATGTTACATAAATCCCACCATTACGTATAACTATAATGAACTGATAAAAATATGGAAAAATTGTATAAAATTTGTACTATTTTATGATAATTTTGATGATTCACATAATCAACTTTACTCTTTTGCCAATTTCCTTAATATCTGGCTTTATAGAAGATAGCCAGGGCCTCATACCTATTCTACTCTAAAAAGATGGGAGCAAATATAACAAAAAGTCGGTTTATATAAAAGCCATGAATGAAATTTTTGATATTGAGAACTCAGAGGATAGTGAGAAAAGTGAACAAGAAAGCATATCCTCTGACTCAGTGGAGACCAGCAAGGAGAGTAGGAATGTAAATTCAAAAGTAAGATCTGCAAAAGCCATCAGAAGCTTAATAAAATTAGCTGAGGAGTATGTACTCTCCTTAGAAACTGAAACTCAGGATACTAGTGAAAGTAATAATAGTAACAAGGAGCCAAACCATGAAAGTACAGTCTCCTCTACTGAGCCGGTTTAGGAATTATGAAGCTAGTAGTGAAGAGGAATCAAAAAGCGATTCGGAGAGCACAGTCTCCAATAAAAAGAACAAAAAGAAATTAAAAAAGAGAAAAGACCGTCAAATAGAGGAACTATATATGGAAATGATTTATCAAGGATTTCAAAAAACGGGGCACGGGGCCCAATGCCCCGGGGCCCACAAATGTATGAGGCACTAGAGGAGGAAGGCCCTCAGATTCAAATGATTCCTCGTCACAGTCCCTCCTACCCATTAACTCCCTTATCAGAGGGACAAGAGGAAGTGCAGGATTAGATCTCTGTTCTACTGCCCGGATGGTCCTGACACCTGAAATGGGGGTTCAGCTGATTCCTACGGGAATCAGGGGACCTCTCCCTTCAGGAACTGTGGGACTAATCCTTGGGCGTAGTTCCAAAAGTTTATTAGGCTTTAATGTTATACCAGGGGTTATTGATTCAGATTATAATGGAGAGATTAAAATAATGCTAAGTACACACAGGGGCATCATCTCCGTAAATCAAGGAGACAGAATCGCCACAGCTGCTCCTCATTCCCAGTCTCCATAATTCTTTTAAAGCATGCCACAAAATAGAAATAGCAGAGCATTCGGTTCCACTGGTTCAGGACCTATGGCTTTCTGGGTCCAGGACTGTTCACGGAGGCCTATGTGCAAATTAAAAATTCAAGGTATAGAGATGGAGGGGCTGATTGATTGATACAGGAGCTGACTCTTCCATCATAAATCTACAAACAATGGCCTAAGCACTGGCCTCTACAGAAAGCCTCAACCAGTTTAAGAGGCTTGGGATACAGTAATACCCCAGCTCAAAGTGCTGTAATCTTAAATTGGCAAGACAATGAAGGCCATACAGGAACATTCAAACCCTATGTTTTAAACAGCTTGCCAGTTACCCTATGGGTAAGAGATATCTTACATCAAATGGGGCTACACCTAGCGACCAAGCCTGCAGGTGTTAAGAATAAAAATCCTACTCATAATAAAAAAGGCAAAGGACATTTTTTCTAGGGGCCACTGAGAAAACAATTTTAAAAATACCATGGCTCTCTAATAAGCCAGTTTGGGTCCCTCAGTGGCCCCTATCCAAAGAAAAATTGCAAGCGGCCCATCAATTAATTAAAGAACAATTAGAAGCAGGACACATAGAGCCTTCCACCTCTCCCTGGAATTCTCCCATATTTGTAATTAAGAAAAAATCAGGTAAATGGAGACTATTACAAGATCTAAGACAAATTAACAAAACAATGCAAATTATGGGCCCTACTCAACCTGGACTTCCTAATCCTGTAGCTATTCCAAAAAACTATTACCTTATAACCCTTGATATAAAGGACTGTTTCTTTTCCATTCCCTACATCCTCTGGATGCCCCCAGGTTTGCTTTTTCAATTCCTTCTATTAATAATAATGGCCCTGATAAAAGATATCAATGGAAAGTATTGCCGCAGGGAATGGCAAATAGCCCTACACTGTGCCAACTATATGTGGACAGAGCTATACAGCCCATTAAAAACAAATATCAAGACCTTATGTGTCTACACTACATGGACGATGTTTTATTAGCTCACCCTAATCAACAAATCTTATTTAATATATTTAGTGAAATAACAAAAAATCTAAAAAAATATGGATTATATATAGCAGAAGAAAAAGTTCAAAGCAGATCACCTATACTATATTTAGGCTTTAAAATCATGGATACTTTTGTTTAAAACCCCCCCCCCAAATTTCTAATAAGTAAAGAAACATTTGACCACCTCAATGATTTCCAAGGATTACTGGGTGACATTAATTGGCTTCGCCCTACACTAAGCCTCACTACTGGACAATTAAAACCCTTATTTGACATCCTTTCGTGGGAACCCTGACCCATCCTCACCTCGAACATTAACTCCTGAGGCCAGGAGAGCTCTAAAATTAGTAGAACAGGCCATTGAAAGATCCCATTGCGATAGATTTGATTTTGCACAACCACTAATATTGATTATTATTCCTTCACAATATACTCCAACAGGAGTATTTTGGCAACAGGGACCTATATTATGGATACATTTGCCTGTCTCTCCTAAAAGTACAATTGAGTCTTATACCTCCATGGTGGCTAAACTTATTCTTCAAGGACTTAAAACCTCTACTAAAAATATTTGGAATTCATCCCGCTACTATTATTACTCCTTATTCATCGTCACAGGTTGAATATTTGTGCTTCAATGATAATGATTGGGCTGTAGCTAGATGCTCTACTTCTGCAAATTTTGACAATCATATTCCTAAATTCCCTATACTGTCCTTTTGTATCAATCATCCTATCATATTCCCACAGGTAATAAAAATCAACCCATTCCTAAAGCATTTAATGTATTTACAGATGGATCCTCTAACGGTACTGCTGCAGTAGTCACTCAAAATGAAAAAATGATTCATATCACTAATCAATATTCACTGTATTGCTTTGGCTGAAGCTATAATGAATACTCTGAAAATTTTAAAGAACAGCCTATGAATATTTTTTCAGACAGCCATTATATTGTACATGCTGTCCCAAAATTGGAGCTAGCAGGTCCAATAGCACCACATACTCCAGCTTTTAAATTGTTTTCTCAAATCCAAAATCTCCTATGGCAACGAAAAGAACCTTTATTTATAGGTCACATAAGAGCTCACACTAATCTGCCTGGTCCTCTCCATGAAGGTAATCAAAAAGCTGACGCCCTCACTAAAACAATATTTATATTTACTACAGTACAACAAGCTACTTTATTTCATTCCCAGTTCCACGTTAACAGCACTACCTTAAGACAAAAATTTAAAATCACAAAAGAACAAGCTCGTAGAATTGTAAAAGAATGTCCATCTTGTGTAACACTTTTGCCCAATCCACATTATGGGGTTAACCCACGAGGTTTGATGCCCAATCATTTGTGGCAGATGGATGTCACACATGAGCCAAGTTTTGGAAAATTACGATTTATTCATGTCACCATAGATACATGCTCAGGCATGATTTTTGCTTCTTTACATTCCGGAGAAAAAGTTAAAGATACTATATCTCATTGTCTGCAAGCTTTTGCTGCATTGGGCATCCCCAAAATGCTTAAAACAGATAATGGCCCTGCATATACATCCACATCCTTCAAACAATTTTTGTACAAAGTTCAATATTATCCACAAAAACAGGTATCGCTTATAATCCTCAGAGACAAGGAATTGAAAGAGCAAATCGGACACTTAAAAAAATATGTTACTAAAGCAAAAAGATGGAAACTGGAAAAATCCTAAGGACAGATTGGCAGTTGCCCTGTTTACCCTAAATTTCTTAACTTTAGATTCTAATGGACATTCGGCTAGAGATAGACACTGGAACCCACACCAACAACATAAACCTTTGGTTTACTGGAAGGATGTTCTCTCAGGTACATGGAAGGGTCCAGACCCAGTATTAATTTGGGGGAGAGGATCTGTTTGTGTTTTTCCAAAGCACGAATCCTCTCCAATATGGATACCATCTAGATTGATAAAGCAGGTACAAAGTCAAAGAGATCAAGACGAAGTTATTGAGGAGTCTAGATTGAATAAACAAGTGCAAGGTCAAGAGGACCAAAATGAAGGTATGGAGTGATTCCCTTAAAAGAGTTCTCCATTAAATTTACAACTTAAATTTTATTCTTCCCGGCCGGGACAAGAAGATCTCTCTTCAGTGTATACACAATTGTAATTTTTTTTTTCTCTTTTATATATGTCTTTATGTCTGTGCATTTGTCTAAATTTCATGTTAATGTGATGTCACAAATATGTTTATATGTGCGTCTGTCTAGTGTGACGTCACAAATAATTAAGCGCTTAAAAAAAAAAAAAAAAAGGTAGATAGATATAGATCCAAATAACAAATAACGTTAATTCATTTAAGCTTAGAATATTCTAATTTGATAATCGATAGATAGATAAATAGATATTTATATAAGTTCAGAATATTTTTAGATAATCAATTATAATGATAATCAATTTTGATTTATAGTTGTCTCCGGGACTTCTCTTCAGCTGTGAATATGTTTAATGTTGTATAACCTGATATTTTGGTGTTCCGACAGAGGATCATTTATTTGTTATTGACTTCATTTGTTTAGTAGCTGATTAATTTGAATTATTTCAACAGGTATAGGATTGCTGTGTATATAGAGACTCGAGGATTCCAGCTAACAAATTATTTTTCCAAAATGCCTTTAGCTTTTCTTTATCTTTAATGCAGTAAACACCCTCAGTTTCTCTTTGATTATTTCTGAATGTGATATTTTGCCAGCTTATGTTTGTGGGAGCTTAAGCAGCAATGTGTGTGAGCAGAGATCAACTTTTATTTTCTACTCTAATAATTCTTTTTTTAGTTTGACAGCTCACCTTTTGATCTCAGTGCTGGAATAGCACTGCCTTTCCCTTAATAATGGATGCTTGAGTTTTTAGGTAGCGGGCCCTGAAGATTTGCCGGTGGAAATGTCTAGACATAAAAAAGACGGCTGCTGCTACAACTGCAGGGACCGCGGTCGCTGCAAGCATCCCTGCTGCTCAAGCATCAACAACCTCACCAGCAGTGTCGCCTCTGCTCTGCATGCATGGGGCCTCCTGAATCTATGTGTTATAACTTATGGACATTTTGATTTTCCATTATTTTGGGACATTACGGGACAATGCCTTGCGGGTATTTGTCTAAGAGAACTCAGTGCGTTACTTGATGAAACTAAGGGCAGCTGATTCGCTTAAAGAACTTGATACGCTATGGAAACTTGGCTCGTCAGCAGTAGGCTTACCGCCTTAAAGCCGCAGCATCTCCTAAAAATTGGACGGCTGTTAGTCAACACACAGTCGATCCTGAAGGGCTCTATTGGATGGCTGGTTAGCCTATGACGGGTAAGATCCCCAGAAGGGGACAACCTAAGACACGGCACAGTCGCACGGGACAGTCTAATGTGGCCGGCATGTCAACCTAAGCCAGGAGTCAGGACAGCCTAGACTCCCATGACGGGTAAGAATGTCGGTTGCACATGGACGTCCTAGAACATCCCCTCCTTTAAAACTAAAAGGGGGAAATGAAGGAGCCTATAATCAAGGAGATAGCTAAAGATTGCGGTTAGCTGAGAGCCATAAAAGATGTTCTAGTTTCCACCTGATATTAATACATTATTCAAAGAATCTTTGTATGCCCGTGAACACTGGGTGACGCACCTGTAAGCTCGAGCTGTAAGCACGTGTCCTTGTTAAAGCTATATGTATATAACTGGGTGAGGTTCGTTAGTGTGTGTGGGGAAGAAGAAGGTGGTGGTTGGAGTTAGAGCATTTGGAGTGATTGCTGGAGCTGGAGAGAGGAGAAGAATAAAAGACCTTTTTTCATTTTCATCCTGCCTCCGAATTTTCCTGTGGCGTTCGCTGCTCCAAGCGACTTCCACTTCAGGCAAATACTCTCACATCTATATTCACTGTATTGCTTTGGCTGAAGTATAATGGGAAAATCTAGTTTCATCCAGATATGTAGTTGGAAAAGGAGTATTTTTGTAGTCTTTTCAGATAACTCTGGATATTATTCTTTCATACTATCCCAAAATATGACGGCTGGAATATGAAACCGTATCAATAAAATTTTCTGGCTTTATTAAGTTAAATGAACTAGTTTACCTTGCAATTTGAATGAATATTTTATTCATTCATTTTTTATAATATCATGACTGGTCTCCATTTGATAATTTTGGTTCACTAAGTTGTGCTCATCTTCCAAATGTTGACTATTATATGACATTCAAAATATCAAATTTGGTTATAACACCCCCAATCTCACCAAACCACTCTATCAACACTCTTGGTAGTTATTAAACAGTTGCATTTTTCTTTAAAAATGACATTTTAAAATCTCATTATAATAAGACATTGTGTGCAATCTTGCCAAAGGTATTGCTGATTTCCAAATGTATTTATAGTAGTCTTTTCATTGAAAAACATTCATTTCTTTCTTAAGTTGGGAAAACCATGTTCACTGTGAGACTTTGGGATATTTTCTCTACTACTTATCCAGCAATATTGATATAGGTTCTGGGAGTCTGCAAGTTCTTTAAGAAGTAGAAGCATACCGAGATGTAGTTGGTCATCAACATAAATTCATTTTAAACTTTTCCTTTCCTTCCATGGCTTTACTTTTTTTAAAAATATTTTATTTATTTGTTTTAGTTGTACACAATGCCTTTATTTTTACGTGGTGCAGAGGATCGAACACGGGCCATGCACGTGCAAGGCAAGCGCTCTACCGCTGGGCCACAACCCCAGCCCCCTAATGGCTTTACTTTTTTGGGAGGGGGGGTTCTATAATCCCATCTCTACATTATTTTATCCTGCCTGTTTGAAGATAATTCTGCTTGCTGGGGATGTAGGGCTTTCTTGTACTTCTTGATATAAATATAGTTTAAAGGCACCTTTTCTTAAAGCTTGTGAAGGATTTCAATATTCCTAATAGTTTTATAAACTTGTATTCTCTTATGATCATTTTGATTATATATTCCCCATAGGGTAGTTTGTCCTTTGGAGTCTGTGTTCATCAGAGGGGTTCCTATGCAAGCATACCTCTTTATTCAGTTTCTGTCTATTTCCACTTTGCCTTTCATCAATTGCATACTTAAAATCTCACTTATTATATACTGTCTCAAGAATCCATGGGAATATTCATTTTTAAATTCTCAAGCCATCAGACATTTGTCTCTGAGTTGACTGAAACCAGACTCCATGCATGGTTGATTGACCTGCTACTGTATTCCATTTCCTAGTTACTTTAAACTTTAGGACAAAGGTGCCCCTGTCCCCTAAGTATCCAGACCAACTCTAGCTCTTCCTTGTTTATTAAAATAGCCCACAAAACTGTTCCTCTTCTAAAAGCATCAGAAAGGTGGGTCTGTATTCTAGGCACTTGCTTACAGTCAGGAAGGTTAAAGGCCTTTAATTCTATAGATTTGGATCTTATGGGCCTATTACTATTATATGGTTATGAATTCTGTGAATTCCTTTTTTATTTTCAGTGCTGGCAATTGAACCCAGGGCCTCACACATGCTAGGTAAGTACTCTGCCATTGAACTATACTCCCAGTCCTGTGAGTACTGCAATGATTATAGGATATTTCATTAATGAATATGCAGTTCATTCTATTTTTTAAATTGTCTGCATTTATAGATACCTGAAGGCAAGATATTGGGCCCCAGCATCCTTTATTGTAAATATTCTTTCTGTGTATTACCACCACTATGACATTTCTGCCTGTAACTTAAGTTTTTCCAACTTTTAATTCAGCAATTATATATGGACTTTCTTGTCATATGAAACTTACATATCACTTTAAAATTTAAGTCATCTTAGCCGGGCGCGGTGGCGCACGCCTGTAATCCCAGCACTTTGGGAGGCTGAGGCAGGAGGATCACGAGTTCAAAGCCAGCCTCAGCAATGGCGAGGCACTTAGCAACTCAGTGAGACCTTGTCTCTAATAAAATACTAAAAAGGGCTGGGGATGTGACCCAGTGGTTGAGTGCCGCTGAGTTCAATCCCTGGTACAAAAAAAAAAAAAAAAAAAAAAAAAAAAAATTTAAGTCATCTTGATCAATTTTGTTTCCTGCCAAACATTCTTTTTGGTCTTTATGAGCATCATCCCCTCCCAGGAACCCATCATTCTGTCATTGCCATATTAACACAAACAACTAACATTTATTGCATACTTATGATATTTCCAGGAATGTGCTGGTAAATGTTTAATAACTGGCAGAAAATGCACATACACAAGCTTATAATGAATTTTACTAATATAGATAATAAAAGTATATAGAAGTCTTTATGACAAATTCCAAAGAAGCAATTTATTCTCAAAGAAATGTTTTATTGCTTTTTCCTGAATCTTGTATCTGCAGCCATCCAACGATTGCAATGGATTAATGATTGTAATCTGGCATGAATGTTGGTTGATATTTCCATTTACATAAACAGGGGAGACAAAAGAAAACAATCAACACGTATGTCAGAGCATCACTTATTTGTTAATGATGTATTTGATTTCTTTGCTGAATAAGAAAATAATTTTTAAATTCTGGAAGAATGTTTCCTTAACTTTTTGTGTTACAGTGTAATACCTACAGACATATTTTTAAATTTTATTCTTCATTAATAATTTTTCCACCACTTAAGTTTAGACAAATCAACAAAACAATGAACCAATCCTGATTTTGTCTAAATACTGCCACAATGTCCAGTTTCAAGCTACCATGGTGTCACTGAATGTAGAATTGAGGAAAGATGTGTAATGTACACCAATATGTAGTATTTCTAACACATAGAATATAACCTCAAGAGAAGAGATGATAGTAAAATGTAATAAAATAGCAAAGAACTAAGTTTTGATTATTGCCTTTGTTTTTAAATGATAACCAAGACTCAACTGAAAACAAAATGATGTACAAATTTATAGGATTCTTCTTGACCTTTCTTTTTGTTACAATGTTATCTATTGATGAAGCCAGACCTTTGGACTTAAGTCACAATCTGCATTTTCTTGATTTTACACTCATGATGTAGTTCTCTGTCCTCTGTATTTTCTAGAAGTGAATCCAGAGCCTGATCCAAATTCAATATTCACTTTCTGTGACAAGATTAAGATGTCTTGTTTTCCTCCACCAGGAAGCATGAAATGTCTAGTTATTTCTATTTATATGATGCTAGCAGTGATTGATGCTTATATTAATTCAATGGGAACTATAAAATGGGAGATGTTACATTATTTCCTTTTCAATTATTGGTTGGAAGCTTTTGTAGCAAGGTACTTTCCCTCATCTGCCATTTGCTTTCTCTGTGGGCAAGTGCATACAGAAAGGCAGGATAAATACTTGTTTTTTTCCCTTATCAGTTTTCAAGAAGATAAGAATTGGTTCCTGCTCATTATCCTAGGGTGACCAATGCTGGCTTTAAATACCATTATAAGTTCAAGGGTTTAGCCTGGTGACCCAGGAGACTGAGGCAGAAGGATCTCAAGTTCAAAGGCAGCCTCTGCAAATAAGCAAGACCCTGCCTCAAAAAAAGGCCCGGAACATACCCCTGGGTTGAATCCATATCCAGAAAAAAAAATTAATGGATTAAAAAAATTAAAATTAGCATCCTTTAGTGATGCAAACAGACCTATGTTCATGGCAGCACAATTCACAATAGCCAAGTTATGGAACCATGTCCATCCACTGATGAATGGATAAAGAAAATGTGGCATATATACACAATGGATTTTTATTCAGCCATAAAGAGAAACAAAAATTATGTCATTTCCAGGAAAATGGATGGTACTGGAGAGCCTCATATTAAGAAAAATAAGCAAAACTCAGAAAGACAGGTATCTCATTTTTTCTTTCATATGTGGAAGCTACAGAAAGGGGAAAAAAGTGGAGGGATGTCATGCATGTAAAAGGGAGACTATTAGTGAGAGGAAGTGGGTGAGGGGAAGGGGAGGTAATAGGAATGAATTGGTCAAACTATGTTTTAAGTATGTATACCATAATGAAATATAAAATTGTATCAATTAAAAATTCATGGGGTTAAACATATCAATGGTTTCAACTCACTGAAATTATCTTTATTACTGATGCTCAGACTGTTCCATTTTTAGTCAGTGGGATCCTCTTCAAGTTTTCTCCAGAATTCTTTTGACAAGGTTCTAGTGCTACTTGATAGCTTCCTTGCTATTACAAGGTCTTCCTGGATCATCTTGTTCATTTCAGGTGTCCCACACCTGGAATTTGCTTCATCTCCTAAAGCCTTGGTATCTTTTAATGAGAAATTATATTGCAAGGTCAAAATTCAGGTGCTAAGGATACTCCTTCAGTTGGTCATTTTTTTCCCTAGGTCTTTTCAGGGAATAGGATTAATAAATTACATAGGTATACAGACAGAGACATAAATAAGGTAGTTCATGAGGTCATATTGATACTCTCAATTCAAACTTGTTATAGCTGTAACTCCTTTATTCCATTCTAATAATTCTGATTCTCAAGGACTCAGGGCATGATAGGATTGAAATAGCCCATGTGTACACATTTATCTAATCTTATATTACATATACACCAAGCAGAACACTAATATGATTCTTGAAAACATCAAAATTTTTCTTCTCTTCTCATTCTCCCATTGCTAAATAGTATAAAATTTTCATGTTAGGAATGCAGTCATTATGGGCTTTATTGTCTCCCTGTTAATCCTCACTTAATTCTTGTTTTTACACAATCTATTAAATATCTAATGTTCGACTGCTATGGCTTGGAAGAGTGTTCCCCAAAGGTTCAGTAGTTAAAGCGAGGGCCCCAGGATGGTGCCATTGGGAGGTGGTGGAACTACTGGGAGTTGGGGCCTAGTGGGAGGTCCTTAGGTGACTTGGGCGTGTGCCTTGCCGGGGACTGTTGGGTTCTAGTCTCTCTGCTTCCTGGCTTGAGAAGTGTTTTGCTCTGCCATGTGCTCCTTCCATACTGTACTGCACTCACCAGAGGTCCATAGAATTGGGCTGCCCAATCTTGGGTTAAAACATTCACAACCATGAGCCAAAATAAATCTTTGCAAGTGAACTACCTCACATATTTCATTATAAAAATGTAAAGCTGATCAATACATCAACTGTTGGTTCTTATGTTGATGTCTCTTCAGACATTTGGTTCTAGTTCTGTCATGGATCTTGAAAAAGGGCTCACTGGAGCCGGGCGCGGTGGCGCACGCCTGTAATCCCAGCACTTTGGGAGGCTGAGGCAGGAGGATCGCGAGTTCAAAGCCACCCTCAGCAATGGGGAGGCACTTAGCAACTCGGTGAGACCCTGTCTCTAAATAAAATACAAAAAAGGTCTGGGGATGTGACCCAGTGGTTGAGTGCCCCTGAGTTCAATCCCCGGTACCACAAAAAAAAAAAAAAAAAAAAAAAAAAAAAAAGGAAGAGTATTTTTCTCAAATGTCGATAATACATTATACTTTTGTACTTAAAATTCAATTTTTTAAATAGAAAATCCTGGTTGACTTTCTTTTCTTGAGAACTTAAATACATTGCTCCATTTTCACCTGGTATACAGACTTACTGTTGAAAATTCTGATGAAAATCTAATACTTTCCCTTACAAATAGTAGTACCTTTTTTTTTCAAATAGATGGTTAGAAGATATGCTTCTGTTTCTTTATTGGCGGTAATTTTAACTAGACTGTTTCTTGGTATTGTCTGTTTTAGCTCTGTTAGTTTCTTGGTATGCCCTTTCAATACATAATTTCTTTTTTAATTTCAGGAGTATTCTTGAAATATAAATTTTAATATTTCTTTTGCTTGTTCTGACATTTTGCAATCCTAGTTTTTCTTTGCCTTTCTTCAATGCTGGCTCCAGAATCCTTTTGACAAGATCCTAGTCATACTTGATAGCTTCTTTGCTATGACAATCTTCCAGGATCATCTTGTACATTTCCTGTCCCACACCTGGAATCTGCCACATCTCCAAAAGCATATGTCCTCATTCATTATATCAGCCTTTAAATCAGTCAATCTTTTATTTTTGATTTTTAAAATGTTCCCTTTTGCACCTTCTATTTCCTTTAAATCATTACTTACTATATTTATCTGTTATTATGCTTCTTCTATTCCACAATTATGTAATATTTTTGTCTTTTTCCTATGTTGTCATCTGATTTACTTCTTATTTTGGGGAGTTGGGTACCAGGTATTGAACTCAGGGGCACTCAGCCACTGAGCCACATCCCCAGTCCTATTTTGTATTTTATTTAGAGACAGGGTCTCACTGAGTTGCTTAGCACCTCTTTTTGCTGAGGCTGCCTTTGAACTCATGATCCTCCTGTCTCAGCCTCCTGAGCCACTGGGATTACAGGCGTGCACCACCATGCCTGGCTCATCTATTTTACTTCTAATTCTGATTTATGTTGTTCTTGCATGTCTTGTATTTCTTAAAGAATTTCAGCTCATTTTGCAATAGTAAACTACAGTTTTGTGGGTATGTGTTTCTAACATGTTTCTGTTTTCCATTGGGATGTTATTCTGCTCCTTTTCCTTACATGTACTTGACATAACAGTTGACCTTAGTACTATTATTTTGCTCATTTTTATGCAAATTTACTTTTCCTGAAGTTTTGGAATGAGGCAGAATTCAGAAAATTTGTTAACTCCAGAGTTCATTTTTGTATTGTTTGTGTAAGGTGTTAAAAACAATGGCAGCTTGCTTCCCGGGTTTTCTGACTCACTGTCCCTTCCTCACTTGATTAAGACCTCTTTGGTCTATTGCGTCTATCCTGTTCAATTTTTATTCCACTTTAGCAAATTTTCTTTAATGTGAGGACTTGTTTTGGAGGGGAGTTTTAGCAAATTGGATTTGATAAATTTTAGGGGCTGAGCTGATGGTAATATTGTGGTTCTTCTGTTCTCAAGCCCATCCTATGCTAACTATTGCTTCCTTCTTAGAGAAATATTGGAGCTGTCAGTGTTTTGCTCCCATCTGCTTGTATTCTGAGGGTTTGTGAAGATACCTTATCACCTTGTTTTGTTGCCAATGTCATTATGTTTATTAATATGGGAAATGAAAAATTATGCTTTCATTGCCATCTGTCCAGAATCCTTTTCATATATTTAGTTTGCATACAGGAAGTATAATGTGAATTACTTGTAAGGCCACTATTTCTGTTAAATCCATGCTTTTTCTGACACTTCAAAACACACCACTTCACATTTGACTGCTTCATGCGAAGTTGACACACCTGCTTATTTAAAACCAGGACTCATCTACTATGTTTCATTAAAGTTTTCAATATTTCTCATGTCCATTTGACAAACTTGCCTTAGCAGTATGGAAGAATTATATCATTCTCAATATATGCTGCCCAACACAACTCTAGTGTCTAACCTTTAAGAAATACTAAAAAACTGCTGAGACGGATCATTTGAGTTCATACATCAGAACTGACCAGTCATCACATTACCAATCTTAAGACTATAAATGTGAGAGCAGAGATTATACTTTGCTCACTATTGTATCCCTAGAGATGAACACAATCCTTGACTCAGAAACACCTAAAACAAATTCAGTGAATTTGTTCAATGAAAAAATGGAAGCTATTTCTAGTAGACTGTTTATATTAACCTCTCTTCCTGTGGAAGAGGTTTATATTAACCTCTTTTTCTATGGACCATGTTTCAAGAACTACCCATTATTTAAAACAGCAATCTCATATTGTGTAATGCTGGTTTGGGGACCTGGATGCCAACTGAATGTGAGACCGGCATTGACAAGAGTGATATCATGGATAAGGACATTCAGTTGTTGCTGCAATGCTCAGGCAATCAGTTTGGCTAATATTAACAGGTCAGAAGGGAGAGACCTAATTAGAAGGTGTTTGTGGGATGTAGACAGGCATCAGATATGCTACATCAGATCTGGTACCTTCAGACAAGGGCTGAACCTGGGGAACCTCAAAGTCACAACTTTCCATAGTCTAAGGATATTAGGATTCCCCAGTGGGACAGAAAGATGTAGTTTCCTTCTGATGACAGCAAGGTCGGCTTCCCTAGATGCCTTTGATTTTTTTTTTTTTTTTTTTTTTTAAAGTCCATCCTCTCCAAGAAAACTGGATACTTTGAATACAGGCCTCAGTAAGTCCACTACAGCTTCTGTGGAGAAGCCACTCAACTGACTTCAGTCAAAGGCAAACAGAAACTGCTGAGATGGGGCAGAGGGGGAAGGGAAAGGGAAGAAAGAAGACACGACACAGAGAAAACCATTTCATGTTTCAATGCACTTAATGAAAAGATGGGAGAGTTTGGTGAGTCAATTTTACTTCGAGGACAAAGCTTCTTCTCCCTATGATTTACTGAAGTCTGAACTGAAGCTTTTTGTCAATGCTTTGGGTTAGTGATGGTAACCGACACACTATTATACACTCTACATAGAAAATTTAAGATGTTTATTAATAGAAAACCTTTATAGGATTGAAAATACATCAGCAACAGCTTCTTCAACTACAGCACTATATGTCAAATATGCATATGACTTCCAGCTCTGAAAGAATTTGTCCTGGAACTCTGAAAATAAATCAAATACTATTTTGAAAAAATAAGAAAGAATAAAAATGCTAATTACCACCTGCTCCAAGGGCTTCATGTACCAAGTCACATTCCAGACTTTAGCAGGCAGCTGGTGAATCATGTGTAGACCTACTGACTTCTTTTGAATCTACAATTTCCCTTCATTCATGGTTAGATGTCAACTCATAATTAAAGAGAACCTTTGTTATTTAGGTTTTCTGAGATCTTTACTACTTCATATGGGGCATTATTCCAAGTCAGAAGTAAACACAGAGCAATGTAGATTGGAGCCCAAAGGAAAGCTCCTGTTAGAATCATTTCTAATACATGTGTCCAAATTATAGAAAAATTTTCCTATCAAAGTGGTGATTTCTAAAATTTAAGTGTAAGACTATTGATTGTGACAGAAAATTCTGAAATGTTATCTCCCAGTATAGCTTTTTTAAACTTCTCAGTGAACAACTGAGGCTTTGTCAAAGGCAATTTCAAAATGGTTTTCACCAAATTGCAAGCACTTCCTTTCCTTTTCTAATTAATTTTACAGTAGAATGCATTTTGACACATTGTACACAAATGGAGCACAACTTCTCATTCACAAGCACTTTAATAGAGCTGTAATTGGAAATTAAATCACATTTACCACCCTTTCAATCCCAATATATGGGTATATAGTGACAAATACCCATTTGGCAGACCTATGGTAAAAATGTATTTCTCTCCATAACTTTGAGTGCTTCTAGTATTACGCACTTGAGACAATTATGAATTGAAACATAATGTTCCAGGTCTTGTATTTTTTAAAAGAATTCTGCAAAATTTGCATTTTGCCACTGCTTATTTCTTACAAGCAATCTTCTGGCATAGCACAGCCCAGCAGAATTTTCTGAGGATGGAACTATTCCATATTTGCACTGTCCAAAATGGTGGCCATTAGCTCCATGTCCCAATTGAGCATTTGAAGTGTGGTTACTCTAAGTAATTGCACTTTTAGGTCTTATTTTAATTAAATTCAAATCCTCAATAGTGAAACTTGTACAGTAATTTTACCGTTTTAAAGAGTGGCTGTACCATTTTACATTCTGACCAGAAAGGCAATGTAAATTGCACATGGGTTCTTTCCAATTTTTCCACCATCCTCACCACATTTATTATTTTGCTTTTCAAAAAACTAGTCATCCAAAAGGGTGTGGTGGTATCTTATAGTTTTGATATGCATTTCTCTAATACTTACTGATGTTGAGGATCTTTTCATGTGCTTACCGGCTTCTTCTTTGGAGAAATGTCCACTCAAGTCCTTTGCTTATATTTTTTAATATTTATTTTTTAGTTGTAGCTGGATACATCTATTTTATTTATTTATTTTTATGTGGTGCTGAGAATCAAACCCAGGGCTGCGCATGTGCTAGGCGAGCGCTCTACCACTGAGCCACAACCCCATCCCTTTTGCTTATTTTTTAATCAGGTTTTGTTTTAGTTCTCCCTCTATGCATTCTGCATATCAATCCCCTATCAGATATACAATTTGCAAATATTTCCTTCCATTCTGTGAGTTGTCTTTTTACTATGTTGATGTCCTTTGACACACAAAATTTTAAAAACTATCATGAAATCCAACTGGTCAACTTTTTATTTTGTTGCTTTATCTCTGGTATCATATCCAGAAAAATCACTGCCAAATCCAATGGGTCTTGAAAAGATGTTTTTTTCCATAGTTGTTCATGGCAGCATAATCCACAATGGCAAAATGTGAAGGCAATTCACGTCCACTTATGGATGAATGGATTGGAAAATGTGGTATATGCATGCAACAGGGTTAAAAAGCCTTAACAAGGATGAAATTACGCAATAGGCTACAACATGGAGGAATCTTGAGGACATATGCTAAATGAAATAAACCTGTCACAAAAAGACAAATATGATTCTACTTATAAGAACTGATCAAAATCATAGCAACAGAAAGAATTGTAGTTGCCAAGTTTTCAGCAGGAATGGGGACATATTGTTCAATGAGCACATAATTTGTTTTACAGATGAAAAGATTAACAGAAATGGTTGGTGGTGATGGTTGCACAACATTATGGATGTATTTAATACCGTATACTTAAAATTAAGATGGTAAATTGTCATGTCTATTTTACTATACACACACACAAATTAAACAGCCACATGTAGCTACAGCATTTAGACAGCACTGTATAGAACACAAGTGAAAACAGACATCTGTATTAAACCGTATTACACGGTCGCCTGTCCAGCAATGTCAGTAGGCAGAACCGGTGAGGTCTGATTATTTGCCAGGGGAGGGAGAAGGATGTTGGTTTACTTTGTACTCAACTGAGATGAGGGGATATCATCAGAAATCACTATGTACCCCCCTGGTACCTCTACATTCATAATAGATGTACACGATATATAATAGAACAGAAGTTTCAGTATGTCATACAAAAACAAACTTAGCTTAAAAAGAAGATGGCCAGTACTTCCAAAAGCAATATACAGATTCAATGCATAATCCCCATCAAAATACCAATGATGATCTTCACTGACTAGAAAAAAACAGTCTTAAAATTCATTTGAAGGAATAAAAGACCCAGAATGGCCAAAGCAATTATAAGCCAAAAAAGCAATTGGAGAGGCATCACAGTAATTCACTTCAAATTATACTACAAAGTTATAGCAACAAAAACTGCATGGTGTTGGCACAAAAACAGACACATAGACCAATGGTCCAGACCAGAAGACCAAGAGACAGACCCACACAGATACAGTCATCTGATCCTTGACAAAGGTGCCAAAAACATACATTGAAGAAAACAGTCTTTTAAACAAATAGCACTGGGAAAACTAGTTATCCACATGTAGAAGAATGACATCAGACCCTTCTCTCTCACCCTGCACCAAAATCAACTCAAAATGGATCAAAGACATAGGGATTATGCCAGAAACTACACAATTTCTAGAAGAAAACACAGGGGTCAACACTCCCAGCATATAGGCACAGGTGACAACTTTCTCAATAGGACTTATAAAGCTCAGGAAATAATGCCAAGAGTTAATAAGTGGAGTGGCATCAAATTAAAAACTTTGGCACAATAAAGGAAACACTTAGGATTGTGATGAGAGAACCTACAGAATGGGAGAAAATCTTTGCTAGCTACTCTTCTGACAGAGAATTAACATCTAGAATATATAAAGAAAGCAACCCCCCCAAAGTACCCAATTAATAAATGGGCAAATGAATTAAACAGACACTTCTCAAAAGAAGAAATATAAAATGGTCGACAAATGTATGAAAAAATATTCAATATCATTAGCAATTAGGGCAATGCAAATCAAAACTACACTAGTCAATGTCATTCATCAAGAATACAAACAATAATAAATGCTGGAGAGGATGTGGAGAAAAAGGAACACTTTTACACTGTTGGTGGGACTGTAATTAACTAGCATGGAAATCAGTATGGAGGTTCTTTAAAAGACTAGGCATGGAATCACCATATGACCCAGCTATACCACACCTCAGTATTTATCCTAAAGAATTAGTCATCATACTACAGTGATACATGCATACCCAAGTTTATAGCAGCCCAATTCACAGTAGCCAAACTATGGAACCAGCCTAGGTGTCCGTCAATGAATGAATGGATAAAGGAAATGTGGTATATATACACAATGGATTTTTATTCAGCCATGAAGAAAAATGAAATTAAAATATTTGCAGGAAAATGGACAGAACTGGAGACCATCATGTTAAGTGAAATTAGTCAAACTCATAAGATCCTGGGTTGTATGTTTTCTCTCACATGGGGAAGCTAAGAGAAAAAGGAAAATAAAGGTGAGGTGGATTTCATGGAAATGAAAGGGAGATTAGTAGACCAAAGGGACCAAGGGGTGGGAAATGGGGAGGGGGAAGTGCTGCGGAGTGATATTGGCCAAATTATATTATCATATTGTGTGCATGTATAAATATGTAACAACAAATCCCATCATTGCATAAAATGTAAATCCCATCATTATGTAAAATAAGTCAACTAAAAAACATGGAAAAAAAAAGAAAATAGATGACCAGAAAAGGAAAAATGGTACTTATTTCTTCCTCAAGTGATGTTACTGAATGTGTCAGAATATGCTTATCAGCAGTTCTGTTTTCCAGGGTTTCAGTGACTCATGGTCAAATGTGGCCTTGGTACAAAAGTTTTAAATGGAAATTTCTAGAAATAAACAATTCATGTTTTAAATTTTCTCACTATTCTGAGCAGCATGATGAAATCTTGCGCCACTGTATTTTGTACCACTCAAGATGTGAACAATCCCTTTGTCCAGCACACCCACACTGTATACACAAACTGCCAGGTAATCACTTAGTATCTGCCTGGGTTGTTGGACTGTTGTGTATCAGTGCTTGTGTTCAAACAATGATTATTTACTCAATAATGGGTCCAAAGTACAAGTATCATGCATGACACACAGGAAGCACCAGAACATAAAACATGGAAGGATAAACATTGGCAATATGTGGCAATGCTCAGTTATCCCTCAGTATTCATGGGGAATTGGTTCTAGCACCTCTACCACCAGCAGATATAAAGTCTTCAGATGGGTAAGTCCCTTCTATAAATAGCACAGCATTTGCATATAACCTATGCACATCATCCCATATATTTAAAATCATCTATATAGAGCATTTATAAACCTTTTATACGCAGATAGTTATTATACTAGATTGTTTATGGAATGACAAAGTCTATACCTGTTTAGTACAGACACAATTTAAAAAATATATTTTTGATCCATGGTTGGTTGAATCCATGAATGCAGAACCCATGTATAATGTGGGCATACTGTATATATAGGGTTCAGTACTATCAGTGTTATGTTTTAAGCATCTACCAGGGGTCTTGGGAAGTGTTCCCTGTGAATAATGGAATACTATTGTAATTAAATGGATCACAAACTCTAAAAGTAACATAACTAATCAGAATATTAGCTCCTTTTAGTTCCAGGCTTGTGTCAATGACTAAGCATATGACTTTAGACATTTGCAATCAATCTGGAGCTCAGTTAGTTCATGTATGAAAAACTGAATATGAGGGGTCTTATTGGTGTTTTCCTGCTTTATCAACCAGATGAGTTTTATTTAAGCATCTAAGATTCCATTTTTCTTGCCTAAGAAGAGGCCTTGAATGCTGTGCAGAATTCTAATGATAGAACCATGACTTTGATTTCTAGTGGCTCTGATTTCCATCTCTGCAAAGACCTCATTGATAACAGCCTCTACAGCATTGCTTGTCATTCTGATGTTTCTATGGGTTTCGCCAACATTATAAGGTTTGTGACAATAAAGTTTTAATGCTACTTGCCTGTATGAGCCACAACTTTCAGAACTACCTGAAAGATTTGGCTACCAGCATCAATAATTAAACATCTTTACCAAAGATTGCTTTTCTGAAAACACTGAGAGAGGAAGTAAGGGAAGGGAGGGTCAAAGAGAAAAATAAGAAACCAGACTATCCTAAATACGTATTGTAGTGGTTTGTTAAACAGTTACCTTGTTCTACCAGTGCCCTCTTTTTAAGAGTACTTTGAAAGTGCTTTTTTCTTTCCTCTCTGCAGCATCTCCCCACCCCCACCCCACAACCCACTGTGTGAGAAGGGAAGCAATGAAGGAAATGAAAGGGTTCATTTAAGTGCCATATTCACATAAGGCTAATTTGTAAAAGCTCCCAGCTGAATATACTAACAGCCACTACTGGTCCACAAAACTCCAGTTGAGAAGACTAATTGAGATTCTTCAGAAGAACTCCCTTGTCTTCGCAGTTGCAGAATGTCTCATTAAGCATTCTGTGCTTCCCCCTTTCTTTGGAATACTAAGTTTGACTTTTCGACTCTGCTTGGCCTGAGTTTATAGCTTGTGAATTTCCAATAGATTCAAATGCACCATTATTGTGAAGCTGTTGGTTTTGTTTTGCATCTCTGTTTGCTTGTTTTTCTCTTTGATCTCAAACTCAAGCTGCATTTAAGTTTATTAGAATACTGTTTTTAAAACAAAAGAACTACACCCCACCTCCACCACTGTAAGGGCTAGGCTAAAGTCCCCATTGAATGCCTTCTCTAGTCACACACTGGAGAAATATGTTCTATAAATGAAGTCCACCAGAGCTGATAAAGCTTAAGTTCAGAAACAAAGATGAACTCCACAAAAATTTGACTTTCTGACCATTTTAAATTCTCTATATAGATGATACAAGATTGTAACAATAGACTTTTATTAAAATCATTGAGGGCATGATGCATATTTGACTATTTTCATTTTCTTCTTTACCAAAATGACATGCTATAGATAATCCTGTGTATTCTTTTAAAATGCCTAAAGATTTAGTGAGGCCCTCAGCAACTTAGTGAGATCCTGTCTCAAAATAAAAAATATGAAAGGCTCAGTGGTGGGTGTAGCTCAGTGGTAAACAGCCCCTGGGTTCAATCCCCTGTATCACCACCAAAAAAAACATCAAGAAAGCCTCAGATGTTTAAAGTAATACTGGTGTCATGAGAAATGACCTGTTTACATATTTAATTAGAAGCCTCTCGACCATAAACTGGAGAAAATGTCTTGGCACAGTTATGGGGTAACTTTTCCCTGGGCTTGCAAAGAAGAGTGGGCTCAAACTAATATAGTACAAAGGTCTTCAGGTATCTGTCATTGTTGTTGCTGAGCTTTCACTTGTATGTAAACAGTGGTATATACACACACACATTACATAATACATAAATGTGGGTGTGGGTGTAAATGCTTTAAACACACATATATAGCCCATATTCCTCTAACCTTGAAGTTTGGCTGAATTATTCCATCTATCTTTTTCACACAAGAACAGATTATTTATAGACCTCTATCTAAAACATAACATTACTTTTCAGAGATAGTTCATAATTAATTTACATCTCCAGAATAAAAAGTAAAATTCTTATTGCTATAAAATTTAAATAAATAATTTTCTTTTAACTGGAAGTATAAAAGTGCATTTCAATATGCTTTTTATTTCCAACTACTATTTTTATAACGTTCTGAAGGAAGTCCTATTAGTAAATAAAATCCCACTGGTAATTTTATTTTTAGCTTTTAATATATTTTCTACTAAAAAAAAAATCAAGCTGTCAAGACAAAATATTACTGGACTGTTATTACAAAAACAGTTGAGAATTTTTAATTCACAAAGGATGAAAACACAAGACACTGATCTCATTGTACATATAATATCACAATAAAATGATTAGTTGTAGACTATTAAAACATTTAAGACTTCACATACACATACATACTTTGAAACAAGAAACACAGGACATTTTAACCTTTGATATGTTCATGACCACCAAGAGAAAGAATATCACAGATCACAGATTTGCATCTAACTGTTTTCCTGATATACAAACAAGATATAAGCCAGTCCTAAAGCACATTGTGTTGTTAATAACATCTGTAAGCAAATATAAACATTCTGATTTGGGATTTTTTTCTTCCCACTCCAAACGATCTGCCTTGATATCCACTTAACAAGATTACAAAAACAAATACAATATTTTTATCACATGACTCAGGAGAGGTTTTTAGACAGATCATACCAAAAAAATTTTTTTTGTTCCCAAGGAAGGCAATCTGTAAATTGTAAATGCAATCTTAGGAAAAAGAATCTTGGTCACAGATCATTCACTTTCAAATACTGGTGATGGAACATAAAAAGTGTATGTTGGGAATGGGGACGTGCTGGCATGAAGAGGAATAGAAAAGGTATGAAATGAGAAAAATATAGTTGCCACAGAAAATATTGGATTCAGTTGATTTTTTTTTAAAATGAGGTATAGGAGAATGTCAGCAAATGAAAAAAAAAACAACAACAAAAAATTAAGAACCAAAATGCACATTTCAATGGAAAAAAATCTCTAAACCTCTTATAGTTTTCTTTATTAGATTAGACATTTCATATACAGCAGTTAATCTAGAAAAATACATTTAAAAAAATTTTCAACAGACCATGCTCCCTTAACAAAACCTTCCAAACCCTGTTTTATTATACAAATCAATTATATTAGTAATGTAAAAAGAAATTCTCAAATTTAGCAATGTTATTTTCCAACCAAGATTCATCTAATTTACACATGGGTTTACACTATTCAAACTGGAGAGTTAGAATTCTGTAATAAATTTTTCTAATGTAGTCTGTACATATTAAATAATCTAAAAGGTTCCTCTTGTAGTGCATTTACCATTTAGCAAGTCTTTTCAGTATTTTTCCAGTACCATTTGTATTACACAGTGATCTGCCTGTAAATGTAATTAAAATCTAAAAGTGCACACAGTTATCTTTCCCAAATAATGGTCTACTTCTGGAGGAAACCTAATATTCACAGAAAAGATTACCTATATCATGATTAGAAATGTAGGGTTAGCATGTATTCAGAGACTATACAACACAATTATATACATAAGCTAAAGGACATTAAATCTTTAGCCCATATTTACATCAAATAATGTCTATTTCCACAGGGTCATACCAAGAATTCAATATGGCACTAGATATAATTAGAATTGTTAGCTACAATTCAGTAAGGTTAGACAGTCCAAAATACCCTGAACTGACTTATGCTAAATGAAACTCCAGTATATCACAGTGTTTTAAGTAATATTAGTGTGCTGCCTAAACAAGCAACTAAGATATTCAGTAAGGATGCTGTGCAACACAGTAAGACAGCAAGCCTTCACTGAGGGACTATATCTGGGTTATAATTAATTTTAGTATTTAGACTGCCACTGCATGCCTGAAAAAGAAATACACAGGTTTCAAAATGGATATATTTCATTTTGTTTTAAATGCCCAAAAGTGTCTTTAAATAACTCCTAGTAAGTATTGTTCTACAAAGTGAAGAACTTACAGGTCATGAGAAGAAATTCTACATTATCCAGTTTGAGGGGGAAAAATGTAGTTTTTCTTACCAAATTATCCAGTGTATATGACTGGTTATTCTAGGTTTTGATTTTTACTAAAATTCAGAGTATTAAATGAAAACAATCAAGATAAAATGAATCCAAAATTACACACAGTTATATCACCTTGCAACAAAGCAGCAAATATGAGGGTCTAACAGGCATCTTCACTCTGCCACTTCCCTTCTGATCCCTCAAAAAAGTGCAAAATCAAAGAGTCACTGCTTGGTCCAAAAATAAAATACATTGCGTATAAAGATGTGAAATTTGATGGAATCCAGCTTATATTCCACAGGTTGTCTTCCACAAATCAACGTCCGAAGATGGAATTTAATTCTAGGAGAATTAATTCTACAATCTGATTTTGGTACACAGTATGAACTGCTATATTACCAGTCTCTTTCTCTGGCTTTAACAGAGTGGGACCAAAAACAATTGCTATACTCTGATAGGTCATCCGGTTTTTTTCTCCATTTTCTATAACTCTAAGAGGGAAAAGAAAAGTTGTTAGGAGAAAATAAAATGTGAGGGAAAAATTTCAAATTGTATTATAAACCTAACAATCTGCATTTAAAAAAGAGAACTAATGCTCACTTTCTAGGTTGACACGCAAACTATTTAACCAAGTAGAATTTAGTGTCAATGTCACATGAAGCTTGCTTTTGGATAACACAGCTGAAATGGATTATTATACATACTGTAAAACAAACTTTAAGTATATGACATTTAAATTTTTTTTGTTTGTTTGTTTGCTCTTTGGGTAGTGGAGATTTAACCCAGGGGTGCTTTACCAGTGAACCATATCCCAGCCCTTTAAAAAAATTGTTTTAAATTTTGAAACAGGGTCTCACTAAGTTGGTTAGTGCCTCACTAAGTTGCTGAAGTGGTCCTCAAACTTGCAATCCTCCTGCCTCAGCCTCTCGAGTTGCTGAGATTACAGGTATGTGTCACTGTGCCTGGAGCTTTAATTTTGAAATAGGACACAGATGTAAATATCTGTTAGAATTTAGACAATAATTTATCCCTAGATTGATGGGGAAAAACTTTCATGAGGGCACAGAGCTTAAAACTTTCAGTTTTATTTTTTTAAAAGTCAGATAATTTTAGTATTCTAATGTTCTTTTTATAAGATGAACAAAATCAGTTATTAAAGTGACTATGTAGTAAGCTTGAGCCATGATGGCTTTCTTTTAGGGCAACATAACATACCTCACTTAATAATCAATCTCACCCTTCATATTTGTTAACTTCAGCAACAATATTAAAATACCTACCATGCACAAAGCACTATATAAATGCTTTGCATGCAGTATCTACTTTAATGTAGTCTTCACACCAAATCATTTTACCTATGAGGAACTGACACTAAAAGGTTAATCTTTTTCCAAGTTACTAAGATAGCAAATGGCATAGGAGAAATCTGGCTCTGAACCTGTGTATGCTATACCACATTTCCTAACTGTACAGTTCTCTTACCTTTTGAGGTGTCTAAAAAGAACCTGCATTGTATCTTGATTTGGCTTTGGCAACTGTCTGATCAGGTCCTTAACAGCAGCAACACGCTGTCTTGGTTCTTGTTCTGAAAAAAAGATAACATCTAGATATTTTGCAGCAAATTCTTATGAAACTGAAAGCAAGAACCTATTTTGGAAGCTGATATTTGATGATACACAGTGACATCTGGTGGTCACATTTAAAATTTTTGGAGTAAAACAATAATCCATTAAAGAAAACTCATTTAAAATAATGTCCAAACAGAATGTGGTAGCTTAATCTGTGCAGAGGATTTTCAGAATCTAGAAAGAAACTGAGATGAAATTACATACTTACTAATTGCATTAACGAAATCATTAAAATGATTAAATGTAAAAAGAGGTTCTGGTAATTCTCGAAAAAACATTTTGAGTGCTCCAGTGATGACATGAATGTCTTCCCATTTACTATCATTCAAGTCCAATTTCTCATCTAAAAAACAGTAGGAAGAAGACATTTTTAAAAAATCACTTTAAACCAATTCTAAATGTTATGAGTGATGCTTTGGAATATAATAGGGAGTATAATCTTACCATGATTGACTGCAAATCTCAGCTTCTGGACCACTGCAAGGTTGCCACTCACTCTGTAGATCCCATCAACATCCAAACCTGCGGAATAATACAAATTACTTATGTTTAGAGTACACTTGCTGCCAGGCATAATGGCACATGCCTATAATTCCAACAATTCAGGACGCTAAGGCAAGAGGACCACCATTTGAGGACAGCCTCAGCAACTTAGTGAGGCCCCCACGCAACTTAGCAAGACCCTGTCTCAAAAAATAAAAATGGCTGGGGAAGTAGCTCAGTGGTAAAGCACCTCTGGGTTCAATCCTCGAATAAATATTTATTTGCCTCTTCTAAAGATGCTTGCATGTCTTGGCGCCCACCCCCCTCCCCCAGATGGGGTCATACAGACTGATCTTGAACCTATGGACTCAAGTGATCCTCCTGTTTCTGCTTCTGGAATAGGTGGAACTACAGAATAGTTGGCTTCAAAATTTTTATTCATTAGTATTAGCCTAAAATCAAATGGACAAATACTCTCTTCCTCTAAATGGCTTTTTTGTAGACTCTTGGCAGGGGGAAAAAGATGGTGATTCATTCTGAATTCTGTTTAATAAGCAGCAATAATTCTACTTTGTTTATCATGTAGAATGTGACTTAGCTAAAAAATAATTATCTCATTAAGCTTCAAATACTAACGATTTAAGATAAAATTCTGCAAACAGTTCAAAAAGTAAAGGAAGCCAAATAAAATTAACTCATTCACTTTTTTGCACGTGATCTTATAATGTAAATGTACGTTCTAAAGACTTCTCTTCAAAGTTTATGTCACATTAAGTGCTTATAATAAACTTAATACAAGCTAATAACAAAACCCATGATTCTACAGAAACAATAGATCATTTCAGATAGTTTATTATTTTCTTTTATATATGAACAGAATCATTTAAAATTTACAAAATTAACTTTCAGGTATTCATTAAATGATAATGCTATAACATGTTTAACAAAGCATATTAGCCAAAGTGCTATATTCACTTAGCTTAAAAGAAAGGCAAGGAGTGTGGGGTCTCTTGTCATATTGACAAGAGTCAATGAGACAAGGGATCTGTAACCAGCAAAAGCTACAAATCAAATTACATGAGTGTTTTAACTATACAAAATGTTTCTGATCATACACAGATAAAAGTTAATGTGATCATACTGTCAATACACTGTGAATTCATGAAAAAACAGCATAAATACTATAAATGTTAAAACAAATCAGTTTGTCTTATTTTCAGGAAATGACACAAGGTCATTTAGATACTTCATAGTTGATTTAACGGTTTTTAAATGTCATCTCATTATTACAAAACAGAAGAAACAGTAAATATAATCTCCGCAGATCTTCAACATTGTCACATCATTACTTTAAAAACATAGTTTCACAATCACCACCTTCCTCATTTTAAGCAAATGGCAACTCCAAAGGGGCTTTTTTTTTTTTTTTAAATATTTATTTATTTGTTTGTTTTGGTTGTACACAATGCCTTTATTCTTTACGTGGTGCTGAGGATCGAACCCGGGCCACACACGTACTAGGCAAGCGCTCTACCGCTGAGCCACAATCCCAGCCCCAACTCCAAAGGGGCTTTAAAGAATGCCATATACTTAATTAATCTCAACATGTTAAACGTTCAACAGATGCCTTCGGAGGTCTTAATCTGAGGTGACAACATGTAAGTGTTTTGTAAACAAAATGCTTCTCTTAACATCTTAGGACCATTAGGAACTTTTGGTTACCTCACTCAAAATTATAAACATCTTAAAGATTTTGATGATGAAACAATGAGTTCATTTGCTTCATGTGAAAAAAAAATAAAAATCAATCTCTTACCGTGTTCTTCAACATGTTCAATGCATAACTTCACAAACTTTGGCACTGTGCCATTCTCTCTCTGACACAGATTAGCAAGATTGGATCCAAACACCTGATCTGAAAGAGATTTATTTTTAAGATGAATTCTTGATAAAATTTAGTCCAGGAGATGGCTAAACCATTCAGAGTGCAATGGAACATATCCAGTATACCCTAAACATCATTTACCAAGACCTGGGCCTTATTTGATATAGACAGGCACCCTGCCTACTTCCTTAATTTCACTTCAAACAATGCTTCTTCACTAAATTCCATTAACACCACAACTCATTCTTGCCTGAAAGCCTTTATATTTTCTACTCCTTTTGCAGAGAACCAATCTCCCCGAACCTCCTCCCACTGCCACTTCCCAATTTATTTGGTTCCTTCTCTTTACTCCTGATCTCAAGCTAAAATATCACCTCCTTTTCCAAGATAACCCAATTCACTCACTTTCTTTTATTATTATATTAATTTCACAGTATTCATCACCATTTCAAATTATCCTGTCCACCTCCCATTTGAGTCTAAGTTCTATGAGGGCAATAACTTGTACTTCTTGAACACCAATAGGTATTCAAAGCACCCAGGCTCATGCCTAACTCTTAATAAATATTTTAAAAACTATCAAAACATGCATATGCATACCC
The DNA here is from genome assembly GCA_025594165.1 of Tamias sibiricus. NCBI lineage: Eukaryota > Metazoa > Chordata > Mammalia > Rodentia > Sciuridae > Tamias > Tamias sibiricus. The sequence continues at coordinate 68,390,211 of CM046669.1, read as the reverse complement.
AACATGTGATTCCAAAAAATACATTTCAAAAGCTGTTTATCTTTTAACCTAAAAGCTTAGAAATTCCAAATTAGTGCTAAATATTTGGAAAAACAAACAAAATTTTGAAGTGATAAATAACACCACAAACAGACAATGGTTTATATTTCTCAATGTAAAGGGCCTGATAAACAAATTAACAGCTTGTCAGGCTTTGCTTTTTAAACTTGTTATGAGAATGGAAGACCAACAACAAAGAACAGAAGTAAGTACTTGTTCATTTTTCCCCCTCCTACTTTGTTAGTGACTATTTACTCAAAATTTCTAATTTCTGTTCTTCACATTTCAAAATGAAAGCTCTTCAATGTTATAACTTCTAAGTATGGGCCACATATTGCAACTGTGTTGCTCCTCTGACACAGGGTTTCTAAAAACCTAGTTTCTCATTTGTGTCTGTTCAATGTTTTAAGGTAAATTTTACATGTATGTTTAAAAATCAACTTTAATTACTCAAATGTTTTTTAATCGTTGCACTTGAAAACTATAAGAATGAAAACATTTTTCCTGCTTGGAAGTTTTCAGTTTTTAATTTTAAATGTCTCATTTCTGGCTAAGTGAAGTTAGCCAATCCCAAAAAACCAAAGGTCGAATGATCTCTTTGATATGAAGATACTAACTCATAAAGGTAAGAAAGAGGGAATGAGAGGAATGAAAGAGCTTTAAATAGAACAAAGAGCAGGGAGGGTGGGAGGGGGGAAGGGGATAGGAATAATGGCAGACTGAGTTATCCATGATTACCCTAAATACATGTATGAAGACACAATTGTTGTAAAAATACTTTATATAAAACCAGCAACTTGAAAAATTGTGCTCTTTATATGTAATATGAAATGAAATGTACTCTGCAAACGTGAATAACAAATTAGAATAAAAGAATTTTTAAAAAAGCTATTAAAAAATTAAAAAAAATTTTTAAAAGTCTCATTTCTGAAAAAAATTTTTTTTTGGGGGGGATACTGGGGATTGAACCCAGAGATGCTTAACCACTGAGTCACGCCCCCAGCTCCTTTTCTGTATTTTATTTAGAGATAGGGTCCTGCTGAGTTGCTGAGCTGGCTTTGAACTTGTGATCCTCCTGCCTCAGTCTCCCAAGCTGCTGGGATTACAGGCATGTGCCACCACACATGGCTCACTTTTGATTTTGACCAGTGTTCATTATTATAAATATTATTTCCCATACCTACCTTTAATATAACCTTTTTCACGAACAGCTTGCAGAGTGGGGCGTCGTGTAAGAAACTTCTTTAAGTTTTTCTTGGTTTTTTTCTGTTCTGAAGAATCTATGCTAGATACTTTCATGGCTTAAGACAAACAGATATTAAACATTTCATAAAATACAAACTTTTGAAAATCTTTCCACAGAGCATTCAAAACATATCAACTTCACATGTCAAAACCACAATACATATTCAATTATTCTATCTTAACATAGTCTAAGTAATGTGAAGATTCAAATTAACATAGACCCAATTTTAAACAAAACTTGTCCTTTTTATCACTAAAAACTGATCTCAACTGAACTTTCTTTAGTATATGTGCAATAACATGTCTATTATTCTAATTTATACTTGTTATTTCATAAATGATTCTACTGATCTTTTTTGATTCACTAATAGGTTTAGAAGATAAAATAACTACCCACACAAAATCCATAAAATTTAAGACAAACAAAAATTAGGAATATGGATAATATACATAATTCATACTTTAGGCTAACTCTCATTTTGATTATTTGTACTCAAAGAACAGGAGTACTCTGAAAACTTTCTCCATTACCTTTGGTGCTAGTTTATCAGTTATGACAACAAAAATTTGAAAATAATTATATTTGGAGAAAGCTCTCTCTGATTTTCATGAGATACCTCCTCCCCTGCCCTGCCTGCCCACCTTTCTTTCCCTTTCTCCTCTCTAGCTTTTATATATACTACCCTTGACCTTTTGGGTTTGGTTTATTTCACTCACCTAACATAATATTCTCAAGTTCCATCTATTTTTCTGTAAATGACATGACTTCATTCTTCTTTACAGCTAAATAAAACACTATTGCATATATGTGCGTGTGTGTGTGCATAGGTATATATATATGTACATATATATATATATATATACCTCTCAAATTTTCTTTATCCCTTCATCTGCTGATGGACACCTAGGCTGGTTCCATAGTTTGGCTATTGTGAACTGTGCTGCTATAAGCATGTGTATGCACTGTAGTATGATGACTTTAATTCTTTAGGATAATTGCTGAGGAGTGGTACAGGTGGGTCATATGGTGATTTCATTCCTAATCTTTGAGGAATCTCCATATTGATTTCCAATTGAATCTCCATATTGATTATAAGTGGTTATGTCAACTTATAATCCCACAAACAGTGTAACAGTGTTCTTTTTTCTCCACATCCTTTCCAGCATTTATTATTGTTTATATTCTTGATGACTGCCATTCTGACCTGTGTGAGATGAAATCTCTATGTAGTTTTGATTTTAATGGCCTATTTTAATAACATACTTCACAAGGGTTAAAATTCTGGCTCCAGTTTTGTTCTTTCTGTATGATCTGGAGATGAGAGTGTGCATCTGTGCACAAGCACAGACATATCCTAGTCCAAAGATGGCTTCCTGTGTCTAGTAGGAATGGAATTATGGCACATATCCCACGACTTTGGATTTCCAAAAGTTTAAGATTCTATGTGGAATCTTAAAGAGTAACTATATATTTTTAAGTCAATAAAGTCCTCCTAGAAGCTTCAACAGAAGTGTGCTATAATAAAGTATAACAATATCTTAAATTAGTATGATACCATAGAGAGGCATACCATAGCAATGAATGAATTAATAAGAAGAAAAAGCACATAAAATTGGGGCTGCAACTATCTAATCTTGTAATGTTTTCCAATAGTAGAGGTTGCACTCAGCATTATATAGATATTTATTTAAATAGAGCAAGTTCACTCAAACCACTAACAAAATAAGAAAAGAAAAAAACTTACAACGAAGTTTTTTAAGATCCTTCTGGTCTTTTTCTTTATCCTGCTTTTCTATTCCTGGTGAATCTGGTACCTCCTCTTCAATTCCTTCATCAGTTTCTACCGCCTATTGGTTAGATGTTTTCCAAACACTTATTACCTCTAATATGACTTAGTTTAATAACAAAATTCTCAGAATGACAAGCAATTGCTTTACTAGTGATTTCAGGAAATCAATTAGTATAGTATGAATAATTAAGATAGACATTAAATAAATCTTTAAAAGTATCTTTTCCCTCCTTGTGGATTTAATTTTTATTTCCGAAAGAAAAGAAGGGAGAGGGGATATTGCTGATAACTCACAGGATAATAGGTATATACCAAAGATAAGGCTATTTGCATATGAATGGCACTAACAGCAGTTAGGAGGAAGAAGACTAGAATATATGGTGATAAAACATAATGCAGCTATATTCTCTGACAACAGCTAAGACTTACATTTATGGATATGACAACCTTATTATCTAAAACAGTATGAGACCATAGTGTTGTAGCAATGTAAGACTTATACTAACAAACACATAGACGTTAGGAAATGAAAGAAAACCTAGAACTCATCTACAGCCTAACCACGGTAACTTTTATAAGTTAAAAAACTAAACCAAATTCTCAAAGCATTGAGGTTTACTTTTGTCCACAGTGTAAGGAAGGGTTCCTGTTCCTTCTTAGAAAAGCTTATTCTTTACTGAAAAGCTAATTCTTTTTCACTGTTCTACAGTGCTGTATCTGGCATGAAGTGTCCACAGGTGTGTGGGTCTGTGTCTGGGTTCTTTATTCTTTTTCACAGGTATGTTTGTCTATCCCTGCATGGATATGATGCTATATTAGTTAATATAGCTCAATAAAATCTTGATATAAGATACAATGAGTCCTTTTACTTTTTTACAAGAGTGTCTTGGATGTTTCTTAGCTCTTTGCATCATTTGAGAACAAGTTTGTCAAGACCCACCAGAGAAACAACTGGGATTTTGAATGAGATTCAAACATCTAAAATCTATGAATGTATAAATCATTTGAAACAAAGTTATATGTTGACGTGACTGAATCTTTTAGTCTATGAACTTGATATATCATTTTTCATTTAATTAGGGTTTTCATCAATGTCTCTCAGTAATAATTCTTCCTGCAGAGTTCTTCCACATCTCTTGCTACATGTAGACATCAATATCTTTTGACACTTTGGAAACAGTATGTATTTTTAAATATTACAGTAAAAAAATATTCCTTTCTCTTCACTTGGTGCATTTCCTGATCCTGTAGGCCTCAATGAAGAAAAAATAAACAAAACACGGATGGCTATAAGACCTACAAGGCCTTGCCTGACTACTACACTAGGTTGGTTCCTAATTGATGAGAGTTTTTATATTATCTTGTATACCCTTACCATCACAACATTTATCACATTTTATTATATTAACTTAAGTTATCTGTCTTTAGTATTCTTGTCTTTGACAGTAACCCCCCCAGAGAAAGGTATGGTATGCATGCTGGCATATTCCCAGTACACAAGGCACTCATATATTTGTTAAATGCTTTCAAGGAACAGTGAACAGATTACTATGATTACAGCTGAAAATTCACATTGTATAGTGTACAAGGCACAACTGAATAGACAGACTGAGCTTACACTATTGAATTTTAATGGGACTCACAGGTTTTTGACCAGTAGAGGATTATAAAAATGACACCAGAGAGTTTCATTTGTTATATGGCACTAAGAATAAAAGATGAGATTAAATTAAAAAAATCATTTAGAAGGCTATTCTTTTCGTGGTATAAAGATACTAAGGTTTGTTCATCCATGGTTTCAGCAATAAATGGAAAGGAAGGGACAGGCTTCAGAAATACCATATAATATTACAAATTGCAAGGGAAGTATTTATATATAGCTTCATGACTAAAGTGCTAGAAGAGGTAAAGTTCTCTTCTACTTTCCATAAATATAATTTTTCATTTCTGTCACTGATATATGATCCTTGAGGATCTATGAGGAGCTATGTCTCCATATGGTGCAAGGTAAGAATAGTCTGAAGATGTACAGCTCCTTTCTTACCTAGCATATAGCTTCAGAGTATAATTTTGAGATTTTGGGGGGGTCATTATAAAAATAAGAAAACCTAAGAGTACTGAAGATCTTCAGAAGGGAAAGGGCAGAAAATGAAAGAGGTGTCACTAGAAAAAAGCACTAATGAAAAAACAACAGTCGTATTCATTTCACAATTTTGTCTTGGATCTCTTTCCACCAAATACTACTATTTCCAATTTGTGCAGTCATTGAATAAATACTATGTACTAGGCACTGTTTGTCCCTTCTTGAACCATTTCTTTCTGGACCAATGACTAACATAAACATTGTTTCAAATACACTGGCAGCAAACACTATATAAATGGCAATGTTAAATCACTGACATCACCAGTCCCTAGGACTGCTCAAGTGACCTTTGTCTTTCCCACCTCTGTCAAAATAAACAAAGTGTTTTTCATATATAAAGTGGAATCTGGATATGCAATAAGCAATTGTAAAACCAAAGAAAATCAGTTCTGCAATAAAAGTATTACGTAAGTCAATCACATACCTGATTACTTATAGTACTACTAAGAACTTTAAACCAATCATTAATAACAGCATCATTATCAGACTGAATTAGCAGTTCTGTTCCTTGACGAGTTTTCAGCTTTAGAGAAAAGTAGGGGGAGAAAATTATGGTCAGTGCTTTCAACAAATTAAATAAATACATTTAATTCAAAGTTCACAAAACCATCAGTATATCAGTGATGAAAGATAAAAGTACTGGAAAAGACTTGTAATATATAGTTCAAGTCCCAGTAAGTTATATAAGTGAAGCTGACTTTTGTATCACTTCCCCCCCCTCCTTTAAATTATGGTACAAATTGATCTATGCTTTAACTAGTCACCATGAGATTATTTCCTCAAATAAGTCAAAAGCAGAATGTCCAATTATTATGGGTGAAATATGAGTTATACTAAGAAAAAAAATATTACCTCAAATACATTCTTTTTGCTGGATTTATCCTTTGATGCCATCTCAATGGTTGCCCCTCTGAGATCCACTGTGAACTCTGGTTTGGACTGATTACTCCCAAACTTCATTTTAGAAAAAAGTAAAAACCTTTATGAGTGATAATCATGCATATGTGTATATTCAAAAAGTATTAAGACCAAATTTATTTTATTAATAAATCAAATAAATTATCATGAATTCTTCTCTTTCTGTATTATAAAATAACAATTCCTACTTTGAAAAATGTCTAGAAGTATGAATGTACAGTTCATAGAAAAGGATATAAAATAGCTCAATTTCCATAATAAAAATGTACAAATATATAAAATACATAAGTACATAAAATAAAGCCACACTGAAATCTTTTTTTCCCTCACTAGAGTGGAAAAATAATATCCAGAATTATGTTGGTGAGTTTATAGACTAATATGCCCTTATGTGCTAGTGTGATATGAACTGTAACAACTTCTAAAGAAGAAAAATGGGTAATACTATTATTTGTAAAATGACAAATAAATATATACTTGGCTCAGAAGTTCTGTTTCTTGGAATTTATCCTAGACTATATATGGTTATGTAAAATAACATGCTGAAAAGGCAAACAAATATTCTTATACATGTACAAATAATACCAGGTAGATATCAAGTGCATTTTCCACCTAATAAATATTCTCTGATCCTGATTTTGTGCTTTCAAGAGTTATTTCTTTATTGACTATTTATGTTGTCAACAACAATAATTTATGAAAACAGAAAATCCTAAGCTCCACTTTCTTTTATTCAGCCTTTTGTCAGAAATTATAAACTAAAGCCAGAAACTATAAAGTCCAAGTAATTTAATGAAAACTGTGAAAAGGATAGGAGGATAGCTGACATGTGTGGCTGAGAAGAAAATGCACTTAGCTATTTATTATATTTTGCTAACTAGATAAGGAAAAGATTAGCAAATAGAAAATGTGTTTAGTATATACTCATTCTGTATCTTGCATTGTTAACTTACATTTCTGTTTAGTTGCTAATTAAGAATAAGAATAGAAAATAGCATTCCTGTAATACTGAAAGGTTGGATGTATTATTCTAATGGCTAATAGTTATAAATGCAAAAAGATTTCCCAAATATTTCCCATTTTGATATAAAAAATTTAATTTGTTAAAATGTTTCCAAGAGAAATCATTATTCTCATTGGAATTGGATTTGACTCACCAACCTTGTGATAACTTACTCAGTATTTGAAATGCCAATAACTCTATTAAGTGTCTCCTTAAGAAAAGACAAGGGTTCAACTGTTCCCTTTTACTTCTTTCAGCTAGCAGTGTGGACTTAAATAATGTATTTGTTAAAATAAAACATAACAAAATTTAGGATTTAAATGAAATTATCAGTGGAACCATGATAAAGATAAAAATTAAAAATTTAACAGTTTTCTACAAAGTCATTGTTTTTAAAATCATTCAAAAACATTTAGGGGCTGGGTATATAACTCAGTGGGTAGAGTGGCCTGCCTTGCATGTGAGAGGCCTGTGTTTAATCCTCAGCTTCTCAACACAACAACAATAAAAATTTAACCATGAAGTCATGTAAGCACAGAGAATTTCTTTAATAGAAATGACACATCTCAAAAGTTATGAAAATTGAAAATACACTTAAAAATGGAAAAATCAATTATTTACTGTCAGTATGGTTCAGCTATAACCTACAATACAAATAACCAACCAATTAAACATAAACACAATGACATGACATGGAATGCCAGAAAAATGTGACTAATATGGTTGGCAACATGTTCTGTTTATTATTCTTTTTCAGAATTTAGTCCCATTTTACTATAACCACCTCCCCACCAATGTATTCATGGCCAAAAAACAAAAAAACAAAACAAAAAAAAAAGTGGGGGGGGGAGGAAGTATTGTGGCAAGGAGTATGCAACAAGAACACATACAGTGACAGCTGAAACAGGATCAGACTTTACATATGCAACAGCAGGCCGACGATTGACAGAGTTTTTCCAAGAAGAAAGCAGCGAAAGCAAGAACTCAGAGACTGAGCCCTGTTGGCAGAATGGCTTGATGGGGAAAGGGAAGAAAATGATGTCATAACAGCGCACAATGGCAAATGGCACACGAGAAAAAAGCATAATGGAATCAGAGAGGACAAGAAAACAATTCTATAAGCAGACACAACACGAGCAAAGCTAAAACTTACAAATATTTTTGCAGAAGTACTAGAATCTATCTCAAAGTATCTTCTGACTTTGTTAATTACACAAATTCATGCTTTATAGGATTTATCTTCAACATACATGTCTTAGCCTATATTCACAACAGAACACTTGAGGGGTAACAGAAAGGACTCACATCTGGCCCTCCCACCATCTTGCTCAGCAGCCTGCTCAGAAACCCCTGAGCTTCCTCCTGCTGACAGGATGAGCAATTTCCCTTGATATCCTTTTCCAAATCATCTCTTAGGAGTAAGTAATCTTACCATCTAGCCTGCCTAATCCTTCCTTTAGGACAGAGGTGATTTTTTCCTTTAGGTGACATGTAGCAATGTCTGGAGGAGATATTTTTAGTTGTCACAAGTAAAGGTAAGTTTGCTAGGCATCTATTAAATGCCCTATAATACATAGGACAGCCCCTCCACAACAAAGAATTATCTGTCCCAAAAAGGGGACTATTTTTAGAAATTTGAAAGTGTGTATAAATGAATGTTTGAATGACTACTGATATTTATGGGATGATTTTTAATTCTTAAGTGATATAATGAGCCATAAATGAAAGGAAGCACATATTCCGTGTTACAACTGTTTACTTTCCAGTTTTCCCCACTGAAATATAAGCACTGAAGACAGAGACCATGTTATTTACTTCTAAACCCCCAACTTTAATACAAGGCCCACAGCACTGAAGACTTTTATGCTTGCTATCTGGAAAAAAAAAAAAAAAATACATACCTACATTTCTGAGGTGAAATGACATGACTAAAAACACAACTATAAACTTATGTTACTGATAAAATGACCTGGCGGGTAACTTCATATTTTTCAGAAAACTATTCCAAAGGAGAAGGAAAGGTTCTTGGGTAATATAGCATCTGAGTAAAATTTATCTTGTAAAGTAGAACTGGAGGGAAGAGATGTGTATTTCATTTACTCAATTCTAACTATCCATTCTCTGAAGAAGAGCACGCAATGTTAAAAAATAGAATTTTGAACAGTGTGGCTGATTTTACTCAGCATTTCATCATTGAACACGTGTCCCAGAGTAAGCAGATTTGCACCTGCTATTTCTTGAAGTGGATCTCCTAGGTTTTGTTTGTTTGTTTGTTTGTTTTTTGGGGGGGAGTGGTTACTAGGGATTGAACCCAGGGGCACTTAACCACTGAGCCATATTCCCAGCCTTTTTTATATTTTATTTAGAGACAGGGTCTCACTAAATTGCTTAGGGCCCTGCTAAATTGCTGAGTCTGGCTTTGAACTTGTGATCCTCCTGCCTCAGCCTCCCAGTTCACTGGGATTACAACACGCCTGGCTCTTAGATTTTTATACTAAGTGTGAATATAATTTTTTAAATGTGGCCACTTAATATAAGCCATCCAAATTTAACTGAAGGAAACACAAGGAAAAAACTGCCCCTGATGGAAATCAGTTTCACAACAGCACCTTCTTTTTTTTTAATTTTAATTTTAATTTTTTTTTAAATCATCGCACTATACATTCACAGTGGATGGATTTTTTTTTTAATATTTATTTATTTACTTTAGTTGTACACAATGCAATGCATTTATGTTGTACGTGGTGCTGAGGATCGAACCCGGGCCGCACACGTGCGAGGCGAGCGCTCCGCCGCTGAGCCACAACCCCAGCCCCTAAAACAACAGCACCTTCTTAAGAAATACTCAGGAACAGTTTTTACTACATGTAATTTCTGTCTTTATATTAGCCTTAGACTCTCATCCTTAAGAAGTGATTCTACTGTAAAAATAGGATACATTTTACCTACACTAGATCTAGTTGGTGACCAAGCAGAGAAACAAAGCTAGCTTTCTTTTGAATCCTTTCAAAAATCCTAATTCCAAAATTAAGAAGCATCTTGCATTATTTCATCAACTTTTCATATTTACTAAATGTAAAATTATATACACTCATATAGTTTTGCTTTGTTCTGTTTTGATACCAGGGACTGAACCAAGTGATGCCTTACCACTGAACTACATCCCCAATCCTTTTTATTTTGAGACTGGGTCTCACTAAGTTGCTGAGGCTGGCTTTGAATTTCTTCTGATCCTACTGCCTCAGCCTCCTGAATTGCTGGGATTACAGGAGTGTGTCACCATACCTGACTACACTCATACAGTTTTGATTCAAATAATATTACTTGGCTTTTATAGAACATTTAGTTTTTATTCCCTTAATATGTGAGAATGGGTAAAGGAAGGAAGTCTGAGTTTTAAAACTGAGCCATAAAAATAAAGATAAAGAATTGACTATAGAACCAAGTGTTTTACCATATCCTAAGTTTGTTTTGTCTTTATTGAGACTACAAAACAGTGTAGCTGTGTTTTATTTAATTATGTCTACCTGAAATTATAAATAATAATATTAATAAAATTTTACCTACAAGCAAATATCAAATAGTGAATCTCTAAAATTCAAAATTCATGAAGTATTCTACAATTTCAAAATTGTGTACCTTAATGAATTTTAAACTTTGTTTCACTATTGCCACATGGTAACACAGTAACAAAACTTTAGAAGACAGATCTTGCAACTTAATCAGCATTAATGCTGTTTAGGAGTTCTGAATTAAGTAAGGAGTTCTAGAATGTAAATTTTAAATAAAATGCAAGTGTTCTGTATAAACGATTGTGTGCTGGATAGTAACTTGGCATCTTTATATTTAAAAAGAAGTTTTCATTCTTTAAATCACATACAAACCTGCCTATCTAAAAATAATATGCCTCATTTAACCACACTACTCCATCTACTTGCTTTATCTAACGAAATACCATAACATTCAATCTTTAAATATTAGTAATTATCAAGTAAGTGACAATTACAGTTTATTTTAGGTATTTTGTTTTTTATTTATTAATCTCTAATTCTTCATTCCTTTCACCAATTTTCTTCACTCTATTTCAAATAAAATTTGAGCCACAGGTAGGAAGAAATAATTATATATTTCTCTAGAAATGCATTAACAAGCAAAAAAGCACCATATGCTTTGCCTCAGAGGGAAAAGGAAAAAAAAGATATAATTATCAATCTACTTTAAGATAAATCAAACCAAAATTTCAATCTTTTAATATGAAAGTATAATGTAGTTCATTTCTACTGTACTGGCCAAAAAGAGAGTTAGTAAAGCACAACAGAAGAAATATTTAGAATGTTCACACTCATGATCAACATGTATTCTTAGCTGCCATGTCAGAGTAGCTGAGAACTAGCATGATCTATGGTATTCATGGTTCAGAACAATGCTACATGGTTGCAATAAAAATGCAAGTGAATTTTATAAATGGATTTCTCTTTCATCACCTTCAGATCCATAGGTCATGTGTCAATTTTAAAGAAACTCAGTAATTGTATAGAAATGTTGGTAAGGTAAGGATATGAAGCAGACCAAATACATTTAGAATACTTTTATTTTAAATTTTATTTTAACACTTCAAACTCAACTACTGAAAATTTTTAGAAGTATTTAGAGCATGGACTCTGGAGACAAAATAGCAAAGTTCTAAACCCAAATCTGCCCACAGTAGTTTAAAACCTTAAGCAAGTTACTTGATACCTCACTTTCTCTTCTATGGAGGGACATAGATGAAAAACAAAACAAAACAAAACAAAACAAAACAAAAACAAAAACAGCTGCCCCAGAGTTAAGAGGATAAAATACAAAAATGCTTTATACTCAGGACAACAACTGATACACATTAAGCGTTCAAAAATTTTTTCAATTATATGTCACAAATTATTATTTTTAGTATTCATATTAACAATGAACTGAGTAATAATAATAGCAAACATTCAAACATACATACATATATATATATATATGTATACACACACACACACACACACACACACACACACGTGTGTGTGTGTGTGTGTGTGTATTAAATCCCAAAAGTAAAGGTGACATTTTCTTTTTCTTCTAAAAGCTAGCTGACTTTCTACACAGACACTGACACTGGAGTCAATGACTGATATACAAGGGTCAGGTCACAACAGAAGGTGGGACTTGCCACATTATTGCTTATTTTCTGACTAAACATCTGAAATAGAGACATAAACACAGATAAGGTTTAACATTCTTACAAAGGAATCAAGAAACATCTTTTGTTCTATCAAGTCCATCTTTCAGCTGGATAAATGGATAAAATGATAATGGATAAAACTGAATCCACTGATTTAAATAATACAACTAATCAGACATTTTCTAATTAGTTTTTCTTTCTCTTCTGGAAAACTTCATTTATTTTTATATGCATATTTACTATAACTAGAAGAACCTTGGAACGAACTTACTGAAATTCAGGCATAACACTTCACACAAATTTAGAGAGAAAAACTTACCCAACTTGTGCTACTTCCTTGAGTTTTGGTAAAAAGTAAAGATGAACCCTGCAATACTGCCCAAGAAGACAACCAGTTCTTTCTGCAATTACAAAAATGACCAATTAAAGCACCAATGTCTGGTTCTTCTAACCAAATTCATTATTTGACATTCTAATAATGGGGATATGATGCTAACAGAATTTACAGTCATTTATGGTCCCAACCTGATCACAAAGGCCTCAAAACAAATGAATTTGATCAGAATTTAAATCATTAGAGTAACTATGACCAAAATAGCTAATTAACAGCACAGTGTGATCAAGGACATTACTTTTTTTTAAGTCACAAACTTAGAACATCATATTTAGTAAGAACTTTTTTTATATAATTAAAAATCAGACATACTTATTATCTCATTCACCTAATTCTTTACAGATACAGTCTGTTTTATATTTCTTGGTTATCTCCCTTTTCCTAAAGGGGCAGTAGATACTAGGTACATTATAAACATATAATAAATTATGCCTTGATTGGTCACTGAAATTATTATTTTTGAGATTTTTAAAAAATATCCTAAACTACAAAAATAACACAGCTATGCAAAAACTCTGAATATAGACATGTATAAAGGAAAAGGCCTCTGTTTCTTCTTCAATCCGCATTCTAAAGGTAACCAAAGTTAAGAGTTTGGTATATATGTAGCTTTTCTAGAAATAGACCTATTTCTAGTACTCAAGTAAGACTTACACTGAATAGGCTATTACCATTGTTCTTATCTAGAACTTTAAAGCTCAACCTCCCCCTTCATTATCTTTAATTCTGTATTAGAGATTTTTATTTAAATATCTCACCACTAGAGTTGTAAACAGTGTTTCACTTATTTTTTAATCTTTCGCAAGCCTAGCAAACTACTTTTCAAACAGCATGTATATTTGCAAATAGGAAAATAATTTTTAAAATTAGCTTATAAGGAAATTCAGTTGCTGGAAGGGTAAAATAAATGTGAAATTCACCAACACTAAGAATTTATCAGGGCTTCTTTATAGACAAACATGGTTAGTTTTGTGAAAACTTAATAGGCACTCAAAAGGGTTTATTTTCCATTTTCAGAATGTAGAATTTAATACCTGTCAATTAAACTTACTTCATTATTTTATTACTTTTTTTGTATCTATTTGAACATCATGGGTTAAGAGGAGTGAAATAAAATTAATTACTACTCTATTTTCCCATAGTGTGTGCTTATGATTGTTGATGCTACTTTAGTTGGTAAATGGTTATTCCTTATGATTAGATCTTCATTGTGGATCTAGTATAATTCTCTTTCATTTTAAAGTGCTCACCTCTGTGATGTTTAATACTTTTCTCCCTAAACTTTTTCTGTAATTAAGATCCTTAATTCCTGTTTTACTTTCTATACGCTGACATGTCCTTGTTGTTTTTTTGTTTAAACTTTTCTGAACAGTTTTAGGTGTTTCTTTTACAAATAGTATTTAATTGGGTTTTGCTTTATGTTTCAATCTGAGTATTTTTTCATTTCAACAGATGAGTATTGTTCATTGGGACTTATTGATATTGATATAATAGATCTATTTGGTGCTTATTGATATTGATATAATAGATCTATTTGGTGCTTACTGAGACACAATTTTGCTATATTCTTATTTTATATTTCACTTTATATGGAAATCTCGAGATATTTTGGAATGACTTATTTTTATTTGTAAATTTATTTTACAGTCAGAATATCATTTACTGAAACGCTACCATGAAAAATGCTTCAATTAGTGTATTTCCACATGAAATGAGCCTGTAACTTCAAAGAGAACAAATCCTAGTATTTGTTGACAATAAAAATTTAAAACTGTCAACAACATGGATGAGACCATGAGGCTAAGTGAAATAAACAAGTCCCCAAACATACAAATACTGTATGAATCTACTCATATGAAGTATCTAAAATATTCAAAATCATAGAAACAGTAGAAAAGTGTTCACCAAGGAATGAAGAAGAGGGTAGAGGGGTTAGAATTTAGTGCATAGAGTATCAATGCTATAAGATGAAAAAGTCCTGGAGAGCTACTGCATAACTACATGCACTACTAATACACTTAAAATGGTTAAGGTGGCAAACATAACATTATGCAGTTTTTTTTTTTTTTTTTTAAACACACATACACAGACACAATTAAAGCTTTAAATAGGATTTTGGAGAATATGGTCCATCTGCAATTATGAGTTTGATAATTTCCCAAAATGTAATGGCTTTTGTGATTCTTTGTACAAAATAAAATGTGTATACACTGGAAAATGAGCAACTCAATGAACCAGTATTTCCAAGTGCCCAACAAAATACTATAAAATTATGCACAGGTTAAAAATCCACTCAAATGCAATAAAGACTAATGGTTTTTAATGTAACTGAGTACGAAAGTTTGCTAAGTTTTTCAGTCTTCACTGAAAACAACCTTTAGGAAACTAACATTTGTAGAGTTTTGGTGTAACAGGAAAACATGCATAATTATACTGTGTAAGGGAGGATTATTTTCTTACACTTTAACCAAAATAGTATGTCACAAAAGACTTCAAGCAGAGAACAACAACAGAGAATTCTACCATCTTCCATTATGTCAAATACCCAGAGATTTGCAAAAATAAAAAACAATGCCTCTCTTCTCACAGAAAATGTTTTTTATTAGAAAATAGAGGATTTTTTCCTTCATGAAAAGTTATTTGTATTAATTTGTAATAGGTTATTTTAAAAAGAATTAATATTCCCAAGATTTCTAATTTAATCTCTCACATAAGTATCTATAGACATAACCTATATTGACAAAGTCTCTCAGAAATAGTCAATAACTTTTAAGAGTTAAAAGAGGTCTTCCAACCAGAAAGTTTGAAAACCACTAGTATATTCTTAAAAAAGTGGGAACTCTAAAATTTAGACTAATTATTATTAGGGGTAAAAATAAAATAAAAAGCAGAGAAAGGGCCAAAGAGTTATGTGTACTATGTATAGCCAAAATAGAGAAAAAGAAAAAGATCCATTTCATAAATAAATTCTACCAAGGAACAGTCTGAGGAACACATATAACTGCAATATTTGTAAAGCTATTTCAGAACACAACTTCCAGCAGCAATCTGGCAAAAACAGTTCAATTAAACCCTAAAAAATTCAACTACTTGTAAATTTAAAACTCTTTAACAGACTGATTTCATTTTGGCTATAAAATCATAGCATTTTAAAAGATCTCAAAATGGGGGAGGGGCATGAGTGTGGTGGCACATGCCTATAATCCCAGCAGCTCAAGAGGCTGAAATAGTTTAAAGCCAGACTCAGCAACTTAGGGAAGCCCTAAGCAACTAAATAAAATATAAAAAATGGCTAGGGATGTGGTTCAACTAATGGTTAAGCATCCTGGTGTTCAATCTCCAACACCTATATGGAACTGGCAAATTGTGTGGGAAAAAAAAAAAAAAAAACACTGCTACAGGGGCAGGAAATTATTCAATATCTCAGAGCACAATTTTATACACTCCATCAAAATGACCTTGTATATGCTATTTGTAAAGGGAACTATGCAAAATGTTATGCGTTGTCTTGTTTCCAATATCAAAAATTGTAAGTAACCTAAATGTCAACCAATACACAGTTATTACCTTCTTGCAAATAAATAAAGGTTAAATTAACTACGACACAGTCAGATAACATATAACTATGCTGTAGTTAAAAATAATGTGGCAGCTGTAAATGCAATGCAACGAAATCATCTTCAAAATAAACTGTAAAAAGACTATGTTTAAAACTTAATCTATATACGTACAAACATACATACATACAAATCCTATCTCTAGAGGAAAGCACTAAAACTCATGGGACTCAGAACTGGTTGTCTCTGGAGAGAGAAACTGGTAGCTGGATAAATTATTTTTCACAGGATAAATGACCTTTGTTTTTCACCATGCGCATTTATTGTTTACTGGGGGGAAAACAATAATATTCAAACAAAGTGGATGTTTCCTCATAATCTTCTTTCCCATTATCTCTGAATTTAATTACTTAAGAAATACGTCAAGACAAAGGAAATGTTTCATACATTTCACAGCAATCTTAATTACTCTAGAAAATACATGCTTAGAAATTCTTCTGAACCTTTTAAATATTTCTACTAGAATATAATTGTAATTTTTCATTTATTTCAATCAGACAAATCACGTAAAAACATGAAAGATTTGTGTACTTACCGAACCTTTTTCCCATGTTCGGTAATTTTTGTTACATTTAACAATCCATATTTCTCTTGACCCTGTGGAACAGAGTAATATTGTTTATATACTATTTACATACACAATGATGTCCAGGTTCTAATATATGACTGAACCAAAATGGTCTGGTAGTCTAAAAGTTAGCTTGAAAGAAAAGATTAGTCAGTTAAGATGCCTAGTTCTAGAATACATTAATAATATGGTTATCCTAATATGTACAGTTATTTTCAGTAATCTTATAGGCATTTCCTCTTTTTTAAGTCATAGAAGCCAGTAGGTGCTTTGCTATCAAATTAGATTTTCACATGAATAAGTCAACACTTGGGGGTCTGGAGTTGTGGCTCAGCGGCAGAGCGCTCACCTTGCATGTGAGCGGCCCGGGTTCAATCCTCAGCACCATGTAAACATAAATGCATTGCATTGTGTACAACTAAAGTAAATAAATAAATACTTAAAAAAAAGTCAACACTTGGAAACGATTTACACTTTCTTATTCAAAGAAAGCAAAACAATGCAATGATGATAAATACTACACACAAAAAAAGAAAATTGGAAAAATGTTCAATATGCTAACACATTGTCAGAATATAAAAATAACTAGGTAGAACAAAATACAGCTACTATTTAATGAATTACCCCAAAGTAAGTGGTATTCTGCATAGAATTGGCTTTAATGTGGCATAAAAATCTCAAGTGTTTCATTAAACACACCACATGGTGAGCTGGGCTTTGAAAAAACTGGATTAGCTAACTGATGCAAAAAAAAAAAAAAAAAAAAAAAAAAAGACATGAGCTTTATCATCAGATTCTATGAAGGCAAAAGCCATTATACCTATTAAAGGTTATCTTAAAATTCTTCCAGATTAAAATAAAAAAGCACCTTCTCACTGCCTTAGCATTTTATATTCAAGTGAATTTAATCTAAATGAGTTGGTGCCTATAGTAATTATCATTATTAAATACTTATGTATACATGTGACAATTTTAAACTGAAACAACGCACATTCACATAGAAAAAATATTCTCAATTCAGAATTTGACTGATTCTTCAGCTATATTTTTTCAATGTATCTTAATCAGAAAATGTAAATCTTTTGTTAATACAGGCGACAAACATAATATTGAGTATTTTCTCCATATATCTAAACATAATGTTGAAAGTTTTCAATCTTATAAAAATTCACTATCCATAGATAAAGCTGAAAAAAGCTAATTTTTCTTGTATACTGAGAACTCATATAACCTATATGTAGTTTACAATAATTTTTTCCATAAAGCATAGCTATATGATCTCCTTAGATATGCAAGTCTGATACTGATACTTTTCAGTTTTTGCCTATGAACAACAAATTAAATATGTAAAAGATATTAAATGAAAGCATTCTCAATTTACTGTTCTTACTCCCTTAGAAGCAGGGGGAAATCCTTCAATGATATGGGAACTAAGTAACAACATTAACATGAGCGGCCAGGCACTGGTTATGTAAACTGGAACTGGAAAGGACAGAGGTAGGAATTATGGGCATAAAAAAACTGTCAATGCTGGAATTGTATAAAATAAACAAAGGCAGGAAGGATATGCAGGCATCAAAACAAAAAGAAAAGTGGATGCTAGTCTAAGGACAAGAGAGATTATCTACATCAGGGGCTCTCACGTGGGTCAACAGATGAATGGAAAGCAGTGCAAAATTGTTCATGTATATGAATTGTTCAAGAGGGAACAGAACTTTCACCAATTCTCAATAAGGATCAAGACCCAAGTACTAATGCTCTCAATAAACACTCTAACTTAAACATCAATTAAGAATAAAATTTGCCACATTAAAAAAAACACAAAAAAGAATGTACAATGTATTAAGTACTATGAGAATTACAGAGAGAGAAGGCAATCAGACACAGCTTCCTAGAAAAGCAGACCCTGGAGCTAAGGAGTAGGAGTTAGCAAGATAGAAATGACAGGAGATGAAAATAACGGAAGGTAGAAAGGCATGGAAGCTAGATAGCCTGTCATATTTGAAGGCCTTTAATTTCCCTCAAAACATGGGGTAATATGGAGAAGTGGCAAGAAATGAGACAGCTTTGAAGAACAGACTAAGAAAGAGTGACAAGATTGGGAACCAACTAGAATAATATTCTAATAATTACTATAAGAAATGACAAAGACCCGGACTAGTGCAATGACAGTCACAGAGAAAAATGGGGCCAAATTCAAGAGAAATTCAGAAAGCAAAGCTGACAGGAAGCGGATGTGAGGGTTTTGAAAAGGGAGGATTCTAGGGAAAAGGGAGGAACTTGGGGAATACACCAAGCTTGAGCAAGTAGGTAGATAAAATGACCTTGGTTTTAATGTTACTTTTCAGAGAACCTTGACAATTCTAAAGCAGAAGTTCCTTCCCTTCTCTTAACTAGTAAGTAATCTGCCATTATTTACTACTGCCCCAGTTTGATTCCCTCACTGCACTTTACTATAGACTGTATATTTATGTCCTACAAATTCCATATGTTGAAATCTAATTTCCAGTGTGATGGTACTTGGAGATGGGGCCTTTGGGAGGTCACTGGATCATGAGGGTGGAGTCTCATGATAGAGATCAGTGCCCTTATAAAAGTAACCTCTGTCCTTTTTGCCATATGAAGACAGACCAAGAAGGTATTAATCTAAGAACCAAGTAGTGGGGTCTTGGCAGACACCAAATCAACCAATGATTTGGAATTCCTAGCTTCCAGAACTGTGAAAATAAAATTTCTAATTTTAACAAGCTATTTTGTTTATAACTGCTTTTTTTACAGCAGCCCAAATGGACTACGACATGCTTAAAGTTTAGTACTGTGTACATAATTTTGTCCACTATCTATTCTACTAGGTCATAAGTTGGGACCAATCTGTTATGTTCATCAATGTATGACTAGTGCTTGGGACTGCATCTAGCATGTAGTTTGTATTCAGCATATATTCCTTAAAGTAATTTTCCAACAAGTTAATAGTACTCGAACATGAAAGAAACATAAGAAAAGGTCAGTGACAGAATAAACAAAGCCTTATTTTTAAACACCAAAGTTTTTAAATTTGACAAAAGTGCTTAAGTTTGACATATATAGATAATATGTGTTGGATATACAGGTGAGAGATTTAGGGAAAATATTTCCCCAAATTACATCCATTTAAAAAAAATTTTTTTACAGTTTGGTGTACTTTACCATAAAAATACGATTCAAAACTAACCAATGTATTTGTTTCTTACTGAGATAACATCATAAAAACATCTTAAAGCTTATAAAATATGCCCAAATTTATACTTTAATATGGTAGCTATTTGATACTACAAAGTGAACTTCATATTGAAAATAAGCAAAAATGTTCTAATAAGGACTAGCCAACTACAGTTAAATTTTAACCAAAAAGTTTGTAATAATATTATCCTGTCCTAATAAGGCAAGAAAAGAATAAAATTTCAATTAATTAATTTGAGAAAAATTTCAAAGGTTCATAACCACTTTGCAGGTTCCAAAATTTCTAATCAATACTGCATTCATTTAGTAAAATAAACATTTCCAAAAGTAGACTGAAAATTACTAGTACCAAAATCTACACAGGTCATCAAAATCCTTACCCTTAGTTAGTCATGTAATAAGATTCTTTTTATATACAATAACCGAACTTGCACAATGATATAGTGCTGAAAGAGAACCAGTGTGATGAGCCTTGCAGTACAGGTAAATCCACAGGGACAGAATGCAGACTAGTGGTTATATGAAGGGCAGGGGAATGGGAGGAGGGATGATTTATGTGTATGGGTTTCCTTTTGGGGTGATGAAAATGTCCTGTAACCAGACAGAGGAAATAGTTGCTATAGTTATATCCACTGTGAATATACTGAATCCCATGGGACTGTACATTTTAAGATAGTTGATGGTTAATTTTATGTGATTTTCACCATAATAAAAAAAAATCTAAGGTCCAATGTTATAAAAAAGTTAAATATTCAAATCACACTTTTGAAAAAAGGCCTTAGAATAAGTAATATTCAATGAAAGAAACTGCAAATTTTTCTGTTAATAATCTTTTTTTAAAAGTGTTGAAATGTGCTTTTCTTCAAAATGGTTAATACTTTTTTTTTTTGGTACCGGGGATTGATCTCAGGGATACTCGACCACTGAGCCACATCCCCAGCCTTTTTATTTTGTATTTTATTAGAGACAGGGTCTCACTGAGTTGCTTAGGGCCTCGCTGTTGCTGAGGCTGGCTTTGAACTCATGATCCTCCTGACTCAGCTTCCCAAGCGCTGGGATTACACCACACCTGGCTGGTTAATACATTTTAATAGTGTAATTGGAAGGCAAAATCAAAAGCTCAAGTTTCCAAATTATTGAGTAGAACAAATTATCCAAACTTTATTCAGCATTCAGTAATCGGAACCTTTGTAAGTGCACACTCTCACAGGCACACTGGGACACTAAGAATAGCTTCTTAGGTCAGCCCACAGAAGCCTATTTAATCCATATTATAGAAAAATAAGTTATTAATATTTTATGAAGTTTATATACTGCCTATTTAAAAAAGAAACTTTAAGAGATTATGAAAATAATAATGCTTTATTTAAAAACTGAAAATTTAAGTTTTGTTTAATTAGGGGAGATTGAAGAGGTACATGGACAATTTTTTCAGACTTTAAGGTGACATCAGGTAGTTAACTGGATATGGTATAATTTTCACTCCAAATTTGTAATTTCCTTTTTCTTATCACAAAGCCTTTATTCAAACCCATATCTTAATTTACAAAAAAAAGAGGAGGAAAATATCTCCTTGTAGTAACTGGATAAGAGCAGGAGGGGCAAGACTAGGTAGCAAAGCAAGCAGAGGAGGGAACCTGAGGGCACAGGGAGGAAAGACAAATCACAAAGGCAAGACTAGATGAGGGAGGCTAAGACAAAACGGGGGAAGAGAAGCATCCAGGAAGGAAATGAATGCCATTTGTTTATGTGAAAACAGAATGGCCTTTGGCCATATGAGAAACATTGGTGAGGTAGTTCCTTGTGATGGCCATCAGAGGGAACCATGAGTCCAGGAAGGTCTGTCTAGTTGCTATCTTTAGAAAATGGATAAAAAAATTTGCAAACAGTCCTATGAAACTGCACGTAGAAGATTTATGCCTAAAATTGCATCTAACAGTCCTATGAAAGAGAAACTGTACGTAAAAGATTTATTTATTTACTTTAGTTGTACTACAATGCAAATTTTACGTTTTTTGATCCCGGGCCGCAAATTGCGGCGAGCGCTTTGCCGCTGATGAAAGAGAGAAACTGTATTTTTACCTTTATTTAAGATAAATTACAAAGGGCTTTCTGCTTTTTTCCTAGATGGACTGACAAATTAACTAGAAGTATTGTAGTAACAATGTGCCTTACATTCATACAGTAATTCTTGGCAAAGCTAAAATCATGTTTATGGACCCAATATTGCATTAGATAACACAAAAAATAAATAGTAAAAACATGTACCTCCTATTTACCTTGTATTTAACAAACTCCCTTAAAAGTTTAAAACCTAGTAGGGAGACTTGGGGTATATGAAATAACTTGTACTTATTCAATGCAATACATGACTTGGAAGTTAAGAAATAAAGAGGAGACCATTTTTATTACATGAGATTTGTCTGGCATGGCCTCCTAAAAGAGTTAAGATTTTAAAGAGGTATAGGACTTGGTTCCATGTATAGAAAAGCCAAGGTCCATCCCACACAGGGAGACTGCTTGAGCCAATCTTAGAAATGTGTTTAAAAATAAATAAGTTTGAGACAGATATGCTAATTACCCTGATTTGATCATTACTCAATGTATACTTTGAACATCACATTGTATCTAATAAATATCTATAACGACTAAGTACCAATTAAAAATAAGAAAATAAGGAAATGTGTACAACTCGTGGATAGGAACCACAAGATTGTGATGAAGAAAAAAAGAATATGAAAGGTTATCTGGGAAAACCTTTACCTCCAAGAAACCTGAAGTTTGACTAAAAAATAAGTCTATCATAATTTCATAAAATAGGAAGGATAAAAATGTCTTTAAATAGCTTTAGTTTCATTTATTCATTCAATGGCTATTTTCTGAGAAGCTATTATATGACCCTGTAATAACTAATTGCAGATATTCTGTTCCGAAAGATGACGCTAACAGAGAGTCAGAGGTTCCTATAAAATAGAAGTAATGAAAAGAGTTACTCCTTTTTATTTAATATTTATTTTTTAGTTGTAGTTGGACACATTACCTTTATTTTACTTATTTGTATGTGGTGCTGAGGATCGAACCCAGGGCCTCGCACGTGCTAGGTGAACGCTCGACAGCTGAGCCACAACCCTAGTCCCAAGTTACTTCATTTTTATGAAATCAACTAAAGTATAATTAAATTCTAAAAAGAGAATCATAGGAAAAATCTCATCTAATCTAGAGGATTAGAATAAAATTCTCTCAGGAAGCAAAGTTTGAATTGACCCCTACTAAATGAATAGAAATTGGCCAGACAAAGATGTGGGAAAGAAACGGTCAGTGGGCAGAAGAAACAAATTTAACAGTATAGAGATGAAAAGCAGTTGAGTGACTGAAAAAAGATAGTGGGGCAGGAGGAAAACAAACAAGAATTATGAGATTTCGCTGGAGAAGGAGTCAAGAGCCAGAGCTTGCACAGCCTTCTTGACCTACTTGAAAATTTTAGACTTAACTCTGTGAGTGAATGAAATGAGAGATTGAGTAAAACTTTGTTCAAGTTAGATGGGTGTCTGAAGAGAATTTGAAAGAAAATTTTCAATAGAGACACATCACCAATATTCATCTGGCACAGAATAAGCAATGAATTTTACAGCACAGAAAAAGAAGGGTGTCTATGCTCACTAGAAGTGGGAGAAGACGCATCTTACCTTAGACTGCTGGTCTGAGGAAAAAAGGTGTGTGTGTGTGTGTGTGTGTGTGTGTGTGTGTGTGTGTGTCTCTTTTCTCTTCACCCCCAATACTGGGGTTGAACACAGGAGTGCTTTACCACTGAGCTACAACTCCTGCCCTTTTTAATGGGTTTTGCTACATTGCCAAGGTTTGCCTCTAATTTGATCTTCCTGCCTCAGCCTGGAATTACAGGCATGTGCCACTGCATCCAGAAGTATAATTCAATAGTATCCTCTGGGAATTTTTATATTTATTTTTAAAAACCAAATATAAATTTGTCACTTAAAAATATGATATATAAATAATTCGTGTTTTATTTTGCACAAAGGGGGCTTTCCTATTAATAAAATGCTAAGATATATTTAAACATTATATTTAGGGAAAACTGATTTACTGAAACTAATTGAAATAACCAAACTATATTATATTGTATGTCTCTATCATACTAACTGGATCTTGGTGCTTTGGTGAAGAGGGAGAAGATTCATTTTCAGGAAAGCAGGGTTTTGAGGCACTTGGAGATTCCTACAAGAAATAAGTAATGAAAAAAGTTACTCTATCTTATAGAAATCTATACCCTGTACTCATAATGGGAGAGCTTAATAAAGCAGTCTGAGAAAAAATTTTTCCTTGTTATTTTACCTTCCTATATTCAGCTCTAAAACTCATAGGATACTGATTTGAAAAATACAGATATTATAAAAAACTTATGAAACACAGCAAAATTGATACCAATTAGTTTAATTGATTAAAATAATGGTTAAGGAATTACTCAAAACAAATAATGCATATTGACTTAAAACTATGATGTTACATATCAGTTTGAATTGTTTTTCCCCCAAGTACTGGGGTTGAACCCAGGGACCCACACATGGTAGGCAAATGTTCTAACACTAAGCTACATTCCCAGACTTTTAAAATTTTATTGTGAGACACTGTCTTGCTAGGTTGCCCAGGCTAGCCTCAAACTTTCGATACACCTGCTTTGGCCTTCCAAGCAGCTGGTGTGATAAGTGTGCACTACCATGACCAAATGAATTAACTATATTTAAAATAACTAAAATCTATACTCTTGTGGATAAATATATATTGGTCACCAAACCAACTTGATGTTGGTATGGTAGGTATAAATATACACAGGAATATTTGGTAACTGCCAAAATGAAATTTTACTTTAGTCACTAATAGCTATATGAGAAATTAAATTCTTATTAATAAAGTAATTTATAGCTAGTCTCCCAATGATTAGAAATAAGATCAAAAATAGATAAGGATAAAATCTAAGAGTTAATAAGATTAATAACTCACAAGGAAAAATATTTTAATGTCCAAGCCTACAAGAATATCTCAAGAGCAAACCAGGAGCTGGGCATGGTGGCATACACCAATAATCCCAGCAACTTGGAAGGGCTGAGGCAGGAGGATTGCAGGTGCTAGTCTAGCCTCAGTAACTTAGTGAGACCCTGTCTTAAAATAAAAAATAAAAAAATAAAAACGGACTAGGGAAGTAGATCAGTGGTAAAGCTCCCCTGGATTCAATTCCCAATACAATCCCCCCCAAAAAAAGTAAGGATATGTTTAATAAGAAGTCTTTGTCAAAATTAAATATGCATTTCTCCTACAGATGTTTACAGGACGATTCATGGAAAATAAAACTAAAAACCTTTTTTGGGCAGCATTTAAATTTTCTCCTTTCCCATGTACATACTTCGAATAATTTCAGGAAAAAAGAGAATCAGAAAAACCATTTACCAATATTTTTAATCCATTTTTATATCAAACCAAATAATTCCTTCAAATGTTCATCTCCACATTTCTATCATTCTAGTTTTCTCTGCTTATGAAACTGGAAAAGGCACTGACAACATACCAGAATTTGTCTTAATTAACAATGCAAAAACCATTAACTCCACATAGCAATGAAAGTTCACAGAAAAACCTTTGAAGGGACAATGTACAAATCAAGCCCAAGGCCCACACTATCAATGGAGAAAATATTAAGATCTACAAAAATGTCTCTAACAAGAAGGAATTAATCTTATTGTCCAAATCTCATTTGGACTCATTTTTTTTTCTGACATCCTCAGATCAATTTCTTGACTTCTACAAGAATATTTATTATTAAAGAAAGATTCACTAACTAGAAAATAAGTAATTGAATAAAATGAAAGATACTTCTGATTTGTTTTTTTTTAAAGCATTGTCAGTCCTATAGAAATGTGAGTAGATTATTTCTGTAGCTACACAAGCCTATTTTGTAACACACAAAGACTAAGTTTATAGTCACTTGTGATACCAAAATACTATACTTGTTTTGACTGAGCAATTAAAAATCAATTTTTTATATAAGGATTTAGGACTAGAAGTTATCCAAACACAAAGAAATACACTTTGAAAGTTCATTTGTTCTTACCTAAACAATGCAGGGAAAAATACAGAAAACCTGTTAATACTACAAGAGAAGCCTAACAGCTTTGGGGGGGGGGGGGGGGGGAAAGAGCCCTCAATGGCAAGTATCTTTTTAAAATAATATATTTAATTTGGGGGTGTTACCACTGGTGTATCTGACTCTATGCAAATGCATACTAAGTGCCCACTCCATCCCCAAAATGAAACCATATTGTAAAGATATAAGTCCTTTGTACTGTTTGCACCAAAATTTATCCCCTATGTGAAACAGTAAAAGCTACTTCTCAGCAACAGAGGAAATCACTTCTCATACTGATAAAAGAAGCACTTTGTGTAGACAGCATTTAGGGAAACAAAAGGGAGTAGGATTCCAGTCTTCCCTAGGATGGAGAAAATTAAACAAATTCAATATTGAAACATACAAGGATAACAGAAGTTTGACCTGAAAATAATAGGAGCAAAACAATTTGTCACCTACTAGGCTCAAATGTGTAAAGCGCGCAAGTGCGTATACAGAAAAGCTTTTTTACATTGCACAAAAATATAAAAACTCAAGTCCAAAACCTATTCCATGACAAACCGATACTAAATACATGAAAATAGTCACTAAGGCAGACAATTTAGTTAAGGAGAAGATAATACATGTAGATCAAAAGCTTAAGTTGGTTCAATAGAAATAAAATGTTTTAGCAAAGAATCATATTTAACAACAGAAATATTACATAAAACGAGATATTAGTAAAAATGGTTAAATTCACTGCACAACATGATGCACAAAGAACTTGCCAAAATTCTCGATCAGATTTTCCCCTAAAAATCCTACCTTGTCATTGGTGTCCAATACAATGGTGCTATGTCTCCACTTTGTTAATACTATTGGTTCTTGCAGCCGCCTGTCCAAGCTCCTACTTTTAATTATTTCTCTTTGCTGCTGGGCTGAAGGATTGTACTAAAGAAAACAAAATTTACTTCATAAATAGAAATAAAAGCAGAATCTAAATATGCTGGTTCCAAATAACACATGACTACTAGGTGAAATTCAATGATACCACCATAAATTTTCCAGCTTTAGTTTTCTTATCTTTGACTAGCATTGCAACACAACTGAGAAGATTATAGATTTTGGTGGTGAAGAGACTCAGTTACTGTTGTCTTTTATAAAATATCTAAATTTTTTTTCATCTGCAAAAACATACAACAGAAACATCATCTCATTCGCAGAGTTGCTCAAAAGAGTAAACAAAGTATAAAAATGTATCAAATATTTCCCTGGCAGTATATTCTCAATAAATATTAACTGTCATAATTTATAAAAGGATGTCAAATTTATTTTTAAAGGTTACTTTTTACTTAATTTAACTTTTGGTTTAAGTTTTTAAAATCATGTTTAAATATATACAATAGTATTCGTATATTTAAGAGTTTTGCATTAAAGCACATGATTTTATAAGACAAACACACAATATGAAGGGAAAGATAGGCCCCAAGACAGAAATAGTGAGCACAACATCCCACTTTAACCAACAAATAGATCAACAAAAGGTCAACAGAGAAACATTATAGCTAATTTACACTGTAAAAATGGGCTTAATAGACATCTACACAAATTTCATCCAACAGCTGCAAAATATACATTCTTTTCATTAGCACATGGAACTATTTCCAAAAGAGACCACATATTAGGCCACAAAGCAAGTCTTAAATTAAAAAAAAAAAAACAAACTGAAATAATTTCTTGCTATTTACTTATCTGATCATGATAGAATGAACAATAGCAAAAGAAACTGCAGAAATTGCACAAACACATGGAAACTGAACAACACAATATTAACAAACAGCAGGTCACTAAAGAAATCAGATACGAAATTTAAAAATTCCTTGAATCAAATGAAAAGGGAAACATAATACCTGATTTCAAAACATACTACAGAACAACAGTAAAGGCCAAGTAATCCAACCAAAAAGTGGGTGAATAATTTGAATAAACACTTCTTAAGAGAAGTACAAATGGCCAATAAAAACATGGAAAACGCTCATCATCTTTAGTCATAACAGAAATACAAATCAAACCCATACTGAAATTCCATCTCACCCATTAGAATGGCTACTATTTAAAAAACAAAAACAATGCTGGCAAGAATGTGGAGAAAAAGCAAATCTCACACACTATTGGTGGGAGGTTCCTCAGAAAACTAACAAGAGAGCTACCCTATGATCCAGTTATACTTCTCATGGGTATTTATCCAAAGGAAATAATGTCATACATGTGACACCTGGAAGCCCGTGTTTAGTATAGCATTCTTTACTAAAGCCAAGATATGTAATCAGCCTAGGTGTCCGTCAACAGATGAATGGATAAAAGAAATACGGCATATACACACAACGTGGAATGGAATGTTCAACCATAAAGAAAAATGAAATCTTGTCATTTGCAGGACAATGGATAGCACTAGAGGCCACCCTGATAAGCAAAGTAAGTCGGGCACAGAAAGACAAATACCACATATTTTCTATCATACTGGAAACAAACAAAATAAACCTGAAGGTAGAAAAGGAACCATTAGGGACTTTAGAACTGGGGGGACAACAGAGTGCAGAAAAGCAGGAGGGACAATATCAACACATGCATGCCAAATTCCCATTAATTTGTAAAATTAATACCTGTTAATAAAAAAGGATATATGCAATAAAGCACTTAGACTGTATTTTGAAAAAAATGACAAAATAGATTGAGCTGGGGTTTTATGTTATCTTTAAGGCTAGAATACATTTGTTTTTCTAAAGTGATGATTCTAAAAGTCAATTCTAAACATGCTGATTGACTACAAAGATAGGTAATTGTTGCCCAAAGAAAACTACATATAAAATTAAAACACGTGACCATAAGATATTAAATCATGTAAGAATTGATATACCAGGTAGATCACCAAGAAAAAACATCTGAGAGACATAAGGCCTTAAAAGTCATGCTGTCTTATGCAGGCAATTTCAATAAATTATAGTAAAAATGACAAAATACAGTGGAGCATGCCTGTAATCCCAGTAGCTCAGGAGGACAATGAGTTCAAAGCCAGCCTTAGCAAAAGCAAAGGCCTAAGCATCTCAGTGAGACCCTGTCTCTAAATAAAATACAAAATGGGCTAGGGATGTGGCTCAGTGATAGAGTGCCCCTGAGTTCAATCCCTGGTACCCCACTTTCTCCCCCAAAAGACAAAATAATCTACTTTTAACAGATAAATTCTTCTCCTTAAACCAAAGGATACACAATATCCACTCCTCTCACCCCTAAAACAGTCCAGCAAATCTTGTAACGACCCTGATTATAATTTCAATAAAATTATATTTTAGGAATGCTTTACCATGTAAAAAATGTTCCAAGATCCTCCTTTCCACATGTCACTTCTTGACACTCTAAACTGAGTCCATCCAGGCCTTCCCAAATGTCTCCCATAGCTATTAACTTCTTTCTCCGAATTAAAATTTGCCATAGCCAGTCAATCACATGTAGATGTTTGTTTTTAATTCACTGATAAACAGCAGTCTTAAGACTATCAAAGAAGTTCACAAAGAATAATTCTAGACTGAACAATGATGATGTTTAAAGCGCCCCCCTCCAAAATTCTGTGCCAGATGTCTCTAGGTATAAAAAGACACAATTACTATAGAGTGTTATATCTTCCCTGCAGTAGAATCATCACAAATGATAATTAAAATGTTTAGTTGTGTGTAAGCCTGTGTATAAACTTTACTGGAAGCTAACCTAGCTTTTAAGCCTATAATTACTACAATCTATGTGACAACAAAAATAATGTAAAATTAAACTGGGTAATTATCACAATTTTAAATGTGCTCATAGATTTACAAGCAAGAACATATTCATAAAAGCAAACAAGGCATAAATGAAATAAATGTTAGATGTAAAATAACAGAAGCTACTAGTAAGGAGCACATAATTTGAAAAGAAAAACAAGAAAATCCCCATAGTTAAAACAGACACAAAGACACACCTACTTTTTAAAAATTGTTTCCCTTAGGAACATCTATTTCTATTTTTTAAAGAATTTCAACTGAGATTTTTTTTTCTGAATTATTTGAAACATATATGCAAAAATAGAAACTACAATAAGATCCCATCACTGACCACTGGCATATTAAGAAATGCTTCAGTTATTTTTTTCCCTAAAGAAATAAAATGTTGCCAGGCATAGTGGTGCACTCCTGTAATCCCAGCAGCTCGGGAGGCTGAGGCAAGAGGATCTAGAGTTCAAAGCCAAACCTAGCAACTTAGAGACACCCTGACTGCAAATAAAATATAAAAAAGGTCTGGGGAGGGCTGGGGTTGTGGCTCAGTGGTAGAGTGCTTGCCTAGCATGTGTGAGACACTGGGTTTGATCCTCAGCACCATATAAAAATAAACAAACAAATAAATAAAAGGTCTATCAACAACTAAAAATAATTAAAAAGGGTGGTGGAGGGGAGGGGGTCTGGGGATATGGCTCAGTTGTTAAGTGCCCCTGAGTTCAATTCCCAGTAGCAAAAAATAAAAATAAAAGAAATAAAATGCTACAGACACATTAAAGGCCCTTTGACTACAACAACCATGTTCCATTTTTTCCCGTCTCCCCAGCTATAAGTTTAGTGGTCACACACACAAACATATTCTTTTTTAAAAAATATTTTTATTAGTTGTTGATGGACCTTTATTTTATTTATTTATATGCAGTGCTGAGAACAGAACCCAGTACTTTACACATGCTAGGCAAGCGCTCTACTACTGAGCCACAACCCCAGCCCCATACATACAAACATATTCTTTACTGAAGGGTCAAATATTGTCTCATATTAATTAACATTTTTCTGATTACTTATAAATTTGAACTTCTCAGATATTTATTGAATATTTCCTCTTCTGCATCATGCTTACTCATATACTGGTATATACAGAGAACTAGAAAGGTCTTTATATATTCTGGATTCCATACCTTTCTACGGTATGTAATCTGAATGTATCTTTTCCTGGTCTGTAGCTCATTTTCTCAAATTTTTAAATATTTATTTATTTGTTTTAGTTGTACACAATGCCTTTATTTTTTACATGGTGCTGAGGATCGAACCGGGGCCTTGCACGTGCTTAGGCAAGCGCTCTACAGCTGAGCCACAATCCTAGCCCCTCATTTTCTCCATTTGTTTATGGTATCTTTTATGTGTAGAATTTTAGCCATTGTGTTTAGTTTTACCATGGTAATATCTGGCAATCTTTACTTTTAGGTTCTTTTTAGGTTCCTTTTAGGTTCTGTTTAAAAAATCCTTCCTTCTGTGAAGTCAGAGATACTACTTGGTATATCCTTCTTTTTTTTTTTTAACTTATAGTAGAGTATGTATTACAATTCATAATGCATATATATAGCATCTTTTTACATACAACTATTTGTATACAAAGTATATAAGTACCATTCAGATCTTCAATCATGCATTTAAGGTAATGATATCAATCTCATTCAACCTCCAATTTTTTTTCCTCCCCCCCTCCCCCTAGCTCCCTCCCTTCCCCTCCCTTTCCTTTGACCATTCTAGTGTTCCTCTAATCCTCCTATGTACCTCCATCCAACAACACTGTGAATTAGCCTCCTTATATCAGAGAAGACATTAGGTATTTGGATTTTTGGGATTGGCTAACTTCACTTAGCATTATATTCTCCAACATCATCCATTTACCTGCAAATGCCATTATTTTATTCTCTTTTATTGCTGAGTAAAATTCCATTTTGTATATATACCACATTTTCTTTATCCACTCATCAACTGAGGGACATCTAGGTTGGTTCCACAACCTACCTATTGTGAATTGTGCTGCTATAAACATTGAAGTGGCTGTGTCACTGTAATATGCTGTTTTTAAGTCCTTTGGGAAGAGACCCAGGAGTGGGATAGCCGGGTCATAGGGTGGTTTCATTCCCCGTTTTCCAAGAAATCTCCATACTGCTTTCCATAGCGGTTGAACCATTTTGAAGTCCCAACAGCAATGTAAGAGTGTGCCTTTCTCCCCGCATCCTCTCCAACATTTATTGTTGTTTGTGTTCTTGATAGCTGCCATTCTGACTGGAGTGAAATGAAATCTTAGAGTAGTTTTGATTTGCATTTCTCTAATTGCCAGCGATGATGAGCATTTCTTCATGTATTTGTTGATTAATTGTGTATCTTCTTCTGAGAAGTGTCTTTTTAATTCCTTAGCCCATTTATTGATTGGATTATTTGTTTTTTTGTTGTTCAGTTTTTTGAGTTCTTTATATATTCTAGAGATTAGTGCTCTATCTGATGTGCACGTATTAAATATTTGTTCCCAATTAGTTGGCTCTCTATTCACCTCACTGATTGTTTCTTTTGCTGAGAAGAAGCTTTTTAGTTTAAATCTATCCCATTCATTAATTCTTGGTAATAATTCTTGCGCTACAGGATTCTTATTAAGGAACTTGGGGCCTAATCCGACATGTTGGAAATTGGAGCTTACTTTTTCTTCTATTAGGCGTATTGTCTCTGGTCTAATTCCTAGATCCTTGATCCACTTTGAATTGAATTTTGTGCATGGTGAGAGATAAGGGTTTAATTTCATTTTGTTGCATATGGCTTTCCAGTTTTCCCAGCAGCATTTGTTGAAGAGGCTATCCTTTCTCCACTGTACATTTTTGGTGCCTTTGTCTAATATAAGATAGCTGAAATTATATGTATTAGTCTCTGTATCCTCAATTCTGTACCATTGGTCCACCAGTCTGTTTTGGTGCCAATACCATGCTGTTTTTGTTACTATTGCTCTATAGTGTAATTTAAAGTCCAGTATGGTGATGCCCCCTGCTTCACTTTTCTTGTTCAGGATTGCTTTGGCTATTCTGGGTCTTTTATTTTTCCAAATGAATTTCATGACTGCTTTTTCTATTTCTTTGAAGAATGACATTGGGATTTTGATTGGAATTGCGTTGAATCTGTATAATGCTTTTTGTAGTACGGACATTTTGACAATATTGATTCTACCTATCCAAGAGCAAGGTAGGTCTTTCCATCTTCTGAGTTCTTCTATTTCTTTCTTTCTTTAGTGTTCTATAATTTTCCTTATAGAGGTCTTTCACCTCTTTGGTTAAGTTGATTCCCAGGTATTTTATTTTTTTTGATGCTATTGAAAATGGGGTAGTTTTCATCATTTCCCTTTCAGAGGCTTTGTCAGTGATGTACAAAAATGCCTTTGACTTATGGGTATTGATTTTGTATCCTGCTACTTTGCCAAATTCATTTACTAGTTGCAAAAGTTTTCTGGTAGAGTTTTTTGGGTCTTCTAGGTATATTATCATGTCATCAGCAAATAGTGCTAATTTGAGCTCTTCTTTTCCTATCTGGATCCCTTTAATTTCTTTCATCTAATTGCTCTGGCCAGTTTCCAGTACTATGTTAAATAGCAGTGGTGAAAGGGGGCATCCCTGTCTTGTTACAGTTTTTAGAGGGAATGCTTTCAATTTTTCTCCATTTAAGATAATGTTAGCTCGGGGCCTTGCATAAATAGCTTTTATAATGTTGAAATATGTTCCTGTTATTCCTAGTTTTTCTAGTATTTTGAACATAAAGGGGTGCTGTATTTTGTCAAATGCTTTTCCGCGTCTATTGAGATAATCATATGATTTTTATCTTTAAGTCTATTGATATGATGTATTATGTTTATTGATTTCCGAATGTTGAACCAGCCTTGCATCCCTGTAATAAACCCCACTTGATCGTGGTGCAATATCTTTTTGATATACTTTTGTATCCGATTTGCCAGAATTTTGTTGAGGATTTTTACATCTATGTTCATTAAAGATATTGGCCTGAAGTTTTCTTTTTTGGATGCGTCTTTGCCTGGCTTTGGGATTAATGTAATATTGGCATCATAGAAAGAGTCTGGAAGAGCTCCCTCTTTTTCTATTTCTTGAAATAGTTTGAAGAGGATTGGTATTAGTTCTACTTTAAAAGTCTTGTAGAACTCGGCTGTAAACCCATCAGGTCCTGGACTTTTCCTTATTGGTAGCTTTTTGATGGCATCTTCTATTTCTTCACTTGTAATAGATCTGTTTAAATTGTGTATAGCCTCCAGATCCAATTTAGGCAAATCATAAGACTCTAGAAATCTGTCAATGCATTCAATATTTTCTATTTTATTAGAGTACAAGTTTTCAAAGTAATTTCTAATTATCTTCTGTATATCTGAGGTGTTTGTTGTGATATTCCCTTTTTCATCACGAATGTTAGTAATTTGAGTTTTTTCTCTTCTTCTTTCTGTTAGCATCGCTAAGGGTCTGTCAATTTTGTTTATTTTTTCAAAGAATTAACTTTTAGTTTTGTCAATTCTTTGAATTGTTTTCTTAGTCTCAATTTCATTAATTTTTACTCTGATTTTAATTATTTCCTGTCTTCTGCTGCTCTTGGTGTTGATCTGTTCTTCTTTTTCTAGTGCTTTGAGGTGTGATGTTAGGTCATTTATTTGTTGTTGTTGTTGTTGTTGTTTTTTTCCTTTTAAGGAATGAACTCAGTGCAATGAATTTTCCTCTTACTACCGCCTTCATAGTGTCCCAGAGATTCCTATACATTGTATCTGTGTTCTTGTTTGCCTCTAGGCACTTTTTAATCTCCTCTTTGATGTCTTCTTCAACCCCGCCATCATAGTGTCCCAGAGATTCCTATACATTGTATCTGTGTTCTCGTTTGCCTCTAGGCACTTTTTAATTTCCTCTTTGATGTCTTCTTCAACCCCTTTTTCATTCAGTAGCATGTTGTTTAGCTTCCAGTTGATGGAGTAGTTTTTCTTATTCCTTGTTTTGTCGTGGATTTCCAATTTCATCCCTTTATGGTCCGATAGCATGCAGGGAAGTATCTCTATTTTTTTTATATTTGCTGAGAGTTGCCTTGTGACATAATATATGGTCTATTTTGGAGAAGGAGCCATGTGCTGCTGAGAAAAATGTGTATTCGTTTACTGAGGGATGAAATATTCTATATATGTCCGTTAGGTCTAAGTTATTGTTTTAAGGAGGCCTAAAGTTTCTTTGTTTAGCTTTTGTTTGGATGATCTATGCATTGGTGAGAGAGGAGTGTTGAAGTCCCCTAGGATAATTGTGTTGTGGTCTATTTTACTCTTGAACTTGAGAAGTGTTTGTTTGATGAATGTAGGTGCTCCATTATTTGGGGCATATAGATTTATGATTGTTATATCCTGTCGATGAATGGTTCCCTTAAGTAGTAAGAAATATCCATCTTTGTCCCTTTTGATTAGCTTTGGCTTGAAGTCTACCTTAGTTGAAATGAGAATGGAAACCCCTGCTTGCTTCCGCATGCCATGTGAGTGATAAGACTTTTCCCAGCATTTCACCTTCAGTCTATTGATGTCTTTTTCTACAAGGTGTGTTTCTTGGAGACAGCAAAATGTTGGGTCATTTCTTTTAATCCATTCAGATAATCTGTGTCTTTTGAATGGCGAGTTTAGGCCATTAACATTCAGGGTTATTATTGAGATGTGATTATAATTCCCATCTATTTTATTGGTATTATGGTCTTTAGTTTGATTTGGTTTTCTTCTGGTTGGTATTTCCCTTAGTTTAATATCTCCCTTTGTTGATTTTTGTTGTTATTTTTCTCTTCTTCTTCATGAAAAATTTTGCCCAGGATGTTCAGAAGCGCTCGTTTTCGAGTTGCGAAATCTTTTAACTTTTGCTTGTCGTGGAAAGTTTGTATTTCATCTTTGAATTTAAAGCTCAATTTTGCTGGATATAAGATTCTTGGTTGACATCCCTTTTCTTTCAGAGCTTGAAATATGCTATTCCAACATCTTCTTGCTCTTAAGGTCTGGGTTGAAAAGTCTGAACATAGTCTGATTGGTTTCCCCCCATATGTAATCTGTTTCCTTTCTTTTGTGGCTTTTAATATTCTCCCCTTGCTCAGTATATTAGGCCTTTTCATTATAATGTGTCTTGGTGTGGATCTGTTGTGATTTTGTATGTTTGGTGTTTGGTAGGCCTCTTGAACTTGGTTTTCCCATGCATTCCTCAATTTTGGAAAATTTTCTGTAATTATTTCATTAAATAAATTACTCATTCCTTTGGCTTGAAACTCTGCCCCTTCCTCTACCCCAATCACTCTTAAGTTTGGTCTTTTTATGTTGTCCCATAATTCTTGAATGTTCTGTTCCTGGTTTTTTACCATTTTTGCTGTGTAATCTAGATTTTTCTCTAGGATATATATTTTGTCTTCATTGTCTGAGGTTCTTTCTTCCAATTGATCTACTCTGTTGGTGATACTTTCAATTGAGCTTTTAGTTTGGTTTATTGCTTCTTTCATTTCCGGGGTATCTGTTTGGTTTCTCTTTAGAGCCTCTATCTCCCTACTGAAGTAATCTTTTACTTCTTGTATTTGTTTATGGAGTTCTTTGTCAAAATGATCTTTCACCTCCTGTATTTGCTCCCTCATCTCATTTTTTAATTCATTCTTAAGTTCCATAAACATTTGGAATATGTAATTTCTAAATTCCATCTCATGCATTTCACCAACTGTGCTTGCCATGGAATCTACTGAGGAGGCATATTGATTTGTTTGTGTCACTTTCTTCCCTTGTTTCTTCATATTGCCTGTGTCTGTTAATCTTTCTGCACTGTGGGACCTGGACTATTTTGATTTTACCTTAAAGCCTTATTTTGCTCCTATAGTACAATGCTATCAGATCCCCTTATATATCCTTTACACTTTAAAATCAAACACTTTCTATTCAGAGAATCCCAGTTTGATCACAATATACAGATTTAGTTAACCCAGATATTGTTTGCAATTTACTCTGTACGCTTCTGATGGAGTTTTATAGTTTCAAGAATTGGACACAGAGGTGATATGTTTAGGAAGAAGGAGGTGAGTATATTGAATCGTTCCTTCTTAGAAAGTATGAGAAGAGAGTTTTATGGAAGTGGTTTAGTATCAGCAGACGAGAGAGGAAAGAAAATGGAGTTAATGCTTATGTGGAAAGTCCGATTTATATATACACCTAACTTATGCAGTGGTTGAGAGAAGAAATGAAGAACGATGGAAAAGAAAAAAAAATGACAAAGGAGTAGAAATTAGTGTAAGAGAGAGAAGAGAGAGAGTCAAGAAAATGGAGAATGAACTATATATAACACCACTTTGTTATATATTTCAATTTTACCCGTTCTAGAACTTCCAATTTGTGCATATAACTTGTTTTTGCCTCTGTTGAGTATGCAATGGCAGGGTATAAATAGGGGAGATAAAGGAAGAAGAAAAAAATACAAAAGTGAGAAGGAAGAAAAGAAAGAAAGAGAAGAGGAGCAGAAGCAAACAAACACACTGTCAATCGAAAGAAAAACAAAGCAAAAACATAAAAAAAAAAAAAAAAAAAAAAAAAAAAAAAAAAAAAAAACCCAAACAAGAAAACAATCAAACAAGCAAACAAACAAAAGTTGAACCCAGGTACCAGTCTCAAACAAACTGGACCCTGGGATGCCTTTCCTTTTTCGGTTGATTTGGTTCACGTCCAGTCAGCGATCCTGTTAGTGGAGTCTAAGCTACACCTTTGGCCAGTTCTAGAATGGCACAGCCCGAAGGGTGGCTCGGCGGGTGCCTACCTCTTGTTCTGGCTACAGCTGGGCATGTCGCACTTCCCCTCTTGTTCTGGTTGCAGCTGTGCAGGTTGTACTTCCCCTGGGGAGTGGAGGGGGCTTTTCCTCAGGTTGTGTCTTGAGTACAGCAGCAGGGATCTGCTACTCTGGGCCCTGGAGGCCAGGCGAACTGGCGTCTGGGTCTCTCCTTCAGGGCAGGTGCACTGGCAGTCTGAACTGGAAATTCTGTCTGTAGGCCTCAGGGCCCATACGCGGAACCAGGATCTCACGTGGGGAGGCCGAGCTGGCAACTCAAGCCAGCCGCTGAACTGGGAACTCCGCTCACAGGTCGCGGGCCCGCCAGCCAAACTGGAACTTACACTGGCCGTCTGAACGGGAATTCCGTAGGTCTCAGGGCCCTTAGGCAGAACTGGGATCTCAGGAGGGCAGGCCGAAGTGGAAACTTAAGCCAGCCACCGAGTTGGGGACTCTGCCCACAGGCCGCGGGGCCAGCCAGCCAAACTGGGAACTTACACTGGCCGTCTGAACTGGGAATTCTGTAGGTCTCAGGGCCCGGAGGCAGAACCGGGATCTCAGGCGGGCAGGCCGAAGTGGAAACTTAAGCCAGCCGCTGAGTTGGGGACTCCGCCCTTGGTATATCCTTCTATTATTAAACTTAGATTAAACTTCACATGAAGTAAGATCAAGACCTACTTTTATTTCACTTTTTTTCAAATGAATAACCAATAATCTTAGTGACATTTACTGGATGGTCCATGCCTTCCCCACTGATTTGTAATGGCACACCTGAGTTTTCTATTCTGCTCCACAGATTGACGTCTCTATCTACACATGTGCCCTTACTACCCCAACTTAATCACTACAAGGAACCCAATCCCCCCTGCTCCAACTTCCAATTCTCCTAATCAGGAGTATTTTAGCTCTTCACAGACCTTTGTTTACAAGTATGAATTTCAGAATCAGTTCCAAAAAGTAGTGAGGGAGGAGATATCAAATAGGAGTGAAGTGAACATGTAGATTAATTTGAATATTTCTAGAAAACAAACCCTCGTAATTCAAGAGTTTTAATGTTTTACAGAACTTTAATAGGAATATTCTTAGTTATAACACTTATTGCTGTAGCTAAAAATGTTAGGTAGGATCTTTATTCCTATCACATTTTCAAAATGACTTTTCATTGGAGAAATGGGTAATTTTTATGTTGGTGTTATATTTAGCATCTTTGCAGAACCCTCAGTTTAAAGTTTATATTCTCTTGGACTTTCTAATAATCAAAAGTACAATTTTGTCTCTTCTTTTCAATTCTATTATTTCCTTACTTAATTGCTGAATAGAAGCAGTGGTCAAAAAATTCTAGTTTCTAGTTCCTAGCTCTCTGGGGAAAGCTTCTGTAATCTCACCATAAAAGCATGAGTCTTAATGTAGATTTGAGAGATAACCTTTAGTGTCATGT
Organism: Tamias sibiricus; assembly: GCA_025594165.1. Classification (NCBI taxonomy): domain Eukaryota; kingdom Metazoa; phylum Chordata; class Mammalia; order Rodentia; family Sciuridae; genus Tamias; species Tamias sibiricus. Next base: position 68,350,863 of record CM046669.1, on the reverse strand, counting down.
CTCATATTTGAAGTGACTTTTTGGTAGAAGCATATACTTAGGTTGGTTTGTTTTAACCATTCTGAAAATCTAACAGATGTGTATACCATTTATATTTAATGTGATTATTTTGACGTTAGGATTTAAGTGTGCCATATTATTAACTGTTTCCTGTTTGTCATTCTTGTTTCTCCTTTTTCCTATGAGCTACTTGAGCAATTTGTACTATAATATTTTAATAAATCTAGTTTCTTAAGTCTCCCTTATTACAGTTATTTAGTACTTGCTCTAGGTATTATAATATATACACTTTATCACAGTCTAATAGTATCAATGTTTTATTATTTCAAGTAGAATACAATAATGACTAATAATGACATTCCTTTACTCTTCCCCCTTTACGATATAGTTGTCTTTAATATCATCTGTACATATGAGTCTTACACTTTAGAAATGTTATTTTTTTAATTTCAAATGTCAAACATAATTTTAAAAACTCAGGATAACAGTCTCCTCAGATATTCACCCTTTCTATTCATTCTGGACTTTCCAAGTTTTCTTCAGTTATCATTGCCCTTCCACTTCAGGACCTTCCTATAATCAATACTTCCCTCCTTGTCTTATAGTTTTGCAGTTACCTTCATTCTGCTGCTCTACTCTGGGTAAACAGCACAAAAAAGAAAGCATATCCTTCTGCATCACAAGTTGTGCAGGATGGAGGATGGAACTCTATTAGCCATCCCTAACCAGCACTAATGAAACAGCACTTTTCTAACCCTATGTGGGTGCTGTGGAGACTGTGAAGAAGAGGAGCCCTACTGACTAACCAACCCCACACCAAATGCAAGCAGCATGTGAATTATCCTCACCATGCACTAAATGAACAATAGCACAGGCAGCACCCCACCCATCCCCAAGTGGGAACAGGATTACAAAAAGGAGATTTATAGTCGGGTGCAGTGGCGCACGCCTGTAATCCCAGCACTTTGGGAGGCTGAGGCAGGAGGATCGCGAGTTAAAAGCCAGCCTCAGCAATGGCGAGGCACTTAGCAACTCAGTGAGACCCTGTCTCTAATAAAATACAAAAAAGGTCTCAGGATGTGACCCAGTGGTCGAGTGCCCCTGAGTTCAATCCCTGGTACCACACACACACAAAAAAAGGAGATTTATTATATATCCTGATCAGTATTCATGTCAGAATTTTTAGTTAAAGACTCATGCTTTCTTTCAATTTTAGAAAATGCCCAAGAATATTTTCAAATAGTTTCTCTACTATTTCCTCCATTTTTCTTTTAGAATTCCCAGTACATGAATAGAGAAAAATTTCAACCCATAGCTTAGTTCTCTTAACTATCTTTTCATATTTGTTATTTTCCTGTCCCTCTGTCTAGAGCGTATGCTATCTACTACATTTTTATTTCAATGACTATCTTTTTCATTGCTAATTTATTTATTACCACATCCATATTTGTTCATCATAATTTCTCCATCTTTGAAAATGAAAGGCTTTAACTCTGGTCATCATACTATAACATAAGTCTTTAAGTTATTAAAAAATTTACTTTCATCTGGAGTACAATGTTCTGATTCTTGATTTCTTGTGACTGTGGCATTTATATTTCTTCACACATTTTATTTGCAATTTTAAACCACAGACTTCATTTTTAGTGGGAGATAATTTTAATTTTTTCTCTCTCCTCTCTTCATTCGCCCTTTTATGTCTCTTTCCAAATTCTTCCTCCTAATCTAGTAGTTTTGTGGTTCCCTATTCCTGATCCTGAACCACATACATATGTGTACACACACACATTCTATTTTACTTAATTGTTATATCAACATGGTTCTTTCCAAGTTTGTAACAAACTTCTTTAAAGACAATAGTACTGAACAACAAGGATGCATTCAGAAAATAAATTGCTAATATTTGCAGTGGGTATTATAAGCATAGCTGACAGAAATTACCTCACGCTTTATTAAGTATAAATTTCTTAAGGTACAGGATTTAACCTGCAACTATTTTATTATACAGCCAAAACTGCACTAAGTAGAGTTTCTATAATATTTTTCTTATTTCCTATAACTCCTCCTCTCTATAACTGATTTAATTATGAGTTCATGAAATTGCCAAGACATTCTAACACTCTATCCTAAGTGCAAATGATGGCAGAAGATGAAATAACATCATAAAACTGAGGACTATACATTGATCACAAGACAACGAGCACTTGATGCCACAGAACCATCCTTTGAGATTCTGATGTAACTCAGCTCTTAAAAACTGAGAATCTACTCAAGGCCCTAGAAGATCTTACCATCGCATGCTGCCTCTCTCAGCCAATGACTGACTCAATTATAACACGAATTTACATAAGAGGATAATCTTAAATATTTAGTCACTTTGCTTTCTCGTAAAAATATAATAAGACCACTTTCTTGTAGAAAACTCAGGTCAACTAGATATAAGATGGCACTACTGGTACTGAAGAGAATTCTTATTTTCAGGAATAATGAAAGAACAATTTCAAGCTAAACAAAAAGAAATTCTGAATACAAACAGGCAGTATTGCAGTATTTGTAATAACATTGCAGTAATAGTATTTGCACATCTTAGAAAAATTTAGTGAGGCACAAGATTCTCAATGAATTCTGAAAAATTAGTCTTCCTACTTTTTAAAATTGATTAGTAATTTAAAAACAAGTCTGTTGTAACTGTCTTAAGATATCTTCATCTACTACTTGAAACAGAAGTTCACGGTTAAAGTTATTACCTTTGGTAATTCCCATTCTGACCGAGATCCATCCGCACTGTAGTAATATTGTCTACCTTGATCGTCAACATGCTTGAGCCACTATTAAAACATAACAGGTTTTTAAATAGTTAGATAAAAGTGAGTTTAAGCTGCTACTACTAAAGATACTAGACATTATTTTTTAATGAGTTTATTCTACTTGCTCAAGAAAACTGCAAAAAAAATTAACAAACTAATAGACTTGCATTTTAAGTTTGGTAAGAATGAATATAGTACTCAATATTAATATAGTACTCAATATTAATGTGAATTTTTTCTCTTTCCTCAAATGTCAGGCTAATGATTCAAGCACCACTTAACAACATAACAAGAAACATATGACATAAAAACATAACAGATGTACATACTGGAACAGATATACTCCCACCCTGAAAACAGGTTTGATACACTAACAAAAGAAATTGTTTTTCCATGTTTAAGTATAAAACAATAACAATGTAAACCTCTTCACACAAACCCTTAGGCACTGCTTCCCTTAGCCAATGCATTTTACTCAATACAATTTAAATATCAGGAACAGGAGAACATCATGCAGTGTAATACAGGGAATATGAGGTATGAAAGAAACTAATGGCTACTAATACAAACGTATGATCTAGATTATAATATAAATGAGAACTGCCACTTCCAAATATTCTGGTGTTAAATAATTGAGGCGAGGTAGAAAGAGAAAAGAGTCTACTCTCCATAATCTAGCACCACCAACCAATTACTTCCTAAATGATACCAGATGTAACATACACATAAAACTCCAAAATTCATTGCCAAATCAATTAATCATAAAATACTGGATTCATGGATCTTGTTTTATACAAATCTGGTTGTAATGGGAAAAGGAGTATAAGCAGTGAGACAGTATAAAAATGGTAGGTTGAGAAAGCAATTTCCAAAAACTTACTCCTGAAGAAATATGCTTACTGAGGGAATCTAAACAAATGACAATTGGTCTGACCTTAAAAAGTTGGTCTGTATTGAGTTACCAACACCACAAAATCCTATCATCATAGCAGTTTAAAACCATGAACCAGTATTAAGTTTTCATGCTGTCAATTGCATGACTATAGAATTATAATGGCAATAGTTACATGAATTGTTTTTAAAATTATTAAAATTTCAGTACACAACTATTTACTGAGAGATTTCTGCCAAGAAATACCAGATGAGAAAAAAAGAAAGTACCTTTTCATTAGTATAGTCACTGGTATATAAGGTATGCCCACGTTCATCCAACTCTTCTGACCAACCCCTTGGAGGAGAACCACACTGACTATCTGACTGGCTGTAACAAATGCTGTGGTAGTTTTCTTCTGATGAAAGAAGCTATAATAGTCAGAAACATAAGGAATTTTCTTTTTTGAATATAAATATTCAGCAACTGAAAATTGAGAAGATTGAATTTACTTGGCTATAAATAATACTTGACAAATATCTTAAATATATTTGAATATTTAATTCTCAAAACAAATTAATAAAGTCTTTAAATAGTACATTGCAAATGGTGAGGTAAAATTAAAAATGGTTAATTATTTTATCACATTAATGCAACCCTAGAAGAATTTACTATTAATAAAACTGAAAACAATGTTTTCAGACTAAGGAGAGATAAAATGCTACCTCCTATTTAATGCTGCTTTTCAAACTGAAATCTCATGTTAAAAACTGACAGGGTGCGAATGTGTATACACGCCTATATGAAAATGAAGGTGGAGATGAGGGGAATTCATTAGATTGAGTTTCTTAAAAATCTTCACCCATCTCTATATCATGAGTACTGAACCAAATGCCTGGCAAATAAATATATCTTTGACCATTTTTTTTTTTTTAAAGTACATGGGAGAGGGAGATGGGAAAAGGTATCAGTTTTATGACGCTGTATTTTATGTTCTAATTTAATGGCAAGTTATCCTAATTCACTCAACCAAATGCTTATAAAAGACTATTTAAACTAAACTTCAAAATAAGAAGTAATAATATTCAGAAAATTCAGATACAACGCAGAAATTCAATATGGAAGTAATATAAGCATGCATGATAAACTCTGGGACACAACAGAGAAATTAGAAGACTGAAAAAACAACTTTTGAATTTCTTAACAAACAAGAGGTAACACTTTATTAAACAATTCATTCAACAATTATTTATTAGTGTGATGACTCTTCCTATCAACTCTACCTAAAATATTTTCTACAATTAAACCTTACTCAGGCTATTCTTCCACAACCATAACTTGGCCTGAATAACCATGCTGGATAGATTCTTGATGTTGTAAAGATATACACAACCCTAACATCAGTATGTTCACAAAAGCTGACATGGAGACTTGTGGACAAGTACTACATAAAGTGAGCTATGTTTTGCAATGGTAACACTTTCAAAAAATGGAAAACTGGACTGAGGTTGTAGCTCAGTGGTAGAGCGCTTGCCAAGCATGTGTGAGGCACTGGGTTCCATTCTCAGCATGGCATATAAATAAATAAATTAAATAAAGGACCATTAACAACTAAAACAAAAAAAAAAAATTTAAAAAGGGAAAACCTAATTCAGAAATCAGTAATTTGTTTTTTTTTTTTTTTTTTTTTTTTTTTTTTTTTTTTTTTTTTTTGTGGTACCGGGGATTGAACTCAGGGGCACTCGACCACTGGGCCACATCCCCAGCCCTTTTTTGTATTTTATTTAGAGACAGGGTCTCACTGAGTTGCTAAGTGCCTCGCCATTGCTGAGGCTGGCTTTGAACTCGCCATCCTCCTGCCTCAGCCTCCCAAAGTGCAGTAATTTGTTTTTCATTTAATTGAGACAACTTAAAATTTAACATAGTAGTATTAAAAATCTTTTAGGGGCTGGAGTTGTAGCCCAGTGGTAGAGCGCTTGCCTAGCATGTGTGAGGCACTGGGTTTGATTCTCAGCACCACATACAACTAAGTAAAATAAAGGTCTATTGACAACTAAAACATATGTTAAAAAAAAAAAAAAGATTTTTCATTCCCCACTCCCTCCAGTCATTTCTTGAAAATTTAAAAAACAAAAAAATCTTTTAGATGGGGCTAAGGATATAGCTCAGTGATAAAGTGCTTGCTTGGCATGCAGGAGGCCCTGGGTTCAAATCCCAGAAACACCAAAATCAAAGTTTTAGAAATTGAAAAAAGAAAACTGTCATTTAATTAGCAAAACTGAGATGATTAAAATCACAAAATCAGTTTTTTTATGAACATAACTTTCTAGTTGACAAAGTGAACATCATAATTTTCCAATTTGTGTAAAGTAAGATATTAACTTCTGCCAGGAAAAGTAACCTCTAATATTTTGGTATGTTTTATTATACTGTAGAATCAGGAGAAACTTTAAGCTCTTGATATCTACAGCTAAAAAACAGCTGCTTGATGACAGTTATCATTTAGGTGGGTAACTGGTGAAATAACTCTGCAGCAAATCTGCCCTTGAGAAAGATGAAGGGGCTACTATATGCTTTTTATAGAGAAAAATGGCAGAGATGTATCCCAACTGTTAATCTGGATGAAAACAGCTGATTTTCTTAATTTTCTTTTTTAAATCATTAATGAGCTAGATAGGCATGGTGATGCATGCCTGTGATCCCAACAATTCGGAAGGCTAAGGCTGGAGGATTCCAAGCCTGAGTCAGCCTCAGCAACTTATTGAGGCCCTAAGCAACCTAGTAAGATCCCGTCTCAAAATTAAAAGGGCTGGGGGTGTAGCTCACTGGTAAAGCATCCCTGAGCAATCCCCAATGTCTATCAATCAATCAATCAATCAATCAGTTAATTCAATCCAATTATCAATGAGCACAAGGTTAAGAAATAGTCAGGCATGGTGGCTCAGGCCAGTGATTTGGGATGCTGAGGCGGAAGGATCTCAAGTTCAAGACCATCCTCAACAACTTAGTGAGACCCTGTCTCAAAATAAAAAATGAAAAGGGTTTGGGATGTGGTTCAGTGGTTAAGCATCCCCAGGTTCAATCTCTGGAAGGGAAGGAGGGAGGAAGAAAAACCGACAGACTCAGATATCAAAAACTAAGCAGAAGCAAGAATCAAAGTGTTAAATAGAATAAAAAGCCTGGCTTTCTCCTTGAAGGCATTTTCCAGGCCCCAAGCTAGAACGTTAGTTATTGGTTTTTAAGGCGATGAAGAAGTGTTGGGGAACCAGACTCAGGACTACCAAAGTTGGGAAACTAAAAGGATACCCCACAATTCAGAGGTGGAACTACTCCCTCTGCAAACAATTCTACTCACAGTTTATGAGTGAGCTGGAAACAAATCCTGTCCCTTTATTCTACAATAGAGAAATCACAGGAATCTTCCCTAATAACTGGGAGAGAAGGAGGAGTGCCTAAATACAAGCCAGTCTTACTAAAATCCAAATTACTACCACCCAGATGGTGTGTAAAAATTATAGCTCAAGATTTAGTTTCAGATATTCATGGTACACTAGATTCTCTGGGCACCTGGCAGAAGCAAAAGCAAATCCTCTCTGAAGGAACTTTCAATTTAGTAAAGACTTCCTACTTATGAATTTCCAAGAACTATAATCTCACACTGAAAGACACACACATATTTAAAAACTCTCACAATGAAAGAGTCAGCAAAAAACAGATCGAATAATTAGGCTTTCAAAAACTTTATGTACTAGAATTAACAAAAACAAAAATATAAGTAAGACTACAGACAGAGATGACAAATATGTGTAATATATGATCCTTCGCTGCAAGGAACAAACTTTATAGGCTAATACTTGACAAATGAAAAACACTGACTATAATCTGTGCATTATAATATGCCAATATTAAATTCTTAGGTGTGATAAATGTAGTTTTGCTGGAAAATACCCTTGCCCTCAGGGAATAAAAAACATTGTCAGCTTCAAATGGTTCAGAAAAAAATTATGCATGTGTGTGTTGGGGAAATTGAGGAAAAAAGAGAGAAAGCAAATGTGACAAAATGTTAACAATTGGTAAATCTAGATGAGGGCTGGGGATATAGCTCAGTTGGTAGAGTGCTTGCCTTGCATGCATAAGGCCATGGGTTCAATACCCAGCACCACACACACACAATTTAGATGAACACATGCTATATTGATGCTCACCGTATTATTCTTGCAACTTTTTTGTAGGTTTAAACTTTTCAAAGTAAAAAAGATGGGGAAACTCTTCCAAAGAAATAAAAAACAGTACTTTAAAAAATTTTAAGTATTAGCTTAACATCAAATAAAGTAACAGATAAAAAGAAAAAATGTGAACAGGAGTGAGATCTGGGAATACTAAGAATGAAGCTCAGGCAAACAGAACAAGCACAATTAAACATTCATCTAACAAAAGTTCTAAAAGAATAAGAAAGAGAAAATGTGGCTCAGGCTATATTCCTCAGCATTTGCAAGAACCGGTGGAATATGGGACTCCTCCAATTTAAGAGTTCCAAACAAAGTCCTGTCATGAAATCAAAAAGATACCGTCACCTAAGTCACATCATAGTGAAATTGCAGAAACAAGATCTTTTTTTTTAAATATTTTTTTTTTTCAGTTGTTGATAGACCTTTATTTATTTATATGTGGTGCTGAGAATCAAACCCAGTGCCTCACACATGTCAGGCAAGGATGCTACTGCTGAGCCACAGCCACAGCCCCCAGAAACAAGATCATAAACGCTACTAGTAAGAAGAGACGAACTACTCTGAAAGAAGATAAAAGGACAGTTCCATTTTCAGCTCAATAATGGAAGCAAGAAAACATGAGAATAAAATCTTCAATGAACTAGGAAAAACAAGAATTTAATGTGGAACTATATATCCATAGAAAATAGTCTTCAAAAATAAAAGCAAAGCCGGGCGCAGTGGCGCACGCCTGTAATCCCAGCACTTTGGGAGGTTGAGGCAGGAGGATCGCCAAGTTCAAAGCCAGCCTCAGCAATGGCGAGGCACTTAGTAACTCAGTGAGACCCTGCTTCTAATAAAAAAATACAAAAAAGGGCTGGGGATGTGGCCCAGTGGTCAAGTGCCCCTGAGTTCAATCCCTGGTACCAAAAAAAATAAAAAAATAAAAATAAAAGCAAAACGAATTTCCATATAAAAAAAAACAAAGATTCTAGCATTAATAGATGCTCATGGGAGATTTTGTAAGTATGAACATCAGACAGGAAAAAGTAAGAAAATAAAGTGGTAAAATTGAGGATTAATATCAAGAATCACCATGTATGACAATAAGGGGACTAAGAATAGAAATAAAATATATAGCAACAGCAATATAGTTTTTGCATGGCTTTAAGGAGCCAAGAAGAAATTGAAAAATGTTAGGCTTTGATACAGACACTTGTTAAAACATCTAGAGCAGAGTTTCTCTGTAAACTGTTGACACTTAGGACCAGATAACCCTGGTGTTGTGGAAAGCCACTATTTACTGTTGGATATTTAGTTCAATCTCTACACATTACACGAATTCCCCTCACAATGAGATTCAAACAGTCTCCAACCATTACCAAATGTTCCTGGAAGCCGCGTAGGTAAGAACCATTATTTTAGGGTAACCACCAAAATAAAGAGCTTTTGAGTTAAGATAAAAGTGAACACTTGCTCCCTCCCAAACATCCCCAAAACAACAAACCCACACGAACAGGGAGGATACAAAAAGAGCCAACAGTCAGCAGATGAACAAAAAGCTTAACTCTTCACGTAGAAGAAAGCAAAAATCTAAGCTGGCAGGCAGAGGAAATGGGGCAAAGGCAACCCAATAAGTTTACAGAGCAGAATCTGCAAACAGCTTAGGAACTGACGTTATTAGGTATCTAGGGAACAGGTGGGTGAAGGCAGTGGCACTACAATAATCAGGCTCAAATTGCCAGAATCCCCTTCATCATGCCCAGCAACTAGGGTGTCCCTACCCCAGCAAAGGTATGGAAGTTTATTCCATCTATCAAGCGGGGAGGGAGTAACATTCTCAGTTGAAAGACAACAGACACAAGTGGAACATGTGTGCCAGATAGAGGGAAGACCAAGGGACCACCTGCAAACTGAATGCAGGCACCAGGTCCTTGGCAGTGCTTATCTTCTAGGCAGAAGAGCTAAAGACTTCTATGGAGACTGATTAGTCCAATGCAAAGACCCAAAGATTTTAACATTGGACTCTCCCGTGTAAGCAACTTACTCAGAGTGCCAATCAAGTGAAGTTTAAAATGCTTTGTAATGGTGAAAGATTTTCAAATCTTTCTAGTCTACAATTTGAATAAAATTTTTCCTAATTTTCTTATTACAATAAAACATGAACAATTTCTCTCATGACTTTTCCTTTCATTCTTGAACACTAAAAGCAGCAAATCAAGTCTATAAATAGCCAACTAAAAAATAGGACAAGAAGGGAGTTAATAACTACAAAAAGCTTTGGATTCTGCTAAATGCAGGATGTGTTACCTCACTGCTACAGCCCTTGCCTTCCTGGAGCTATGTGTTTATTTCACTGCTTCCTGTAACAGCAGGTGTCAGACAGGATTTCACTCCATTCTATCCTACCTACCTTTCTCCTGCACATCTAAACAGTCCCAAGGCATCTTATCAGACCACTAAAATGAGTGTTTCTCAAAATGGAACTACCTATATTCTCTATGCCACCCTACAAGAGGTGTGGGGGAGGGAGAAAACAGTAAAAACACTATATATTAGAGAAAATAAAGGTTTTAAAGTAAATTGTCAAACTTACAAAATGATATAATTGTAGTAAAGGAAGTATCATTACTTCCCTTAAATGAAAGATTTATTTCTAATGGACAAAAGAGTGAGCTTGATACCATACTAAACCAATGGACAAAAGTATCTGTTTTGATCAGTTGAATAATTCATTTCTATTTATCTGGCTAGGTACATCATTTATTTTCTTCTCTTTCTGAAAAATGTAACTAGTTTATGCAGTAAGTTAGTATCTTCTAACATAAAGGAAAGCATTGGCAGCGGACAACTTTGATTCAGTTCTAGAATGAGAACATACACTATAGAGTTATTTACTATCCACTAGTTAAAGATTAGGAAGTTAGTAGCATTGACATGATGAAGCTTGGAAAGAATTTTTAGTGTTGTTAGAAATTTAAGTTTCCTACCCTACTGATACCAAGAAACAAAACTATTCAATTCTTTTGTTTCTGAATAATGAAGAGAAAATGTGGTGACTCACTGGTTGACTCCTTAATTACTCATACCTCTTGATCTCCTGGACTTTGGAAATCTTTGCTTATGTTTGCATCCCGAGTCCAGCGGGGTGGCTTCCAAGTTCTTTCCTGTGTTCCTCGATTATAGTAGTAACAACGCCCTGAACTATCTTTATGAGTTTCCCATTCTCCATTAATCTGAATTGCTGGGCTCCCAGGAAGTGGGGGGACAGCAGACTGGGATATTTTCAGTTCTTGTAGGTTGGCATACACAGGAGAATCTGGTCTTCCTTGATTTGGAGGTGTAGTTGCCTGTAAAATAAAAATGTTAAATCTCATGTTTAAAATGGCATAACATTTACAAGGAGATTAGGACAAAAAGTGGTAAGTTAAAAAGGAAAAAGAAAGACAAAGAAGAAAAACAGATATGTGGGTATGTATGCTTGTATGTATCTGTATGTATAAACATATAAATAAAAATCTCCTAACAAAATAATGACTTCAGTTTTAATAATTACAGATTGATTGAAAATGAATAAATAAAAATTATAAGCAGAATCCAAAGTGTATTTAATATTTTCCTTCAGCCTGAAAGAACACTTGAGTAAAAGCTGTGGATTCTAGTTCAATATCTGTCACTAAAAAATTATATAATGTTGGGCCGGGCACAGTGGCGCACGCCTGTAATCCCAGCACTTGGGAGGCTGAGGCAGGAGGATCACGAGTTCAAAGCCAGCCTCAGCAATGGCGAGGCACTTAGCAACTCAGTGAGACCCTGCCTTTAATAAAATACAATAAAGGGCTGGGGATGTGGCCCAGTGGTCAAGTGCCCTTGAGTTCAATCCCCGGTACCAAAAAAAAAAAAAAAAAAATGATGTTGGGTAAGATTATTTTCTCTCTCTGATAGTGATATTTTTAATCTCCATATATGAAAGAATTGAACTAAAGCAGCAAAAGTATTCTTTGGCTCTAAAATAATTTTAGAGCCAAAGATTTTTGGCAAATTTTTAAAATATAAAAAGTCTATTTAAAAAAAAAAGTCTTACATATGGGTAGCTCAGCTTTTATTCAGAAAATTCCTAAAAGAGCCGGGCGCGGTGGCGCACGCCTGTAATCCCAGCACTTTGGGAGGCTGAGGCAGGAGGATCGCGAGTTCAAAGCCAGCCTCAGCAATGGCGAGGCACTTAGCAACTCAGTGAGACCCTGTCTCTAAATAAAATACAAAAAAGGGCTGGGGATGTGACCCAGGGGTCGAGTGCCCCTGAGTTCAATTCCCTGGTACCAAAAAAAAAAAAAAAAAAAAAAAAAAAAAAAAAAATCCTAAAAGAAAGATTGTATATTCTAAGTTCTAATGTTAAATTATGAATAAAAGCAAAACATAAAAGAATAAAACTTAAGCTAAGAATTTACTAGATTCTATTCCTTCTCAATTATAATTTCTCAGAGACCATAAACAAATCATTTAATCTCTACTTAGTTTCCTTGTTTGTGAATTTTATAACAGTAGAAAACGAAGAATTAGCAGTAACATTGATTAAGACATTTACTATTAACCATTTTTAATTTTTGTTTTTAAATATTTCACTAGATGTCAGTAAAGAACAAAACACTCCTCTATACACTGTGCTTAAAGACACTGTACACAAATATCCAGTTGCTGAAGGGAAAAAAAGCTCAGATCTGAGAACCATTTATATTATGCATTGGTATTTATGCATGTATCCCCCATTTACAACCTCAGCATACTGACACTTGGAGACAGATCATTCTGTGCCGTGAGGGCTATGCTGTGCACTATGGTATGTTCACCAGCATGTCTGGCCTCTGAGCACTAGATGAGAGCGGCACATACACACTAGCCTCCATTGTGAAAATCAAAGTCTCCACACATGGCCAGATGTTCTCTAGGGACAAAACTGCTGCTTGGTGAGAACTACTGTTTTACAACATAAATCCTAGAATTATATTCAGATGTTCAATTACCTTGGTCATGTATCTATAATAGTTTTATGAATGCTTAAAAATGCTGAATTTAGGGCTGGGATAGTTTTGTGGTAGAGTGCTTGCCTACCAGTAACAAGGCCCTGGGTCAATCCCCAGTAGTGCCCTCCACCCCCACCAAAAAAACCCCTGAAATTTAAAATGGAAATGTGAGTCAGTTTCACTGAAATTTAAAGTATTTCAACTTCTAAAACAGTATTTGTGTATAATTAATGAGTCTAAGTCATAGAACAAACTTTAAAAGAGAAAACAAAAATATCTCAAAACACAAATATGATTGTAAATGTTCACCAGCATATCTGGCCTCTGAGCACTAGATGAGAGTGGCACATACACACCAGCCCCCATTGTGAAAATCAAAGTCTCCACACATGGCCAGATGTTCTCTAGGGAAAAAACCTTTGGGTTTTTTTGCACATGATAGTCATGCAAATACTACATTTGATGATGCAAATTAGACCATTTTCCTAAAAATGTTAGCTTTGAATTTACCACCAAACAGTATCTTTCTACAAAGAAAATCTATTCATGAAGACACATATCCATTTATTTCTCTTACAGACTAATTTCATATCCTGATTAGGTAGTCATAACAATGCTTTCTGACAAAAATATATTCTGCTAAAATAATAAATAACCCTGTATAGTAAATCACATCTCAGAACTTTATATCTAGAGATTTTTATTCAGTAAGTGTTAAAGGAGTTCTTACTTTGCTCCTGACTCTTGATTAAAACTTGGAGGAACAGGGGTTGGGGTTAGAGCTCAGCAGTAGAGCACTTGCTTCAAACTTGTGAGGCACTGAGTTTGATCCACAGCACCACATAAAAAATAAATAAATTACATAAAGATATTGTGTCCATCTTAAAATCTCTATTAAAAAAAAAACCTGGAGGAACAACAGTCATTTTTAAAATTATGTTTATGGACAAATTCTATTAAATCTTTAGGAACAACTAATTCTTGTTGTTTAAACAGCTCAAACCTAAACAGCTTTTCCAACTAAAATATTTCAGCACAGTCTATAAAGCCAGCATAATTTTGAAACAAAAAAGCAGAGAAGAATGAAATTTAAGAACCCTATAAATATATCTCCCTTGCAAATAAAGATGGAAATATCCTACATAAAATACTAATCATCAAATCCAACATTATATTAAATAAATTGGGGAAAAAGGAAGAAACCTGAAAACAAACGACTAAAGAATATTGTTTTTAGGAAAGAAATCTCATACAGTAATTCTTTAGAATCACAGATTTAACATGATCATCTCCACAGATGCTAAGAAAGCATGTGATAAAACTGAACATAGATTTGGGATAAAATTCTTAGCTGGGCTGGGGTTGTGGCTCAGCGGTAGAGTGCTCACCTAGCACGTGTGCGACCCGGGTTCGATCCTCAGCACCACATACAAATAAACGTATCGTGTACAACTAAAGCAAATAAATAAATATTTTAAAAAAAATTTTTTAGCAAGTTACAACTAGTGGTGTTTCTTTAATTTGCTTTTAAAAAATTATTAGTATTTAAAATAAGCATCATAGTCAAAACAGACAGGAAGCACTTTTAAGTACCGTGGAGTCCACCTGTAGTCCCAGCAACTCAAGAGACTGAGTCAGGAGCTCTCAACTTCAAAGACAGCTTCAAAAATTTAGTGAGACACTGTCTTAAAATCAAATCAAATAAAATAGGCCGGCGGTATAGCCCCATGGGTTCATTCCCTAGTACCAAAAATGATCATCATCATCATCAATATCTAAAATACCAAGTCCATGAAAACTACTAGGAAAGTTTAATAAATTGGCCTGATGCATACAATCCAATCAGCTTCTCATACACAATGAAAAATAAGAAAATGTAACTGGGGAAAAAACTCATTTACAATAGGAAAAAAATTAAAAATAAATATGCTTTAAAAGAAATGTATAAAATGAAACAAGAATACTTTATAAAACTTTCATCTGAGGGCTGGGGTTGTAACTCAGAGGTACTGTGAGTGATTTACGCACACAAGGTTGAGTTCAATTACCAGTGCCACCAAAACTTTCCTCTGAAAACTGAAAATTAAAGAGACAAGCTCTGTTTCTAAATGAGAAAAACTTAATTTTATAAATATGCTAATTCTCCAAAAATTTAGCCTACAGATTCTATAAATTCAATGCAAAATTTAGCTTTCAGTAGTGTTTGTATGCATGAAAGAAGAAACAAATGTGACCAAAAGTATGCAAAATGAAGGACTTGGAACTGGTTAGATGTGATAAAGAGAAAGGAAACTAAGAAAATATCCACATTTCTAGTTTGAGAAAAAGAATGAATGGCTGTGTGCAATAAAACAATCTACAGATGAACTGAGTGCTATGTGCTCAGCTAGGTGTTCAGGTTACAAATATAAATTTTTAAAAAACTATTGTCTTCTAGGACTTCATAGTAAAGGAAATGAAACATCATTTGAATGCATAATAAACACAATGCTAGGGCTACAATAATACAATAGGAGCAAAATGGAAGAGACCTGAATCAAATGACTAAGCATTTGAAATGAGTAACAGCCAGGTAAAGTTGGGGAAATAGGAGGCAGCATAAAAATTAAGAAAACAGCATGGTACAGTCAGGGAGTAATGTATGTGAAAGGAGCAGCAAGAGACAGTTCCTAAGTGACAAAACAAGAGTGCATGTGCCATGTTAAAAGGCATAGATGTTATCCTGCAGCATTTAGGGAACTACTAAGACTTTAAGCCAGAAAGTACATTATGATCAGAATTTCAGAAATACTCTAGGTTTTAGAGGGAGACGAAACTAGAAGTAGAGATTAGTTGGGGGTTGGCACAATAAATAGTACACACAGAAAATGGAAGAGCTGCAATAGGACAAGATAGTAGGAATGAAGAAGCAGAGCCAGAGTCAAAAAATAATCAGAAGTTAAATTACATGCAGGTTGAATAACATGAATGTAGAAGTCATGGGCTTATAGATGGAGGCCAATAACTTAAAGAAAGAGAGCATACAGAATGAGAAGAGGAAGATAAGAGAACCTGGAAAATACTAAGCAATTGTTTTGTGAATTAAAATAAGAAGTTTAAAGGTAGCACATGGTCTAGCATGATGATTTATATTGCAATTATAATTATTATTGCAAACAATATAATTAAGGGTCCAGAAAAAGAAAAAGTATCCAGCGAAGGAGACAGAGTCAGAAGGAGAAGGTCTACTAGGGAAAGGCAATATTTGAAAGTCAGGGAGAAGGAAAATTTCTAAAAAAAAGGGGAAAACTGGACAGCATTAAACTAAAAGACTTCAAAACCATCATTTGATTTAGCAACTAAAAAGTTATTAAAAAAGAAATAAGCAATCAGCCATGAGGATTTAAAAATGCCTTCCTATAATAAAAAACTAAAAAGTAAATAAAGAGTGGGAAACAAGAATGTTGAGGCACTGTACAATACGCAGCACAGGGCTGCAGTTCCTCAGAAGGGAAACAGGTGAATCCTACCACTCCCAGGCTTTGCACCTGGAGGCAGTTTCCAGAAATAGGGTCAGGGAGAGAAAATCCAGAGCTTAGCAACCTTCACCAATGCACAGGACAGAGTACTTATTATTTTAAGAAGGCACACTGGGAATAATACAACATATGAAAATAATTATGTAAATCAATGACTCCTCAAAATTGGAGGGTAATTTTTGTCTGAAATCTATATATTCGTCAGCAAGTCAGACAGCAATACAGTTTACTGAAAATGAAACTAACTTTTGCCTTTCTGTCCCTGTTAATAATTTTTAATAAAAATTTTTATTATTGCTGATAGTTCTTGAAATACTGTTTGTTCATTTGCTATTAGAAACAGTTTCTAGTAGAAGACCCTGTTTACTTTATGAATTAAATAACTCTACACTTAAAATCAGTTTACATCAAATTTTAAATGGGTACAGAAACAAGAGAAGATTATTCAGTATCTGTATAATGCTATACTTTAACCTCTAACAAAAAAATACTATATGTGTTTATTATCAACTGCCCAAATCACTGGGAAGATTCAAGGCAATTATCATTGATCACGCAACAACAATTTTCCTTAAAAACACCTGAAAATACAAATTCTTAATATTAAAAGAAAGTGTACACTTTTTAAATGTACACAAAATAAATAAAAATTACAATAGGAAGGGTTACAAGATAATGTACTATTTTCTCTAGAGAACCAAAACACAACTTCTTTAATGAAGATACTCAATGCTGATGAAAAGTGGGATATAACACCTAGTTTTACTGCCAGTAACTTTAATTAGCACACTCTTTTTGAAAAAGTTGGTAGTATATTTTAAGAACTCCCCAAAATATTTTTAGAACCCTGACAAAAGGAAAAAAAGTTATAGTTGCAAAAAAAAAAAAAAAAAAAAAAAAAAATGTTTTCCTAACAAAGATGTTTATTCCAGAGTTATTTTTCAGAATCCAACTGAATATCCAACAGAATAGTTAATATTTTCTCCTATAAGAATCAAAAAAGGTTATGAATGATTTCTTAGTAACATGATGAAAACTTTTATGATGTTAAAAAATATAAAATATACAGTACAAGTCCAATTAAAGTTTTAAAATAAATGAAAAACTAAAACATTATCAGTTTTGTCTAATAATAGGATTAGGTGTGATTTTCCCCCTACATTTTTCTTCTCTTTCCAATTTTATTATAATAAGAATTAACATCTTTAGAGTTTGGTTAGGGATCGGAATCTAGGGCAAGAAAGGCACTTGCCTAGTCCACTGGACTCATAAAATTGACAATAATATTAACACTAAGCCAGTGTTTTTAAAAGATGGTTGTTGCATCATCTCTATTAGAATCACCTGGAGTTCGTATTAAAATTCTTGAGCCATATCCCAAAGTTACTTGGGGGTGGAGAGTAGTAGCACAAGGTGTCAATCTATATTTCTGAGTATCCTATGTGATTTTTATGCACACCATTGTTGTAAAGACAATGGTAAAGTGCAAAGTTTCTAGTGGACTGAAGGCAAACTGGTCCTTGGGTTCAATAAATTTGTATTATGAGAAATATAAAAGACAACTTTAAGTATTAAGTTTTCACCACAAGTTGCTCCTTATTTTGCAAATGAGTCAAAAGAATAAGCAACAAGGAATACTTTCAATATATGAATCAAATACAATTTGAATTCTAACATTTATGAAAACAACTCTATTCATGAATTGTCACCAACAAAAACAAATAAATGTTTCACACCAGGAAAAAAAAAAAATAAACCTTTAAGAGGAGACCAAAAAAAAAAAAAAAAAAAAAAAAAAAAAAGTTAATTTTATGAACTGTATCTGTCATTAATTAACAATTAAATTGGGACTAGCACCTCTGCACATGTCCCAATTTTATATTTAAAAAAAGACTTGGCCTGTTCCACTTTATCTATAGATAGATAAAACAATCCTTCCACTATTTGCGGAAGGGGAAACTGGGGAAACATAAGAAGGTAACTGTAAACTCAGATTGCACCTGGATCCTTTCTTTTAGTAATACCCAAAATATGGAGATTCATAAATATTAAAAAAGGTAAAAGCTTTGCACTGGTTCAAGAATTGCTTCTGTAACAAACTTTAGAGAATGGCAGAATTCACATCAAAGAGCTACACCTGTTGTTAATTAAACAACATGCTACTCAATATTAACCCTTCAGATATTCACCTTAGTATAAATGGATTTATTTATTTTTATATTATTCAACAGTATAAACCTCTATAGCTAATAATCAGACCTTTAATTTCGATTGATGAGGGGAAAAAATTCCTGAAGTGTTAGGCTTCAAAGTTTTGTTTTGTTTTGTTTGAGGGGGGTGGGGGTGGTAGTGGTGGTGTGCTGAGGATTGAACCAGGACTTTGTGCACGCTAGGCAAGTGCTCTGCCACTGAGCTATAACCATAGTCCCAAAATTAAATTATTTTTTAAATTCCATTTTAATTTGTGTCCTTGTAATTTAACTGCTTAGACAAGGTCTACTTCACAATCACTGTTTTTTTATCACTATAACTGGGCCAGTTAATTGCATAATAAAGGACAAAATGAAAAACACATCTCAACAAGCCAACATTAAGTTAACATAGGACTAAAATTGTTTTACCTTCAAAGATAGAAATTGCATATCAACTTCAACTGGAAACTTAACTTTCCAAAGGACAGTTTTCACTTCAACCAAGTTATTATTATTATTATTATTATTTTTTGGTGGGGGGAGACATTATCCTACCTCCATTTAATAATTTTGAAATATTTATAAAAATCTACAAATTCTTACTATGTTCATATCTTAAAGCACTTACCTTGCTGAGATTTCAAACCCTATGATGTATAGTGCTATTTTCTTTGGTTCAACTAACAGTTAAATACTATGTGCCTGACAGAGATGATAATAGGACAGTCCCTTTCTTTAAGGAGCCAATAGCCTAGTAAAGAGGGAAGAGACAAATTAAAAAATCACCCCCCACCCAAAAAAATAAAAAAATAAAAACACCTACTGCAGAGCATTGCAGCTAAGGGCTACAGAGAGAAGTATGTATACAATGCTGTAAAAGCACAACCAAAAGCAGCAATGATGAACAGAAGTGAGACAGGGCATTCAGGAAAAGGTTCAGAGAAGAGGCTTAAATGAATCTTTAAAGGAAAAGAGAAGTGTGCCAAGGGAAGTGATAAAGAGCATTCCAAACATAGGCTTACATTACTACACTTAGCTGACATAACAGAAGAAGGAAAAAAAAAAAAAAGCCCCAGTCTTTCAATCAGTCTTTCAATGTAACTAAGGAAATTCCACACTGTGATATCCTTAATGATTGTTTTCATGATAAACACATGATTTTCCTTACTTTCAGGTGTTTTCTAGTTACTCCAGAATACTCAAGGCTGCTCAATACACTACAGGGTTTGATGCCTTATATATATATATTCACATGCTGAAACTTTTTTTTAGCCCTTACCTTTCAACTTACTGTCCTCTCCCTCTCTTTTGTATCACCTTAACCAACAACACAAACAATCCCTTTGTACCATTACAGATGTGTCACCACTTCACCCTCTTCCCCTGACACAGATGATAATAAAGCAGTTCCCAAGTAGAAAAGCTGTGTGGCCTGACTAGTTATTTCTAGAAAGCCATATACAAACATACTCCTGAGCCATTTCTGTGCTATCAACCCTCAATAACAGCTGCAAACTGACAACAGTGCAATCTTGCCATGCTATAAACATAACCACCGCTGGTAGTTACAGACTTTCTGTAACTACAGGGTGTATAAGAGTTGACTAACACCACAGTGAAAAGTCCTGGGTAACAGGGACCAACCCATGCAACAGTCATGGCACAGTTAAGAATTTCATCATAGGTAAAAGCTTTGCCAAAAAAGAACAAATGAAGAATTTCCCCTTCGAGATCAAGGCCATACCTTGGCAATCTCATTTTCTGTTATGCCCTCACATGCTTCCTGTTTTCTACCCTTACTGCTCTGCCACTTATTATCAGAATACTTACAGCATTGTACAAGTAAAACCCAGATTTACTTGACTACCAATTCCCTCTAGAATTTTATTATCTTTAAAGCAAAACTGTTTTGTCTTATTTATCCCTTCATCTTCAGAGCCTGGTTTCATACCTGCACAAATAAGCCCTCCAACATGTTCCTGGATGAAAACCACTTTCCTCTGGTTTTTACAGTCTCCTTGAGAAATCTTACTTGATTCCATTGCTTTAATAAGGCCTAAATCTCCATCAAACATGTCTCCTTGAGCCACAGAAAAGTATTTTGAAAGACATACCAACATTGCTATTCCACATAAACCTCAATTCCTTATACCCTCTGACTCAACCTTTTCCATTAACATACCATAAGATTAAATATTAGTGTCATAAACTACCTATTCAAAATCTGAAAGTCTCTTTACTTTATCCAATAAAGTTGTGCTAATTCTCCACTATAATATATCTTGAATTCCTTCTTCTTCTATCCCAAGACAACTGCTTTTCTTTTGCTAAGTGACTCCAATCATCTATAGTGGTCTAGAGCCCCCATTACTTTGCCTTGTTGAATAGATCTTCTTGGTACCACTATTTTCTAAAAACACAAGCCTGACCTTATTATTCACCTGCTTAAAAAAGACCAATGAATATTTCACTAAATACAGAATCAGTACAAATATCACAGAGAATCTGAGATTCTGTTTTTAAGCACTCTAATCCTAAAACAATTTTTTCTACCTCATTTATGGCCATTTTCTTAATATTCTTCACTCCCAAGCCCTAGGCTGTTCACAATTCTTTTATTCATGTCATACAATTTTTCTTCCATACCATGACATTTTTACCTCTGAGATGTCCCATCCCTAGCCACAAACCAGCAAACCACACACATTTTGAAATAAACAAGATGGCTAAGGTTGTGTCTCAGTGGTAGAGCAAGTGCTTAACACACTCAAGGCTATAGGTTTCATCCCCAGCACCACAAAACAAACAAAAAAACACCATGAAAGGAATAAAACAAAACAACCCTCCAAGAACCAGAAAAAAACAAAAACAAAAACAAAAACAAAAGGCGCTGTCTCCAACTCTTTGAGATGCTCTCCATCTCCAAAGGCAGAATTTATAGATTTCCTATGCACCTAGAACAGTGCTAACAGAAATACAAATGAGCCAAATAATTTAAATTTTCCAATAGCTACATTAAAAAGGTAAAAAAGAGGCTAAATGAATTCTACTAATAAATTATTTAATGATATATCTAAAATATCATATCACCATATAATCAACATGAAATTTAATTTTTAAAAAACAAATCTTCGAAATCCAGTATGTACTTTGTCACACACCTCAATTCAGATACTAAATTTTCATCATAAATTAGATTTCATAAAATTTATAGCTTAGTTAGGTGAGTTGGCACATGCCTGTAATAAGAGAGACAGAGACGGGAGGATCACAAGTTCAAGGCCATTTAGCAAAACCCTGTCTCAAAATAAAAAACAAGAAGGGCTGGGCACAAAGTAGCTCAGTGACAGAGTGAGTGCCCTGGGTTTAATCCCCAGCACCTAAATAAATAGAAAATACAGATTCACATACCCAAACTATTCAACATTCTTTAAAGTTTACCAAGAAATGGACCAAGTATCAGTTTTAAATTTTCAACTTATATTAAATAAAATTTTAAATTCAGTTCTTTAGTCTCACTAGACACATTCAGATGCTTAATAACCACACATGGCTAGCAGCTACTATATTGAACAGTACCAGTCTAAAGCATTTTGTATGCACATATAAGAATGTCCCCATAACACTATATAATTATTTTCTTCTCTCCCACCAAAATAAAAACCCCTCAAGAATTAAGAACAAGACTATGTCTTAATCACTATGTATGC
Source organism: Tamias sibiricus (assembly GCA_025594165.1). Classification (NCBI taxonomy): domain Eukaryota; kingdom Metazoa; phylum Chordata; class Mammalia; order Rodentia; family Sciuridae; genus Tamias; species Tamias sibiricus. The sequence goes on along the minus strand of CM046669.1, from coordinate 68,328,536 downwards.
TCAAAGTCAAGAAACAAAGAATAAAGTGAAGACCCCTCTTTCTAAGCCCTGATTCAGTTTCTAATGAATTTTATGTTCTCAGTAACTACTTTCCTAGTACATAGAATAGTTTAAGACATGGAAAGGCAACAGACATAGCTGCTAAAAAGTAATGTTTACTGATGAAACCTTTTTATTACTGTGTTAAAAGTATTCATCCAGATGTGTTTGTCCTTGGTCAGTAAAGCAAACAAAATTCTTCAATAGGACATTATGCTGAGATAGCAAGACTGTTACTAGTTTATGCTGAAGAAGCAACATGCAATGACCTAGTACACTGCCATTCATCATTACAAATCTCCCTTCCTAGGGACTTGAATGGTAACTCTATCATCAGCATTCAGAGAATGACTAAAAAATACTCTACTGCTGAAATAGAGATTAAAAAGTTAACAGTAGAATTACAAATGAAAAAATGCATCTGTGATTACTTGTTGAAAGCATGGAGTACACACATAAGTCAAAGTTTAGAAACTGAGATTTCTGGCAGCATCAAAAAAATCTGTGTCCAGGCACAGGAGTGCATGCTTGTAATCCCAGTGATATGGAAGATGAGGCAGGAGGATCACATTTTTTAGACCAGCCTCAGCAACTCAGCAAGAACCTGTTTCAAAATAGACGAGCTGGGAGATGTAGCTCAGGGTAGAACACTGAGTTCAATCCCCAGTATCCCCACCAAAAAATTAATTCCTAAAACATACAAAATTAATCCACAGTTTTATGGTATACATTTAAATGGTTGACTTGCCATCTTCTCTCTCTCCCTCTCTCTCATTTTCTGATAATTGTACCGTGTTTTCAAAAGACTTTGAAATAAAGTTTTCACAAATACTACAACCATACCCCAACTGTCATTTTAAACAAACCCAACTAAATAAACGGTTTCTTATGTATCACATGTACCAACTTGCTAACAAATTTGACTGAGAACATTATAACACAGCCGCTTGGATAATCTATTGCTGTATTAATTCTAAACAAAGTTTGGAGTTACAAGTTTTAAAGTATTTCCTTAGCTGTCTTGAAAATATTATGACTATCATAAAGAAAACAGATGATTTTTCCAACGTTTAATGTCATTTTACACCAAAGCAAAACATACTTAAGTCCTGAATTATTTAAAAACTATTCAAAATAGGTATTAGACAATATAATATGAATATATCAATTAATAAATTATATGTTCATATATATATAAATATATTCACACATGCATACATGTAAAAGAACAGAAGACCGTATAGCTTATTTCTGAGAATTATTGCTGGGGTTTTTGTTTATAGGCACTTTTGAAAATTCATTCTCAAGGAACATATTTATTGTAAGATGAGATTTCAAAGAAAAAGGAAAGCATTATGGAAGAGCAAAGGCCATTACTTTTAAATCCATGTAACAATCTGGAGTGATATTTAGGAAGTTCTATGGTTATGTTATAAAGGCATAGGATACTTCAGACAGAACCCAGAGAGGTCAATATTTAAAATTTACAAACTAATCCAGATTACACATAGTGGACAGGAGCAAGGGGTTGTTCCAAGTCACAAGATTTTTTTTGGCTTCATTTTAACTCAGAAATATATCCAGAGTTAAGATTTATAATCTTCATAACAGGCCACACTGAAAATACAGTTCCAATTAGTAAATTCTCCAAATTGCCAATGGGTAAAACGGAGTAAGAAAGGGTAAGATGGGTGAGACAGAATAGAACTGTTCCATAAAGACAGCAGTCAAAAGTCTAGCACCTCTCTGACAAGGCAGTTCATCCTAAAATGAGGGCTGTTTAGACACTAATCATTCCCAGCCCTGGGGATTTTTTGTTTTGTTTTGTTTTTAGCTTTGGTATTATATAACATAAAATTTTACCATTTTAACCACTTTTAAGTGTATGGATCAGTGAAGTGACATTAAGTACATTCACGGTTGCACCACAATTACCACCTTTTATACCTAGCACTTTTTCCATCTTGTAAAACCAATACTACATACCCACTAAACAGCAATAGCCCCTGCTCCTTTTTCCCAGGCTCTGGCAACCACCATTCTACTTTTGTCTCTATGAATTTAACTACTCTTGGTGCCTTATTTAAAAAAAAATCATAATATTTGTCCTGCAACTGGCTTATTTCACTTAACATCCTCGAACTCATCCATGTTGTAGCATGTAGGATAATATTTCATTATTTGTATATTCTACTTTTTGTTTATCTATTCATCTATCTATCTATCTATACTTGGTTCGCTTCTACCTTTTGGCTATTGTGAATGATGCCACCATGAACAGCAATGTACAAATACCTGTTGAAGCCTCTACTTTCAATTCTTTTGGGAATATACCTAGAGTACTTCTATTAAGAAACTCCTCAAATCTTGACAGGCAATTGCAATCCCAGCGATTCCAGAGGCTGAGAGAGAGGATCCCAAGTCCAAAGCCAGTCTCAATAACATAAAAGGCCCTAAGCAACTTAGCAAGACTGGTCTCAAAAGAAAAAATAAAAAGGGGTGTAGCTCAGTAATTAAGCATTTCTGGATTCAATTCCTGGTACCCCAAAAAACTTAAAAATAAAAAATAAAGCTTACCTTTAACTCTAAAGGTCATCATTTAAAAATTACACTAATATTTTACATGTTTTTCATTTCCCAACATCTTATACATGAACCAAAGACCCTTAAACCAAAGACGGGGCAGTCAGCAACTAAGTTTAAGAGCAATTTAATTTAGTTCATCTCTACCTCTTTTCATATCTCCGTTCCCAGTGAGATAAACAGAAATCATTCTACTTATTTTAAAGTGCAGGAAATAATGATTTTTAATAAATGTACTCCAGCCCCACAAAGAATTAGCACTGGTCAAAACTGCACTTTGAGTGCCTGTCATCTCAGAAACTCAGGAGGCAGAGGCATGAAAATCAAAAGTTTGAGGCTATCCTAGAAGAGTCAGCAAGACCCTGATGTCTCAAAATTTAAAAATTTTTAAAAAGCATTGGAGATGTAACTCAGTGGTAGACACCATGGGTTCAATCTTCAGTACTATTTTAAAAGAGAAACAAACAAACAAAAAAGAAATCTGTAGTTTGCTTTAGAAAGATTTTAAATCTCTTTTTAGGGCTGTTCTAACCTCTCTTCCTCACTAAACTAGCCGTCAGTTCAGAATTTTCAGGAATGGTTCTAAAATACCTAAAGGATGTTCTCCCTTAGTAAAACTAACTCCCGATCTTCATCTAAAAAACCCCACTATATCCTCTTTACACTTAAAGTTATGTGTCAACCCTCTTTTTGGTTCCAAATCAGTTATTTATATGTATTTCCTCTTTTGAGAAGTGTCTGTTTAATTTATTTGTCCACTTAGCAATTGGGTTATTTGTTTTTTTTTTGGTGTAAAGTTTTAGGTCTCTATATATTCTAGATATTTACCCTTGATCAGAAAAGTGGCTAGCCAAAATTTTCTCCCATTTTGTAGGTTGTCTCTTCACATTCCCAATTATTTCCTTTAAGTAGCTAGTTTTTAAATCAAATAAGTCCCTAAGTAAAACTGTCACTGCCTGCAATACCTAAATCCTACTGGAATGTATTATATAGTTCCATGATGCCACTAAATGCTTCTATAAGGTGGGCCATTCTCTGCTGATATCTTAGTAACCCAGAAGTCAGGCATGTCTACTTAAATAAAAATGTTCTTATGGCAGGTAAGGGAAAGCAATAGAAATAATACACTATTCTCTTTAGGTATCTAATATTGATTCCTAGTTATGCTTCTGTCAAAAGATATGCTCCTTGCTCACCATATACTTATAACCTTGCATAATACATGGTACATAGCTAATGCCTAATGAGTATTTATTTAATGAATATATAAATGAATCATTCAAATAAATGTGAAATTATGGTTTTTGCTTTTTTTCTTTTCCTTCTTACATTCCAAATAAAAAATGATTAAAATATTTAATCAATATGTATTTAAAAAAAGGAAGAATTGTTTGTTCATGTTGGGTATTCAAAACTTTTCTTTCATTTGATGGGTGTAAACTTTTCTAAAACACAGGGAAGATACTGTAGCTTCTATTTGCAAACACCCTGCCTTGTTATGGCCTCAGAAAAAAATGCGTATATAGACAACATAGCCTCACATCATTTCATATAATTAAATTTCACCTTTACTACTTCAGACACATAATTCTATAACTTTTACATTTCTATACTGAATTGCTAAGTAAATTATACTTCCTAAATAAATATTAAAACAGGTTTTAACCAATTTTCTTCTTTTCTTTTCTTTTTTTTTTTTTTTACTGAAAATGTCAAAAAATAAACAGCTCTATCTATAAGTTTGAGAACAAAGAAACAAGAGTACATCTACATGTAATAGAAAGCATTATGAACCAGGCACTATTTCAAGAAGCTATGTTAATTCATTTAATCTTCATTAAAACTGTATGAAATAGGTACTACTGTTTTCCCCGTTTTACAGATGGGAAAATAATTTCAGAAAAGTTCAGTTATTTGTCCAAGATCAGATACTAGAAGTTCTCGATCTGGACTTTGAACCCAGGCAACCTGGCTTCAGAATGTGTGCTTTCTGCCTCTCTTGTACTACTCCACCTCTATACTAAGACATTGAAAAAATTATTGAAACTCTAAACATACTATAAAGTTAAATATTTAATGTTTAGAAATGGTTAGCAGTTGTAAGCTATAAAAAGTAAACCATATAACAATTCAAACCTTTGGAAGTTCATTACACACTAGACTAGAAAAACAAGAAAAGAACTTGAGTTAGTGGATAAAATATTATTCCCATTTGAGCACATATATATTATATAATAATCAGGCCAGAGTACTAAGAAGTCATACTCTCTAATGTCCAGATAGAAAAACGTAACAGAAGGTATGGTTGCACATGCCCATAGTCCCAGCTACTTGGGAGACTGAAGCAAGAAGATCACAAGTTTGAGGCCAACCTTAGCAACTTAGTGAGATGGATGTGAGGTATTCCCCAAAAGTTCAAGTGTGAGACAATGCAAGAACATTCAGAGGTGGAATGTTTGGGTTGTGAGAGCCTTAACCAATCAGTGAATTAATACCTGATGGGATTAACTAAGTAGTAATTGAAGGCAAGTAGGGTGTGGCTGAAGAAGGTGAGTCACTGGGGACATAACTTTTGGGTATATATTTTGTGGGGACATAACTTTTGGGTATATATTTTGTATCTGGTGAGTGGAGTCTAATTCCTGATTAAAATGTGAGCTACTTCCCCCATCATACTTTTCCACCATGATGTTCTGCCTCACCTCCAACCCCAAGGAACAGAGCCGACTCTCTAAGGACCTCTGAAACTGTGAGCCCCCAAACAAACTTTTCATCCTCTGCAATTATTCTTGTCAGACCTTTTAGTCACAAAAGCAAAAAAAAAAAAAAAAAAAAAAAAAAACAACCTGTCTCAAAATAAAAAATAAAAAGAGGTGAGGGCATAAAGCACCACTGGGCTCATCCCTACTACTAAAAGAAGAAAAAAAAGTAACAGACACAATCTCTTTCCTTGAGAAGATTTACAACTCAGGTACGGAAGCAAGACTCAAATATATGTATCAAACTGGGTGCCATGGCGCACACCTGCAATCCCAGCAGCTCAAGAGGCTGAGGTAGGAGGATCCTGAGTTCAAAGCCAGCCTCAGCAACTCAGTGAGGCCCTGTCTAAATAAAATAAAAAACAGGGGTGGGGATGTGGCTCAATGGTGGAGTGCCCCAGAGTTCAATCCCTGGTTAGCCTCTCCCCCCCAAAAAAACTAAACAGTGTATCATATCAATTTCCATAAGAATATTAAAACTGACAAAGAACTAATCATAAGCAAACCATCAAAAAAAAAAAAAAACAACAACAAAATCAAACTAATCATTTCTATATGGAAGCCATACATTTAAGACTTCTTGTTTTTGTTTTTGTTTACAATACTGGGGATTGAACCCAAGGGCTTTCTATCACTAAGGCACATCCCTATCCCTTTTGTTTTGAGACAGAGACTCACCAAATTGCCAAGACTGATCTAAAGCTTGTGATCCTCTTGCCTCAGCCTCCTGAGCAGTTGGAATTACAGGTGTGTACCTCCACACCAGGCTTATTTTAAGACTTTTTGCTTACTTCATTAGAATTTATAGGCTCTTCTAAAATAACTCAAATGGAAATCCACAAAGTTTTTCTTTCAATGAAGTTCCTTTAGCAATAACAAAAATAATAAATAACAATATTTATTAAACATTTACTGAAGTGTTTGACTTATTAATCATATTGTCTCAAAACTCTAGAATTTAATCATGCTTCTTCATAAGGAAGTTGCTAAACCAAGATTGAAGCCAGATCTATTTGATTCCAAAGTCCAGTCTATTACTCATTACCTGTATTGTTCCATAAATATCACAAGTATTAGTATCATTTCTTAGGGCTGTTTTAAAACTGCTTTAGACCTGGGTGTGGTGGCACACACCTGTAATCCCAATAACTCAGGAGGCTGAGGCAGGAAGATCAAATCAAAGGCCAGCCTCAGCAACTTAGCAAGACCCTGTCTCAAAATAAAAAGGGTTGGGGAGCAGGGGGTGAAAGGGAGATGGTTAGGTTAGCTCATTGCTAAAATGTCCCTGGGGTTGATCCCCGACATTGCAATAACAAGAACAACAGCTCTTGTTACCACAGGGTAAAATATTTTCATATCTAAGAACTGGGGATAACACTCTCCCTATAGCTACAAAACATAAAAACTCCATCAAGAAGAAATACTGAGTGTTGGACTAGGGATGTAGCTAAGTGGTAAAGTGCTTGCCTAATGGGTGTGAGGAACTCTGTTCAACCCCAGTACCACAAAATTTAATTAATTAAAAAGAAACACTAAGTGCTACATCATTTCACTTAATTTTGCTTACTTATTTTATTTTATGATGTTTTTGTTTTAATTAGTTATACATGACAGTAGAATGCATTTATGCACTTTGGGACATAATTTCTCATTTTTTCTTGAGTGTACATGTTGCCAAATCATATTGGTCATGTAGTCACATATATACATAAAGTAATAATGTCTGTTTCATTCTACTATTTTCCTATCCCCACATCCTCTGCCCTCCCATCACTTCCCTCTACCTAATCTAAGGTAACACTATTCTTCCCTAACACCACCCGCCTTATTGTGAATTACATCCACATATTAGAGAAAACATTCAGCCTTTGGTTTTGTGGGATTGGCTTATTTCACTTGAGAAGACTTTTAATTTTTCTGTATAAAACATGTCTGGCAGGGCATAAGTAATCAATAAATATTTCAAATGAATAATGCTCTTCTCTCTGAGCATGGCAATCATACACGCCAGTTCAGATTTTCAAATATTCTCTCCTACTGCCCCCAGAAATACATTCTCACTTCTCCTACTCAGCAGAATTAATATTCTTATTTTTGATTTTGGAAAACATGGTTGCCACATGCATGGCACTACCAAATATCCAAGCTCAAAATACCAATACTGCCAGGCAAATTAAAAACAAAATGATTGGCTTGCAAAAGTGAGATCTACTAGTAAATAGATGACTCTGTACATGGAGTCATCCAACTTCTTACTAGTATGAGGCAATAGGTAGTTCTTAGCAAAAGGCCGCAATAAGTCTGCACATTAAGTTTCATGGTTCTTCACTGTTTCAAAGCATAAAAAGCATCACTGAGAAATTATGAAATTAACTACCAAGACACACACCCACACCACCCACTTCTTTTTAAAACTGAACTTCAAACACATTTCTGTCTTCTCTCTGCTTCCAAGTTAGGGACAGGATCCCTTCCCATCAACAGCGGCTCAATTAGAATTTCTCAAAACAAGGGGGAAGCAAGAATGAGTTGTCCATTCAGCTAGATTTCATGCTTAGGTGCTTATGAGATTTTAATTAGTTAATAATTATAGATGAAGCAGCTACTACATAGAAAGATAAAGGCTAGAGGGAACTTCTCAGTTCTAATTAGGAGGCAAAAACAGTAAAATTCAGAGGTACAGTACCAAATAATATAATTGAGTCTGCAACTATGGGATTTTAAATAAATGTCAGAAATAAAAACACAGAATAAAAAGTATTAGGAAAACAAGATCTTTATTTACATGTATTTTTTTAATCAGATGGAAAGAAAGGTAAACATCTGTACTCAAAATACTTAGTAGTCAGAGCCTAAATAACCAAAACTGCTACCTAGACTTTTTCAACATTTATTTTCATTTTAGGGGAACTGGGGAAAATACTACCTCTTCATATAATTTTTTTTTCTCTCCAAAAGTAACATCAAGTCTGTTTTGAAGATACTACAAATAATAACACTTTTATATAAAGAGAACTAATGGCAAAAAATAATGAAGACTACAAAACTCTTGATTTTTCAAACTGACTCAATAATCTTACTTTTGCTAATATTTGAAAGCAGACTAAAATACATGAAACTAAGAGCTCTTTGGGGGCAGAACTAGGCTAGACTTTGGATGTTATCAAGTATAATATCAAAAATCCCAGTTTAAAATATGTCTAACTCTCCAACGAATTTTGCTGTACAAAACAAATGCCAGATGATTGACACTGCAAAAGTATGCTCTACTAGCCGGGCACGCCTGTAATCCCAGCACTTTGGGAGACTAAGACAGGAGGATCGCGAGTTCAAAGCCAGCCTCAGCAATGGCGAGGCACTTAGCAACTCAGTGAGACCCTGTCTCTAAATAAAATACAAAAAAAGGGCTGGGGATGTGACCCAGTGGTCGAGTGCCCCTGAGTTCAATCCCCGGTACCACAAAAAAAAGAAGTATGCTCTACTAGAAACAGACTAATAAATCCTTAATAAGTAGTAAACATAAAATAGATCTTGGATATGTCTTATTAAGGGAAATTCAAATAGGCAAAAAATTCTGTCCCCTAGGAAAACAGAAGGAGGTTTCACTACACTAAGAAATATTTACTCCTCACGCCTGTAATCCCAGCACTTTGGGAGGCTGAGGCAGGAGGATCGCGAGTTCAAAGCCAGCCTCAGCAATGGCGAGGCACTTAGTAACTCAGTGAGACCCTGTCTCTAATAAAATACAAAAAAAGGGCTGGGGATGTGATCCAGTGGTCGAGTGCCCCTGAGTTCAATCCCCAGTACCAAAAAAAAAAAAAAAAAAAAGAAATATTTACTCCCTTCTATGATGAAAACTATACAACACTGATGAAATAAAGTTAATAGGACACACACATACACAAAATGGAAATACCTCTCATATTCATGAATTGGAAAAAATCAATATTGTTAAAAAGTCTGTACTATCCAAAGTGATCCACAGACTTGATGTAATACTTATAAAAATACCAAAGACATTCTACATAGAATCAAGGGGGGAAAATCCTAAATTTCATACAGGACCTCAAAAAATAAGAATAAAGCAGGAGGCTTTACACTGACTTCAAAAGATACAATAAATTGTAGTAATCAAAACAGCACAGCCGGGCGCAGCGGCGCACGCCTGTAATCCCAGCACTTGGGAGGCTGAGGCAGGAGGATTTCAAAGCCAGCCTCAGCAATGGTGAGGCACTTAGCAACTCAGTGAGACCCTGTCTCTAAAAAAATACAAAAAAGGGCTGGGGATGTGGCCCAGTGGTCGAGTGCCCCTGAGTTAAATCCCCAGCACCAAAAAAAAAAAAAAAAAAAAAAAAAAAAAAAAAAAAAAAAAAAAAACCCACAGTATTGCTATTAAAACAGACACAAAGTCCAATGAAACAAAATAGAGAGCCTAGAAATAAACCTGCACATCTATAACTAGCTAAATCTTTGACAAAATTGCTAAGAATACACACTTCAACAAATGGTACTGGAAAAACTGAAAATCCACATGCAGAAGAATGAACTAGACCTCTATATCTCATCAGTTTCAAAGAAATCAAATCAGCTGGTCACAGTGGTGAAAGCCTATAATCTCAGCAATTAGGGAGGCTAAGGCAGGAGGATTCCAAGTTCAAGGCCAGCCTCAGCAACTTAGAGAGAACCTGTCTCAAACATAAAACATTTCAAAAACAGGTTCGGGATGTGGCTCAGCACTTCCTGGGTTCAACACTCAAACTGGAGTAAAGACTTAAAATATAAGACTTGAAATCAGGACTGGGGGTGTAGCTCAGTAGTCAAATGCTTGCTTAGCATGTGTGAGGCCCTGGGTTTGATCCCTAGGACCTTTAAAAAAAAAAAAAAAAAAAAAAAAAAAAAAGCAAAACTAGATAAAAGCAAGCACAGGAAAAATGCTTCAGGGTATTGGAATGGGGAAGGATTTTTAAGATAAGACCCCAAAAGCAAAGAAAATAAAAGCAAAAATGGCAACTGGGATTACATCATTTCTTTGCCTCTGCACAGCAAAGAAAACAATCAGAAGAGTGAGAAGAGATAACTCACATAATAGGAGAAAAAAAATTTGCAAACTATACACCTGATAAAAAGTCAATATCATATATAAGGAAAAAAAATAAACCAATTAAAAATTAGGCAGTAGACCTAAATATTCCATATAAGAAGATGTAAAAATGGCAAACATGTATATAAAAATAAATCAACATCACTAATCACCAGGGAAATACAAATTAAAACCACAATGAGCTATAACTTCACTCCCATTAGAATAACTCTCAGCAAAAAAGAGAAAGAGAAATGATAGCTAGGCATGGTGGCACATGCCTGTAATTCCAGCAACTCAGGAGGCTGAGGCAGAATTATCTCAAGTTTGAGGCCAGCTTCAGCTCAGTGAGACCCTGTCTCCAAAAAAAAAAAAAAAAAAAAAAAAAAAAAAACGGGGGGGGGGGGGGAGCAGGGGCAGGGGATGTAGCTTAGTGGTTAAGTGCCCCTGGGTTCAAACCCAGGTATTGAAAAAAAGAAAAGATAGCAAGTGCCACTGAGGATAAGGAGTAATTATACACTGTTACTGGGAATACAAATTAGTACAACTATATTGAAAGCAACATGGAGGTTTCTCAAAAACTTAAAAATAAAACTACAATATGATCCAGGAAATCCCACTCCTGGTACATACCCAAAATGCATACTGAAATCAGTATATTGAAGAGATATCCACACTCCCATGTTTAACATTAGTCACAATAATAGCCAACATATAGAACTGAAGTATCCACCAACAGATAAAACAGCTTTAAAAAATGTGGAAAGGGGGCTGGGGTTGTGGCTCTGCGGCAGAGCGGCTCGCCTCGCACGTGCGCGGCCCGGCTTCGATCTCAGCACCACGTAAACATAAATGCATTGCATTGTGTACAACTAAAGTAAATAAATAAATATTTTTTTAAAAAAAGTGGAAAATAGGGGCTGGGGTTGTGGCTCAGCAGCAGAGTGCTCGCCCAGCACATGCGGGGCCCTGGGTTCAATCCTCAGCACCACATAAAAATAAATAAGTAAAATAAAAGGTATTGTGTTCAACTACAACTAAAAAATAAATATTTTTTTAAAAGTGGGATATACATACACAACAGAATACTATTTCATCCATTAAAAAAAAAAATCCTGCTATTTGTAGCAACATGGATGAACTGATGACATTATGTTAAGTGAAATAAACCAGTCACAGAGGGACAGATACCACATGAACTAACTTGTGTGTGGAATCTTTTAAAATAAATTATTTCATAGAAGTTAAGAGTAGACATCTGGGTGCAGTAGTGCAAACCTGTTGTCCCAACCCTAGGCAATCTGAGGAGGGAGGATCCTGCTAGTCCCAGAGGTCCAGACCAGCCTGGACAACACAACAACACAATGAGAGAGAGGAAGGAAGACTTAAAAAGAACCACCAAAGGGGGCTGGGATTATGGCTCAGAGGTAGAGTGCTCGCCTAGCACATACGCGGCCTGGGTTCGATCCTCAGCACCACGTAAAAATAAATGCATTGTGTAACAACTAAAGTAAATAAATAAATGTTTAAAAAAAAAAACAAGAAATGGAGAGTAGAATAGTGATTACCAGAGGCTAGAATGAGTATGGGTGGGGAAGCATGAGTAAAGGTTTATCAATGGGCATTAAGCTATAGGTAAGAGAAAATAAGTTTTGGTGTTCTGTTAAAATAATAGTAGGTAGACCGCAGATAACAGTGTACTGTACATTTCAAAAAAGCAAGAAGAAACGATTTTTAAATGTTTTCATCACAAAGCAATGATGAATGTTTAAGTAGATATGTTTACCCTGATATGAATATTACACTATACACACACACAGTAATTCACAAATATGTACAATTTTATGTGCCAATTAAATAAAAAAAATTTAAAAAGAACATATACTCACATGAGACTTACACGAATTATACCCTGCCCAAACTTGCTTCAAATTTTAATCCAACAAGCTACACAAATAAAAAGAGAGAAATGGGGCCAATTCATATCATGTCAAGAATGCTGAAGAACAGTTCTATCACTAATTAAGGTTTCTCTCACAGTGCACATTATGCTGGAGGAAGAACTAATACACTAGGCAGTTTTTTCTTAAAACTTTTCATTTTCCAGCTTTAGCGCGCGCACACACACACACACACACACACACACACACACACACGTTTAAAACAGTCTGATCCAAAACTACAGGAAATCATTTCTTCCTCTTTCCTTCCTTACTAGAGACAAAGTCTTTCACTTTTCATCATTCTATTTTTGCATATTCAGGGTTTTCACATCTTGATTGTGGGAACATGCCTTTATGTATAATACTTTTTGAGGGGCTGGGGTTGTAGCTCAGTGGTAGAGTGCTTGCCTCACATGTGTGAGGCACTGGGTTCGATCCTCAGCACCACATTAAAAAAATAATTTTTGATATGATAACAACTATTTCTAAGTCAGAAATCTATAATACTTGTATATTACTATAGTTCATAATATTACTATGTTTGCAAACAAAAAAATTCTGTCTGGTTAAAAGACCACTTACTATATTAACTGACAGATTTTTTATAAACATTCACCTGCCTCTGCAACTGTAAAGAAATTTAAAAATTAATTTATGTATTAATGTATGCACATATATACTTACTTATAACTGGGGTGGGGGGTTTTGAACCCATGGGTACTTTACTACTGAACTACACATCCTCAGTCCTCCTCCTTCTTTTTGAGACAGGGTCTCTTGCTATAGTAGCCCAGTCTAGCCTCAAACTTATGACCCTCCTGCCTCAACCTCCCAAGTCACTGAGAATACAGGCATGCACCACTACAACTAAAAATTTTATTATCATCAACTATTAAGCCACTAATATTTTACTCCAAACCTACTACATGAAGGGATTATATTCTAAAGAGAACTAACTTGCAAGGCCCCAATAAAATGCCAGTTTTACCTCATCAAATGCAGTTCCTTTCACTAGCACAGCAATTCTTTTTGGTCCCAGAGGCACTCCCTCCTTCCCACCTTTTGGGAAGAGGTGCTGGAGATTGAACCAGGATCTTGCACATGCCAGGTACCCACTTTACCACTGAGCTACACCCCCAGCCCCACTTTGACTCTTAAAAATTATTTAGGACCCTAAGGAGCTTTTGTCTATGTAGGTTATATCTAGAGCTTTAAATTAGAAGAAATCATAAAATTAATTTATAAACCCATTACATATTAACATATATTTATAAAAATGATAATCTCCCCTCAAAACATTACGGACATAAATGGCATTATTTGTATTTTTACAGATCTCTTTATTGCCTGGATTCTCTGCTTCTACATTCAATCTGTTGCAATATGTGGTCTGAGTTGAAGTATATAAAGAAACAATAGCCTTATAATGATATGTAGATAGACAAGGAAAAGGTATTTTAATCACCTTTTCATATAATTATGTTCATCTTCTCTGACATGCCACCATACTTGACAGAAATCTTCAATTAGTTGCAATGTGGAAATTAAAATCATATTTACTTTGGAACATTAAAATCCATGCACTGGTCATTTAAGAAATATTCATTCACTGAATTATGCTTATCTTCCAAATGTTGAAACATTTCATTACACAACATACCTTATTAAAAACAAAAAACCCCTTAATATCACAACTGCTTTCATCAGAAAAGTTGCAAGCTCACAGTAGCAAAAATAAGTTTTCAAAATTGTATTTTTCATTCAAAAGTTTAAATTTTATTATTTTAACAAAACCTGGTTGTTTTCTTTAAAGTGATGGACTTTTAAAATTCTTTTTTGAGAAAATGTTTATGTTCTGGTACAATTAACCAGTTTGTTGTGCTTTCAAGTAAAATTGGTGCTCTATGTAAAAAGTGACTAGTACAGCTGACACAAGAATCAAAGAAGAATGTCAAAAACTGTAATTGTTTTTAAGGACATTTTAAAAGGTGTAACCATTTCCCTAATTCTTAAACTAGGAACATAAGAGTTTTTTTCAATTATTAAAAAAAATAAAGAAGTATCCCTTCCTAACTTACAAAGCAGTTGTGAAGCAATCACATGTATAAATACTCATTCTGGCTCTTTTTTTTTTTTTGCAGGGGTGGGGGTAACAGGTGATTAAACCCAGGGGCACTTTACCACTGCACTGCATCCCCAGCCCTTTTGTAGAAAGGTTCTGTGACGTCAATTTCTCTGATTTATAAGCCTATTCTTATACTTCTTTAATGTACATCAGTTACATTATTTTCCAAAAAAATCGATCTTATTTGTCATATACACTAGGCTTCAAAATAATTGTGATAAAATAATTTGTGTAGAGTTTAAACCATCTGTCTGGCATTTACTGAAGCAATTGCTGAAGATATTCTATGCATACATATGAGATTTTTCTCAACAAAAATGCAAAAATGTTTCCACATCTGTTGTTTTTGTTGATATGACACCTAGATTAGCAAATTCTTCCCTATGAAGAAAACAGGATGAAAACACAGAATGTACACATTTTTAAATGACTCTATTGAAGATTACACCATCTTTTCAACCGTATTTTCTATTGCTAGTCTACACTTATATATGCACGTGTTTGTGTATGAGATATACATATATGTATATCCATATATACAATGAGAAATTTCTGATACTCTGGAGTCAATTGACACTGTACTGTAACTTTAGTCCTTAAATGTTATCTCAGGTATTTTTTTTAATTTTATTTTTATAATTTTTAATATGTACAACTCATAGTGCATATATTTAGTATCTTTTTACATACAACTGTTTGTATACAAAGTATATTCGTACAATTCAGGTCTTCAATCATGCATTAAGGAAAATGATATCCGTCTCATTCAACCACCTTTTTTTTTTTTTCTTTTCTCCCCCTCCCTCCCCTCTTGCTCCCTCCCTTACCCTCCCTTCCTTTGACCATTCTAGTGTTCCTCTAATCCTCCTATGTACCCCCTTCCAACAATACTTTGGAATAGCCTCCTTATATCAGAGAAAACATTTGGTACTTGGATTTTTGAGATTGACTAACTTCACTTAGCATTATGTCTTCCAACTTCATCCATTTACCTGCAAATCTCAGGTATTTTTTAAATCATAGGTTTTAGTGCATGAATATTCCAGTCTATCAGAATGTGAAGGAAATTTATATGCAACTGGCTTTACATAGTACCAAGAATTCTGAGATATAGACAGTATATTCATTCCATACTTTAAAAGATAAATGTATCCTAATGTATAGCAAAGAATTGTGCTATATGAACACGTATTGTTTTTTCTTTTTTTGGTGGGGTGGTGGGTACCAGGGATTGAACCCAAGTTTGCTTAACTACTGAGCCACATTCCCAGCCCTTTTCATTTTTTATTTTTGGGACAAGTCTCACTAAATTGCTGAGGCTGGCCTTGAACTTGTAATCCCTTCCTGCCTCAACCTCCCAAGGTGCTGGGATTACAGGCATGTGCCACGATACCTAGCAAACATGTACTGTTTTTGCCTACTTAGTATTCCTCTTTTTCAGGTACAAGCACCGCGAACACATCTTCTTGCTATCCCCTCAAACTGGTATGATTCCCAGTCACTACTCTGTATACCTTCTTTGTTAAGAAGACTGTCACAAAATACCATTCTGACAAATCTAATCACTCAACCTATCTACCAGAGTAAATGAACCAAAGATGATGAACACAACACCTAAGCCAAGATGAGAAGTCCCTGCAAAGGATTTTACATATAAATTTCAGGTCTTTCTTGGAGTATTTTACTGTGATTATAAAAACCGAGAGAATTCAGTGGCTATGCATTAGAGTTCTCAAGACAGACAGATCCAACAAAGGGAGAAAGCGAGGGAAGAAGGGAGGTATGGAAGAAGCAAGGGATAGAGCAGGGATGGGAAGCAATGTAAATTGATTAATTTTCATTTATTTTAAGGAATTGGTTCACATGATTGTGAAAGCTTGGCAAATCCAAAATCTGCAAGGTAGTCTGGAGGATGAGATTCAGGGATGATGCGCCATTTGAATCCAAAGGTGGTCAGTCAGCAGAAATCCTCCTTACTCAGAGGAGGTCAGTTTTTGTTCTATCAAGGCTTTCGACTAAATGGATGAGATCACCCACGTTGGGGAGGTTACTGTGTTTTACTCAAAACCCACTGATTTACATGTTAATGTCATCCCAGAAACATCCAAAATAATGCTGCACCAACTTGCTTAGCTCAGCCAAATTGACATATTAAAATTAACCATCACCAAGCTCACCTCTTGTCAACTGCAGATATCATATTAAGGCTGTTTTTTAAAATGAGTATTGCTTTCACTATATAATAGATCATCTACATTATTTATTGTCAAAAGACTGCTGGCATAGGTAGGATAGAATCTTTGGCATAAAGGTCTCTACAATCTGAAGAAAGACATACACAAACCCATTCAAAGAGAATATTATTTTGGTCTTCCTATTTCATAGAGCACATAGGATTCCTGAATAACCTTGGGAAATCTATTATTTGCCAGCTCCTTCCCTGGCCTTCATAGCAGTTGGTGTCTATGACCGGACTGCTACAGAATAGGTATAATGTAAGAAGACGTAGAGACTTGAAAAATCAGAGTATATGGCAAAAAACTACTGTTTTGTCTGCTGGCACTTCTCCCTTATTTTGGGAACAGCATATCTATCACTTTTTAAAGACCTGTTTCTCCTCAAATTCCAATTATGAAGAGATGAGATCAAATCATGCCCCTGGCCATAAGTACAGGCATATCCAAACACAACCCAAGCCAGATTCCTCTTTCAAGATTTTCTCAATTAGAACTAAGAAAAGAAAAAGAGATTCTCTAATAGAAAAAGCTAAGTGTGTGATCCTGGCACACACTTAGAAGCATTTTTCTTTCATTCTTACTCCCCTTCAGTACATTCTATGCTCAAATCAAAGGATAATAAAAAGAATGGAATGAAACTAAAATGCCAGTCTATCCATATTAATATCAAGGTAACATCAAAGAATAATAAAAAGACTGATAAGCAATGTGTCAAGAACTAATAGCTATTTTATTATTCTATCTGCAGATTTCACATTAAGACATTACCTGCACAGAGGCAGGCATATATTAAGTATTCACTACAATTCCATTAAATTTCATACCTATCTATTCTTACACGTTTTCCCCCTTTAGTTATTTAAAGTAAATGATTATCAGCTTTTCACTTACTTTCTAAAGATTAAGTCTCCAGATATACACACACTGTGGTTTTCACAAAACAGTCATTGTTTTTTGTTAGTTAGTTACTGGGGATTGAGCCCAAGGTACTTTACCACTGAGATACATCCCCCTCCCCCTTTATTTTATTTTATTTTGAGATGGGTCTTGCTGAGTTGCTGAGGCTGACTCTGCCTCAACCTCCTAAATGGCTGGGATTATAAGTTTGAGCCACCATGCCCAACAAATAATTTTCTTTTTTTAAAGAACCAAGCACTGATAATACTAGGTAATACATTCTGGGCATAGGGATTTAAAAACTCAGCATCTGGCAGTAATTTAGCTAGACAGCTTTCTTAAGCAAAGCCAGCGAATATTACATCTATCGTTGCTTTAATTAATATTCTGCCAGCCACATGATTCAGCTTTGAGTGATTTTACTAGTTTCTGTGTTATGAATTATTTATTCAGACACTACAACTTTTACTAAAAATTGTTACAAATCTCACCTTTGCACTTAAGCAAGTAAAGGTGTTGCTTTCTTTTTGTAAAAAAAAAAAATGTTTAATAACTTTGAAAGTGTTTATAAATCTACTTAATTTTATCTTCTTGGATTGATGGGTTTAAAAAGCAATTTAGCATTTTAAAAAATATACGTAAACTAAAACAGCAAATTAAAAAAACAAGCAATGGGATCTAAGGAGCAGTGAGATCTTTAGACATAGCTGTGCTTGGCTGCTCTAAGACTACCAGAATCTACTATCACTAAGCAGCGAACAGTACTAAATCATGCCAATGTCTCCTTTTGTACCAGATTCACAGGTAGCTTCACATAGGATTTCTTTCATCTAAACCTAGCAACAATTTAGAGTTCATTTTCTTTTTTTTTTTTTTTAAGGTCACAATCTTTTTTTTTTTTTTAGTCATAGATGTACACAGTACCTTTGTTTGATTTATTTATTTGTTTTATGTGGTGTCAAGGATTGAACCCAGTGCCTCACACATGCTAGGCAAGCACTCCACCACTGAGCTACAATCCTAGCCCTAGAGTTCATTTTCTGGAAATAAGAAAACAGACTCAGAGAGTGTCTTACTCAAGGTCATATAGTAAAACAACATTAAATCCAAATCTAAAAAGCTACATCTACCTTAACCCAAGTTCAAATACCACATTGTCTGAAATAAAAAATACATACATATATAAATGGAAAATAAACAACACTACTACAAGGGCTTAAGAGACAATTCCAACCTATAAAGATATTGCATTAGAATTCTAGATAAGACAACTGAAACTTAAATCATATTCTAATAAAAAATATGTTAAGAAGATTAAGTTTTCACACAAATTCACCAAAATTTATTCAAACCATTATACAGTAGAAATACTACAGAAATGCTATACAGCAAAACTAAAAGATTTAGATCCCAGATCTAGGTTCCTAACTTTGGAACTATGCTAAGCAATAAAGGAGGAATAAAGAAAAATGTTTATTGTGAGGCTAGACAGGTAACAACACAGCACTTCAGAAAGTTTTACGAAAGCTAAGTAATGACTTCACTGGTTCCAGGAGCATGAAAGGAGAGGACCTCACAAAAAGATTTATCAGCAATGAGTGAGGGTTTGGATAGAGCTTTAGATACACAAAGCCCATTTATACTTGGTTCTAGATTTAGCACAATCTAGGAGGAAAGAGATGTGGGAAAAGCTCAAACAAATTCTAAAACAAAAGGGACTTTATACTTTATCCTGAATTAACCAGAAAATCCAGCTAATCTGAAAAAAGAAAACATCCCTCAAGCATTCTTTGGGCTGAAATTCAATTTGTACAACAGATATTTTTTCAGCATTTCTTATAAAGAAACTGCACACACAGCATGATCCCACTTTGTATACATATGAATGTTTATATGAGTACCTAAAATTTGTATTTGTAAATACAATAAACATCTATATTAATGATACATACAATTTAAAAGACTAAAAGGAAATAAATGACTTCAATAAGAATAAGAATCAAAGCGAATAAGAATCAAAGCGTAAATCTGTAACAAATTAGAGAATTGGTTTTGTGAACATTACAATATGACAATGACACTTTAAAATGTTAGTGAGCTGTTCCATAGATAAAATTTTCCAGCCAAGCACACTGGCACATGCCTGTAATCCCAGTAACTTGGGAGGCTGAGGCAGGAGGATTGTAAATTCAAGGTCAGCCTCAGCAACTTAGTGAGGCCCAAGGCAAGTTAGTGAGACCCTATCTCAAAATAAAAAATAAAAAGGGCTGGGGATGTGGCTCAGTGTTTAAAGCGCTCCTGGATTGAATTATCAACACCCCCCTTCCAAAATACTTTGACTAAACATTTTTTGATTTATGGTCATCATCATAAGCACTCATTACACTTTAAAAATAACACAATTCTAAAGTGTTTACTGCCTCCTCCTTCTTCTTTTTTTTTTTTTTTTTTTTTTTTTGGTACCAGGGATTGAACCCAGGGTGCTTAGCCACTGAGCCACATCCCAGCCCTTTTTATATTTTATTTAGAGACAGGGTTTTGCTAAGTTGCTTAGGGCCTTACTAAGTTGCTTGGGCTGGCTTTGAACTTGCAATCCTCCTGCCTCAGCCTCCTGAGTTGCTGGAATAATAAAGGAAAACAACAGAGTGCAATTGAAGCTTATTATGGGAGGATATCTCATAAAATCCAAGAACCAATAAGCCTTAAGAAATAAGAATTAATAATAAAAACTGCTATTAAATACTTACTAAACACTTCCAATTCCAGAAAGGAGGAGTAAGTATAATTTTGTCTATTCCTCCCAACAAGTTCAAGTAAAAACACTGGACTTAATATATGAAACAAACACAAGAATTCTCTGAAAAGTAGAGAGAAGGCAGATGAACTAGTGACCTCAGGACTCAACAGGTAACATGAACGTGAGTTCTGTGAGTTTATTTTTTTAATATTTTTTAGTTGCCAATGGACCTTTTTTTTTTTAATTTATATAAATAAATATCAAACCCAGGGCCTCACACATGCTAGGCAAGCACTCTACAACTGATCCACAACCCCAGCCGGAGTTTACTTTTTGACTTTATATATCTCAGATTTGGAGAAGACTCGGCAACACAAAAACACCAATAGTAATAGACTCAAAAAGCCTCCTAAAGCCTACCTAGCAAAAGAATCATAAGGGGGGCAGTCAAATGGAAAGAAAGCTTTTACCTATAACCACTTCATTCCAGGCAAATGCAATAGAAAAAACAAAGGCCTCAGTCACACCCCACCAACAGCTGAGTGGAAATCTAGATTTATAGAAATCAAAGATGCCCCCACACCCCTACCAGGATGGTGTCAGAAGGAACCAGAAGAGTCACTGTCAGTGAGTTATAGAATATCTCCCCAAACCCTACTAACACACATGACCATGGTAGGGAGCCTAGACTTCCCCAATTTGGCAGCAAAGCACATCCCCTCTTCTCACTGGGATAGTGTCAAAGAAGAATCAGAACTTCTGCCACCAACCCACCCATGTCAGTGAAAGTCACATCACCATTTAATGAGGCACTTCAGCTCCTATCAGCCAGGAAGGGTTTGAAGGAGACTTAGTAGAAATTAAGAATACCCTCCTCATCCAACAGTAAAGAGAAAACTTCCCTCTCTGGTGTCAACCAACCCAGCAGCAACAAAGTTGTGTCTCCCTGCCTCCTCTCCAGGTTCCAGCTAGAACAGCTGCTAAACTATAAGGTTTAAATAGGATCTAGAGTTTTATAACATCATAAAAATGCCTATGTTTCAATCAAAACAACTATATTATGAACTAAAAACAATCTTGAATGAAAAAATAATCAATACATGCCAACTTCAAGATGATAGAGATGCTAAAATTAACACTTATGGTTTTGAAACAAATGAATAGAAAATCTCCATAAAAAATAAGAAGTCAAAGAAAAATAATATAATAAAGAAGAAACAAATGAAAACTGTAGAACTGAAAAAGATATTTACAAATTCAAAAGGGCTGGGGATGTGACCCAGTGGTAGAGCACTTACCTAGCATGTGCAAGGCCCTGGGTTCAAAACCCAGCACCACCAAAAAAAGTTTAAAAACCAAAAACTCAATAGGTGAGGTCAGGAGCAATGGCACATGCCTTTAATCCCAACAGCTCAAGAGGCTGAGGCAGGAGGATTGCAAATTTGAGGCCAGCCTCAGCAACTTGCAGACGCCCTAAGCAATTTAGTGAGACCCTGTCTTAAATAAATAAGAGAGGGGGCTGGAGATGTAGCTCAGTAGTAAAGCACCTGTGGATTCATTCCACAGTACCCCCACCTTCACTCCCACCCCCACCCCTGAAAAAAACATCTCAATAGGTAGGCTGGACATCAGAATAGAGTGAAGAGACAGATGTATTATTAATAGAAATCACCAATCTCATCAATGGACATAAAACAGACTGAAGATAAAAATGAGTTCCAGGTACCTATGGGACTATAATCAATGATCTAACATTCATACCATCATAGTCCCAGGTGGAAAAAAAGAAAAAAGCTGAACAATTTTTGAAGAAATGTCAAAAACCTACCAAATTTGGTAATTAAATAAACAGCTAGCTTATTGACTCAAAGAGACTGAGCCAACCCTCAACAGGATAAACCCAGTGAAATAAATACTAAAACACATAATCAACCTTCTGAAACCCAAAGACAAGTATGTTGAAAGCAGTTAAAGAGAAGTAAGACTTATTTTTAAGGGAATAACAGTTCAAACAACAGCTGATTTCTCCTCAGAAGCCAAAAGGAACTAGAATAGTACTTTTAAAAAGCTGATAGAAAAACAAAACAAAAAAACAGCCACTCAGAATTCTATATTCAGCAAAAAATATTCTTCATGAATATAGGAGAAATATTCTCACATGACAGATAACGAAGAAACTGTGTATGGACTAAAAAAAAAAAAAAAAAAAAAAATGGTTAAAGGATCCTAGTTCTTCAAGCAGAAGAAATAAAAGGAGGAAACCTAGAACATTGAGAAGGAGGAAAGAGCATAGAAAACAAAAACATAGTATACTATAGACTTTCTATCTCCTCTTGAGTTTTCTAAATCATGTATGATAAGTGGAAGCAAAACTTATGACACTTTATGATGAGTTCTCTAATGTATGAAGGGTTAAGACAATTATAAATGCTGAAGAGTAAAAGGAAGTAAAGGGAGATAAGGTTATTCTATAGTTCACTCAAACTGGCAAAATGACACCAGTAGACTAAGTTATGCATATACCATTTATACCTGGAGCAAACACTATAAAGCTTATGCAAATATCAAAAACATGATCACTGATTACAAACAAAAATTCTGAAAAATGTCCCACAAGGAAAAAAGAGAGAGAATGAGAGAGAGAGAGAACAGAAAAAACAAACTAGAAGTAAAACAGTAGACTTAAGCGTTACATATGGGTTATTAAAGTTCAACAGTCTAAAATGCTACTTAAAAGACAAAGATTGGCAGAATAGATTAAAAAGAAAAATGGAAACAGTATGCTTCTACAAAACATTCATTTGAAATATGATAATATAGGTAGGATACAAGTAAAACTATTGAAAAAGATATCATGAAAACATTACTGAAATTAAAAGGTAGTCATTTTATTAAGAGGCCAATCCTGGGTTGGGGGTATAGCTCAGTTGGTAGGGCGCTTAACATGCACAAGGCCCTGGGTTCAATCCCTAGCACCACCAAAAAAAAAAAAAAAAAAAAAAAAAAGAGCCAATCCTCCAAGAAAATATAATCTTAAATGTTTCTGTACCAAAAATGACAACTGAAAACATGTAAAGCAACAGTGGATAGAACTGATGACAGAAATACATTTAGCAACAATTATACTTGGAGACTTTAACATGACTCTTTGAGCAAAGTGACAGAAAAAGCAGATGTAAAAAATCAGTAAGGGTATAAAAGAACGCAACAATACCATCGAGCAAAAGGGTCTCATCCAATTATAGTTGACTATACCCAACAAAAATAGAATAAAGCTGGGTGCTGCCAGTGGTGCACACCTATAATCCCAGCAGCTTGGGAGGCTGAGACAGGAGGATGGAGAGTTCAAAGCCAGCCTCAGCAAGAGCAAGGCACTAAGCAACTCAGTGAGACCCTGTCTCTAAAAAATACAAAATAGGGCTAGGGATGTGGCTCAGTGGTTGAGTGTCCCTGAGTTCAATCCCTGGTAAACCCCACCTCCATACAATAAACTTTCTTTTGTTTAATAGTACTGGGAATTGAATCCAGAGGCATTTGACCACTGAGCTAATTTCCCAGTCCTTCTAATCTTTTTTATTTTGAGACAACCTCAACATCTCTCCTAAATACAAATGGAAAGAAAGAAAGAAAGAAAGAAAGAAAGAGAAAGAAAGAAAATAGAATTCAGTAATACATAAAAAGAATGACCTAATTAGGTCATTAATGTGTTCATGACCAAATGAGGTATAACTCAGAAAAGCTAGTCAGTGTTCAAATCAATCAATATAACCCACCACATTTATGCTAAAGATTAAAACACACACACACACACACACACACAATCATATCAATGGATGCAGAAATATTATTTGACAGAATTAACATCCATTCGTGATTTAAGGGGAAAAAAACTCTCAAAAAACAGTAATAGAGAAAAACTTCCTCAACCTCAGGAAGGGGATCTCCAAAATATCTGTACATAAAATGATATTTAATGGTGAAAGACAATGTTTTCCCATTAAAACCAGGAACAAAGAAAGGATATCTATCTGTTCACACTTTCCTATTACATGGTGTTGAATGTTCTAACAAGTGCAATAAAGAAAAAAAAAAAAAAAAAAAAAAAAATACAAGCCATACAGAACAAAAAGATAGAAACAATGCTATCCCTATTTGCAGACAACATCATGGTCTACATGGAAAATCACCAAGAATTAAAATTAAAAACAACTCTCCTGAAATCAATAAATTGAGTTACGCAAGGTAACAGGATACAAAATAAGAACCAACTGCAGAACTTCCAATTTTAGCTCTGACATGCAGAAAATTTGGAAATCATCAACTAACATGACTAAGGCTGACCCATTAGAGAACCAAGGTCTCATGGCAAACCATTACCACAAAATATTGAAAGTGGGGCAAATTCAGTCAGGGAGGAGATTTACCTATCTAAAGCAGAAACTACTGGAGCTAATAAATTAGTAGGAACACTTAAATAGTAATTTTGATGAATTCTGGAGGCTGAATAGAGACTAGGGTAGGGTAAGAATAACTAACTTATGGGAACCATCTTGAGAGAGACCCTACATTTTCTGGGTTTTATTTCCAAAACACATCTGAGCCAAGAAAGCTATTCCCACAGCTCTGTTGAGAGGGAAAAAGTAACCAAGTGAAAAAAGCTCAAATCGTTCTCACAACAAAGACCTACTCTTCATACTATAAGACCTTACCAAAGCCTTATCCAACCTAGAGAAAGGACATTTCCCAGACTGCAGACCTCTCTAGTGTTCCTGTCTCACAGAATGGAAAGGGGGAGGGAAGAAGCACTCGTGAAGTTCAGAGTCCAACGACACACTAAAAGTCCTGAAATATAATCCCAGAATTACAGAACACTATCCCCTCCCCCACACTTTCTTACCATCACACCAACAGGGCTTTAGGGTAACAATACTCAATTACAGGGAAAAGACCTCCAAGAAACAGATACATAAAAAGTAAGGAGCTTTTTGAGAAGCCCCCAAGAAAAAACCAGTTACTTTAGAAACTTAAAGTCTCTGGTATCTGCAATTACAGCAAACTAAACGCAATCCAATCTTTAGACAGATTAACTTGATATTTCATGAGAGGTCTTTTTAATTCAATTCCTACTACTTGATATAACACATCTGGCTTTCAACCACAATTATTAGGCATGTCAAATGTAGGAAAATACTTGAAGGAACAAAGCAAGCATCAGAATCAAACTGGGTACAGAATAGATACTAGAATTATCAGATAGGGAATTTAAAATAACTATTATTAATAGGTTAAGGTTTAAAGGGAAAGGGGGATAAAATACAAACAAATGAGAAATTTAAGCAGAGAAAATTTTTTAAAAGTTCCAAGTATCAAAACTATATGTCAGGGCCGGGCGCGGTGGCGCACGCCTGTAATCCCAGCACTTTGGGAGGCTGAGGCAGGAGGATCGCGAGTTCAAAGCCAGCCTCAGCAATGGCGAGGCACTTAGCAACTCAGTGAGACCCTGTCTCTAAATAAAATACAAAAAAGGGCTGGGGATGTGACCCAGTGGACGAGTGCCCCTGAGTTCAATCCCCGGTACAAAAAAAAAAAAAAAAAAAAAAAAAAAAAAAACTATATGTCAGGAATTAAAACACTATAACAGAAACAGAAAATTTCTTTGATGATATGAGCAGTAGGCTGGACATGGTGGAGAAAGAATCAGTGACCCTGAAGATATGCCAATACCAACTTTCCAAACTGAAAGCAGGATAAATGCCCCCCAAAACTATACATAAGCATCAGCATAGCCGGGCGCGGTGGGCGCACGCCTGTAATCCCAACTTTGGGAGGCTGAGGCAGGAGGATGCGAGTTCAAAGCCAGCCTCAGCAATGGCGAGGCACTTAGCAACTCAGTGAGACGCTGTCTCTAAATAAAATACAAAAAAGGGCTGGGGATGTGAAGAGGACGAGTGCCCCTCAATCCCTGACCAGCATATAATACTTGAACTACAGAAAACCAAAGTAAAGAAAATTCTGAAGGAAGTAAGGGGGGAACATCTTTACAGAGGAATGAGGATGAGATTTTAATGAACTTCTCATCAGAAACCATGCAAACAAAGAAAATGGATTGAAACAATATAAAGTGTTGAAAGAAAATAACTGCCGACTAGAATTTTATATTTTAAAAAATTATGAAGTAGAAATATTTTCTTGGACAAACAAAACTGAGGAAATTCAGTGCTACCAGACCAGACACTTTCCCAGCAAGAAATGTTAATATTGTTAAGTTGGGACTGAGGTTACAGCTTAGTGGTAGGATGCTTGCCTAACATGCAAAAACCCTGGGTTCAGTCTTTGCAAACATAAAAATTTAAAAACTGCGAAGGTGGCATTACTCCCCAAATTGATCTACATACTTAAAACAATACCTAACATAATTCCAACTGGTTTCTTTGTAGAAATTGACAAGCTAATTCTAAAATTCACATGGAATTCAAAAGACCTAGAATAAATAAAAATACTCTTGAAAAAGAATAAAATAGAGTCGGGCACAATGGTTCAGGAGCCTGAGTCAGGAGAATTCAAGTTCAAAGTCAGCCTCAGCAACTTAACAAGGCGCTAAGCAACTCAGTGAGATCCTTTTAAATACAAAAAAGGGCTGGGGATGTGGTTCAGTGGTTAAGTGCCCCCCACCCCCCGAGTTCAAAACTCGCCTCCCCCCCAAAAAAAATAGCACTAATACTTTCCAATTTTAAAACTTACTTCAAAACAAAAGTAACCAAGTTTTCACTGGACTAGAATTAAGAGTCCAAATATGAACCAGAAATAAACCAATGTGTCTAGCATCAACTGATTTTCAACAAGGGTACCAAGACCATTCAAGAAAGTCTTTTCAACTAACAGTACGGGACCAATAGGAGACATACACAAATCGAATGCTTATTTCCCACTGTCCGTAAAACGCTAACTGAAAATGGATCAAAAACCTAAATGAAAACTACAAAATTAAGAGGAGAAAAAATAGGAGTAAATCTTCATGATCTCAGATTTGGCAATAAATTCTTAAGTAAGACACCAAAAAGCCGGGCGCGGTGGTGCACGCCTGTAATCCCAGCACTTGGGAGGCTGAGACAGGAGGATCAGAGTTCAAAGCCAGCCTCAGCAATAGCGAGGCACTTAGCAACTCAGTGAGACCTTGTCTCTAATAAGATACAAAAAAGGGCTGGGGATGTGGCCCAGGGGTCGAGTGCCCGAGTTTAATCCCTGGTACAAAAAAAAGAAGACACACCAAAAGCATGAGCAACAAAATAAAAAATGCACTGAAGCACATCAAAATTAAAAACTTTTGTGATTAAAAGGAAATTCTTGAGATAATTAGAAACAATCTACAGAAGGGGGAAATACTTGCAAATCATATATTCAATAAGAGGCCTCTATCTAAACTATATAAAGAACTCTTACAACTCATTAAAAATATGACCCAACCGAAAATGGGCCAAGGATTCAAATAGACATTTCCCAAGAAAGGTATAAAAATATCCAATGCAAATATAAAAAGATGTTCAACATTATTAACCATTAGAGAAATGTAAATCAAAACTTCAGTGGAGGCTGGGGTTGTGGCTCAGCGGTAGAGTGCTCGCCTAGCACATGCGCAGCCCGGGGTTCGATCCTCAACACCACGTACAAATAAACACATTGTGTACAACCAAAGTGTAAGCTGCCTGTCACGGCCAGCCACGGCGCCGCCACGGGAGGAAAATTCTCGGAGGCAGAGTATAGCTTTTACTACTTTTACTTCTACTTTCTTAGAGCTTAGAGAGGGAAAGAAAGATTTTTAGAGAGAAAGATTAGAGCGAGCTTTTAGCTTAGAGAAAGATTAGAGCTTCTTTCTTCTCTTCTTTCTTCCTTCTTCT
Source organism: Tamias sibiricus (assembly GCA_025594165.1). NCBI lineage: Eukaryota > Metazoa > Chordata > Mammalia > Rodentia > Sciuridae > Tamias > Tamias sibiricus. Next base: position 68,300,241 of record CM046669.1, on the reverse strand, counting down.
TTCTTCTGTCTTCTGTCTTCCTTGGGAGCCTCGGCCTAACTCTGACCAGTCATTACTTCTTCTATCTGGTTTCTCTTCTGTAACCGCTCTGCCTACGTTCTGGCCGCTCTGATTCTTCTGACCGACCGAGTGACTGCCCGGCTGACTGAATTCTCCGTTCTCCTAACTCGGACCGCTTTCACCCGGTTATATACCTTCAGGTTTGCGGGTGCCTACAGGTGCGTCACATACATATCAGGTGGAACTTATGGCTTCCAGCTAGCTACAACAGCCCTTCCTAATTAGGGCTCCTTCACCAAAGCAAATAAATAAATATTAAAAAAAAAAAATTAAATGAAAGACTGGGGATTTAGCCCAGTGGTAGAGCAATTGCCAAGCATGTGCAAGGCCATGGATATACTCCCCAGCACCACAAATGAAAAAGAAGGGGAAAAATAAACCCTACAATGAGGTATCATTTCATACTCTCTAAGATAACTAAAAATCAAAGACAATAATAATAAGTATTGCTGGTGGGACCATAAAATCATATAGCCACTCTGGAAAACAGTCTGGCAGCGTCTCAAATGGTTAAACCCTAAATTTACCCTAGGACCCAATAATTTCACTCCCAGGAATCTACCTAACAAAAAAGATAATCCACACAAAAACTTGTACACAAAATGTTTAGAGCAATACTGTCCATACTAACCAAAAGTTAGAAACAACCAAAATGTTTAAAAAGTGATGATGTATGGATAAACAGAATATTAGTCCATCATAAAAAGGAATAAAGTACCTGTTACAACATGGATGAATCCTGAATATGTTAGGCTATTGAAAGAAGCCAGTCACAGAAGATCATATAATGATTCCAAAGAAATGGAAAGTCCAGAATAGGAATATTTATAGAAACAGAGTAGATTAATGGTGTTCAGAGCTGGGGAATGTAAAGGGGATACTGGTGTGATAGTTAAAGAGCACAGAAAATACAAAGTTCTGACAAAAGAAATCGACATCTAGTCCTTGTCCATGGATTAGAAAACCCAATAGTGTTAAGAAGTCAATTCTTCTTAATTTGATCTACCAGTTCAACTCAATTCCAATCAAAAGCCCTAAAAACTATTTTGTAGAGATGGACAAACTGAATCTAAACCTAATAAAAAAAGAGACCTAGACTAGACAACACAATACTGAGAAAGTTGAAAGCTACATACTAATTTTGACACTTTATATAAAGGTACATTAATCCAGACAGCACAGTACTAACAAAAGAATAAAAGAATGTCACATAGACTAGTAGAAAAGAAAAGAGAGCCCAGGACGCCCCACACAAATATAGACCACTGATAGTCCATTGATCTTTTCCACCCCCCCTGACATACAAGGGATCTAACCCAGGGCCTTAGGCATGCTAGGCAAGAATTCTACCACTAAGCAAAACTCCCAGCCCTCAAATGACCTTTTAACAGAGTAACAAAACTAAATCAAGAAGGAAAGTTTTTTCAATAAATAGTGATGGAACACTGGATATACATACATACATAAAAAAAATGAAGCTAACAAAGACCTTTTTACATAAATTAATTCAAAAGGGATCACAGACCTAAGTGTAAAATACAAAACTAAAAATTCTAGAATTGAAACGAAGGAAATCCTAGATGATCTTAGATTTTTTTAGATATAATAACTAAAACATGATCCATAAAAGGAACAATTGTTAAGTTTTGGATTTTATTAAAATTAGAAACTTCTGCTCTTCAAAAGACACTGTTAAGAGAATGCTAAAACAACCCACAGACTGGGAGAAAATATTTGTAAAACACATAGTTGATAAAGGATTTGTATCCAAAATAGACAAGGAACTCAATACAACTCAACAGGAAGAACCAGGTGTGGTAGTGCACACCTGTGAGCACAGTGTCTTGGAAGGCCGAGGCAGGAGGAGGACAAGTTTGAAAACAGTCTCAGCAACTTAGGAAGACCCTATCTCAAAATATTAGCTGGATGTGATGGCGCACATCTTTAGTACCAGTGGCTAGGGAGGCTGAGGCAGAAGGATTATGAGTTCAAAACCAGCCTCAGCAACTCAGTGAGGCCCTAAGCAACTTAGCAAGACCCTGTCTCTACATAAAATATAAAAAGGGCTGGGCTGGGAATGTGATGTTAAGCATCCCTGGGTTCAATCCCTGCTACCATAAATAAATTTATAAATAGGGCTGGGCATATGCCTCAGTAGTAAAGCACCCCTGGGTATTGAACCTGACTGCATGTATGTGGTGTGTCTCTCTTTCTCCGCCCCTACCCCCCCCCACACACACAAATTGACAGTAAGGAAAAAAATTAAAACCTAGTTAAAAACTGAGCAAGCCAGGTGCCATAGCACATACCTGTAATCCTACCAGCTTAGGAGTTTAAGGCAGAAGGATTGCAAGTTCATAGCCAGCCTGTAAGGATGGCCTTAACCTAAGAAGGACCTTAGCCTAAGCACCTCCACTTTGAAAGGAAACTGCAGTCCCTACCAGGCACACCTACCTCCAATATGTCAATCAGGCATAGCTTGATAAAAGCAAGTCACTTTCCACAACCCTGATAAGTGTCATGGTGAAGTCACGTGCCATCTGTCATAATCCTGGTAAGAGTCAGAAGTGTGATATCAGGACGGAAATACCAAACCACATGTCCTGACTATAAGATGTAAGATGTCACTAAGAAACCTGGTAATAGCTGATAGGGACCCAAAGGGCAGTCAGAAACCCCAAAATTTATCATAAACGATGGAGCAAATGAACATTCAGCCAGCCAACACTGATGCACAAAAGCCTGAGAGCCTGATTAGGACCTGGACTGACATCCCGACTCTTCCTATCTGCCTGATCCTCTGCGTAGTCCTTACCACTCTCAGCAACGGCGAGGCACTTAGCAACTCAGTAAGACCTTGTCTCTAGTAAGATACAAAAAAGAGCTGGGGATGTGGCCCAGTGGTCGAGTGCCCCTGAGTTCAATCCCTGGTACAAAAAAAAAAAAGAAGACAAAAAAAAAAAAAAAAAAAACCAGTCCTCTTGACTCTGGTAAGAAAAGGACTTCTCCTTATGACCATCTCCTCAGTCAGCAGTCAACTCCACCCCAGGAGAAGCTTCTATCGGTTCCTGACCTGGTTGCTGCAGTCTGAGTGAGTGTGCATCTGCTGGACTTAAGATCTAAGACTTAAGACTTTAAATCTAGCACTTTCGCTTAGCATGCAGAGGTAATGTCTATAATAGGTCTGTCACAATTGTGTTTGCAGTGCTTCAAGTTAACTTTGAATTGATTATGTCTATTGCAATGCCCAGCATTAACGACTGTCATTCCTTAAGAACCTATAGGGTGAAACTGTAAGTAATCTGAGTGAATAAAACATTGAAAAGGGCAGAAGTGCGTATACATTCTTTCTCTCTCCCTTCAACTGCAGATGTCGCACTTTTGCCCATCGCGACACAGCCTCAGCAAAGCGAGGGGCTAAACAACTCAGTGAGACCCTGTCTCTAAATAAAATACAAAATAGGGCTGGGGATGTGCCTCAGTGGTTGAGTGTCCCTGAGTTCAATTCCCAGTACAAAAAAACACAAAAAAACAAAATACTGAACAAAAGGAAGAAACACTTCAGCAAAGAAAATTGATAGCAAAAAAGCATATAAAAAGATGCTTTAACATGCTTTAAAATAATTTCTCATTAGAGAATTTGAATTAAAACATAAAGACACTACACATCTATTCAAATGACCTAAATCCAAAAAAACTGCCAATATTAAAAGCTGGTAAAGATATGGAGTAATATATTCTCCATCATTGCTAATGGAAATACAAATAAAGTCACTTCGCAAGGCAGGCTTGCAGTTTCCTAGAAAGTTAAATACAGTCTTCCCACACTGTCTAGGAATCATGCTTATAGGTTATTTAGCCAACTGATCTAAATTTACATGCACACCAAAACCTACATATGCCAGGTGTGGTGACATATACCTGTAATCCCAGTTATTCAGGAGGCTAAGGCAGCAGAATTGCAAGTTTGAAGCCCCAGTGAGACCCAGTCTCAAATAGAAAAATAAAAAAATGTAAGGATGCAGTTCAGTGGTAAAGTACCTATGGGTTCAATCCTTAGTACTACCTACACACACACACACACACACACACACACACACAAGAAAGAAAAAAAAATGAATTTTTATGCCACTCCTATTCATAACTGACAAAAGGACAGAGATCCTGAAAATTAAAAACAAAAGGAACTACACATAAGCATTATGTTGAATTGAATAAAGTTGTATCTCATTGGAGTACAAATAACAGTTGTGATATGTACACCAGGAGAGTGTTCTCAGAGAGTATTCCTTCTTGGCCTCTTCTAGGTTCTGCTGGCTGCTGGCATTCCTTGGCTTGTGGCCACATTATTCTTGTCTTCAGAGAGAATATCTTCAAATATCTCTCTGCTGCATCTTCATATCACTGTCTCTGTGTGTGTGATGCCACTGCCTCTTTTAAACATTAGTGATTACATCTAAGTGCCCAGAATAATCTCTTCATCTTAAGATCCTTCACTTAACCACATTTGCAAAGACCTCTTTTTCCAGATGAGGTAACATTGATAGGTTCCAAGGAATAGGATCTGATATTTGGGGTGGATATAATTCAGCCTACTACAATTGCTAAAATAATTATGAAAAGAGATAGTGGTAGAAATCAGTATACCCAATTTCCTGACTTATTTCATAACTACAGTAATTAAGGCTATACAATATTACCTCACCTCATAACTTCCTTCATCAGCCTATTCGTCTTAGTCCTTTTTTCAATAATTGTCCTCATTATTATAAAGGACATGGAAGAATGAAGCCGAACCACAGGCACTAAAAATAAATCCACACAAATATGCCCACATGATTTTTTTTTTTTTTTTTTTGGTTTGGGGGGGTTGTTTACGGAGTGCTTTATTGAACCCACGGGTGCTTTACCACTAAGCTACATCCCCAGTTCTCTTTATTTTTGAGACAGCATCTAAGCTGCCCAGGCTGGCCTTTGAACCTGAAATCCTACTGCCTCAGTTTCCCGAGTCACTTACAAGCATGCACCATTATGGCAGCCCACTTGATTTTTGACAAAAATATAAAAACAATTTATTGAAGGAAAGACTATTTTTTTTAAACGAACACTACTGTAATGACTAGATATCCATAAGCCAAAATAAAAGAACTAGGATCTGAGTCTTAAATCTTAGGCAAAATTAAATCTGAATAGATCACATATTCAAATGTAAAACGCTGAACTATAAACTTTTAAGGGAACAAAACACAGAAGGGAACAAGATTTAGAATTCAGGGCTTCTGTGATAGTTAATTTTGTGTCAACTTGGAGGGGCAAAGGGGACCTTATATTTGGTCAATGTTATTCTGGATGTTTCTGTCAGTATTTTGGAAAAGATTAACACTTTCAAAGGGGTTCTTTTTTTAGTAAAGCAGGTCGACCCCCATAATGTGGGCAGACTTCATCCAATGACATAAAGGCATGAATGAACAGAACAAAAGACTGACCTCCTCAAAGCAAAGGAAAATTATGCCAACTGGCCTTTGGAATTTAAGTGCAACATCAGTTCTTCCCTGGGTTCCAGCCTGCTGACCCACCCCATAGATTCTGAACTTGTAAGCCTCCATAGTTACGTGAACCAAATGCTTGAATTCATTCATTCTCTCCCACCATATATAAATACATATATGAATATGTATACAACACATCCTATTGGTTCTGCTTCTCTAGAGAAGCTTAAACCAGCTATCCAAGGAGTTCTCAGACTTGTAACAAAAGTGTGACTCCTTTTTTAAAAAATATTTATTTATTTACTTTAGTTGTACACAATGCAATGCATTTATGTTTACGTGGTGCTGAGGATCAAACCCGGGTCGCACATGTGAGAGGCGAGCGCTCTGCCGCTGAGCCACAACCCCAGCCCCAAAAGTGTGACTCTTAAAAGGAAAAAATAAATTGGAATTCATCAAAATAAAAACCTTTTGTTCTGCAAAAGACCATACTAAAAGGATGAAAAGACAAACTATGTGCTGGGAGAAAATATCTACAAACAATATATCTGACAAATGATTAGTATTCAGGCCACACAAAGAACTAAAAACTCCACAGCAAAAAAGCAAACAATCTAATTAGAAAATTGACAAAATACATGAAAAACCTTTCAATAAAGAGGATACATTATTTATAGCAAATACACACACATAAAAAGATTTCTGAAGCTGAGGGGCTCAGTAGTAGAGCACATGCTTGGCATGCATAAAACTTTGAGCTCAATGTCCAGCACCAATTTAAAAAAAAAAAAAAGAAAAGGTCCCACACATCAATAGCCATTAGGGAAGTGTAAATTAAAATCACAATGAGATATCATTACACACTCATCAGAATGGGTTATCAAAAAAAAAAAAAAAAAAAAAAAGTGACATTGCCAAATACTGGTAAGTACAGAGACAAACTAAATCTCTGCTGCTGAGATATAACATGGTAGAGCCACTATGAAAAACAGTTTGAAACCTAAACATATAAGCTGCACATGGTAGTGCACACCTATAATCCCAGCAACTTGGGAGGCTGAGGCAGGAGGATCACAAGTTTGAGGCCAGCAACTTAGCAAGACCCTGTCTCAGAATAAATAATAAAAGGGGCTGAGAACATAGTTCAATGGTTAAGTGCCCTGGGTTCAATCCCCAGTACTAAAAAAAAAAAAAAAAAAGTATGTAAAAATAAAAATATTAAATATGAAAGAACTATACAAGTATATTCAATAGCATTAATCCTAGAGAAATAATATCTGTACAAAAAATGTTTAGAACAGTTTTGTTTATGAAGCCAAAAATTGGGGGGAAAAAACCCCTAGACGTTCTTAAATGGGTAAATAGTTAGACAAACTATGGTATATCTATACCACAGAAGACTAGTCAGCAATAAGAATGAATATTGACCCACATACAAATCTGGATCAATTTCCAGAGAATTACAGTGAATAAAAAAGCCAAGTCCCAAAGGCTAAATAACGTATGATTCCATTTTTTGAAATGACAGAAGTATAGAAATGGTGAACAAATTAATAGTAGCCAAGGTAAGAAAAGATGAATTGGGCTGGAGAGGCTATGTCAGGAGGATCACAAGTTCAAAGCTAGTCTCTGGAACTTAGTGAGATCTCATCTCAAAATTTAAAAGAAGTAAATAAAAAAGGGCTGGGGATGTGACTCAGTGGTTAAGTGCCCTGGATTCAATCCCTGGTACCACAAAAGAAGAAGAAGAAGAAGAAGAAGAAGAAGAAGAAGAAGAAGAAGAAGAAGAAGAAGGAGGAGGAGAAGGATAAAGAAAAGATGAGTTGGGAGTAAAGTGGATGTGGGTGTATAAGAGTAATATAAGAAATACTTGTGGATATGAAAACATTCTATATATTAACTAGACCAATGTTAATTTTCTCATTGTGATATTATAAGTACAGTTTCCAAGAGTTACTACTGGACGTAACTGAATATAGGGTATATGGAATCTCAGTATTATTTCTTACAACTGCTCATGAATCTGCAATTCTCTCAAAATAAGTAGCTTAATTTAGGAAGATCAAACAATAGTGATTGACAGAAATTCAAAGACTGAAAATCTCCTAGCAGGAACACAGTGGTTAGGGTATGAATATTGACTGGCAAAGGTGTTGAGGTTGATTACAGAGTGTATGTACATAAGTAAAAAATTCATCAAGTCATACATTTAAGATTAGTACAATTTACACACTTGATTATATGCAATACCTCAAAACTATTAAAATTGCCACTTGGCTATTAACCTTGTCAACTGTGATAATGGTATTACATATAATTTGTTTACACTATCTGTACATTTATCAACAGTGATATCATGACCATCTATAGCAGAAGCAGTTTGTGTGACATGGTGGAGCCAGAAGCCACACTAGAAACAGTTATGGAATAAGTGGGAAATGTGATATGCAGAGAAGCAAATACATATAACTACTTCCAGAAGTTGCCAAAAAAGGAAAAAGGCAATACAATGATGCTCAGCAGAAGGTAGAGCTGAAGAAGGGCTTTTTTACTAAGATTGGAACTATGAGAGCAAGTTTAAATACTGATAGAAAAGGCTTCACAAACTGAGTCTAGAGCTGTATGGATATAATACTATGAAAAGTGCAAAGAGAAAATATGCAGATACTATCCTTTGATAGGGTGAAAGATGATTGCTGATACAAGTATACTGAGAGATATGAAAGTGAAAATCATAAAAATAATGACAACATGCCAGGTAAAGGAGTGCAAGCCTATAATCCCAGTGGCTCCAGAGACTTAAGGCAGGAAGAGTTCAAAGCCAACCTAAGAAACTTAGCAAGACCCTATTTTAAAAATAAAAAGAATAAAAAGGCTTGGGGATGTAGCTCAGTGACCCTGAGTTCAATCCCTGGTACCAAAAAGATAAAGAAAGAAGGAAGGAAGGAAGGAGAGGAAGGGAGGGAGGGAGGGAAGAAAGACAAGGGAGTGAGGGAGGGACAGAGGAAGGAAGGAAGGAAGGAAGGAAGGAAGGAAGGAAGGAAGGAAGGAAGGAAGGTGATAGCTATATTCAGAATGGCAGCTATATTTTTTCGAATACTTACTGTGATAGACAGTTCTTAAAGTGACCCCCAGTGATCCTTGAATCCTGTTATTCACATTCCTGTGAGTCTCTCCCAACAGAGGAAGAGGCTGAACTATATAATCAATAGGATATGACAAAAGGATTTCCAAGATGAGGACCTAAGAAACAGCACAGTTTCTGTCTTGTTCTCTCCTTGACTGCTTCCTCAGGGTAAAGTCAGTCACAACATTCAAGCAGCCATGAAGAGGCATAACTAGAACCAGGGGACTGAATCATCTTCAGAAGCAGCTCCCTCAGCCCAGCCAGGCCTGTATAATACAAGAGGTACCCCATGAGAGACCCCAGGCCTTTGGAACCACCTAGCTAAGCTGCTGATTTACTGGTCCATAGAAACTGAGAGATAATAAAAGTTTATTAAGCATTAATAGATACCTAATGTATTTACTATGTACTCAACAACCCTGTGATCCCCATTTTGAGATGAAATTAACTGTCACACAGAGGTTAAGTAACTTCAACCATGAAACTCAGTGGTAGAATACTGGCCTCACATGTGTGAGATCCTGAATTCCACACCTACCACCACAAAGAAAAATAATAGTAGGGCTGGGGTTGTGGCTCAGTGGTAGAGCACTTGCCTCACACACATGAGGCACTGGGTTCGATCCTCAGCACCACATAAAAATAAACAAAGATACTGTGTCCATGAATACTAAAAAAATATTTTTAAAACAAATAGTAATTCTCCCTGATTTTCACATGGCTGGCAAGTGATATGGAACCAGATTCAAATTTAAGGCCAAAACTATTAACTACTATGCAAAATGTGCTCACCAAATTGGAAGGAATTCTGATATCATGGCTTTTATTTTTTGCTGTGAAGTAGAAGGAAAGGTTATCTAGTAAGAGCAAAGGAAAAAGCAAATGAAATTAAGAAAATGGAAAAGGTTTGAAACAGCTGTCTCAGAGTTAGGAAGAAGGCTGGCCAGAGAAATTTGGTAGTAGAGGAGAGGCCGGGAACCATGAACTTCCAGTGCAGTGAACTTAAGATGACCACAATGAAGAGAACACAGGATTGCTCATGCATGTAAATATAATGGGTGAAATATGCTGATGGCTGGATGGAAAAGAAAACATGTCTCTCCCAAAGCCCATTAGCTTGATAAGGAGCAGGCATAGAAAAATGTCAGGAAACACTATATATTCTATGTCAAGAGTGTCACATAAAGATTGAAGACAAGTCTACTAAGACCCTCAATAATAAACTGATCTCAAACACCTGAAGTTTTTCTAGACAATCTTCCCTTTTCCTATTTCATTCAAAAATATTACAACAGAATTTACAACCTACAAAAAGAATGTACTTTCATGACAATGAGACCACAACTAAGCAACCTCCTAATTATACACTGACTTAGCTTGATGAATACCCTTACAACTGAGTTTTAGCCCCCAAACTTAATAATTTTTACATTTACTTAAAATTAGACTTTCCCAAATATACCCAAGTTTTAATTTCACCCATATTTGGGGGTAGGGGTGGGGTGGTACTGAAGACTGAACCCAGAGGCAACTTTACTACTGAAGAACAACCCAGTCCTTTTAATTTTTTTAAATTTTGAGATAAGGCCTCGCTAAGTTGCTGAGACTGGCCTTCAACCTGTGATCTTCTTGCCTCAACCTCCCAAGCAGCCGAGATTACAGGTGTGTGCCACTGCTCCCAAACATGCATATGCTTCCCTCCCCACCTTTGGAGTGCTGGGGATTGAACCTAGGGCTTTGCACATGCTGAGCAAGCATTCTGTCACTAAGCCACATCCCCAGTCACATGCATATGCTTTTAAAATGGCTTTACTTCACATGAGAAATAAACTGGCATAAACCTAACTGCAAAACAAAATTAGTTAAGAAGTGGTGGTGGGGGGGAAATAAACCCACGAACACATGAAATTTTTTGTAGGCTAAAATTCAGTGCAATCAAGTGTGGATATTTAGACACTTAAGTCACAAAAGTATATTAGTGGAAGTAAAGGTTTCTTAGCTCTACATTTTTTGGTATTTAAGGTTAGTAAACAAGTTTCAATGAGCAATAGTTAGTAATTAATACTCCAGTGACATTTCCTCATGTAACTATTATTGTCTGAAGATTTATTAGGAACAAGTCAAAACGAGCAGAGAGACAAAACAGTAAAACGTTTTCTATTAAAAGAAATATCAAGCAAGGCGAGGTGGCACATGCCTGTAATCCCAGCAACTCAGGAAGCTGAGGCAGGAGGATCACAAATTCAAAGCCAGCCCTGTATCAAAATAAAAAATAAAAAAGGGCAGGGAAAAAGGACTTAAAAACAGCCTACTACAGGGACACAGCCACATCAATGTTTATAGCAGCACAATTCACAATAGCTACACTGTGGAAACAACCCCGAAGCCCATCAATAGATGAATGGATAGGGAAACTCTGGTATACATACACAATGGAACACTACTCAGCACTAAAAGAGAATAAAATCATGGCATTTGCAGGTAAATGGATGGAGTTGGAGAAAATAATGCTAAGTGAAGTCAGCCAATCCCAAAAAACCAAGGGTCAATTGATTCCTTTGCTATGAGGATACTGAATTATAGTGGCAGGGGAGTGGAGATGATAGGAATGAAAGAATGTTAAATAGAACAAAGGGGAGGGAGGAAAGGAAGGGTAGGGGGCAGGGGGATAGGAATAATGGCAGAATGAGCTGGACATCAATATACTAAGTGCACGTATAAAAACTCAAATGGTATGAAAATACTTTATGTAAAAACAATGACTAAGCCAGGCGCGGTGGCGCACGCCTGTAATCCCAGCTCTTTGGGAGGCTGAGGCAGGAGGATCGCGAGTTCAAAGCCAGCCTCAGCAGTGGCGAGGCACTTAGTAACTCAGTGAGACCCTGCTTCTAATAAAAATACAAAAAAAAAGGGCTGGGGATGTGGCCCAGTGGTCAAGTGCCCCTGAGTTCAATCCCCGGTACCAAAAAAAAAAAAAAAAAAAAAAAACCAATGACTTGGAAAACTGTGCTCTTTATATGTAATATGAAAGGAATTGCACTCTGCAAGCATGTATAACAAATTAAATTAAATTAAAAAAAAAAAAAAAAAAGGGCAGGGAATGTGGCTGAATGGCTAATCACCCCGGGTTCAAATGCCAGTAACAAAAACAAAAAAGAAAGAACTATCCTTTCAGGTACGGTGGTGCACACCTGAATGCCCAGCTACTTGGCAAGCTGAGGCAGGAGGATCACAAGTTCAAGGCCAGTCTGCATGATTGAACAAGACCTTGTCTCAAAATAGAAATAAAAAAAGCCAGGATGTAGCTCAGTAGCAGAGCACTTTCATAGAAAGTATTCTCCAGATACTACAAGAAAAAGGTAAAAAGAAATAAATATCATCACTGGGTAAAATAAGGAAATCCCTTTTGCCTTATGCATAACCAATAAAGAGAAAAAAAATAACTTTCCCCAACTTAAAGTAGTTCTAGTCCTGAAAGGCAAAGAATTATGAAAATCATAAAGTGACCCTTTATGAACTTCACAAGTTATTTTACATATTTTCTAACTCTTTATCAAGACAGAATCCACGTATTCTGAAAATATGAAGCAAAACAAGCAAGTCCTACATCTTACACAAAGACTTTAAATAAAAAAAAAAATGCAAAATTAATTTTTAATTAAAGTAGGACACATGTTTCATCATTCTATTCTAAATCTTACCCTTATCTGTTCAGTGGAGCTGCTGCTAAGCTCATCTCCAGATTCAGAATCTTGATGGATTCTTTCCGAGCCTTCTCCTGCTGAATCACAAGACTGTTCCTGGGAGAAGCTAGTTTTCTCAATGTCCAAGAACTCCGGACCAGGAAAGTGACCAAATAAGCGCGTCCTGTTCTGGCTACAAACTTTAGGAGAATGTGAGTCACTGTTAAACTTTCCATTATTATGGGTCAGGTCCAGGCTTAGATTGAGAGTCGGACCTGGATTATAATTGGGTCCAAAATTCTGATTGGCATCACGAATAAGACCTGTTCCTTGAACAGACGATGACGGCTTTCCAAAACTTGAAAGCTCAGGCAATTTGTTCACATTTTCTGTAGATCTCTGAAGGTGTAGACTCTGCATCATTTTCATAGAATTATTTGGCAGTCCAACTGCCTGCTTAATAGGCGGCATTAGAGCTTTGCGGGTGACCTCCTTAACATACTGGGCTGGCACATAAAAGGCTTTGGAATTCTCATCTGGTTTAACTTGCCACCAGTCATCATTGGTCTTTTTCACCAAGATGTAGCGTTCCCCTTGTTTTATCACAATCTTTCTGTCCTTGGCTTCATATTCATAATCATATTCCACTTCAATATACACTTGTCCTGGAACCATCTTCCCACTTCTGTCAGCCATTTTTATTCAATATTATTCACCTTTCAAAAAGGATGGCATGCCACATTATGGCTTTAGGACTTGCTGCATTAATATGGTATGTTATTTAAATGGAAGAAGAGAATAAAGAAAAAATTTAATGTAATCTGGATTTGCTATTTGTTCACAAACATCACATAATGCAGGCCAAATGAAAGAACATTACCTTCAAATCTCAAACCCCAGAAAAGAAACAATACATAATATGTATTATCCTACATTTTAAAAATGCTATCATTTTAATTATAATCTAAACTTTTCAGTAATTCATGACCCAAACTAAAACTAATGACTGGAACAGTGAACATAATAACTAGTCCAACACAACACTATCAAAAGTAAGAATTGGAAAGTACTTTCCTAATTTTCATGGCTACTTCAAACCTCCTTCACTTAGCTAGAAAGGCTCACTGATGATAATAACTAATATGTTTCAGGCACCTGTCAATGGACAGGCACTGAGCTAGGTTCACTATATGCAACACCTAAGATACTTTTTGAAAGTAAACTTCAGGGCTGGGGCTGGGGCTCAGTGGTAGTGTGCACTTGCCTGGTATGTGTGAGGCACTGGGTTCGATTCTCAGCAGCCCGTATAAATAAAACAAAATAAAGGTCTATCAACAACTTAAAAGAAAAAAAAAGTGCACTTCAATGACCCCACCATAATATTTTAATACTTATGTTTCAGAAAGATTAAAAACATTATTAGTGAGCTTTAAAAAGTTTTAAGTTACTCAATTAAAAAGTGTATGTTCCTAATATAAAAAATTTTAAAAGAACAGTATTGCTATTACTAGGCAAAACATACACAACAGATAACCAAAAAGAAAGTACCAGTTTACTTGGTTTCCCTCTTACCTCTACTCAGTAGGGCCACAATACTTTATAGACAGAATTTCACAAATGTCAACAGATAACATTTATAAATTAAAAGACTGGTTAAAAAAATCTTGCTCCTCTAATTCAAAGTCTATTAGAAATGGTCCAGCTACTTGAGCAGCAAAAGCAGGAGGATGAAAAATGTGAGGCCAGCCTGGGCAACTTGGTGAGACCCTGTCTCAAAATAAAATAAAGGGCTGCAGTGTATATCTCAGTGATAGAGTGCATCCCTAGGTTTAATTCCCAGTGCCACAAAAAAAGAAAAGAGAAATGAAATAGCCCTAAAATGCCTTGAGAAATCTAGCATTTACTTTTATTTCCATTCCAATTCCAAAAATATTCTTGTACCTCATAGAACCATAAGCACAACATCTCAATATTGCTACAATCTGAGTATGTCAACTCCCAATGGTTACGGGATAAACTGTGTACTCCAAAAAGATATGTTCAAGTTCTAACCCAGGACCTGAAAATGTAATCTTATTTGGAAACAGGGTATCTGCAGACATGAAAGTTAAGATGGGGTCATATTTGATTAAGGTGAGCCCCCAAACCCAATGACTAGTATCTTTATAAGGAGAAGGAGATTTGGAGACGGAAAAGAAGACCAAGTGAAGACTGAGGCAGAAACAAATGAAAACCAAGAACCACCATAAGCTGGGAAGGAGAAAGAAAGAATGTCTCCTCTAGAGTCTCTGGAGGGCATACACTCTGCCAACACTGAGTTTTGGACTTCTAGCCTCTAGATCTTTGAGAGAATAAATTTCTGCTTTGTTAAGTGACACTGTTTGCAGTACATATGGAGCATACCTAATCCAAAAATCCAAAATGCTCCAAAATCTGAAACTTTCTGAGCACCAACATGAAGACAAAGATGGAAAAATATCGGGAGGCTGAGACAGAGGAGGATCGCGAGTTCAAAGCCAGCCTCAGCAATGGTGAGGCGCTAAGCAATTCAGCGAGACTCAGTGAGACCCTGTCTCTAAATAAAATACGAAATAGGGCTGGGGATGTCATTCAGTGATCAAGTGCCCCTGAGTTCAATCCCCGATACCAAACAAACAAACAAAAAAAGATGAGAGAAATATATCCACACCTGCCCTCGTTTGATAGGTCACAAACTACAGGTATATTAAAAATATCATATGAAATTACTGCCAGTCTATGGATAGAAGGTGTACCTGAAACATAAATGATTTTCATATTTAGACTTGGGTCCCATCTCCAAGATAACTATGTAAATGCAAATATTCGAAAAATTTTTAAAAATCCAAAATCTGAAACATTTTTGACTGCAAACATTTCAAATAAGGGATATTCAACCTCTATTTTTATTACAGCAGCCCTAAGTAATTAACACACTCAACCCAAAGCTCAAGTATGCCAATGCTAAAGCAAACAGAGTTACCAAAAATATATAAACCCCAGATTCTAGGACAACTTACCAATATTCCTCAGCATTCAAGCATTAGGGGTATTATACATTATATAGAAAAGACCATTCTCCTGAGGATAACTTTTTCTCTATGATAAAGTCTATAAGTTCAGGTGGTAAATAATTACTAACAGAATTTCAGCAAGTAAAATTCTAGACAAACTACTTGAGTACCAAGTGTAATACAATAATGTAGTTTCAAAAAAAATTAAAATAAGAAACTTACCTTAAAAGAAGATATAAATATCCAGCATTATATTTAAACCTACAAAATAAAAAAGTATATTAACTCTAACCAAGATTACTTGAAGAAGGCAAAAGCATTAGCGCAAAGTTTTAAAATAGCTTCTTTATAATGGCTATAAGGAATAAAGGGCAATTTTATATTTCATGATTGTGGTTAGCACCACCTTCCAAATGTACAAATATAATCACTAAGAGCCACTGAGGTATGCTTACCACTGGCCTCTCCTGCTTTACTTCCATTGTTACAACTTCATTTCTGTCCCGATATTTTACTCCAGCAGATGAGAAAATCTTTTAAAATTCTGATTATATGAGAAACAACTCTGGTAAATTGTTAAGATGACAGAACAGATTTTAAAGTTTATGGTATTGAGTGGGCAAAGAGACTAAAAACATATGTTAAAAGCTATTGGAAGGGTTGGGGGCATGGCTTAGTGCTAGAGCACTTGCCTTGAGTGTACCAGGTCCTGGGTTCAATCCTTACAATGCCAATTAAATTCCCAGTAAAATTATTGGGAATCCTAGCATCCCCCCTGCCAATTAGTTACAAGTTATAAATATGGAAACTGACTTTTACAATAAAGAGTTCTGGAGCTGGGCGTGGTGGCGCACGCCAATAATCCCAGGGAGGCTGAGGCGGGAGGATCTCGAGTTCGAAGCCAACCTCAGCAATGGCAAGGCACTACGCAACTCAGTGAGACCCTGTCTCTAAATAAAATACAATAAAAGGCTGGGATGTGGCCCAGTGGTCCAGTGCCCCTGAGTTCAATCCCCGGTATCCAAAAAAAAAGACTGAGGATGTAGCTCAGTGGGGGAGTATCCTGGGTTCAGTCTCCAGTACAAAAAAACAAAACAAAAAAAAGAGTTCTGGACTTAACCAAATAATCAACTTAGCAATACCAATAGTGGGACAATCTATTGATATAGTCTTCCTAACATGATAGGATAAAACACACACAATGTCACCTATGTTGTACTCTTGACAAAAACATTTTTTCCTGAGCAATTTTTAGGAAATAAACAAATCCAGAAAATGAGACATAAATTTTTCATTACAACTTTTCAAAATTGTATACTGAACTATAGTTATGTACTGCATAATGCCATTTCAGTCCAAAAAAGACCAATATATACAATGATGATCATGTAAAATTATCCTGGTGGGCAGGGGTGGTGGCACACACCTGAAATCCCAGTGACTCAGGAGGCTGAGGATACCAAGTTCGAGGCCAGCTTCAGTAACTTAGAGAAACCCTAAACAACTCAGTGAGATCTTGTCTCAAAATAAAAAATAAAAAGGGATAGGGATGCAGTTTAGTGTTAAAGTGCCCCTAGATTCAAACCCCAGTTCAAAAGATCATACTGGTGGTATAGTTCAGTGGTAGAGCACTTACCGAGTATGTGCAAGGCCCTGGCTTTGATACCCAGCACCAAAAATAAAATAAAATATTATAATGGAGCTGAGACATTCGTACCATAGTGTCCAAACATTATAGCACAAGGCATGTGGTAATGCCAATATACACAAACTTACCATGCTGCCAATAAAGTATAGCACATTTAATTATGTACATTACATAACACTTGGCGAGAATGACTGTTACTTGCTTATGTTTAATATGCTATATTTTTATTGTTTTTTAAAAAGCCTACTGTAAAGCAGCCTACTGTAAATGCTGTATTATGCTGGCAGCAGTCTCATACATACTGCATTTATACCTCTTTTGTTGGGGAGGGGTAGTAGTAGCAGGGATTGAATCTAGGATCTCACACATGCCAGACAAGTGCTGCACTGAACTATATCCCCAGCCCTTTTTATTTTATTTTGAGACACAATTTCACTAAGTTGCTAAGGCTGGTCCTGAATTTGTGATCCTCCTGCCTCAGCCTTCCATGTAGCTGGGATTGCAGGTATACATCATCAAGCCTGGCTACCACACCTCTGTATTGCATCAAGAGGCCACATGAAATGACTGATCATCTAGGTTTGTGTACGTATAATATGTGATGGTCCAACAATGAGAAAATAATCCAGTGATCAATCTCTCACAATGTATCCAACACATGACTATGCTTATCTTGAGATGACTTGTATTTTTCTTTTTTCTCCTTTTCAGGAAAATAATAAGAAATATCAGAAGATATAGAAATAAGAGAATATGAAGGTAATATTCAGGTTACTGTAGTTTTGACATATCAACTGATTGATTATCCATAAGAATGAAGAAAAGGAAAATACAAAGAATAACATAAACTATATGATTTCATGCTGGTATGAAAGGGACTTTGAGGCTGGCAAACCAACTATAGGTTAAAGGCCAGTCCATGTTTAAGCTCACTCACTGTCAGGCTTTATATCTTTCATAATGACTACAAAGATAAGTATGAAAGAGGAGTTATGGAGAACAATAAGGAAGTCAGTTCCACTATGTTCAACATGGGACATTCGATCCACAATTTTAGTTAAAGCAAAGAGAAGTGGAAGGGCAAGGGAGACATTTATAGATGTTAAAAGACATCTATAGCCAGGCCTGGTGGTGCACGCCTGTAATTCCACAAGCTTGGGAAGCTCAGGCAGAAGGATCACAAGTTCAAAACCAGCCTCAACAACTTAGTGAGGCCCTAAGCAACTTAGTGAGACCCTGTCTCAAAATAATATGGGCCGGGGATGTAGCTCAGCAGGTAAGAGCCCCTGGGTTCAACCCCCAGTGCCCTAAACAACAACAACAATAATAATAAAAGATATCTGTATAGAAAGGTAGTTAAATACCAAGGCAGATCAAATGGGCCAGTCTGGACACAATGAGTAGAAGAACAAGAGCTAAGACAGGTTATGAGTTAACATTGGGATGAGGAGTGGGGAATGAAGCTGAAAACGCCTGAGAGAAACCACTAAAATTATTAACATCTAGGCCTAGGGATATAGCTCAGAGGCAGAGTGGCTGCCAAGCAAGCATGAGGCATGAGGCTCTAGGTTCAATCCCCAGTGCTGAGAGGGGGGGAAAAAAAAGAAAGAAAAAAAAAATTTTTTTTATAAGTGTCTAGAAAGCCACATAGCAGGAATTAGGTATTACAATCTTTTTCTTTTTTTTGGTTCCAGGGACTAAACTCAGGGGCACTCGACCACTGGGCCACATCCCCAGCCCTTTTTTGTATTTTATTAGAGACAGGGTCTCACTGAGTTGCTAAGTGCCTCACCATTGCTGAGGCTGGCTCTGAACTCTCGATCCTCCTGCCTCAGCCTCCCAAGTGCTGGAATTACAGGCGTGCGCCACCTCACCCGGCTAGGCATTACAATCTTAAGTCTAGAGTACGTTGGATAAAATGAAAAACTTTATTATAAATTATGGATTAAAAGAAAATTAAAATTATGGAATAGCTCTAAAAATTAGATCTAAGTGAAAATTATCTGCAAATGTCTGAATATTTTATTTTTATTTTTAAAAATAAGCTCTATTAAAACAAGGCTTAAGCCGGGCGCGGTGGCTCACGCCTGTAATCCCAGCACTTGGGAGGCTGAGGCAGGAGGATTGCGAGTTCAAAGCCAGCCTCAGCAATGGCGAGGCACTTAGCAATTCAGTGAGACCCTGTCTCTAAATAAAATACAAAAAAGGGCTGGGGATGTGGCCCAGTGGTCGAGTGCCCCTGAGCTCAGCACCACGTAAAAATAAAACGCATTGTGTACAACTAAAGCAAATAAATAAATATTTAGAAAAAAAAAGCAAACAAGTAAACAAAATCTGAAGATACAGACAAGTATCCATAATTAACAAGTTTACAATTTAAGACCAGTCCAGATATCTACAACCTATTTAGCAATTTTAATACTGTAAACAATAAAACATTAGTATACTTCAAATATGTAGACATTAAACTTAAAAATACCAGAGCTTATTTAATAAGATGGATATCATTATCCTAAATGCATCACTGAAGATTTGAATGGTACGAATATACACTGTATACAGTGTTATGTAAAAAGATGCTCTATATGTTTATTATGAATTATAATGCATACTACTATTATAAATATAACACTTTGAATTTAAAAAAAATACCAGAGCTTAGTCAGGCAAGGTGGTGGCTTAGGGGGCTAAAGCAAGAGAATACAGGTTCAAAGGCACCCTGAGCAATATAGTGAGGCCCAAAGCAACTTAGTGAGACCCTGTCTCAAATTAAAAAGGGATGGGGATGTGTAACAGTGGTTAAGCACCCCTGAGTTCAATCCCTAGTACAAAAAAAAAAAAAAAAGCACTGATTATTAAGTTCTCCAAAATTAGAGTACTTGCCTAGCATACACAGGGTCCTGGGTTCAATCTCCAGCACTCCAAAAACAAACAAAAATAAGTAAAATTAATAATCTCAGAACAGGTACCTTCTAAAGAATCAATTAGCCAGGCATGATGGCAAACACCTATAATCCCAGCAATTTAGCGGGGGAAGGCAAGAGGATTGCAAATTCCAGGCCAGCCAGGCTAACTTAGTGAGAACCTGTCTCAAAACAAAATTTAGGGGCTGGGATTGTGGCTCAGCGGTAGAGCGCTCGCCTAGCGCGTGCGCAGCCCGGGTTCGATCCTCAGCACCACGTACAAATAAACGCATTGTGTACAACCAAAGCAAATAAATAAATATTTAAAAAAAAAATTTAAAAAGGACTGAGACTGTAGCTCAAAGTAGTAGAACACTTCACTACTTCACTAGCATGTGAGGGGCCGTAGGGTTCAATTCCCAGTACTGAAAAAAAATAAAGAGAAAAGAAAAAACTAAAAGTTGATGAATGTAACAAAAAAAAAAGTAAGTAACAATTTTATATAAATTCCAGAAGAAGAAATTGCTTCACCAAATAATATTCTCCTAAGAGTGAAAGGAGGGCGGGGGTTGTGGCTCAGCGGCAGGGGGCTCGCCTCGCACGTGTGCGGCCCGGGTTCGATCCTCAGCACCACCTAAACATAAATACATTGCATTGTGTACATCTAAAGTAAATAAATATTTTTTAAAAAAAGAGTGAAAGGAGTAGGATTTATTCAAGTGTGAATAGGAACAGAACTCTTCAAGGGCAAGAGGAGATCCCCAACAGAGGGTGCACACCACCAAATAATTTTCTAAATTGTACACTTAACAAGAAATCAAGTACTGAAGCTGGGCACAGTGGCACATGCCTGTAATCCCAGCAACTCAGGAGGCTGAGGCAGAATTGTGAGTTCAAAACAAGTCTCAGCAACTTAGTGAGGCCCCTAAGCAACTTAATGATACCTTCTCTCAAAATACAAAATAAAGGGACTGGGCATGGTAGCACACATCTGTAATCCCAGCAGCTGGGGAGGCTGAAACAGGAGGATTGCAAGTTCTAAGTCAGCCTTAGCAACTTAACCAGGCCTTAAATTCAGTGAGACATTGTCTTTAAATAAAATATAAATAAAGGGCTGGGGATGTGGCTCAGTGGTAAAGCACCCCTGGGTTCAATCCCTAATGCCAAAAGAAAAAGAAAGAAAGAAAGAAAGAAAGAAAGAAATGTAGGTAGGTACTGGATAGTGAAACACCAAAATTATATTATGTGCATATATATTACAATAAATCCCAAATATTGTGTAATTATAATATACCGATTTCTTTAAAAAGGAAGTCATAATGGTTTCAACCATTATGGAAAATGATACAGAGATTCCTCAGAAAACTTGTAATGGAACCACCATTTGACCCAGTTATCCAACTCCTCAGTTTATACACAAAGGACTTAAAATCAGCATAGTATTCTGGTCATTTTATTCAAATTATTTTGTTTGTTTCTTCTCTATCCCCCATTATGGAGACATATGTTAATTTGGGGATGTAAATTATTCTTACTTCATAATTTCATTAAACTGTGGTGAACAGCTACATTTTTAATGATATAACATATGAAAAATGTCTTGAGATTAAAAAAAAAAATCAGCATACTACAGTAATGCAGCCACATCAATGTTTATAGCAGCTCAACTGGAACCAAGGTGTCCTTCAATAGATGAATGGATAAAGAAAATGTGGTATATATACACAACAGAATATTACTCAAGTCTTAAAGAAGAATGAAATTATGGCATTGCAAGAAAATGAATGGAGCTGGAAAATATCACGCTAAAAGAAATATACCAATCCTCAAAAACCAAATGCCAAATGTTTTCTCTGATATGCGGATGTTAATTCACAAAGGGGGGTGGGGGTGGGGCTATGAAAGAACAGAGTTACTTTGGATTAGGGGAGAGTGAAGTGAGGGGAGGGGTACAGGATAGGAAGGATAGTAGAATAAATCTGACATTATTACCCTATGTACTTACAGGACTACAAGACTGGTGTGAGCCGGCGCGGTGGTGCAGGCCTGTAATCCCAGGACTTGGGAGGCTGAGGCAGGAGGATCGCGAGTTCAAAGCCAGCCTCAGCAATGGTGAGGCACTTAGCAACTCAGTGAGACCCTGTCTCTAAATAAAATACAAAAAAGGGCTGGGGATGTGGCCCAGTGGTCAAGTGCCCCTGAGTTCAATCCCCAATACCAAAAAAAAAAAAAAGACTGGTGTGATTCTACATCATGTACAACCAGAAAATGATAAATTATGTATCATTTATGTATGATGTGTCAAAATGCATTCTACTATCAGGTATAACTAATTACAACAATTTTTTTTTAAAAAAAGGGAAGTCATAGGCCATTATTAAGTATTTTGAAAAGTTTTTTCTTAATACATAATGTCTGCTAAGAATAAAGATACACAAAATTTTAAAATTCTCATCTAAATTTAAATAAGCTATTTAAAGAAGGAAAGGAAAATAAAAATATTATAATCCAGTCTGAACATAAAGAAACAGCAAAATAAGAATATAGAAAAACTGGATAGCTAGAAGGCAGTAAAGAACACAATCAAGTAGAAACTGGTAAAGGAAATTTAAGGCAAGATTTAAGTCTAAAACAAAAATGTAAAACAGTAAAGGAAGCATTTAGAGAAATAAGCAGCTTTAATAAAAATGAAATTTGGATGCAGTATTTTAGAAAAACCTGTGTCATTAAGCATTATGAAAAGGGTGGTCTCAATGAATTTTTCTTGGACTGTTTTAAGAACATGGACAGTATTCCAATTCAAAATGGGAAGAAATATGACCTGGGGTTTCACGAGGAATTTTTACAAATACCAAATTCACAATCCATAAAAGAAAAATTAAATTGAAATTTATCAAAATTAAAAATTTATTTAAATCCTTATGTCAAAGAAACAGTTGCAATCTTATCTTTCTTGCAGGACTATTTACAATGTAGCCAAGAAATGCAATCAACCTAAAGTTCATCAACTGATAAGTGGATAAAAGAAAATGTGGTTATATGCACACTGGAAGACTATAAACCATAAGCAAGGATACAATCCTGTTATTGGTGACAACATGGAAGACATTATTTTAAGTGAAATAAGTCAAGCACAGAAAACAAATACACCATAATCTCAATTACATGGAATCTAAAAACACTGATCTTGTAGAAGTTGAGGGTGGAAGAGTGGTTACCAGATGCTGGGTAGGATACAGAAGAGGAATAGCTGAGGAAACACTCGTCAATGGATAGTCAATTACAGTTACATGGAAGAAGTGAATTTGAGTATGCTATTGCACAACAGGTGACTTCAGACAATAGTAATGTGTATATTTCAAAAAAAGCCACAAGAAAGGATTTCAAATGTTTTCACCACAAAGAATGATAAAAATTTGAGTAGATAACTATGCTTACACTGATTTGAACATTATGCAAAGTATACATATATCAAAACCAAATGGTACCCCATAAATATGTATAATTGTTATATGCCAATATAAAAATACTTAAATAATTAGATAAATAAACTGTAATAGAAGTTATAAGAAAATAGTTTTTAAGCCAAGCACAGTGGCACACACCTGTAATCCCAGCAATTTGGGAAGCTGGGGCAGGAGGATCTCAAGTTTGAAACCTTCTCAGCAAATTAGCAAGACCCTGATTCAAAATAAAAAGGGCTGGGGAGGTAGCTCAGTAGGAGAGTGGCCCTGGGTTCAATTTCCAGTTGGGTGGGAGGGGACTTTAAAGATCTAAAAGGAAATGTCACCAAATAAAATATGCAGACAGCAACTAAGCACATGAAAACATGTTCAATATCATTATGAAACTGCAAACTAAAGCAATGAGGTATCACTTCAAACCTGTTAGAATGGCTAAAACTCAACAAACTGACAATACCAAATGCAGGTGAGAATGTAGAAAACCAAGAACTCTCATTCACTCATGGAAGGAATGTAGAATTACTATATTATCTAGCAATCATGCTCCTAGATATTTACCCGAATGAGTTAAAAATTTATGCCCACAAAAAACCCTGCATGCCAATATTTATAGAGCTTAATTCATAATTACCAAAAATGGAAAGCAACCAAGATGTCCTTCAACAGGATCAAGAAAAAACTGTGAGATATCTATAACCAACCACCAAAAACCAAACATAGAGCCAGGCATGGTGGCACACACCTGCAATCCCAATGGCTTGGGAAGTTGAGGCAGAACAGCAAGTTCAAAACCAGCCTCAGCAATTTAGTGAAGACCTAAGCAACTTAGTGAGATATCCTGTCTCAAAAATCAAATTTTAAAAGGGCTGGGGATGTGGCTGAGTGGTTAAGTGCCCCTGGGTTCTATCCCTAGTACCCAAAAAAACAAAAACAAAAAACCCACACAAGGGCTGGGGATATAGCTTAGTTGGCAGAGTACTTGCCTTGCATGCACAAGGCCCTGGGTTCAATCCCCAGCACCAAAAAAAAAAAAAAAAAAAAAAAAACCCACAAATGGATCCCCTCTCCCACTCTCTCAACATATGTATGTAAACACTCACACACACACACACACACACACACACACACACACACACACACCATGTGAGCATGCCAGAGCACTAGTAAAAGCAAGCCACTCTGAAAATGCCACACACCAAGTGATTTCAATTTATGGCACTCCAGAGACAGTGATTGCAAGGGGTAGGAAGAAAAAATGGAGGATTCCATAGGTGAAAATATTTCAGATCAATAAACCTGTTTTGTATATGCTATAATGGCAGATTCATAACATTATGTCTCTACCGAAATACACTTCTCTTTACAACACAAACTATGAACTCTATCATATCCAAATATTAAATCATTGTGGGAGGGAGGAGTCCTGAATGGAAGACAGATGTTACAAGAGTTTAACTGTGTTACAAACACAAGAAATAACCTCACTCAAAAGAGTGGCATAAAATAGTGACCAAAGTTTTCCTTGCAAATAAGTAGTCTATTAGAAAAGAACAAAAGGAACTGTATAAAAGTTATGCTTGTTTTCCTGAAGGTACAGTTAAAAATGCTGAGCCCGGGGACTGGGGATGTGGCTCAGTGATAGAATGCTTGCCTATAAAATAAATATTAAAAAAAAAAAAATGCTGAACCTGGGCATGGTGGAGCACGCCTATAAGTGATTCAAGAGGCTGAGGGAGGAGGATCACAAATTTGAGGCCAGACTCAGGAAGTAAGGGAGATCCTGTCTTAAAAAACTTTAAAAAAGGACTACGGACATAACTCAGCAGTACAGCTGTTGCACATGTATAATACTATACTGTTATACATGAATTAAACAATCCAATGGACCATGGCGAGAACCAGGTTTCTCAATGAATGGAAATTTAACAAATTAATAAGGGAAGGAGGCTAGAAAAATCCGTGTGATAATTCAGACTTGACCCAAAAATCAGAAATTGAAATCTTAAAATATCAAACAACACCAGCATGGAATAAAAAGATAAAAGATGCTTAAGAACTACATAGCAAAAACTGTGAAACACTGAAATTTTAAAATATCTATAAATGAAAAGATTTATTGTAACAATCTATCAAAAGCCCCAATGTTGCTTTCAATTCTTCCACAATTCATTTATAAATTCATCGCAATTCAATCCAACATCTCAGAAGATTTTATTTTTAATTGACAAAGTGATCCAAAAATTTACAGAGAAAAGCAAAGAACCTAGGATAACCAAAACAACTTTCAAAAAGAGTAACAAAGTTAGAAAACTACCTAATACCAAGAATTATTATAAGGCTATGTTAATCAAGATAATATGAAGTTGGCATAAAAACACATACATAGAAAAACAGAATAAAAATTCCAGAAATAGGCCAGTGCACCTGTTCAATTAATCTTCATCAAAGGGAAAAAGTAGTTCAACTGGGCAAGATCACCTTATCAACAAACCACCGTTAGAAAAGTGAACGACTGTCATATGGGACAAGGAGGAGAACTCATTAGTCCACACCGAATACAAA
Source organism: Tamias sibiricus (assembly GCA_025594165.1). NCBI lineage: Eukaryota > Metazoa > Chordata > Mammalia > Rodentia > Sciuridae > Tamias > Tamias sibiricus. The sequence continues at coordinate 68,274,273 of CM046669.1, read as the reverse complement.
TTATATAACTTCTTCTCCTTTTATTTTTTTTAAAACCTGGGAATGGAACACAGGGGGGTCTTTATCACTAAGTTTCATCCCCAACCCTTTTCTTATTTTGAGACAGGGTCTAACTAAATTGCTTAGAGCCTTGCTAAATTGTTGAGGCTACCGTGGACTTGTGATCCTCCAGCTTCAACCACCCAAGTCCTTAGGATTACACGCATGCACCACCACACCTGGCTAAAATTATGTAACTTCTACAAGCAAACACACAAAATATTAGTAGCTATTGGAAAAGATTTCCTTAAAAGAATTTAAAAAGCATAAAAATATCAACTTGGATTTCATCAAAATGAAAAACCTGTGCTCTTCAAAAGCAACCACTAGGACTGGGATTATGGCTCAGTGGTAGAGTGCTTGCCTAGCATGTGTGAGGCACTGGGTTTGATTCTCAGCACTGCATATAAATAAACAAAATAAAGTCCATTAACAACTAAAACAAATGTTAAAAAAAAAAAAAAAGCTACCATTAAGGGCTGAGGTTGTAGCTCAATGGTAAGAAAGCTTGCCTCACACATGTGAGGCCCTGGGTTTGATTCTCAGCACCACATAAAAATAAAGATATTGTATCCATTTACAACTAAAAAAAAATGGGATTATGACACACATCTGTAATCCCAGAAACTAGGGAAGCTGGGGCAAGGAGGACCACAACTGGGTAACTTAGCAAGACGCTGTCTCAAAATAAATTGAAAAGGGTTGAAGATGTAATTCAGAGGCTGGGCACGTGCCTACCATGTGGAAGGACCTGGTACTTCAATTCCTAGTACCACCACCACAAAAAAAAAAAAAAAAAAAAAAAAAAGTGGTCAAGGAAGTGAGAGGGTTGGATAATAGATTAATTATGTTGATAATGGTGATGGCCATAGTTTCTGTACGAGCCACTTTTCTATAACAAAATAACAGGCCATATAACAAAATAACTTTTTTATGAAGTCGCTCATTTAGCTCACAGTCTGAAGGTTCAAGGTCATGGTGTCTGCATTGGCTAGGCTTTGGTGAAGACCTCAGAACAGATGGCAACACAACTACAAGAGCACATGTGAGAGGGAAAGATCTCACACAATACAGAAAGCCAAAGCAGGACCCAGGAAGGTCCAAGCTTTCTGTTTATAACAAACCTCTCTTAAGAATCAGGTTCCATAACAATTACATCAATTTCTTCTGAAGGTATCACCCTGAATATCAATTACTTCCCTCTAGTACCTACTCTTATTAAACATTCCACATCACCTTCCAACACCACCACACTGAGGATCAAGCTCCCAACATGTTAACTCTTGAAAGCCACACTCAAAACATACCTAAAGCATAGGAGTTTCACAAATATATAAATGGCCAAATTAATCAAATTGTACACTAACTATGTTCAGTTTATTATACAGCAATTAAACCTCAACGGAACTGTTCAACAAAACTCTAATATTAAATGGTGGCACATACCTATAATCTCAGGGACTCAGGAGGCTGTGACAAGAGGATTGCATGTTCAAGGCTAGACTGTGCAACTTAGAGAGATCCTGTCTCAATGGTAGCCCCTGGGTTCAATCCCTAAAGGGGGGGGGGGCACTAATAATGCAGATTAAAACAATCAAATATCACAACCAAACAAACAAATATCACTTACCAAAATGGCTTTAAAAACACTAGACAGAAAAAAATGTAAAAATACCAGCAAATGGAATTCACATTCATTGCTGTTAGAAACGCAAAATGGTACTTTCATTCTGAAAAACAATTTGGTAGTTTGTAATAAAGTCAAACATACTTACTATATGACCCAGCAATCCCTCTTCAGGGTATTTACCTAAGAGATGGAAATCTGAGTCCACACAAAAGCCTTACATGAATATTCATAAGTCACAAACTGAAAACAACTCAAAGGCCTATCAACCAGTGAACGCGTACAAACTGATGCGTCCCTCTGTAAAATAGAAATACAAACTTCAAAGGATTTTTGTGAGGACACAGGGAAATGTTAAGAGAGTACATAGTAAGTTATAAAGCATGATAGAGAGTATCACTTTAATCATTGCTTACTCAAGGAAGCAAAAGTTGTACTAGTAAAAAATACAAATCATATAGCATGTAGCCTTCTGTGTCAGGACTGTTTCACTCTGAATAATGCTTTAGAGATTTATCTATCTTTGTCATATTATCTGTTTATTCCCTCTTTTTGTTTGGTGTTAGTATATTTTAGGGTATGAAAATTATACCTCAATAAAACTAGAATTTTTAAATTCAACAATATATAGCAAAATATGGATAATTTTCAGCCAACTTTCATAGGCACCAGTATAACCTCATATCTTGAATTGTTGTGGTATGAGAGAAAGAACACAGAACTCAAAATCAGAGGCCTGAAATTTAAATCTACCCTTTGCCATTTATCAGTTCTCAGACCCTGAACACTTTATTTATTGGTAAAACAAAGGAAACAATATAAACCTCACAAGATCCTTTCGAGAATGGAAAGAGAGAAGAACTTTGTAAACTATAAAGCATGCCACAATATATCCATATTTAACCACCGAACACTCAAGGAAGCAAAAGTTGTAAGAGTAGAAAAATATTCACAAATAATGCTGATCACTTATGAAACTGTGAACATCCCCTCTCTATCTCGTTAGCTGTGTGACCTAACACAAGTCATTTAACCTCTCTGAATCTGTTTTTTCATCTACAAAAATGGAGCTTATTAGTAGCACATGCCACATATAGAAAGAGTTAAAACAGTAAATATGTGTAAAACACTTAATATACAATTTTGTAAGTTTTTGGTATTAGAGTGGTTAATATCAATTCATTAAATGTGACCAATTAACTCATAATGATGTCCACAGTTATTTAGATTTCCTTAGTTTTCCCCTTCTGTCCTTTTTCTTTTCCAAGATCCTGTCCAGGATACATTTTATAGTCATTTCCTAGAGAGATTTTCTTAAACTTGGGAGTACTAGATCCCAGTCTTAGATATTCTAATGACAGTAGGTATGAGGCAAAACCCTGAAAATTTACATATTTAACAAGTTCCCAAGGATTGCTAGTGGGGCCAATCTGAAAATACACCTAGAATCACATTGGTTTAGATTTTAGACTCCAACACTGTTACTCACTACAGTTGCTACTAGCCAAAGTGGCTACTAAAAACTTGCTGTAATCCCAGCAGCTCAGGAGGCAGAGACAGGAGGATCACAAGTTCAAAGCCAGCCTCAGAAACTTAGCAAGACCCCGTCTCAAAAATAAAAAGGGTTGGGGATGTGGCTCAGTGGTTAAGCTCCCCTGGGTTCAATCCCATGCCCCCCCCCCAAAAGACACAGATGGTGGCCCAATGAGTCCTCAAGTACCAGTGATTTGAAGTATAATGATGATATGTGGTACCATAATACCTTTTCACAACTGATTCATTCTACAGAACAGTGAATATTCACAATTATAACTAAAATTGTTAAATAGAGTATGATAAAACTTTAATTTTGTCTCCAACCATTTATTATAAAATGGTAATGTCCATTTTCTCACATAAGTGCTATTGTTTAATGACTACAGATTACCACCTGAATAACTCTTAGTTCAATATTCCTTTCCTCCACATTACCTGCCTTTTAGGAATGTGTACCACCATTCACTTTTAGTCAATTTCAAATCATGACCCTTATTATTCTCAGTAATGTCACTTGCATAACTTAAAGTACTTAAATCTATAAAGCTTCAGCCTATTTTTAAAAAGCACTGAGCAAAAACTTTCAAATTAATGAAACAGAAGCCAAATGATTAACTACAAATAAAATACTGTTTTTCTACAGCACTTACATACATTCATCTTTGCCTCACAACAACTGGTATAGCAAATAAAAAACCTAAAAATACATACAGTATTGATTATATAAGCACAACTAATCTACACAGGTGGCATAACATTAAGAATCAATGAGCAATCTTCAGCTTCTATTGATAGAACAAAAGTCTATCAATAGATACTGGGGCTTATATATAAACATACACATATAATCTGTTATATTATGCTTTATTTCCTTATTTTTCCCCAACAGAGAAACACCTCCAGAGCAGAACATAGAACTAGCTTGGCTAGCTCTTCAGGTGGCACAGATCGGGGGTATGCCTTCACTGCCTACTCTTAGGCACTGCTTTGGGCTCCCAAATCCTTGCTCCAAAACGTTTCCAAGGGAATTTTAAAACAAAGAGACAAATATTGCACCAGCAGCCAGACTGGGTGCTCAGACCAGAGGAGGAACAGGGATGTCCCTTTCAGTAATACACCTTCTTAGGGAGCAGGTGAAGAAAAATGGATATGGACAAATAAATACACCATTCCTCCACTTTTAAGTAGGAAAGAGGCAGTACTAGGGACTAGATACTTTTTAACAATTTTTTAATTGCAACATTCTGAGTCTTCTAAGGTCTCCCCTCAACAACTTAAATAGCAGATCTAAATCAGAACCTGAGTAACTCTTAGTTCAATATTCCTTTCCTCCACATTACCTGCCTTTTAGGAATGTGTACCTAGTCAATAAAATCTACTTCCGCGTGTCATCATTAACCATAAAGTAAGACGACATAACCAATCGTGTATCCGTGTTAAAAGCCTTTTGCTCATAATAAACCTCACCTGAAATGACATTAGAACTTTCGATAAAGGTATAAACACTCTGCTTTCGCCTTTGCAAATGCATTTTAAACTGCAGCTGCAAGCAAAAGGAAAACATTGCACACTTCTAAAACCGAACGCCGTGCCTTTTTCTCTATTGACGACCGTGTGGCCATTTCTTGTCAGAGGGTCTGCAGTAAGTTAAGACATAACACGTAAAGACAGCCATTCTAGGAAGACCAGCAACTACCCAGGGATGGGAAGAGGGCAGCAGCCTGGTAAAGAGGGTTTTGTTGTTGTTTCAATTCAAGGACTTTGAGGAGATTCCTCCAAGCAGAGCTGGAGGGTAGCAAATGCCTATCCATTAGGGGCGGGGCACCTCTTAAGCTGCAGAGAAAAAAAGTGCCCCGTTTAAGGTCAACGCTCCGAGGGGAGGCCCCAGGTGGGCTCCCCAGGTGAGTAGAGAATTACCCACCCTACAGCAGTTAGGAAGCGGGCAAACAGAGCGGTGGGAGGCCCTCGAGGGAGGGCAGCTCCAGGCTGGCCATTTACACTTACACACACACACACACACACACACACACACACGGAGACACCCTCCCTCCCGGGGGCGGGGCGGCGGGCGCTGCCCGCACACAGGAAGTCAGAAAACCTAGGGAGCAAAAGAGCCATAACTTAGGGCCATTTAAACCCTCCCGACCCTCTTGGCCAATCGGCTGGCAACCACCTCCCCTCGCCGAGCGCCCACCCCAAGCTCCGACTCCTCTCGCCGTGCCCGGCCTCACCTCGCGCCTTTGGCGCCGCCGCGCCTCCTGCACACGCCTCCCCCAGTCCCGCCGCCCGCCGCGGGCACTGCCCGAGCCCAGGAGCGCCTTTGTGCAGCGCCTCACCGACCTGCCCTCCGTCTGGGGCACTCGCACCCGGCTTCCTTACCGAGGGCCCGGCGGCCTTGCGGCGGGAGACCCCCTCCTCAGCCAGCACGGTGGGCGCGGAACACCGAGGCGAGCCCGGAGAGCCTTCACTCGACCGCCTTGGCCGGCGCGTCCCCGCAGCCTGGTCTCTCAGGGAGGGTAAGTTCCAGGGCACGTCGAAGCGCGCCGGCGCGGGGGCGGGGCGGGGCGTGGGGGCGGGGCGGGTGCGCTCACGTGATGGCGGGGGCGGGGCGGACTCACGTGACAGGCCGCGCGGTCGGGCGCGAGACTACTGAACTGGCTGGGGTGGGCGCGCGGTGGCGGCACCTCGGGATCCGGGAGAGGAGGGGCAGAGTCGCGTGAGGCGGGCGGGAAAGGCTGCGGGAGGGGCGAGGGACTGGAGCGGGCGAGAAAGCTGGCGGCCAAGTGGGCGTAAGCACTTTGTAAACATGAAGTGGGAAGTGTTGAGAAAACGCTCGCGGGGGAAAGGATGGAAGGGCGAACCGTAAGCAGATGAAGTAGTAGGGTGGCAAGAATGGAGTCCAAGGAAAGAGAGGGGCCTGGGCCCTGCCCCCTTACTTGGCAGCCTGGCACCTATTGCCAGGCTTAGGTCAAGTCGTTCAAGGGCCAGGAAATCCCGCTGGGAGATTCAAAAAATTGCTACTCGCTGCCTTAGGGGGATGAAATGGAACTCTGGGGACTTTGAGTCAATCACCAGGTCTGTTCGGAGCTAATCTTGGCCTAGACCATCAGAGCAGAGTGCTGGACCAGCTGTGTTCGCTCAGGGCCAAGGAGAACCCTGGGACCCATGGAGGAGGCTCCAAGCTCAGCACCAGAGCAGCATGACTGCTCAGTAAGCAGTCCATTCCCCCTCCCCATGTGCAGTCCCTTCAGGGTCCAGTGTCTTTGTCTAAAGTCATTCCAGTTTGCAACATTTGCATAGTGGCAGCGTAGAATCCGGAAATCATAGGCATTGAAGGTTTTTGATGGTGATCCTGTTGATGAAAGAGCTCTACTAAAATGGGAATCAGAAGAGAGACCTGGCTTCCATTAATTGCTGCTTCATGCTATGGACCTCAGCTATCAAATGAGAATGTTGACCTAAAGTCTCCTTCATCTAGCTGTAGAATTTAATAACTGGGATGAATAACCGAGAATTATTAGGGCTTCAGAAATCACTCCTTCTTTATCCATTTGTTCATTGTGTCTATTGTGGCACCAGAATGAAATTTTAATAATAGAGAAAGAAGAAGAAAAAAAGAAAAAACAGGATATGGCTCAAGAGCCCTTCTCTGGAGTTGCCTTTTTGCAGTGATTCATTTTATACTTGAAAAAAGTACAATGTCTGGCTTCTTTATCATAAGTTGAACTACCCATTGTGTTGTTGTTGTTGTTGTTTTTTGTCTCCTCCCACCCCATAACCCCAGGATTGGGTATTGAAGCCAGGGGCACTCTACTACAGAGCTACATCCTCAGCCTCTTGTTTTGCTAAGTTGCTTAGGCTGGCCTCAAATTTTATTCCTCCTACCTCAGCCTCTGGAGTAGCTGGGATGATAGGCACATGCCACTGCACCAGACCCCACTATCCTTTAAATGATGCAGAAAATCGACAGAGATGAAACTGGGGCTGTAGCTCAGTGGAAGCGTTGCCTATCTCATGCCAAACCCTGGGTTCAATCCCTAGTATTCCCCGGAGGACAAAAAAAAAATCCACTGGGATGTTGAAAGACTTTTGACAGCTATAGCCAACTGCCTTCTAAATTAAATCTAATGGGTGCTAACTTTACAAGATATTCTCCCCTTAGAAAGATGCTTAAATTAAGAATTTTTAAAAATAACCCTGAGACTATACTATATCTTTGCACTTACTATTCCCTTGGCATTTATCATCTTTTCTGTATTAGTTTCTAGCATGTTCCCTTTTCCATGCCCTTGTTCAGCATAATAGAGAATCACTGCTGTCTGCTTCTAAATCTATTTTCCATGGAATCTTCTTAGGATCTCTTTCCATAACCTAAACAAGGACAGACTGCAAAAAGGAAACTGTGCCCTGATAGGAATGTGCTGATAACCTTGTCTTGCCTACTCCCCAAACCTGAATTGGGCGTCCTTACTTTCAGCAAGAGATAGAACTGAACAGTTTGCATACACTTGCAAATCTGCTTGTAACTCCATTTCCTATTTCACAACCTAATCTCAGATGATACCACAATGCCCACAGTATGCTGATCACTACCAACAGCAGATGGAATCAGATAAAAAGAGCTCTCTCACCAGTGTGTTGTTTAAAAGGACCTGATGGAGAGTTATGAAATCATATGCAACACTGCCACTAGTTTTTAAATAACACTTGTAGCATATGTCTGGAACCGGTGCTCAGGATCTCAACAGATCATTTGCAGGATTTTGACATTTAACTGGCTTCTCAGGAAGGAGCAGAGAGTTCCAAAATGTAGAACTCAAATGTAAGTTTCACACCCAGGCAGGAATGTGAGTCTGATTTGTTTGTGAATGTATCCCAAGTGGCTAAAAGCTCTTGGCACAGGGTAGATTCACAAGAAATTCTGTTGAATGTATTTTTGAGTGAAAATGAACTCTGCAAGTTGCTGGATAAATTTGTCCCACTTTCTTCCTAATTCTTTAATAGGTAACCTACTTTTTATTGTGTATTTCTAAATGGAAAAGCATTAATTTATATCTGGCATCACTTCTTTGTCTAGGCTTTAGGGAAAGAGGAATTTGGCAGTATCTATCAAAATTAAAAATGCTCAGAATCTCCGATTTCACTTCTAGGGATTTGTCCCAAAGAGACATTTCCACACATAAGAAATGATAAGGTATATCGTAGAGTGCTATGGTTTGGATACATAACCCCAAAGATCCTTGTGTTAAAGTCTTGGTTCCCAGGACGGCTCTATAGGGAGGTGGTAGAAACTTTGAGAGGTGAGGGTTAGTGTGAGGCCTTTAGGTCATCCGGGGAGGCGGGATCACTGAAGGAGATTGTGAGTCCCTGTTTATCTTTCTCTTTTTTGCTTCCTGGCCTTAAGATGAACAGTTTTGCTTTGCCATGTTTTCCCACCATGATATGCTGCAGCCTTACAAAGGCCCAAAGCAACAGGACTAACCAGTCATGAACCAGGACCTCCAAAACTGTGACACAAGAATAAACATTTGTTTTTCTCTCTCTCTCTTTTTTTTTCCCCCTTAGTACTGGAGGTTGAACCCAGGGGCACTGAGCTACATCCCCATTTCTTTCTGTTTTTTATTTTGAGACAGGGTATCGCTGAGTTACTGAGGGACTTGCAAAATTGAAGAGACTGGCCTTACACTTGAAATCTTCCTGCCTCTGCCCCCCAAGTTGCTGGGATTACATTGTACACCACTACAAGCCCTGCTCTTTATGTTTTAACCGATATTAGGATTTCCAAGATAGTCTTAAGTGAAAAACAGCATAAAATGGTATAGAATAATTTATTAGCTTATATGTATGTAAATCTAGGACAAATTTACTGTTAGATATGCATAGTCAATGAATAGGAGGCACAGGAGATGGACTTTTCACCCCATTTATATTTAAAATGTTTTGATGTTTGAACCATGAGAATAATCTACTTAAAAGTTAAATTAAGCCGGGCACGGTGGCGCACGCCTGTAATCCCAGCACTTTGGGAGGCTGAGGCAGGAGGATCGCGAGTTCAAAGCCAGCCTCAGCAATGGCGAGGCACTTAGTAACTCAGTGAGACCCTGTCTCTAAATAAAATACAAAAAAAGGGCTGGGGATGTGACCCAGTGGTTGAGTGCCCCTGAGTTCAATCCCCAGTACCAAAAAAAAAAAAAAAAAAAAAAAAAAAAAAAAAAAGTTAAATTAAAGTAAAGTATTTAATTTAAAAATTTTCTATCCCAGCTCTTGGGTTCAATCCCCATTACCACAAATACTAATAATAAAAAAATTTTTTTTTCTGGTATCTTTATTTTGTTATTAAAAGTATAGGCTTCCAAGCCGGGCGCGGTGGCGCACGCCTGTAATCCCAGCACTTTGGGAGGCTGAGGCAGGAGGATCGCGAGTTCAAAGCCAGCCTCAGCAATGGCGAGGCACTTAGCAACTCAGTAAGACCCTGTCTCTAAATAAAATACAAAAAAGGGCTGGGGATGTGACCCAGTGGTCGAGTGCCCCTGAGTTCAATCCCCGGTACCACAAAAAAAAAAAAAAAAAAAAAAAAAGTATAGGCTTCCAGCCGGGCGTGGTGGCGCACGCCTGTAATCCCAGCACTTGGGAGGCTGAGGCAGGAGGATCATGAGTTCAAAGCCAGCCTCAGCAATGGCGAGGTACTTAGCAACTCAGTGAGACCCTGTCTCTAATAAAGTACAAAAAAGGGCTGGGGATGTGGCCCAGAGGTCGAGTGCCCCTGAGTTCAATCCCTGGTACAAAAAAAAAAAAAAAAAAAAAGTATAGGCTTCCACTATTTTATAAGTTTACCTGTAGCATACACCTATCGAGCAAACTATTACACATATCAGGCAAACTTTTTAAAACTCAGAGTTCTTTACCTTAAATTCAGATTAACACCATCTGTTCCTGACACTAATAATTTAAGCTCCAAGTACTGCAGTTAGGGATTTACCATATATTTTATCAAATGTATGTGAATATTCAAAGGTACTTTATTTTTCCTAAAGTAGAACTTTGCTTGAACAGGTTTTAATGAGTTGGGTCCTCTGTTTTAAACAATAAAATTAGAATTTTATGGACATTTATTGTCTGCTACTTAAGGTCAAGCAAAAGTACATTTTGTCCAGGCGAGTTGGCGTGCGCCTATAATCCCAGCTGCTCAGGAGGCTGGGGCAGGAGCCTTAGTAAAATCAAGGTGCTAAGCAACTTAGTGAGACCCTATCTCTAAATAAAATACAAAATAGGGCTGGGGATTGAACTCAGGGGCTCTTAGCCAGTGGCTTAGTGGTTAAGTGCCCCTGAGTTCAATCCCCAGTACCAAAAGAAAAAAGAAAAGAAAAATACATTTTGGAAAAAAAATTAAAGGTATGTGTTTCTATGTTTGTTTGTTCACTTACCCACTTAGTAATGTTAACTGCCTCCTGTTTCTACGGGTTACACAGATGCCCTGTGAATTATTTTGACTTGATATATTTCAGTATTTGGTTATATTTATTTGTGTGCTTAGTTTTCAGAAATCTCAGAAAGAATTTTGACTACAATACTAATCAAATTTTAAAAACACCATTTCTTTAAGGATTATTAATATTATATTATGAAATCTCACTATTTTTACTATATTAATTCACATGATCAGATTGATAAATTGCCACCCACCCTGGTTTGCCCAAGAAAAGAAAATTAATAATTGGCCTTAAAATAAGTTCTTATCAGTCAATAATTTTGATATATTTTAATTGTTAGTTGTCTCTACTAATATCCTTTAAATTTAAAATGCACTGATATAGTTTTGCATAGAGCTCAGATACAGGCACTAAGCAGTAATTGATAATTCATTGTTTAAACCTATTTATCTTTCATTAAAACCATTTACTACTTGTCATAATTAGTAAGTAGTGCAATGTTTCTAGGTAAAGAATAGCTAAGATAAGAAATCATGTTTCTTTATTCTTTAATAATGAGAACAAGGTAAGGAAATAGTACTGGGGGTTCTATAAACATCTGGCAATATGTAAATTTGTAGGGAAGCTTTATATAAATTTATGTAATTTGTTATAGTAGATAAACATCCAAACAAATCATTTACTAAAATCCATATGATTTGTCTATCAGGATGGGTGGAGGATTAAATTAAATAACATATCTCAGCGCATTCTTATCAGGGCACAGTTTCCTTTTTGCAGTCTGTCCTTGGTTTAGTTTTAGAAAGAGAAAACAAAGAACTATCCAGGAAAGAGCCTCAAAAGCACACAGCTAAAATAGTGTCAGAAGTAGAAACAGGCAAATGGTAGGTAATCAGTAAGGGATCAAGTTGAAATTCTATGGAGATTTTCAACTCTTAGTAAAAATAATTTGTTAGAAAGTAGTGGAAGATAGACTTCTATAGATTGGTGCAAGTGGTAATTGAAAACACCTTTCGTCATTTAGGTTCCTCCACGAGCTGACCTTGACACAAGAATTAGAATGCAAGAAGTTTATTTGGGAGGAGAAGAAAGCACCAGTAATGGAAGTAAGGAATTGAGATAGGGAAGTAGGCAAGGCAGTCAATAAAGGGAGCAGAATCAAGTCACTCATGCCAACTAAGCTTAATCCCACTACGGAAATTCTGACAACAGAGAGAAAATAACCATTCTTCTGTTTTGAAATACAAACTTGATTTTGTGGGATTTTTGCACAGGATGGAGTCAGGTATACTAATTGTATTTTCCTGGAAATGCTGAATGATTCCTTCAACTTTACATTAGCAGAGGCCTATGCTACTTTTAGTTGAACATGAGAGATTTATGTTGTACACAATGTATATACTGCCAATTCACCTTTATAATGGTGTACAAAATTGGATTGAGTAAGCAATCTTGGAGAATTTTCTCTAATCCACATTTAGGAAAAAACATTTGATTTTGTGTTGTCAGATTGGTGTTAACAATATTAGAATATTAAAATGTATACTGTCATCTTTATGGCTACATAAAGCATAACCTTGTCATTTCCCAGTATCAATCCAAATGTGATGACTACAAAGCTAAGTCAGATATATGGCAATAGACTATCCAAATAGCTAAGAAAAAAGTATACATGTCTATGTGAAAACAAAGCATTGGTGCTCAGAACAGAGTTCATGCATTAAAAAAATACTTTTATTTGGGAACGTGGGGCCTAATCTGACATGTTGGAAATTGGAGCTTACTTTTGCTTCTATTAGGCACATTGTCTCTGGTCTAATTCCTAGGTCCTTGATCCATTTTGAATTAAGTTTTGTGCATGGTGAGAGATAAGGGTTTAATTTCATTTTGTTGCATACGGATTTCCAGTTTTCCCAGCACCATTTGTTGAAGAGGCTGTCCTTTCTCCACTGTACATTTTTGGCACCTTTATCTAATATAAGATAGCTGAAATTATATGTATTAGTCTCTGTGTCCTCAATTCTGTACCATTGGTCTATCGATCTATTTTGGCACCAATACCATGCTGTTTTTGTTACTATTGCTCTATAGTATAATTTAAAGTTTGGTATGGTATGGTGCTTCACTTTTCTTGCTAAGGATTGCTTTAGCTATTCTGGGTCTCTTATTTTTCCAGATGAATTTCATGACTACTTTTTCTTTTTCTTTGAGGAATGTCATAGGGATTTTGATTGGAATTGCATTAAATCTGTATAATGCTTTGGTAGTATGGACTTTTTGACAATATTAATTCTGCCTATCTAAGAACAAGGTAGGTCTTTCCATCCTCTAAGGTCTTCTATAATTTCTTTCTTTAGTGTTCTATAGTTTTCGTTATAGAGGTCTTTCACCTCTTTGGTTAAGTTGATTCCCAGGTATTTGTTTTTATGCTATTGTAAATGGGGTAGTTTTCATCATTTCCCTTTCAGAGGATTTGTCACTGATGTACAAAAATGCCTTTGACTTATGGGTATTGATTTTGTATCCTGCTACTTTGCCAAATTCATTTACTAGTTGTAAAATTTTTCTGGTAGAGTTTTTTGGGTCTTCTAGGTATATTATCATATCATCAGCAAATAGTACTGATTTGAGTTCTTCTTTTCCTATCTGGATCCCTTTAATTTCTTTCGTCTGTCTAATTGCTCTGGCCAGTGTTTCAAGTACTATGTTAAATGACAGTGGTAAAAGGGGGTATCCCTGTCTTGTTCCAGTTTTTAGAGGGAATGCTTTCAATTTTTCTCCATTTAAGATGATGTTAGCCTGGGGCTTCGCATAAATAGCTTTTATAATGTTGAGATATGTTCCTGTTATCCCTAGTTTTTCTAGTGTTTTGAACATAAAGGGGTGTTGTATTTTGTCGAATGCTTTTTCCGCATCTATTGAGATGATCATATGGTTTTTATCTGTAAGTCTATTGATGTGATGTATTATGTTTATTGATTTCCGTATGTTGAACCAACCTTGCATCCCTGGTATAAACCCTACTTGATCATGGTACACTATCTTTTTGATATGCTTTTGTATTTGATTTGCCAGAATTTTGTTGAGGATTTTTGCATCTATGTTCATTAAGGAAATTGGCCTGAAGTTTTCTTTTTTGCCTGTATCTTTGCTTGGCTTTAGAATTAATGTAATATTGGCCTCATAGAAAGAGTCTGGAAGAGCTCCCTTCTTGAAATAAGTTGAAGAGTATTGGTATTAGTTCTTCTTTGAAGGTCTTTTGGAACTTGGCTATAAACCCATCTGGTCTTGGGCTTTTCTTAGTTGGTAGCTTTTTGATGGTGTCTTCTATTTCCTCACTTGAAATTGATCTGTTTAAGTTGTGTATAGCCTCCAGTTCCAGTTTGGGCAATTCATATGACTCTAGAAATCTGTCAATTCCTTCAATATTTTCTATTTTATTAGAGTACAAGTTTTCAAAGTAATTTCTAAGAATTAATATCAAGAATAAATAAATGGGATAGATTCAAACTAAAAAGCTTCTTCTCAGCAAAAGAAACAATAAGTGAGGTGAATAGAGAACCAACTAATTGGGAACAAATTTTTAACACATGCACATCAGAACACTAATCTCTAGAATATATAAAGAACTCAGAAATCTTAACACCAAAAAAACAAAGAACCCAATCAATAAATGGGCTAAGTAATTGAAAAGACACTTCTCAGAAGAAGATATACAATCAATCAACAAATACATGAAAAAATGCTCAACATCGCTGGCAATTAGAGAAATGCAAATCAAAACTACTCTAAGATTTCTTTTCACTCCAGTCAGAATGGCAGCTATTAAGGACACAAACAACAATAAATGTTGGAGAGGATGTGGGGAAAAAGGCACATTCATACATTGCTGGTGGGACTGCAAAATGGTGCAGCCAATATGGAAAACAGTATGGAGATTCCTTGGAAAACTGGGAATATAACCACTCTATGACCCAGCCATCCCACTCCTGGGTCTATTCCCAAAGGACTTAAAAGCAGCATATTATAGCGACACAGCCACTTCAGTGTTTATAGCAGCACAATTCACAATAGGTAGGTTGCAGAACCAACCTAGATGCCCCTCAATAGATGAGTGGATAAAGAAAATGTGGTATATATACACAATGGAATATTACTTGGCAATAAAGGAGAATAAAATAATGGCATTCGCAGGTAAATGGATAAAGTTGGAGAATATAATGCTAAGTGAAATTAGTCAATCTCAAAAATCCAAATGCCGAATGTTTTCTCTGATATAAGTAGGCTGATTCACAGTGGTGTTGGGTCAGGGTACATAGGAGGATTAGAGGAACACTAGAATGGTCAAAGGAGAGGGAGGGGAAGGGAGGGAGCAAGGGGGTATGGAGGGGGAAAAAAAAGAAGGTGGTAGAAAAAGATGGATATCATTATCCTAAATGCATGATTGAAGACTTGAATAGTATGAATATACTTTGTATACAAACAGTGCTATGTAAAAAGATGCTCTATATGAGTATTATGAATTGTAATGCATGCTACTGTTATAAATACAACAACTTTGAATTAAAAAAAAATAACTTACTCCAAAATTGTGATGAGTTCCATAGGCTTCTTAGTCTACATTTGCTCTACAGTCATCCCCAGATCTATTCTCCACACTTCTCTGGCCTGCTCTGTGCCCTGGAGGCTAATTCCTAGGAATTGTATCAACAGGCCATCTTGAGCTGTGACTTTTGATTGGTAGGCCTGATGGGAGATAGGCGTAGGAAGACAGAAAGGTTGGGGAATTTATCCCTCACCATTCCCTGCCTTGCCAACCTCTGAAAGTGGCTATTTACCTCCACTGATGAAGTTCCCACTGGGAAGCCCTTCTTTTATGATGCCTGTTCCTCCTGACTCTGTAACATTAGTCCTTCCTCTTGTACCTGGAGGCCTAGGAGTGGAAATGACTCCTGACTATCATAGTCTCTATGTGCTTCACCATCCCCTTACTGATTCCCTAACCATGCCCATACCTCTGTGATTAGTTCCATCCTTAAGTTCTCTTCCATTAAATTCATTTGAGTGGGCTTTTTCCTGACAAGATCCCAATGGATGCATTAAGTTAAGTGTTTTTCAAACAAGGAGCAGTTCAGAAACATAACAGGTCTTTTTTTTTTTTTTTTTTTTTTTTTTTTGGTACCGGGGATTGAACTCAGCGGCACGCGACCACTGGGCCACATCCCCAGCCCTTTTTTGTATTTTATTAGAGACAGGGTCTCACTGAGTTGCTAAGTGCCTCACCATTGCTGAGGCTGGCTTTGAACTCGCGATCCTTCTGACTCAGCCTCCCAAAGTGCTGGGATTACAGGCGTGCGCCACTGCGCCCGGCTCAACATAACAGGTCTTTGATAAATGTTTATACAACTGAAATGAGTAGGATTCCAAGGAACACCTCAGCCAAAAAGTAGTAGCCAATGTCCACAAAAATTCACTAGGAAAGAACTCAAGAATAAAAGTTGTAGGGGGAGACTATATCATAAAAGGAAACCAATTTGCAAACCAGGGAGATGTAGCCTTTGGTATAAAAGAAAAGGGTACTCAAAGGAATGGAGAGAGAAGGCTTATATAAAGTTGCCACCCAGGTTATCATTGTGGTCCATTTATATCAATGATGGGCAAGTTTTTGAGGAGCACTCAGTCCTGATTGATTAAATGCAAATCACAGCTCACTGGTCAGGTGTCCAAGTGACAAAATGGGACTCTGAAGACTATTTATCTTGCCAATTGAAACAGAATATGTCCAGGCAAGTGCTGAAAAGTTTACTTTGTGGATCTTTCTAGAACAGAGTACTTGTGTGACTTCATAATCAGCAAGTGGCTACCAGAATCCATTATGAATTCAGGCCCAGGAAGCCATGTAAGATCCTTCTTAGAGATTCTGCTCTTTCTTTCTTCCTTTCTTCCTTTCTTTCTTTCTTTCTGTCCTGGGTATTTAACCCAGGGGTGCTTAACCACTGAGCCACATCCCAGTTCTTTTTATGTTTTATTTTGAGACATTGTCTTGGTAAGTTGCTTTGGGCCTCACTAAGTTGCTGAGGCTGGCTTTGAACTTGTTATTCTCCTGCCTCAGGCTTCCAAATTGCTGGGATTACAGACATGCGCTGCTGTGCCCAGCTAGAATGGTCTTTAAAAGGAGACAAATGCTTAGTCCTAGTTTAGAGAGGATCGTTAGAAACTGCCAGGCAGAATGCAGGAGAGAACCAATGCTGGGATAGCCAGCTGAAAATATCTGAGAAATGGAAGCTAAAAAGATCTTTTGAAGGTATTCTTTTCAAGGAGTTAGCCAATTTTAACATTTTGGAAGTTTCCAATTCAACCTGGCTAGAAGTATTTATCAAGTACAACATGAGGTATTTGGGACAGCACAGACTCCGTGCTGCACAAGAAAAAAGTAGCCTAATGCAATGCAGTTATCCAGGACTGCATGAGCAAAAGAATCTAAGGACCTCTGCTGGGTGCAGTGGCACATGCCTGTAATCCCAAAGGCTTGGGAAGTTGAGCCAGAAGGATCACAAGTTCAAAGCCAGCCTCAACAACTTGGGCCCTAAGCAACTGGGCAAGACCCTACCTCAAAATAAAAAATAAAAAGGGCTGGGAATGGTTAGACACCCCTGGGTTCAATCCCCTGGTACCAAAAAAAAAAAAAAAAAAAAAAAAAAAAGTAATCTGAAGACCTCATGTCCTGAGTGGTATAATGGATGATTCTGTTAACAGCACAAGAAAGGTTTCTGATCATGAATTCATCCTGGCCTGTGTCAATTCCTAGCCAGGATCCCAACATTCTTCTAAATCTAAGGCAGCCCTAGAATTGATCTCTCCTGATAAATCAAATCCTTGGGAATGCCAACAGCTGTCATTCTCATAATCTGAGAAGTTGTCTGGATAACAATTCATGCTAGAGGGGTCTTTCCTTTGACAAGGATGGGGATTCTTATAGGGTGGCACTGAGCCATTAATGGAAGAATGAAAAAGGAGTTTAAGCAGTCACATGCCCAAGGGTATTTATTGTAGCCATATACAAAGATGTTATCAGAAGGATTGCATCTTTAGCCATTTTCCAGAAGTTAAGAGTTTCATTTTTGGATAAAAGTTTGGTGAGATTATAAAACCAAAGATCAGTATTAGAGATACCCCAGAGGTGAGGCAAAATTAGACAGAAAAAAATTTGGAAAGTATTTTAATGTATTCCAGAGACAAGAACCTGAGTGAGTTGTACACAAGGGGATTTGGTGTAATGGGTCTCTCCTATGAAAAAAAGTCTCTGGTAAGAATTTAGTGGAAATGGGTTCTGACGGGTAGGAAAATGTTGAGCAGGCATATGTTAATGCTGATTGTCACTCAGTCGTTCATTTTTTAAAATTAACTAATTAATTAATTTTTTTGTATTGGGGATTGAACTCAGGGACACTCAACCACGGGGCCACATCCCCAGCCCTTTTTTGTATTTTATTAGAGACAGAGTCTCACTGAGTTGCTAAGTGCCTCACCATTGCTGAGGCTGGCTTTGAACCCACGATCCTCCTGCCTCAGCCTCCCAAGTGCTGGGATTATAGGCGTTCGATATCACGCCCGGCTCAATTTTTTTTATTGTAGGCCATGGGATTGCTGCATATAAAGCATTCAGGAAGGATAAGGAAAAAAACACAGGGGGATATGAGAGGATACAGATGAATTGATTAGGTAACCAACCTCTTGAGGTACATAAAAGGGGAAAACTGAGGGAAATTAGTTATAGGTGTAACATTTGGATCATTATCCCTTGGGAAAGAATCAAAAGGCAAGACATGACAAATCCAGCAATTTTTAAGATTGCTATGGAATCCAGTACTGAGATATTTGAATGATGATGCTGTCCTCCTATGAGTAGGGACTGGTGAGGGTAGGACCAAAGAACCCTAATAGGAGTTGGGATTGTGACTCAGTGGTAGAGCACTTGCCTAGCATGTGTGAGGCACTGAGTTTGATCCTCAGCATTGCATAAAAATAAATGAAATAAAGGCATTGTGTCCAAAGGAACCCTAATCAAAAGGATCAGAATAAGCAGGATCATTTTTCTGGCCTAATACTAGTCCTTAAGCTCACTGTCCCCCTCAACTATCATCTGCTTCTTGTCTTGGTTGTCTGATTCTGGTCAACTTGAGTTTTTGTATCAGTGATGGGGTAAGGAGTTGACTTGGCAGGGAAATCAAGAGCTTTTTAAAATGAGAAGTGTTAATCCCCAAGTCTATACCCTTTAATTGAGCTATACATAAGATAGTTCCCACTAAGATCTCTTCCAGTGGGGATGAAGGGAATCATTGAGCTATTGTCTTTTCCAATAAATGTAATCTTAAGGCCTTAAACTGTGAAAGTGATCTTCACCTCTCAGGAGCTCAATGTTGAGGGATGTCTATCAGAATTAGTATTATGTTGTAGGATGTTAATGATCCCCTTGCAGTAATGAAGGTACATCTCTGTGTTAGTCAGCTTATAGCCACTGTAACAAATAACTCAGATGAAATAAACTTAAAAATATGGAAGGTTTATTTTGACTCCTGATTTCAGAGGTTTCAATCCATGGTCACTTGTTTCTATTGCTTTTGGGCCTGGGACAAGGCAGAATACCATGGCAGAAACACATGGTGGAACAAAAGTAGCCTACTAGCAAGGAGAAGCTTCAATCCAATGTGAAACGTGGAAACAATGACCAACATATTTTGTGTTGTTAAGCAGGGAGTTGAATAAAATTTAATTTCCAGATTTTTTAAAAAAAAATATCTTTTAGTTGTAAATGGATATTTTATTTTATTTATTTATATGTGGTACTGAGGATCGAACCCAGGGCTTCACACATGCCAGGCAAGTGCTCTACCACTGAGCCACAACTTGAGCCCCTACTTGCCAGATTTTTAAAAAACCATTTAGCAAGGGAGAATGACCCACAGAAGCATGAAGTCACTTCCTGAGGTTATATTACGGACATATTTTTAAAAGTTGAGACATCTGTTTAGCAACAATGGGTGAGGGCCTCCAATGATACCGCTTTCCCCATTGGAACATCTTGCTAGTATTACATGTCAAGTCAAGAGTGAAGGATAACACCTCCACCCCCACCCCCCAAAAAAGGGGGGATAAAATTCCCTTTTACAGGATGGTTGAGAGGACAGGACACCAATTTGGGCCCACACAAGGATATTATTACCTTTTATCAAATGAACATCCCTGTTTTTCCTATTTCCCCCTTTTGGCCATGAGAGAAATGGCTTGGGCCCTTTATAGACTGTGATATAAATCTGGAGTTAGGGAGGTGATAGAAATGGGAAAAATTTTAGAGACCATGACATGTAGGGCCTCTTGTAATACAGCCACTTTGGCAACAATTTTGCTTTCTTCCATCAGCACAGAGGACTTTAATCATAACCAGAGGCCTTGGAGCTTCTGCTTCCTTTGCTTTCTTCTATCTGTACAGAGAAATGACCCTGGACTTTATGATAGTTATAGCCCTTGAAGCCTGAATGCTATCCAAGAGGACAAGGACATGGTTCTTTATTTTATATTTGTTGTCCTGAGGAAGCAAAAAACCCTCTCTGCTTCCAGAATATGCCAAAATCACATGCTGCCCCAAAGGCATACTATGGTCTGTGTAAAGTTTGATGGTCTGTCTCATCCTTAGCTAGGAGCTATAGTTTGTCTCCTCCTTGGCTAGGAGGCATGCTCTGGTGAGGGTATGGAGATCAACTGCTACTGCAGATCTGGCTTCAGAAAGGGCCCAGGCTCTATAACCTTGTCGCAGGAGACTATAGTATATCTAACTTGGTAGTGACCACTGTGTCCTCTGAGATAAGATCCATCTGTAAACCAATTACAGTCTATTAGGCAAGGGTATTCTTGTAGATCTAGTTGAGGCAGTGAAGGGCTGATCAGTCAAGTCAGTACAGTCATGAAGGAGGTCATTTTTCAGGAAAGGAAGCAGGGTAGCAGGGCTGAGCAATGTTATGGGGTGTGTGTGTGTGTGTGTGTGTGTGTGTGTGTGTGTGTGTGTTTTCAAAACTGTAATTACCAAACAAAGTAAATAAACAACTCTGAAGTTAGAATGCATAATGAAAGCACCTTATGTTTTTGTTTTTGGTACTGGAGACTGAAACCAGGGGCACTTTAGCACTGAGCTACATCCCCACCCCTTTTAATTTTTCTTTTATGGCAGGGTATCCCTAAGTTGTTTAGGGCCTTGCTGAGTTGCTAAGGCTGGCTTTGAACTTGCAATCCTCCTGCCTCAGCCTCCCAAGTCTGGAGACTAGAATTACAGGTGTGTGCCACTGTGCCTGGCAAGCACCTTATTATTTTGAGGGTACAAAAGCAAGAAAATATAAACATATCTTTTTTTTTTTTTTTTTTTTTTTTGTACCAGGGATTGAACTCAGGGGCACTCAACCATTGGGACCTTTTTTGTATTTTATTAGAGACAGGGTCTCACTGAGTTACTAAGTGCCTCGCCATTGCTGAGGCTGGCTTTGAACTCCTGATCCTCCTGCCTCAGCCTCCCAAGTGCTGGGATTACAGGAATGTGCCACCACGCCCAGCTACATATCCATTTTTTAAATTGTTAGTTTTGTGGTAGGTAAATGCCATTTAGAAATATGTTTAATAGAAAACTGATTCATAAAGTTACAGAAGATCAAAAAAGTCAGTGTTTAATACCAACTTTAGCTATAAATAACTAAAAGGGGAAAAAAATATCCTCTATCCTTCTGTTTTTGCTTCAACATCCATGTCTCCTGTTCCTTGCCTTTTGGAGAAAACATTGTGTTGTAAGGCTGCCATCTTTTTGGAGGAGGGCAAAGATCAAGATATTCCTTAATGTAATCTCTTTCCATACAAGTCTGTGTGGAAGGAAAACCAATTTCCCAGAAATTCTCTGGTGTATTAGGTTAACTTTTCTTTTTCTTCTGCCAGTATATTTGCAAAATAAATTTCATTTGATATAAGGAAAATTTCATAAGCTAGTCTCCCTTTCATCATCTTTAAAATATGACTCAATAAATGCTTTATGGTTTGAATATTAAATGTCCCTCAAAGGCTCATGTGTTAAAGGTTTAGTTACCAGTCTGTAGCACTGTTGGGAGGTGGCAGAACTTTAGGAGTTAGGGCCTACTGGAAGGAAGTTAGGTCATTAGAGGTGTGTCCTTAAAGGAGATATTGGGACCCTGGCTCTTTGCTCTCTCTGCTTCCTGGTCACCATGAGCTAAACAGGCCTCTTCCACCATTCACCCCCACCATGATATATTATTCTGCCATATACCCAAAATAATAGGGCCAGCTGACCATGGACTAACACCTCTAAAACCATGAGCCAAAATAAACCTTTCTTCCTTTGAAGTTGATTTTCTCAGGTTCTTTGTCACAGTGATGGATATCTGACTAATACAATCTGCAATCCAGTTTTATTTAGTATTAGAAAAAATGGTTTCATGTAGATCTACTCAGGAAGTGAGGAGTTGATTGGTAGAGGCAACCTACTAATCAGAAAGATCATCATCTGAGATAGGAAATAAGGTAGCCTGGTTAAGAAACTTACAATTATAATTGTGAGTTGAGGTGAGGAGAGGAAGAGGATCTCATAATTAGTCAAGTAGCTAGCAGAGAGGTGTTGGGAGGTGTTGAGGAGGGCTTCCACAGAGTGAGGAACATAAATAGTAAGGAAATATCTCATGACAATCTTTGTTATGGCTTCAGTGAGGAACATAAATGGTAAGGAAATATCTCATGACAATCTTTTTATTATGGCTTCAGTGAGAATAGTAGTGGTAACAGCTCCCTTAAGGGAGGGAAGTTATCCTTGGACCTCTGTGTCTAGTTGCTGACTCTAGTACCCTTTTGGCCTGTTTAGTTGAATTAGGAATCTAGAGCATTTCCTTCCCATTCATTAACAGATGGAGAGGGAGCTTATAATTGGAATGTCCCAAAGTGGGGACTAAGGTCAACTCGTTTTTTTATATACTCAGGAGAGGAATTTTTTTTTTTTTTTGTAAGTTTTAAAGGTGCTAGAACATCAAAGAAAAATTTGGTAGATAGTTCCAGTAGTAACCTGTCTTTTTAGTCTGAGAAAGAGGGAAAGCTCAATTTCCTTGCAGTCAGAAAGGGCCAAGAGCCAGACCCTCCAATGTTAACAGGTGACCCAATATTTGATATAAGTCTGACAGAACTGAAGTTTTCCTTTGAGACCTAATGCCCAATGGAGGACAGGCTTTGGAAAAAGTGGATTTTGTTAACTGTCAGGATACTCTTGGGATGGGGAACATAAAACAGATCATCCATATATTGAAGAAGGTTGAATTATATTGAAGGAGAAAACAGCTAATTTAGTTCAGAGTATTTGAGAAAAATAGGTGGTGCTTTTCAAATACCCTTGGAAAAGGACTGTTCAAGTATATTGTTGACCTTTCCAGATGAAAGTGAAGAGGCTTTGACTGTCAGAGTGAACTGGTATACTGAAAAAAGTGCTACAGAAGTCAACAGCTGAAAAGTATTGGCTGTCAGAGAAAATCAGGATGTTGGGAACACTGGATGTCAGGGAACAACTATGATGTTAATGGCTCTGAGATTCTGTGTAAATCTCCATTGTCTTTCATTAGGTTTGCACCCAGGTTGGACAGGAGTATTCCAAGAGCTGGTTCAAAGAACAAGTTTCTTTTTTTGGGGGGGATGGCAGAGTACCAGGGATTGCACTCAGGGGCACTTAGCTACTGAGCCACATCCCCAGCCCTATTTTGTATTTTGTTTAAGAGACAGGGTCTCACTGAGTTGCTTAATGCCTCGCTGTTGCTGAGGCTGGCTTTGAACTCACAATCCTCCTGTCTCAGCCTCCTCAGCTGCTGGGATTACAGGCATTCACCATCACACCCAGCCAAGGAACAAGTTTCTTATGTATAAAGTCCTCCACTATGGGTTGTATGCCAGCCAACACCTTGGGACTTGGGGGTTCATAGCTTGATTTTGGGGAGAGACTTGTTATGATCCACTTGGATTTTATCTAAAGGTGATAATGAATATGACTGAGGTCAGTGTTGGAATATGCCCACAGAGGCTCTTGGACAATTCCTGGAGGGTTAATGAGGATGACAAATACATGGGTGCTTGGAGAGGGAGTACTTTTATAAGTACAGAGCCTTCTGGCAAGGTTAATTCTAGTGTCATTTACCGCTTTGGGGGGAAGAAGATATATGGTGCCGACCAGATGAATGAGACAGTGACTTCCTGAGAGAAGGCCTAATTGGAAAGAAGTGGGTAGAGATTTGGGAACTGTCATAAGTTGGTTAGCTGCCTAAACCATCTGAATGAATTCAGAGCTCTGAGGAGGGGATGTTGAAAGTGTATCAAAGTTAAGGACAGAGTAGTCTTATGTCAACCAGAGCTTTGACTAGTTTATTCCCAATTTTAATATCTAATTCTATTAGTTGGCTGGTCTTAAGTAGGGAAAATGTCCTCTAAATATCTTTTGATCACCCCTCATTTTGTGAAGGAGCCTATAATCAAGGAGATAGCTAAAGATTGCAGTTAGCTGAGAGCCATAAAAGATGTTCTAGTTTCCACCTGATATTAATACATTATTCAAAGAATCTTTGTATGCCTGTGAACACTGCGTGACGCACCTGTAAGCTCGAGCTGTAAGCACGTGTCCTTGTTAAAGCTATATGTATATAACTGGGTGAGGTTCGTTAGTGTGTGTGGGGAAGAAGAAGGTGGTGGTTGGAGTTAGAGCATTTGGAGTGATTGCTGGAGCTGGAGAGAGGAGAAGAATAAAAGACCTTTTTTCATTTTCATCCTGCCTCCGAATTTTCCTGTGGCGTTCGCTGCTCCAAGCGACTTCCGCTTCAGGCAGCGACAGGTGGTGGCCTGTACGGGGAATTCGGCGGCAAGGTAAGAAAAAAGAAAATTTAAAAAGATGGGAGCAAATATAACAAAAAAAGTTGGTTTATAAAAGCCATGAATGAAATTTTTGATATTGAGAACTCAGAGGATAGTGAGAAAAGTGAACAAGAAAGCATATCCTCTGACACAGTGGAGACCAGCAAGGAGAGTAGGAATGTAAATTCAAAAGTAAGATCTGCAAAAGCCATCAGAAGCTTAATAAAATTAGCTGAGGAGTATGTACTCTCCTTAGAAACTGAAACTCAGGATACTAGTGAAAGTAATAATAGTAACAAGGAGCCAAACCATGAAAGTACAGTCTCCTCTACTGAGCCGGTTAGGAATTATGAAGCTAGTAGTGAAGAGGAATCAAAAAGCGATTCGGAGAGCACAGTCTCCAATAAAAAGAACAAAAAGAAATTAAAAAAGAGAAAAGACCGTCAAATAGAGGAACCACTAGCGCCCTCTGCTCCTTCATGGATAGAATCCCTAACAGAAACAATAAAGAGTATTGATCAGAGTGTACGTGCCCTTGAGGTAGAAATTGGCGGCCTTTCAGAGCGCTTATACGCTCTCGAACAACATAGACCGCAGGAGCACCTAGAACTGCCAGTATTTCAAAATGAACAGGGACAAAGATATCACGAGTTCCTAGACTTTAAAACAATAAAGAATTTTAAAGAGGCGGTAATGACCTATGGGCCTCAAGCTCCGTTCACATTAAGTATGATAGAGTCACTTAACACCCTAACCTTAGCCCCCTCAGATTGGAAAAGTCTATGCAGAGCGGTACTAAGTGGGGGACAATACCTAATCTGGAAAACTCAATTCCAGGAACTTTGTTCAGAAATAGCAAAGAGAAATGCTGCAGCAGGTTTCCCTCAACGCAATATAGATATGCTCACAGGGGAGGGTGAGTTCGCCGAACTACAAAAATCAGCTACAATACGATCCAGGTGTGTATGCCCAGATACACACTGCAGCTGTGAAAGCCTGGAAGACAATCTCAGGCACAGGGGATCTGCAAGGCAGCCTATCAAAAGTTATACAAGGGCCTAACGAACCTTACGCTGATTTTGTAGATAGGCTCTTAAAAACAACATCTAGAGTTTTTGGAGAAGTCGAGCAAGCTATGCCCCTAGTTATCCAATTAGCATACGAGAACGCTAATAAATATTGCCAGGATGCAATAAGGCCATGGAGAAGTAAAAAAGACTTATCAATTTATATCAGACTGTGCAAAGACATTAACGAGGCTGTTATCACAGGCAACGTAATTGCTGCAGTGATGAAAAATTCCTCCCCTCAAAATTCCCAAAGGATTCAACCTAGAACAGGATATTCCAGACAAAATTATTATAATCAACCAAGATATGCTAAGCAATATCCCCCAAGGGTAATAAAATCAAATTCATACCGTGCTCCAGGCCGATGCCCCAGATGCAAAAAAGGTATACATTGGGCCAATCAATGCCATTCTAGATATGATATATATGGAAATGATTTATCAAGGATTTCAAAAAACGGGGCACAGGGCCCAATGCCCCGGGGCCCACAAATGTACGAGGCACTAGAGGAGGAAGGCCCTCAGATTCAAATGATTCCTCGTCACAGTCCCTCCTACCCATTAACTCCCTTATCAGAGGGACAAGAGGAAGTGCAGGATTAGATCTCTGTTCTACTGCCCGGATGGTCCTGACACCTGAAATGGGGGTTCAGCTGATTCCTACGGGAATCAGGGGACCTCTCCCTTCAGGAACTGTGGGACTAATCCTTGGGCGTAGTTCCAAAAGTTTATTAGGCTTTAATGTTATACCAGGGGTTATTGATTCAGATTATAATGGAGAGATTAAAATAATGCTAAGTACACACAGGGGCATCATCTCCGTAAATCAAGGAGACAGAATCGCACAGCTGCTCCTCATTCCCAGTCTCCATAATTCTTTTAAAAGCATGCCACAAAATAGAAATAGCAGAGCATTCGGTTCCACTGGTTCAGGACCTATGGCTTTCTGGGTCCAGGACTGTTCATGGAGGCCTATGTGCAAATTAAAAATTCAAGGTATAGAGATGGAGGGGCTGATTGATACAGGAGCTGACTCTTCCATCATAAATCTACAACAATGGCCTAAGCACTGGCCTCTACAGAAAGCCTCAACCAGTTTAAGAGGCTTGGGATACAGTAATACCCCAGCTCAAAGTGCTGTAATCTTAAATTGGCAAGACAATGAAGGCCATACAGGAACATTCAAACCCTATGTTTTAAACAGCTTGCCAGTTACCCTATGGGTAAGAGATATCTTACATCAAATGGGGCTACACCTAGCGACCAAGCCTGCAGGTGTTAAGAATAAAAATCCTACTCATAATAAAAAAGGCAAAGGACATTTTTTCTAGGGGCCACTGAGAAAACAATTTTAAAAATACCATGGCTCTCTAATAAGCCAGTTTGGGTCCCTCAGTGGCCCCTATCCAAAGAAAAATTGCAAGCGGCCCATCAATTAATTAAAGAACAATTAGAAGCAGGACACATAGAGCCTTCCACCTCTCCCTGGAATTCTCCCATATTTGTAATTAAGAAAAAAATCAGGAAAATGGAGACTATTACAAGATCTAAGACAAATTAACAAAACAATGCAAATTATGGGCCCTACTCAACCTGGACTTCCTAATCCTGTAGCTATTCCAAAAAACTATTACCTTATAACCCTTGATATAAAGGACTGTTTCTTTTCCATTCCCCTACATCCTCTGGATGCCCCCAGGTTTGCTTTTTCAATTCCTTCTATTAATAATAATGGCCCTGATAAAAGATATCAATGGAAAGTATTGCCGCAGGGAATGGCAAATAGCCCTACACTGTGCCAACTATATGTGGACAGAGCTATACAGCCCATTAAAAACAAATATCAAGACCTTATGTGTCTACACTACATGGACGATGTTTTATTAGCTCACCCTAATCAACAAATCTTATTTAATATATTTAGTGAAATAACAAAAAATCTAAAAAAATATGGATTATATATAGCAGAAGAAAAAGTTCAAAGCAGATCACCTATACTATATTTAGGCTTTAAAATCATGGATACTTTTGTTAAACCCCCAAAAATTCTAATAAGTAAAGAACATTTGACCACCCTCAATGATTTCCAAGGATTACTGGGTGACATTAATTGGCTTCGCCCTACACTAAGCCTCACTACTGGACAATTAAAACCCTTATTTGACATCCTTCGTGGGAACCCTGACCCATCCTCACCTCGAACATTAACTCCTGAGGCCAGGAGAGCTCTAAAATTAGTAGAACAGGCCATTGAAAGATCCCATTGCGATAGATTTGATTTTGCACAACCACTAATATTGATTATTATTCCTTCACAATATACTCCAACAGGAGTATTTTGGCAACAGGGACCTATATTATGGATACATTTGCCTGTCTCTCCTAAAAGTACAATTGAGTCTTATACCTCCATGGTGGCTAAACTTATTCTTCAAGGACTTAAAACCTCTACTAAAATATTTGGAATTCATCCCGCTACTATTATTACTCCTTATTCATCGTCACAGGTTGAATATTTGTGCTTCAATGATAATGATTGGGCTATAGCTAAATGCTCTACTTCTGCAAATTTTGACAATCATATTCCTAAATCTCCTATACTGTCCTTTTGTATCAATCATCCTATCATATTCCCACAGGTAATAAAAAATCAACCCATTCCTAAAGCATTTAATGTATTTACAGATGGATCCTCTAACGGTACTGCTGCAGTAGTCACTCAAAATGAAAAAATGATTCATATCACTAATCAAAAATCAGCTCAATTAGTGGAACTCGAAGCTATAATAATAGCTCTGGAAAATTTTAAAGAACAGCTATGAATATTTTTTCAGACAGCCATTATATTGTACATGCTGTCCCAAGATTGGAGCTAGCAGGTCCAATAGCACCACATACTCCAGCTTTTAAATTGTTTTCTCAAATCCAAAATCTCCTATGGCAACGAAAAGAACCTTTATTTATAGGTCACATAAGAGCTCACACTAATCTGCCTGGTCCTCTCCATGAAGGTAATCAAAAAGCTGACGCCCTCACTAAAACAATATTTATATTTACTACAGTACAACAAGCTACTTTATTTCATTCCCAGTTCCACGTTAACAGCACTACCTTAAGACAAAAATTTAAAATCACAAAAGAACAAGCTCGTAGAATTGTAAAAGAATGTCCATCTTGTGTAACACTCTTGCCCAATCCACATTATGGGGTTAACCCACGAGGTTTGATGCCCAATCATTTGTGGCAGATGGATGTCACACATGAGCCAAGTTTTGGAAAATTACGATTTATTCATGTCACCATAGATACATGCTCAGGCATGATTTTTGCTTCTTTACATTCCGGAGAAAAAGTTAAAGATACTATATCTCATTGTCTGCAAGCTTTTGCTGCATTGGGCATCCCCAAAATGCTTAAAACAGATAATGGCCCTGCATATACATCCACATCCTTCAAACAATTTTGTACAAAGTTCAATATTATCCACAAAACAGGTATCGCTTATAATCCTCAGGGACAAGGAATAATTGAAAGAGCAAATCGGACACTTAAAAATATGTTACTAAAGCAAAAAGATGGAAACTGGAAAAATCCTAAGGACAGATTGGCAGTTGCCCTGTTTACCCTAAATTTCTTAACTTTAGATTCTAATGGACATTCGGCTGGAGATAGACACTGGAACCCACACCAACAACATAAACCTTTGGTTTACTGGAAGGATGTTCTCTCAGGTACATGGAAGG
The DNA here is from genome assembly GCA_025594165.1 of Tamias sibiricus. Lineage (NCBI taxonomy): Eukaryota > Metazoa > Chordata > Mammalia > Rodentia > Sciuridae > Tamias > Tamias sibiricus. Next base: position 68,244,903 of record CM046669.1, on the reverse strand, counting down.
GTCCAGACCCAGTATTAATTTGGGGGAGAGGATCTGTTTGTGTTTTTCCAAAGCACGAATCCTCTCCAATATGGATACCATCTAGATTGATAAAGCAGGTACAAAGTCAAAGGGATCAAGACGAAGTTATTGAGGAGTCTAGATTGAATAAACAAGTGCAAGGTCAAGAGGACCAAAATGAAGGTATGGAGTAATTCCCTTAAAAGAGTTCTCCATTAAATTTACAACTTAAATTTCATTCTTCCCGGCCGGGACAAGAAGATCTCTCTTCAGTGTATACACAATTGTAATTTTTTTTTTCTCTTTTATATATGTCTTTATGTCTGTGCATTTGTCTAAATTTCATGTTAATGTGATGTCACAAAAATGTTTATATGTGCGTCTGTCTAGTGTGACGTCACAAATAATTGAGCGCTTAAAAAAAAAAAAAAAAAAAGGTAGATAGATATAGATCCAAATAACAAATAACGTTAATTCATTTAAGCTTAGAATATTCTAATTTGATAATCAATAGATAGATAGATAAATAGATATTTATATAAGTTCAGAATATTTTTAGATAATCAATTATAATGATAATCAATTTTGATTTATAGTTGTCTCCGGGACTTCTCTTCAGCTGTGAATATGTTTAATGTTGTATAACCTGATATTTTGGTGTTCCGACAGAGGATCATTTATTTGTTATTGACTTCATTTGTTTAGTAGCTGATTAATTTGAATTATTTCAACAGGTATAGGATTGCTGTGTATATAGAGACTCGAGGATTCCAGCTAACAAATTATTTTTCCAAAATGCCTTTAGCTTTTCTTTATCTTTAATGCAGTAAACACCCTCAGTTTCTCTTTGATTATTTCTGAATGTGATATTTTGCCAGCTTATGTTTGTGGGAGCTTGAGCAGCAATGTGTGTGAGCAGAGATCAACTTTTATTTTCTACTCTAATAGTTCTTTTTTTTTAGTTTGACAGCTCACCTTTTGATCTCAGTGCTGGAATAGCACTGCCTTTCCCTTAATAATGGATGCTTGAGTTTTTAGGTAGCGGGCCCTGAAGATTTGCCGGTGGAAATGTCTGGACATAAAAAAGACGGCTGCTGCTACAACTGCAGGGACCGCGGTCGCTGCAAGCATCCCTGCTGCTCAAGCATCAACAACCTCACCAGCAGTGTGGCCTCTGCTCTGCATGCATGGGGCCTCCTGTATCTATGTGTTATAACTTATGGACATTTTGATTTTCCATTATTTTGGGACATTACGGGACAATGCCTTGCGGGTATTTGTCTAAGAGAACTCAGTGCGTTACTTGATGAAACTAAGGGCAGCTTATTCGCTTAAAGAACTTGATACGCTATGGAAACTTGGCTGGTCAGCAGTAGGCTTACCGCCTTAAAGCCGCAGCATCTCCTAAAAATTGGACGGCTGTTAGTCAACACACAGTCGATCCTGAAGGGCTCTATTGGATGGCTGGTTAGCCTATGACGGGTAAGATCCCCAGAAAGGGACAACCTAAGACACGGCACAGTCGCACGGGACAGTCTAATGTGGCCGGCATGTCAACCTAAGCCAGGAGTCAGGACAGCCTCGATTCCCATGACGGGTAAGAATGTCGGTTGCACATGGACGTCCTAGAACATCCCCTCTTTTAAAACTAAAAGGGGGAAATGAAGGAGCCTATAATCAAGGAGATAGCTAAAGATTGCAGTTAGCTGAGAGCCATAAAAGATGTTCTAGTTTCCACCTGATATTAATACATTATTCAAAGAATCTTTGTATGCCCGTGAACACTGCGTGACGCACCTGTAAGCTTGAGCTGTAAGCACGTGTCCTTGTTAAAGCTATATGTATATAACTGGGTGAGGTTCGTTAGTGTGTGTGGGGAAGAAGAAGGTGGTGGTTGGAGTTAGAGCATTTGGAGTGATTGCTGGAGCTGGAGAGAGGAGAAGAATAAAAGACCTTTTTTCATTTTCATCCTGCCTCCGAATTTTCCTGTGGCGTTCGCTGCTCCAAGCGACTTCCGCTTCAGGCAGCGACAATTTTGTATGGAAGGGAAGGATAAAGTAACCCTATCAGATTTAGTTGTAGCCAGCATTTGTATTTAAGACAGTTCTTTCTCTTCTTTTTTTCTTTTTCTTTTATATTTTTTTTGTGGGGTGGGGTACTGGGGATTGAACCCAGGGGCACTTGACCACTGAGCCACATCCCCAGCCCTATTTTATATCTAGAGACAGGGTCTCACTGAGTTGCTTAGTGCCTCGCTTTTGCTGAGGCTAGCCTTGAACTCAGGATCCTCTTGTCTCGGCCTCCCAAGCCACTGGGATTACAGGTGGCTGGTCTTAAGTAGGGAAAATGTCCTCTAAATATCTTTTGATCACCCCTCATTTTGTGAAGGAGCCTATAATCAAGGAGATAGCTAAAGATTGCAGTTAGCTGAGAGCCATAAAAGATGTTCTAAGTTTCCACCTGATATTAATACATTATTCAAAGAATCTTTGTATACCTTGTGAACACTGCGTGACGCACCTGTAAGCTCGAGCTGTAAGCACGTGTCCTTGTTAAAGCTATATGTATATAACTGGGTGAGGTTCGTTAGTGTGTGTGGGGAAGAAGAAGGTGGTGGTTGGAGTTAGAGCATTTGGAGTGATTGCTGGAGCTGGAGAGAGGAGAAGAATAAAAGACCTTTTTTCATTTTCATCCTGCCTCGAATTTTCCTGTGGCGTTCACTGCTCCAAAGCGACTTCCGCTTCAGGCAGCGACAGGTGGTGGCCTGTACGGGGAATTCGGCGGCAAGGTAAGAAAAAAGAAAATTTAAAAAGATGGGAGCAAATATAACAAAAAGTTGGTTTTATAAAAGCCATGAATGAAATTTTTGATATTGAGAACTCAGAGGATAGTGAGAAAAGTGAACAAGAAAGCATATCCTCTGACTCAGTGGAGACCAGCAAGGAGAGTAGGAATGTAAATTCAAAAGTAAGATCTGCAAAAGCCATCAGAAGCTTAATAAAATTAGCTGAGGAGTATGTACTCTCCTTAGAAACTGAAACTCAGGATACTAGTGAAAGTAATAATAGTAACAAGGAGCCAAACCATGAAAGTACAGTCTCCTCTACTGAGCCGGTTAGGAATTATGAAGCTAGTAGTGAAGAGGAATCAAAAAGCGATTCGGAGAGCACAGTCTCCAATAAAAAGAACAAAAAGAAATTAAAAAAGAGAAAAGACCATCAAATAGAGGAAACCACTAGCGCCCTCTGCTCCTTCATGGATAGAATCCCTAACAGAAACAATAAAGAGTATTGATCAGAGTGTACGTGCCCTTGAGGTAGAAATTGGCGGCCTTTCAGAGCGCTTATACGCTCTCGAACAACATAGACCGCAGGAGCACCTAGAAACTAGCCAGTATTTCAAAATGAACAGGGACAAAGATATCACGAGTTCCTAGACTTTAAAACAATAAAGAATTTTAAAGAGGCGGTAATGACCTATGGGCCTCAAGCTCCGTTCACATTAAGTATGATAGAGTCACTTAACACCCTAACCTTAGCCCCCTCAGATTGGAAAAGTCTATGCAGAGCGGTACTAAGTGGGGGACAATACCTAATCTGGAAAACTCAATTCCAGGAACTTTGTTCAGAAATAGCAAAGAGAAATGCTGCAGCAGGTTTCCCTCAACGCAATATAGATATGCTCACAGGGGAGGGTGAGTTCGCCGAACTACAAAATCAGCTACAATACGATCCAGGTGTGTATGCCCAGATACACACTGCAGCTGTGAAAGCCTGGAAGACAATCTCAGGCACAGGGGATCTGCAAGGCAGCCTATCAAAAGTTATACAAGGGCCTAACGAACCTTACGCTGATTTTGTAGATAGGCTCTTAAAAACAACATCTAGAGTTTTTGGAGAAGTCGAGCAAGCTATGCCCCTAGTTATCCAATTAGCATACGAGAACGCTAATAAATATTGCCAGGATGCAATAAAGGCCATGGAGAAGTAAAAAAGACTTATCAATTTATATCAGACTGTGCAAAGACATTAACGAGGCTGTTATCACAGGCAACGTAATTGCTGCAGTGATGAAAAATTCCTCCCCTCAAAATTCCCAAAGGATTCAACCTAGAACAGGATATTCCAGACAAAATTATTATAATCAACCAAGATATGCTAAGCAATATCCCCCAAGGGTAATAAAATCAAATTCATACCGTGCTCCAGGCCGATGCCCCAGATGCAAAAAAGGTATACATTGGGCCAATCAATGCCATTCTAGATATGATATATATGGAAATGATTTATCAAGGATTTCAAAAAACGGGGCACAGGGCCCAATGCCCCGGGCCCACAAATGTACGAGGCACTAGAGGAGGAAGGCCCTCAGATTCAAATGATTCCTCGTCACAGTCCCTCCTACCCATTAACTCCCTTATCAGAGGGACAAGAGGAAGTGCAGGATTAGATCTCTGTTCTACTGCCCGGATGGTCCTGACACCTGAAATGGGGGTTCAGCTGATTCCTACGGGAATCAGGGGACCTCTCCCTTCAGGAACTGTGGGACTAATCCTTGGGCGTAGTTCCAAAAGTTTATTAGGCTTTAATGTTATACCAGGGGTTATTGATTCAGATTATAATGGAGAGATTAAAATAATGCTAAGTACACACAGGGGCATCATCTCCGTAAATCAAGGAGACAGAATCGCACAGCTGCTCCTCATTCCCAGTCTCCATAATTCTTTTAAAAGCATGCCACAAAATAGAAATAGCAGAGCATTCGGTTCCACTGGTTCAGGACCTATGGCTTTCTGGGTCCAGGACTGTTCACGGAGGCCTATGTGCAAATTAAAAATTCAAGGTATAGAGATGGAGGGGCTGATTGATACAGGAGCTGACTCTTCCATCATAAATCTACAACAATGGCCTAAGCACTGGCCTCTACAGAAAGCCTCAACCAGTTTAAGAGGCTTGGGATACAGTAATACCCCAGCTCAAAGTGCTGTAATCTTAAATTGGCAAGACAATGAAGGCCATACAGGAACATTCAAACCCTATGTTTTAAACAGCTTGCCAGTTACCCTATGGGGAAGAGATATCTTACATCAAATGGGGCTACACCTAGCGACCAAGCCTGCAGGTGTTAAGAATAAAAAATCCTACTCATAATAAAAAAGGCAAAGGACATTTTTTCTAGGGGCCACTGAGAAAACAATTTTAAAAATACCATGGCTCTCTAATAAGCCAGTTTGGGTCCCTCAGTGGCCCCTATCCAAAGAAAAATTGCAAGCGGCCCATCAATTAATTAAAGAACAATTAGAAGCAGGACACATAGAGCCTTCCACCTCTCCCTGGAATTCTCCCATATTTGTAATTAAGAAAAAAATCAGGAAAATGGAGACTATTACAAGATCTAAGACAAATTAACAAAACAATGCAAATTATGGGCCCTACTCAACCTGGACTTCCTAATCCTGTAGCTATTCCAAAAAACTATTACCTTATAACCCTTGATATAAAGGACTGTTTCTTTTCCATTCCCCTACATCCTCTGGATGCCCCCAGGTTTGCTTTTTCAATTCCTTCTATTAATAATAATGGCCCTGATAAAAGATATCAATGGAAAGTATTGCCGCAGGGAATGGCAAATAGCCCTACACTGTGCCAACTATATGTGGACAGAGCTATACAGCCCATTAAAAAACAAATATCAAGACCTTATGTGTCTACACTACATGGACGATGTTTTATTAGCTCACCCTAATCAACAAATCTTATTTAATATATTTAGTGAAATAACAAAAAATCTAAAAAAATATGGATTATATATAGCAGAAGAAAAAGTTCAAAGCAGATCACCTATACTATATTTAGGCTTTAAAATCATGGATACTTTTGTTAAACCCCCAAAAATTCTAATAAGTAAAGAACATTTGACCACCCTCAATGATTTCCAAGGATTACTGGGTGACATTAATTGGCTTCGCCCTACACTAAGCCTCACTACTGGACAATTAAAACCCTTATTTGACATCCTTCGTGGGAACCCTGACCCATCCTCACCTCGAACATTAACTCCTGAGGCCAGGAGAGCTCTAAAATTAGTAGAACAGGCCATTGAAAGATCCCATTGCGATAGATTTGATTTTGCACAACCACTAATATTGATTATTATTCCTTCACAATATACTCCAACAGGAGTATTTTGGCAACAGGGACCTATATTATGGATACATTTGCCTGTCTCTCCTAAAAGTACAATTGAGTCTTATACCTCCATGGTGGCTAAACTTATTCTTCAAGGACTTAAAACCTCTACTAAAATATTTGGAATTCATCCCGCTACTATTATTACTCCTTATTCATCGTCACAGGTTGAATATTTGTGCTTCAATGATAATGATTGGGCTATAGCTAAATGCTCTACTTCTGCAAATTTTGACAATCATATTCCTAAATCTCCTATACTGTCCTTTTGTATCAATCATCCTATCATATTCCCACAGGTAATAAAAAATCAACCCATTCCTAAAGCATTTAATGTATTTACAGATGGATCCTCTAACGGTACTGCTGCAGTAGTCACTCAAAATGAAAAAATGATTCATATCACTAATCAAAAATCAGCTCAATTAGTGGAACTCGAAGCTATAATAATAGCTCTGGAAAATTTTAAAGAACAGCCTATGAATATTTTTTCAGATAGCCATTATATTGTACATGCTGTCCCAAGATTGGAGCTAGCAGGTCCAATAGCACCACATACTCCAGCTTTTAAATTGTTTTCTCAAATCCAAAATCTCCTATGGCAACGAAAAGAACCTTTATTTATAGGTCACATAAGAGCTCACACTAATCTGCCTGGTCCTCTCCATGAAGGTAATCAAAAAAGCTGACGCCCTCACTAAAACAATATTTATATTTACTACAGTACAACAAGCTACTTTATTTCATTCCCAGTTCCACGTTAACAGCACTACCTTAAGACAAAAATTTAAAATCACAAAAGAACAAGCTCGTAGAATTGTAAAAGAATGTCCATCTTGTGTAACACTCTTGCCCAATCCACATTATGGGGTTAACCCACGAGGTTTGATGCCCAATCATTTGTGGCAGATGGATGTCACACATGAGCCAAGTTTTGGAAAATTACGATTTATTCATGTCACCATAGATACATGCTCAGGCATGATTTTTGCTTCTTTACATTCCGGAGAAAAAGTTAAAGATACTATATCTCATTGTCTGCAAGCTTTTGCTGCATTGGGCATCCCCAAAATGCTTAAAACAGATAATGGCCCTGCATATACATCCACATCCTTCAAACAATTTTGTACAAAGTTCAATATTATCCACAAAACAGGTATCGCTTATAATCCTCAGGGACAAGGAATAATTGAAAGAGCAAATCGGACACTTAAAAATATGTTACTAAAGCAAAAAGATGGAAACTGGAAAAATCCTAAGGACAGATTGGCAGTTGCCCTGTTTACCCTAAATTTCTTAACTTTAGATTCTAATGGACATTCGGCTGGAGATAGACACTGGAACCCACACCAACAACATAAACCTTTGGTTTACTGGAAGGATGTTCTCTCAGGTACATGGAAGGGTCCAGACCCAGTATTAATTTGGGGGAGAGGATCTGTTTGTGTTTTTTCCAAAGCACGAATCCTCTCCAATATGGATACCATCTAGATTGATAAAGCAGGTACAAAGTCAAAGGGATCAAGACGAAGTTATTGAGGAGTCTAGATTGAATAAACAAGTGCAAGGTCAAGAGGACCAAAATGAAGGTATGGAGTAATTCCCTTAAAAGAGTTCTCCATTAAATTTACAACTTAAATTTCATTCTTCCCGGCCGGGACAAGAAGATCTCTCTTCAGTGTATACACAATTGTAATTTTTTTTTTCTCTTTTATATATGTCTTTATGTCTGTGCATTTGTCTAAATTTCATGTTAATGTGATGTCACAAAAATGTTTATATGTGCGTCTGTCTAGTGTGACGTCACAAATAATTGAGCGCTTAAAAAAAAAAAAAAAAAAAAGGTAGATAGATATAGATCCAAATAACAAATAACGTTAATTCATTTAAGCTTAGAATATTCTAATTTGATAATCAATAGATAGATAGATAAATAGATATTTATATAAGTTCAGAATATTTTTAGATAATCAATTATAATGATAATCAATTTTGATTTATAGTTGTCTCCGGGACTTCTCTTCAGCTGTGAATATGTTTAATGTTGTATAACCTGATATTTTGGTGTTCCGACAGAGGATCATTTATTTGTTATTGACTTCATTTGTTTAGTAGCTGATTAATTTGAATTATTTCAACAGGTATAGGATTGCTGTGTATATAGAGACTCGAGGATTCCAGCTAACAAATTATTTTTCCAAAATGCCTTTAGCTTTTCTTTATCTTTAATGCAGTAAACACCCTCAGTTTCTCTTTGATTATTTCTGAATGTGATATTTTGCCAGCTTATGTTTGTGGGAGCTTGAGCAGCAATGTGTGTGAGCAGAGATCAACTTTTATTTTCTACTCTAATAGTTCTTTTTTTTTTTTAGTTTGACAGCTCACCTTTTGATCTCAGTGCTGGAATAGCACTGCCTTTCCCTTAATAATGGATGCTTGAGTTTTTTAGGTAGCGGGCCCTGAAGATTTGCCGGTGGAAATGTCTGGACATAAAAAAGACGGCTGCTGCTACAACTGCAGGGACCGCGGTCGCTGCAAGCATCCCTGCTGCTCAAGCATCAACAACCTCACCAGCAGTGTGGCCTCTGCTCTGCATGCATGGGGCCTCCTGTATCTATGTGTTATAAACTTATGGACATTTTGATTTTCCATTATTTTGGGACATTACGGGACAATGCCTTGCGGGTATTTGTCTAAGAGAACTCAGTGCGTTACTTGATGAAACTAAGGGCAGCTTATTCGCTTAAAGAACTTGATACGCTATGGAAACTTGGCTGGTCAGCAGTAGGCTTACCGCCTTAAAGCCGCAGCATCTCCTAAAAATTGGACGGCTGTTAGTCAACACACAGTCGATCCTGAAGGGCTCTATTGGATGGCTGGTTAGCCTATGACGGGTAAGATCCCCAGAAGGGGACAACCTAAGACACGGCACAGTCGCACGGGACAGTCTAATGTGGCCGGCATGTCAACCTAAGCCAGGAGTCAGGACAGCCTCGATTCCCATGACGGGTAAGAATGTCGGTTGCACATGGACGTCCTAGAACATCCCCTCTTTTAAAACTAAAAGGGGGAAATGAAGGAGCCTATAATCAAGGAGATAGCTAAAGATTGCAGTTAGCTGAGAGCCATAAAAGATGTTCTAGTTTCCACCTGATATTAATACATTATTCAAAGAATCTTTGTATGCCCGTGAACACTGCGTGACGCACCTGTAAGCTTGAGCTGTAAGCACGTGTCCTTGTTAAAGCTATATGTATATAACTGGGTGAGGTTCGTTAGTGTGTGTGGGGAAGAAGAAGGTGGTGGTTGGAGTTAGAGCATTTGGAGTGATTGCTGGAGCTGGAGAGAGGAGAAGAATAAAAAGACCTTTTTTTCATTTTCATCCTGCCTCCGAATTTTCCTGTGGCGTTCGCTGCTCCAAGCGACTTCCGCTTCAGGCAGCGACAATTTTGTATGGAAGGGAAGGATAAAGTAACCCTATCAGATTTAGTTGTAGCCAGCATTTGTATTTAAGACAGTTCTTTCTCTTCTTTTTTTCTTTTTCTTTTATATTTTTTTTGTGGGGTGGGGTACTGGGGATTGAACCCAGGGGCACTTGACCACTGAGCCACATCCCCAGCCCTATTTTATATCTAGAGACAGGGTCTCACTGAGTTGCTTAGTGCCTCGCTTTTGCTGAGGCTAGCTTTGAACTCAGGATCCTCTTGTCTCGGCCTCCCAAGCCACTGGGATTACAGGTGTGGGCCACCACACCCAGCTCTTTCTTTTTTTTTTGTGGTACCGGGGATCAAACTCAGGGGCACTCAACCACTGGGTCACATCCCAAGCCCTTTTTTTGTATTTTATTTAGAGACAGGGTCTCACTAAGTTGTTAAGTGCCTTGCCATTGCTGAGGCTGGCTTTGAATTTGCGATCCTCCTGCCTCAGCCTCCCAAAGTGCTGGGATTACAGGCGTGCGCCACCGCGCCTGGCTCTTTCCTTTTTTTAAAGACAGTTCTTTTTGATGCTGAGCATGGTGGCCCACACCTGTAATCCCAGCAACTGGGAGGCTGAGACAGTAGGATCTCAAGTTCAAGGCCAGCCTCAGCAACTTAGTGAGGCCCTAAGCATCTTATTGAGACTGTCTCAAAATAAAATATAAAATAGGCTGGGGATGTGGCTCAGTGGTTAAGCTCCTCAGGATTCAATCCCCAGTACAAAAAACAGAGCAAACAATTAAACACAAAACAACTTGTCCTTTCTGAAATTGCCTGTATGTTTAAAACACACACACACACACACACACACACACACACACAGAAAAAAGAAAAAAAAAAAGAAAATAGGCCTTTTGATTCTGAGATGTACAATCTATTGGGCTGTGTCCCTCTTTAATTGCTACAATTGGGGGACTGTTAGTTTGGCAGTTTTCTCCTGACAATCTAAGACTCAGGTGACTCTATATTCTTCATCTTTTTCTAGGGTCTTTAACAGTTAGTTAGTTTGGAAGGCTATTTCATGGGCACCTTTTGCTGCCCAATAGAGATTTGTTGTTTGACCAGCGTGCCAGGAACCTCAGAAAGTCCAGCCACAGAGATTGAGTTAAATAAGTTAAGGGTTTTATCATTCAATTCCTTAATGCCTTTTTGCTAAAAGGTTTACTCAAATCTATCAAAGTAATCAAGGACTGACTTGTCTTTGTTTTGTTTTGTTTTTGGTACTAGGGATTGAATCCATGAGCACTTTACCACTGAGCTACGTCTGAGTCCTTTTTTACTTTTTGTTTTTAGACATGGTCTAGCTAAGTTTTGAAGCTAGCCTTGAACTTGCAATTCTCCTGCCTTAACCCCTGCCTTCCCCCAGTAGCTGGGATTACAGGTGTACATTGCTGCACCTGGCACTGACTTTTCCTTTTTTGGGGTGCAGCATTGTTTGGCTTTCCAGCTCATATAGCTTTCAGGGTTGCCTTATGGGGGGAACAAAATCAAAGGCCTTTTGGTAGACTGCTATTCCTTGTGCCTTATCATGCATCCTAGGCCTCCAGCTAGTTTAAAGTCCCAGGGGGGCTTTCCTGGTGGCAGCCATCATTGGTTCCCAGGCCATTCCCTACAAACATACAAATGAGTTGGTAAAGATCTGAAAATCCAGGTTGGTGAGTGCTAAAGATGAGGCTGAATTGTCATTTGAACTCAAGGGAATTGGTTTAGGGGTGCAAGAAATCCTGAAAAATAGCTAAGAGGTCTGATTTGGTACAAGGAGTTTGGGATCTTTTTTTTTTTTTTTTTGGTACCGGGTATTGAACTCAGGGGCACTCCACCACTGGGCCACATCCCCAGCCCTTTTTTGTATTTTTATTAGAGACAGGGTCTCACTGAGTTGCTAAGTGCCTCGCCATTGCTGAGGCTGGCTTTGAACTCACGATCCTCCTGCCTCAGCCTCCCAAAGTGCTGGGATTACAGGCGTGCGCCACCCACCGCGCCCGGTGGAGTTTGGGATCTTAAAAGGTATATTAGACAAGGACCTGAGGGATTGAAGTAAGGAGTGAGGATGTTAGGGAAGGTAAAGAAGAAGAGCTTGGGCAGAGTGGAAGGGGATGAAGAGTAAAGTGGAGGGTAGCAAGGAGATGGCAGGGAAGGGGCAGATGACAAACAGGGAAAGCAGTGGCTGTCCATCTGTGGTGTTAGTTTTGTTATCACTAGCACAAGTTTCTTTTTTAATTTATTGAGTTACTCTTTTAATTTGCAATTATTCTCTTTGAAAGAGACAACAAGAAAATATTGGGCTCTTTTGAAAGTTTCAAAGTACCAATTAAAGAATACCTCTTACTGCCTCTGAGAGTTGTATTTTTGTTATAATACTTGTGAAAATAGACAAGTTTTTGGAATTTCAAAAGAGCCCTTTGTTGGTCATCTGGAGTGGGTCTAGGCACTCAGCCAATTACAATTTTCCCTACCATGATTTTTAATCATTAAGTCAGTTAGACTCCCAGGAGGTGACTGATCAACAGAAGTCGTAGAACATGGGTTACTTATTTTGCGTTTATCTAATGGAGAAGTCCCTTCCTGCGCAATGTAAGACAGTTCTGAGAGTCCCCACCATGATCTTTATGGACTGAGCCTGATACCTTGAACAAGTGAGTCTGCACCTAACTTGAAATAAAGTCTCTAAAATCTCTACCTGGAGGGAGGTCTAGAGCCAAGAAGACTTACCCAATGTGCCCCAGCACTGCTGGGGAGACAATGGAGCCCAAGGGGCTCTGGCAGGCTTTGAAACCTTGGTATAGGACGGTACCTGGAAGAACCTGGAAGTTTCTTCAGATTCCACTTCCAACACCAGGGAATGTCCAGCTTCAGATTCCACCTCCAACACCAAAGAATGTCCACAAAAATTCACCAGAAAAGAATTCAAGGAAAAAGGGGTGAAGGGCAGGGACGCTTTATTTCAAAATAAGAAAAAAAAAACAGTCCAAAAACTGGGAGAAGCAGACTTCCCTACAAATCCAGGTATACTCCAAAAGAACAAAGGGAGGTGCTGCCTTATACAGAGAAAACCCCCACCCAGGTTCCTACTCAGTCCCCTGTATAAGTGAAGAATGCAAGAGAAGAATTCAGTCCTAACTGATTACAGATCACAGCTCATTGGTCAGGTCCCAGTGCAAAATGAGACTTTCCAGGGGCTGTTTACCTTGGCAGTAGAAACAGGAACATGTCCGGGCAAGGACCACAAATTTTAGCTTTGTGGTTCTTCCAGGAACATAGTGTACATGAATGACCCCTCAATGGGCAAATGGCTACCAGGCTCCATTGTGAATTAAAGCCCAGTTAGCCACTTGGGAATCTTCTTGGAGACTCAGCTTTTCTTAAAGTTCATACCAACATCATGAGGCCAAATGAAACTAAAAGGAGAAAATCACTATTTAAAAATCTTCAACAAAGGCTCAAGGCTTGCCCAGTTGAAAGCAAAGGCATTTTAATAATCTCTGAGGTCATTGGATTTTTTATGATGTTCATTTTGATGACTCAGCCTACTCTTCAGTAGTTGAGGTATGAAGCAAATCCGCCTAAAAAGTGCTATAAACCTCCCCAGTGTGGGATTTTCAAAATAGAAATAGTGCTTTTCTAGGAACATCTTCTTCTGCCCTGCCTCTGCTCTCACTGATGTCTCTAGGCATTGGAATGGAGGGAAGACAGGGACAGCACATCTTATCATAGGCAGATTCCCACAGGTAGTACTTTGCATAAACACTGGCACATACAAAAACAGACCTCTTACCACAAGATACTGACTAATGGCTAATGCTTAAGGTGTTCAGATTTCCCCCCCAAACTTTCACATTAAACAAACAAAAACTGTTAACTTTTTCCAGACATGGTAGCACACACCTGTAATTTCTAGCAATTCAGGAGGCCAAGGTAGGAGGACCATAAGTTCAAAGCCAGCCTCAGCAATTTAGTAAGACCCTAAGCAACTTAGTGAGACCCTGTCTCAAAATAAAAAATAAAAAAGGGTTGGAATGTTGCTCAGTGGTTAAGCACCACTGGGTTCAATCCCCAGTACCAAAATAAAATAAAATAAAATAAAAATTTTAAAAAATCAAAACCAAAAACCAATTATTAAACTATTTATTTTTCAGTTCACTTTTTCTCTTGGTACTGGGGATTGAACCCAGGAGAACTTTACTGCTGAGCTACATCCCTACTCCTTTCTGTTTTTTTTTATTTTTTTATTTTGAGACAGTGTCTCACTAAACTGTTAAGGCTGACCTCCAATTTGCTTTCCTCCTGCTTTAGCCTGCTGAGTCGCTGGGATTACAGGCATGCACCACAGTGCCTGACCATTTCAACTTTGATATTATTAATTTTAATTTCTAAAAATACAAAGCAACATCAGGTCAATTTTCATTGACTCGAAGGAATACACTTTATGTAAAGAAAGATATCCTAGGCCATAGCTTAATATGGCAGCCTATCTACTTAAGACAAAAAGCACCTTACCATTCTTTAAATCAACTGTGCTTAGTTATTGAAGAAATTTAATTGTTAAAATTATTGAAGTTTTGAAAAAGAAAATGTTCAACTTCCAGGGAACACTGTACTACATCTGTTGATGTTATCATAACAGCATTTAAGCAGCTGTCATGGCAACCTTAATTTAATCCTCCCTTAGTGTCTTGGAACACCCAGGCACCCCAGGAAGCTAGGAGGGTGAGTCAGCAGGCAGCACACTCCTGTCCCTGTGAGTCAGGAAAATACCAATGATCTCACTCAGCGTTGCTAGAGGCACCATTATATGAGATGTAAGACACAGCCACTAAGTAATCTGTGACAATTTCTACCACAGCAAAATGTGGGCTTCATGAAATATTCCTGTATTGTCTATTTGCATTGATTTTGAGACTAATTTTTGCCGTGTGCCAAATGTAGACTCTTTATTTTTCTTGCTTCTTTTGTCTTTTAGACAAATTACAATAAAATCTTCACTTTCATCTTTGGGGTGAAATGTCAATAAGAATGTAAAACTTGTTCTTTTTACTGCTTTACTGGTTTTGTTTGAAGGTTAGTGAGAGAAGAAATCCAAATTAACAGCTAAAATGACATATATTTAGTGTTCACTTTCTGTGTCATGTCAGAATCCAGAATTGTCAGAATTATCAAATTCAAATCTAGAGTTGTAAAACTCCTATACTGTGCATATTCTGTAAGATCTATGCAATCCAAGTGAGTTTTTTTCTTCACTCTGAAGCATTTGTTGAGTATCCACAGTGTGCTAAGTTAAAGATTTATTTTAACAAAAGTAATAAAAATAAGCAAATAATCTGGCTACTTTGAAAAAGCACGAGAAAAATTCTTGCCATGTAGAACTTTCTTAACATGTTTCTGTTTAACTTTTTTGTACTATTTTGTGTTCATATGTTTATAATGAAATAGAGAGAGCTTTGTGTACCTAAATATATATTAAATCCTACTTAGGTCGGGGGAAAATATATGAACAAAAGCAGAAGTTGGGTAATAGTGAAAGACACTGAAGAAGTAAAGCCTTCATCCTTAATTATGATAGATTGTGTCAACTTTCCATGTGAGAAAATAACTTCATTAGCAGCACTTTTACACTTTTGAATTCTTAGCCATTTAAAGAACACAATATAATAACTTGAGGAATACTAATGCAGTTTTCTATAGCTGTATGCAAACCAACTTGCTGTTTTCTCAGTCTCTTATGAATAAGGCATTGTAATGTATTGATTCCGAGTTTCCTTATTGCAATCCATATTATTTCTATAGACAGTTCCATTCACTTTCACTTAAATGGTTAGCTGGAAAGAAGGGTAGATTTTCGTTTGTGTTGAACTTCTCTTAAATCGCTAAGATTCCAGACCTGTCTCTTTAGTGGCTAAGAATTTCATTTTTGCTCATATTAATCAATCTGTTGAAATGAGATTGCACATTCTCTGTCAAACTGGTTCCACTTCATTTTAGTGACCTTCGTTCTGTATGTTTGCAGTACACTGGCTGATAGAGTGATATTGCAAGTATGACTCTAAAACGAGGCTTCAGTTTGGTTAAAATTTGCTCTTGATTCTTCTCAAGCTTTTAAACATGTAATGTTTTAAGTTTTCATAAACTCACATTCCTGTCAGAAAACTTTCTATAAATGTATTTTTTTAAGCTTTTTTGGGGGTGGGGGGCAATCAGGGATTGGACCCAGTGGTGCTTAACCACTGTGCCACATTCCCAGCCCTTTTTATTTTTTGAGACAGGGTCTCACAAAGTTGTTCAGAGACTCACTAAATTGCCGAGGCTGGCCTGGAACTTGTAATCCTCCTGTTTCCGCCTCCTGGGTCACTGGGATTACAGGTGTGTGCCACCAGGCCTGGCTCTCATTCACTGTATTTTTAGCCTATTTAAAATAGAGGTTAGCAGTGTGTGGTTACACTCACCTGAAATCCCAGCTATTTGGGAGGCTGAGGCAGGTGGATCACAAATTCAAGGCCAGCCTTAATAACTTAACAAAACCCTGTCTCAAAAAGTAAAAGGTCTGGGGATGTAGGTCAGTGGTAGAATGCCCCTGGGTTAAATCTCCAGTATTGCAAAAATAAAGAAACAAAGAAGGTATTTTACTATAAACATGGAATAAAGGGGATGGAGTTTGCCGAAAGCAGTTTTTATTAAAACATTATAAAGAATAATGTGAAGTTCCTTACTTGTTGGTGCTTTCTAACTTTCCAGTCACTGTAGTTGTGGAGGGGGGCAGTTAAAAGTTTTCCTGAGGAGGATTGAGGACTCCCAGTGTAAGAGCCCTAATAAGGAGATAGCTAAGATGGCGGCTAGCTGAGAGCCATAAGAGGTGTTTCAGTATTTTCACCTGATATTCATGCATTTATCTAAGAATCTTTCTATGCCCATGAACACTATGTGACGCACCTGTAAGTTTGAGCTGTTAACACGTGTATACTTGTTAAGGCAAAAAGTATATAACCGGGTGAGGTTGGCTAGAGGTTGTTGTTGGAGTTGGAGAGAGAAATCAGAAGAGATAGCAGAATAAAGAACCTACTCGTTTCCAGTCTGCCTCTGAATTCTTTCCCTTGGTATCCTTGCTGCAGGCGGCAACATCCCAGATGAACATTCTAGCTCTTATCATTGTTCATAAGTGCCATCTTGGGTAAGTATCAGCTTGGATATTACCTTTCATGTCCTCAGTTTACTCCTTTGCAAATGAGAAGGTCAACTTGAATGATTCTAAATCCCATTCAGTTTCAGTATTGCCTGATTCTCTTTATGACCTCAAGATATTCGACAAAAGAAGTCATTTTTGGTATTTGGCTTATATTTTAAAATAACATTGACAACAATATAATAATACTTAACCACTCTTCATCCTCAAACTATTTTTCTCTTAGAATACCTTTTTTTTTTTTTTTTTAAGGTGTTAAGGATTGAAGCCAGAGCCTCTTGCATGCTAAGCATGCACTCTACCACTGAGCTATATCGCAGCATTATAACATAATCTTAAAAATATCCCTTGCATAGGAAGAACTATTATTATTCCATTTATTTATTTGTTTTAGTGCCAAGGATTGGAACCAGTTATACTTAACCACTTTATTTTTTATTTTAAGATAGGGCCTCTAAGTTGCTGAGGCTGACCTTGAATTTGTGATCCTCCTGCCTCAGCCTTCTGAATTACTGAAATTACAGGCATGCACCACTGTGCCCAGTCCTATTATTTATTTATCTACACGTGTGTGTGTGTGTGTGTGTGTGTGTGTGTGTGTGGGTTGGGGGTGGTGGTAATGGGGATTGAACTCGGGGGCACTCTCCTACTGAGCTTTATCTCCAGCAATTCTTGTTTATTTTTTAAGTTGTAGATGGACCTTTATTTTTTTGTGGTGTTGAGAATCCAACCCAGTGCTTCACAAGTGCTAGGCAAGCGCTCTGTCACTGAGCCACAACCCCAGCCCTTGTTTTTTATTTTGAAACAGGGTTTCACTAAGTTTTCCTGGCTGGACTCAAACTTGTGATCCTTCTTCCTTAGCCTCCCAGTAGATGGGTATAGTGAACCCACTGCTCCTAGCTTAACCCCATTTTTTTTTTTTTTTTTAAAATAGAGAAGCTTAGGAAAGTTCCTTAATTGATGAAATGGAACAAAACCTGTCACAGAATCAGGGTCAGCACATGAGTCCCATTGACTGCTCTTATACCCTGCCTTTGCCAGTAGAAGCTTGTTGTTTGAGTTTGGGTCTAGATGCTTACCAGTGCAGAGTGAGGGCAGATCAGCCCATCCATCTCTGCTTCAAAGCCATGGAGTCTGTATTTATGTACGCTTCTTGTGCTTGCTTTAATTGTATCCAGAAGAAAAATTACATATGGAAGTACTACCCTTTTAGGAAGTGGTTACAGAATAAAGGATGATGCTCCATTTGATTAAATTGAAATCACATTTAATTTAATTATTTTAAAAGATGAGCCTTAAATGGCAACATTCTGTGGAATTGCCATGACTTCCATATGCTGGCTTAGGCTCAGATGTACTCCTGGTATTATATGATATACAATGAGTGGTTTGAAAACTAGCCAACAATGTGCAGTACTAAAATGAGTTTTGAGTTAGGAAAGAAACAGCTATTTTATCACAGTAACATTAGCTTTTATTTCATTTGTACAGCTGAGAAAAATATGTCAATTATCTTTCTTGCTCTTCCTGGTTTTCCCTTCATATTGTTGCTTGAATGCTGAGTCTGGAATAACTTAAAAGGGGAAGAATTCCATGGTGTTGCGTACAGAACGCCTTTCTCTGGGCAGTGCTTGTTAGCTCTTTATGTAAATAGGGATAACAAAGACCCCAAGAGAAGAACAGACAAAGGACATACTGGACAATTCACAAAAGAGGAAATTCAGTTGTTTGACAAATAGTGGGAAAAGGTTCCATCTCACTAGTAAAGATATGCAAATTAAAACACTAAATGAGAGACCATTTCCCAAAGTGTTTGGTGGTTTGTTTTTATGATAATGCTCTGTAATAGCTCCAGTGTGAAAGCTGTTTTCTTATACATTGCTAGTAGCCCTATAGAGTCAGTTCTGTTAAAAAGAAAATTTAAAGTGGTGTAAAGCAAAATAAAAGCACAAACGTTTAAGCTTTTTGAACTAGTATTTTCTCATTTGGGAATTCATTATAAGAAACTCTAAATATGGAAAATATTTTGTATACACTGAAGAGTTCATTACAGTGCTATTTGTGATAGCAAAAGAAGAAATTAATATCTGATAATAAAATATTGTTCCTCCTCCTAACACATTGTGAAACAATTAAAATTATTTCATGAAGTGTTTATAATCACATAGGAAAATATGTTAACATGAAATGTAAGAAATCAGCTAATAAAAACCATGAAACAACCTTGAAAATAAAGGTTTTTTTTTTTTTTTTTTTTTTCAGGTGAAGGAAAAAAACCCACTTATGTTTAGAAATAATACTTTTTTTTTTTTTGGTACCGGGGATTGAACTCAGGGGCACTCGACCACTGGGCCACATCCTCAGCCCTTTTTTTTTGTATTTTATTAGACACAGGGTCTCACTGAGTTGCTAAGTGCCTTGCCATTGCTGAGGCTGGCTTTGAACTCGTGGTCCTCCTGCCTCAGCCTTCCAAGTGCTGGGATTACAGGCATGCGCCACTGCGCCTGGCTCTAGAAATGATACTGTGGGGAAAAAAATCGCACTAAAATGTGAACAGCCTGTAATCCCAGAGACTTGGGTGGCTAGGGCAGGAGGATGGCAAGTTCAAGGCTAGCCTCAGCATTGTGGCAAGACCCCAAGCAACTTAGTAAGACCCTGTTTCAACATAAAATATAAAAAAGGGCTGGGAATGTGGCTCAGTGGTAAAATGCCCCTGGTTCAATCCCCGGTACCTAAATAGTTAAAATAAAATTCTAATCTTTATCTGACAAGCTAGAACTTGTTTTTAAAAACTTAATAGTGTGACATATTACTATTTTTTTAAATGAAAGAAAGAAAAATGGTAAAAGAAAAAAATTTTGTTTTGGTCTTCAAGTACAGATGTCCTTTATCAGAGGGATTTGTACTTCCTAGAAATTAGAACCCAGAGCCAGAGAAAATGGCAAACAATTCATAGGAGAAAGTCCTTGTGCATAAGACCTTATCATAGAAAATATTCAATAATGTTGAATTATAATACACTAAATTATTTGAATGAGTTAGTATAGCATTGGGTTGGATTTGTATTGTATTCCTACAAGCAAAACCAAGAGGGTATACTCACATTTTGAGAGAGGAGTGTGAAGTGTGTGTAGGATTCTTCCTTAAGTCATGGCAGAGGGAAGAAAAATGGCCTGCATGTTTCATCGGCAGTTCCTCAGCTTTCTTTCCCCCTCTTTTGTCTTAAAATACTCTCTGAATTTGCTGCTTCTGTTAGGAACATGAAATGTCTTTTTGGTACTGAATCTGATTAATTCCACTTGAATATCAAAAACTTTTCCATTCTAATCAGCTGTTCTATAATATGTAATTCTAAAAACAAAACCAAGAAATGTAACAAATGGTGCAACCCTTTTTGCTCTTAACTTTTGCACTAATAAATCAAAGACAATTGACATGACTCCTTTATGATGGATGTTATTAGTTCCTAGTGTGCCAGATTTAGCAATCTATTATTTATCCTCTTCTCCTGGGACTCATCATCCCCCCCACATTACCACATTGCGAGCTCATAGCCCTTTTAATGCTCACGCCCTGCACTTTTGTGCACATTCCATTCACCCTGCTCACCCTTTATGGGTTATTGCCATCTGGTGGAAAAACTGGGTTGACTACCAGATGGTAGTTTTGATATTTTTCCGGAAGTGAAGTTAGCTTTTTTCCTCCAGGAAAAAGAAAATCATTGTAGAACCCTGCATATTCCAGAATTCTACAACAAACATTCTTCCATTCCATTTCACTTAGGGAAGTACAATAACAAGTTCAGCTACTGAATAGATGACAGAATGATTTTACATAAAGACCACACAAGAATAGTGCCTATGAAAAAGTTGGGTCACATTTTTAAGCAACCCTGTTATCCTAAAACAAAAGCATCACAAAAAAAATAGCACTAAAATGTCTCAATAGCTTCTCCCTTTGCTAGGAAAAAGAATTCAGTATTAGGTATATCCTACTTCTAAGCTTGATAATGGCACTCTTGAGTCATTGAGCAATTTTAGTGTATATTAGATCTTAAAATGAGTTTTATTCATATTCAAAATTTAGAATAGCCTTCAAATTGATAGGACAAGTATAAATCCAAAATAATGAGTTTCTCTTTCCAAAGTTGTCATAAATTTACTAGCAGAATTCTTTAAAATAAAAAAATAAACAAGATAGCAGGCCAACCTCCTGAAAACTGTCAACATCATTAAAAAGTGTGTGTGTGTGTGTGTGGGGGGGGGATCTTCTTAGCCTGTTCAGGCTGTGATAACAAAATAATAAAAGCTGAGTATCTGATAAAAACAAGAAATTAATTTCTCAAAGTTCTAGAATCTGAGAAGTTCAAGGTCAAGTTGCTAGCAGATTCAGTGTCTGATGAGGATTCTTTCTGATTCATAGACGATGTTATATATACACATGGTGCAAGGGACTAAAATGAGCTTTTTAGGGCTTATTTTATAAGGGCACTAATTTGATTCATGAGGGCTTACCTTGGGGTTTAGGATTTCAACATATGAATTTTGGGGACTAGCAAACATTCAGACCATAATAGGGATTGTTCCAGATAAAAATAAATTAATGAGACATAATTACCAAATAAAGTAAGTGATTCTTGATAGGACTGTGATCTAGAAAAAGAAAAGCTATGAAGGATAATTGGAGAAATTTACATATAAATGATATATTAGCTAATGTTATACCAATATTAAATATATTGGGAAGAATAATGCTATTATTGTATAAGAGAATTTCCTGTTCATGGAAGATGTATGATGTATATTTAGGTGTTGAACTCACTTTCAATTGGTGGGAAAATGTAAAAAAGAGATAAGGCATATGTGGCATAATAGTAATAATGGGTGAATCTAAGTGAAGGGTTTATGCATGTTCATTGTTTGGTTTCTTCAAATTTTACATAAACTTCCCCCTTTTGGAAAAAAAAAAAAAAGTTGAGAGGGAAAAGACAAAAAGATAATGATCTTTAAAAAATATTCGAGAGGGGTATAATTCTTTGAACATAATATAAAATATTACTGGGCTGGGAGTGTAACTCAGAAAGTGTGCTTAGTATGCATGAGGTCCTGTTTTCAATCCCCAGCACCAAAAATAACAACAGAAATGTCACTGATATAAAATAGATAATTGACTCAGTGCATTACTCTAATTATAGAGATGTTTGCCTTATTACTAGATGTCAGACCATGAGTAAGGTCATTGAGTAGGATCAAAAGGCATTAAGTGGCTTCTGCTTCCAGCCATGGTGGAACAACAGGAATTGGATTTACCCTCCCACCTTAACCAAGAAACTGATTAGCATATATGAAGCACTGGTTTGCACATATTGGACAACAGGAAACTCAGGATACTGTTCCCTAGGAACAGGAAAACAAATGAGTTAGGCCCTACCTCTGTCCCTGTTTACTAGTTAGAGAGTGTATGGGATGTACCTCATGGAGAGGAAAACCCAAATAAGAGCCCAGTGGATTACAAGTTGAGAAAATGGAGCTGAAAAATGATCTAGTAGAACTTGCAGTACAGGAGAGGAAATAACTAATACAGAAAGAGCTTTATAGAGCTGCAGAGGGTTTTCCTTAGGTCTTCAGCTGAGTATTGATCAGCACATACTTGAAAGAAACTACCTGAAACTAGAGAAAATACCATGAGAAGGAAGGAAGTGGAATAATCCTTGGAGGTCACACCAGGCCGGGAATAATTTGTGTGCTTGCCAACCAGAATTAAAAAAAAAAACAAAAAAAAAAAAAAAAAAAAAAAAAAAAAAAACAACACTTTTAGACATTGAAGGGTATTGTCATTTAGAGGAGCCACATTAGTGCTAACCAAAGACTGCTTGGGTTCACACTAACAAAGTTTCAAAGTAAACTTTGAAAAATCAAATGAAGCTGGATGTGATGGTGCATGCCTGTAATCCCAGCTACTCCAGAAGCTGAGGCAGAAGGATATGACAGCCTGGGCAACATAAAGCGAACTTGTTTCAAAATTAAATGAAAAGGGCTGGGAATGTAGCTCAGTGGTAGAGCATTTACTTTTCCTAGCATGCTCAAATCCTTGAGTTCAATCCCCTGTACCACACACAAAAATTTTGAAAATTACTTATTTGCACCCTAGGAGAAAGTTCAAAAGATATTTAAAGGAATACCAAACAAAAATGCCCATTACCAACCAAACAATGTAAAATTTATAATGTTTGGAATCTAATCAAATTATAGCATGCAAAGAAGAAGGAAAAACATAACCCATACTGAGAAGAAAAGTCAAGTCAATAGAAATAGACCTAGAAATGGCACATATGGTAATAGACGAAGACATTAAAGTAGTTATAAATCCACTTCACATGTTAAAGAATCGTGACAAAAAAAGAAACAGAAGATATAACTTACAATGAACTTCTAATTCTGTCAAATACAAAAATGTACATTAGATGGGTTTAACAGCAGACTGGACACCAGAGAAAAAGTGGTTAATGAATTAGCAATAAAAACCATCTGAAGTAAGGCACCAAGTAAAGAAAGTCTAGAGATAGAAATGAACAGAGTTGAATGAGCTCAGGGGCAACATGGAACAATATAATATACCTATAAATAGAGATCCAGAAGTAGAGGAATGTGGAAAGGTGAGAGGGTGGAAGAAGAAAGACTATTTCAAATAAAATAATGACCAACATTTTTCCATATTTGATGAAAATTTATATGCTTTCAAGATCCAAATAGTTCAATGAATTCCCCCATATGTGAAATACAATGGAATTATACCATGACATTTTAATCACTTTGCTTAAAACTAGTTATAAAGAGAAAAATCTTAAAAATAGCAAGCAAGGGAAAAGACCCATTCAGTTCAGCAATTTCTTATTACAAAGAGTGCAAACCAGAAAAGAGCAAAACAATATCTTTAAAGTAAAAAATGTAAAACACAGCTAACCTATAATTATAAACCTAATGAAATGTCTTTTATTTCATTTTCTTGCCTTATTGCTCTGGCTAGGACTTCTAGTACTGAGTTGAATAAAAGTGACAAGGGTTAGATAGTTAGCGTTATATCATTGTGACAAAAATATCTGAGCTAAACAACTTATAAGGAGGAAAGTTTTCTTTTGGCTCTTGGTTTTTCTTAGGTTTCAGTTCATGGTCAATTTTCTCCTTTGCTTTTTTATCCCAGTTTTCTGCTTGGAATAAAGCAGTAGTGCATCAGGGTGGGAAGACATGGCTGAGAAAACTGCTTACCTCATGGCAGCTGGGAGGAAAACTTCCTTCTACTAGGCCTCACATCCTAAAGTAAAGGTTCCACCTTCTCCCAATAGCACCACAGGCCAGGACTAAGTATTTAACACATTGGCCTTTAGGGACCATATATAGACACACTGTTACTAATCACTTGTTACTGAAAGATGAAAAGCTTTCATTCTTTCACAATTGTGTTTGATGTTAGCTGTGGCTTTTCACGTAGGCCTTTTAATATTATGTTGAACACCCCCCCCCCCCCCCCCCCCCCCCCCCCCCCCCCCCCCCCCCCCCCCCCCCCCTGGTAGTTTCCTTCTGTTCCTAGTTTTTGAGAGTTTTCAAAAAGGAAGGGTGATGAATTTTGTCGCATGTGTTTTCTGCATGGATTGAGATGATCATATAGTTTTCCCCCCTCATACTGGTAGTGTGATATAATTAGACTGATTTTTGTATATTGAGCCATCCTTGAATTTCAGGAATAAATCCCACTGGATCATGGTATGTAATCCTTTTAATGTGCCACTGAAATTCATGTGCTTGTATTTTTTGAGGACTTTTGCATCAATATACATAAAGGATATTGTAGTTTTCTTGTAATATCTTTTTGTAGCTTTGGAATGAAGGAAATGTTGTCCTCATAGAATGAGTCTTCCTCTTCAGTTTTTTGGAAGAGTTTGAGGAGGATTGGTATTAATTCTTTCTTTTATTTATTTAATTAATTAATTTATTTTATATTAGGGATTGAAACCCAGAGTCACTTTACCACTGAGCTATGTCCCTGGTCCTTTTCATTTTTTTTATTTTGGGACAGGGTTTTGCTAAGTTGCTTAGGGTCTCACTAAGCTGCCAAGGCTGGCCTCCAACTTGGGATCCTCCTGCCTCAGCCCCTTAAGTCACTGGGATATTACAGGTATATGCCACCATACCTGGCAGGATTGGTACTAATTCTTTAAATGTTTGTTATATTTCTCCAGTGAAGTCCTCTGATATTGGACTTTCCTTTGTTAAAAGATTTTAATTGCTGATTAAATCATTTTTACTAATTATAAGACCATTAAGATATTTTGTCTTCGTGATTCAATTGTTGTGTATTCCTAGAAATTTATCCATTTCTTCTAGATTATCCTATTTGTTGGCATAGAATTTTATTCATGGCAGTCTTTTGTTTTTTATGTATTTACTTGCTTTTAGTTGTGCACAATGCATTTATTTTACTTGGTGCTGAGGGATCGAACCCGGGCTGCCCACAGTGCTAGGTGAGCACTCTACTGCTGAGCCACAACCCCAGCCCCATGGCAGTCTTTTATAATCCATTTTATTTGTATGACATCAGTTAGAATGTCCCTTGTTTTATTTATGATTTTAGTTATTTGGCTCTTTTTTTCTTTTTTTCCTTAATCTAGTTGCTGACCTAAAGGGGAAAATTGTTAATTTTGTTGATTTTTTTTTTTTTTTTTAAATTCTAATTTTTTTTTTTTTTCTTGGTACCAGGTATCAAACCCAGGGGTCTTAACCACTGGACCACATCCTCAGCCTGTTTTATTTTTTATTTTGGGACAGGGTCTTGCTTAGTTGCTTAGGGCCTTGCTAAAAATTACTGAGGCTGGCTTTGAACTTGAGTTGCTGGGATTACAGGCATGTGCCACCACGCCCAGCAATTTTGTTGATTTTAAAAATTTCTTTCTTATTCTCTAGTTTACCTGTGCTATTTATCCTCATTCTTTCTTTTTTTCCCCAAGAATTCTTTTTAAAAAAGGAACTGAGCACAACACTGAACCCCCCTCCCCCAGGCTTCCTTGAGCCATGTGGGAGCATAGGACCCTGTCCTTTAGCTCCCATGGCCCAGGTTGGGTAAAACTGGGCAGTACTGGTCCCCAAGCTCTTTCTCTCCCTGAAGGCTTGATGTAGGTCATGGCCTGCACCTGGAGCCTGACTCTGTACCCTGTAGGCCCTAGGCAGCCTTGCCCGAGGGCCTGGGGCCAGGACAGGGGCTTGGCCTCAGCTCTGGACATTCCAGGGGCTTCCAGGCTCCCCCATGGCCTTCCAGTTCAGTCCACCTGAAACCATACACCGGATCCTGGAGGCATAGGCTGACTCTCTTGGAGGGGATATTAGCAACCTCCATCTGAGGCTAGTGACAGAAGGGGCTTCTGCTTCCAGGGGCCAACTGAGAGCCAGGGAGCCAGACACAGTAATATTTGGCAGCCCCCTAGCCTTCTGATTCCCTCCTGTTGCGCCCCAGGTCCCCCACCCAGTGGTGGAGGCTACTGGGCTGGCTGGGCATCAGGCCCTTCATTGGCCAGTTCTTCTGAGGCATCGTGGACACATGGAGTAAGGTGCTCCTCAGGGCATGGCAGGTGTCCACGGACTGCCACGGTGAGGCTGCTGGTGGGGATGGCGTCCAAGCACCTGCATCTTGATTGCCCTGAGGTGGAGAACCTGGTCTGGAGGTTGTAGAATGGAGGAGAAAGTTGAATACACCACAGGTACAACGGGTACCTAGGCTTGGACTGCCAGGTAAAAGGCACCTTTCTTGAAGGACAGCTGGTCCCTGTTGTCACTGCACATGCCCTAGGGGAAGGTCCACATTTTGAAGTTCTCCCCGACCTTCCGCTCACCCAAGTTAGCCATCACGGTGGGTTGGGGCAGTGCTGGAGCCTTCTGTTGATGAAAAAGACACCCCCAAGGAACAGGAAAAGGCCACCAGCTTGAGGAACATCAGCTCTGGCTTGGTGATCTGCATATAGCGCTTGGGGCTCTAGTGGTTGGAGATGCTGCTGCTGGAGGTGAGCCTCCCTGTGTCACTGACGTCACAGTGAAGGCGTAGGCAGGCTTGAAGGACCTCTGCACCAAACAGGGCTCTAATTCTCCACAGCCGGCGACTGAGGTCACAGCTGAGAGAAGAGCCAGAGTGCGCAGAGCTGATGATCTTGGCATAAAACTTGGCTATGCTGCTCAGCTACACAACCAGGAGGAGGAAGTGGAGGAGAAGAGGGAGGGGGAGAAAAGAGAAGGAGAAAGGAGAAAAGGGAAGGAGAAGGAGGGGGAGGGGGGGAAGGAGTTTAGTTCTTTTTTTTTTTTTTTTTTTTTTTTTTTGTACCGGGGACTGAGCTCAGGGGCACTCGACCACTGGGCCACACCCCAGCCCTTTTTTGTATTTTATTTAGAGACAGGGTCTCACTGAGTTGCTAAGTGCCTCACCATTGCTGAAGCTGGCTTTGAACTCGTGATCCTCCTGCCTCAGCCTCCCAAGGGAGTTTAGTTGTTATTTTTATATTTCCATTAGAGGTAAAGTTAGGTTGTTAATTTGAGATATTTCTTCTTTATTAACATAAGCACTTGTAACTATAAACTTCCTTTTTTTTTTTTTTTTTTTTTTTTAACTCTCTTTACTGTGTCCTATAAGTTTGGGCATGCAGTATTTTCACTTTCATCTATCTCAAGATATTTTCTAGTTTCCTTTATGATTTCTTCTTTTACCTGTTGGTTGTTCTATCTTTTTTTTTTTTTTTTTTTGAGTTGGCTCTTATTCATACATAATGTCCTGCTTTTTCTTTTGTAGCACTGTTGGGTTTAAAGTCTGATATTAACCACTCTTGCTCTTTTCCTCTATCTGGGTCCTTGGATCTAAATTGAGCCACTTGTGGACCCCATATATTTGGATCCTGTTTTTGTATCTGTTCAGCCAATCTATGTCTTTTGATTTTGGAGTTCAGTTCATTTGTATTTAAGTAATTACCCATAAGGAAAGATTTACTATTGCCATTTTGTTCATTGCTTTCTGTATATTTTGTAGCTTTCTTAGTTCCTCCTTTACTCCTTTCTGCCTTCCTTTGTGTTTTGTTGATTTTATTTTTTTATAGTGAAATGCCCTGCTTCTTTGCTCATTTCTTTTTTTCTTTTTTTCTCATTTATTTTGTGTACATCCTACATATTTTTTCTTTATGGTTACAGTGAAATGACATAAAATATCTTAAAGTTATAGCTTTCAGTTTGAAATTGATAACCATTTCAACCACATACAAACTTGATGCTGCCAGGCATCAAGGCATATGCCTGTAATCTCAGCCAGAAGCTAAGGCAGGAGGATTGCAAATTTGAGGTCAACCTCAGGAATTTAGTGAGGTCCTAAGCAACTTAGAGAGGACCCTGTCTCAAAATAAAAAATAAAAATAAAAAAGGGGCTGTGGATGGAGCTCAGTGGTAAAGCACCGCTGGGTTCAATCCCTAGTACCAAAAATCAAACAAACAAAAAACCTCTATTCCTTCATATCTATACTCCCCACTCACGTTATCAATGTCACCAACTACATCTTTCTTTTTTTTTTTTTCGTACCGGGGATTGAAGTCAGGGGCAACTCAACCACTGGGCCACATCCTCAGCCCTTTTTTTGTATTTTACTAGAGACAGGGTCTCACTGAGTTGCTAAGTGCCTCACCATTCCTGAGGCTGGCTTTGAACTTGCTATCCTCCTGCCTCAGCCTCCTAAATGCTGGGATTACAGGCGTGCTCCACTGCACCCGGCTACCAACTATATATTTCTATATTATATTCCCATTAACATATATTTATGCTTTTTTAAAAATATTTATTTACTTTAGTTGTACACAATGCAATATGCATTTATGTTTACATGGTGCTGAGGATCGAACCCGGGCCGCGCACGTGCAAGGTGAGTGCTCTGCCGCTGAGCCACAATCCCAGCCCCATATATTTATGCTTTTAAAAAGACTTTTTGTTATTTATCTCTGCCAAAATTATTATAATATAGGTTGTTTTTTGTTTTTGTTTTTAAATAATAACCTAGTCATTGATTCCTATCTCATTTGTTTGGGGGTGGTTGTGATCTGGGGTTTGTTTGTTTCTTTGTTTCAGTTTTTACTTTACTTTTCTTTTTTAGTAAATATTATTTTTAGAACAGTTTTGGGTTCATAGCAAAATTGAGTGGAAAAGTACAGAGAATTCATATATATGCCTTGTTCCCACAGGTGCATACCCTCCCCTACCATGGACAATTGTTAGACTGGTAGATATGTTAAAATCTGTAAAACTACCATTCATATTACATTGTTTTACATTAGGATTCACTATTGATATTGTCCAAAAACACCAAAACTTTCGGTTTTGACAAAAAATTAATGACATATATCCACCATCACAGCATTATACAGAATAGTTCCACTGCCCTAAAATTCCTCTGTGTTCCAGTTATTCATCTCTCCCTTCTCTAACCCTTGGCAATCACTAACCTTCTTTTTTGGGAGGTGAGGGTTCCAAGGATTGAACCCAGGGGCACTTTTTTTTTTTTTTCGTACCGGGGATTGAAGTCAGGGGCACTCAACCACTGGGCCACATCCTCAGCCCTTTTTTTGTATTTTACTAGAGACAGGGTCTCACTGAGTTGCTAAGTGCCTCACCATTCCTGAGGCTGGCTTTGAACTTGCTATCCTCCTGCCTCAGCCTCCTAAATGCTGGGATTACAGGCGTGCTCCACTGCACCCGGCTACCAACTATATATTTCTATATTATATTCCCATTAACATATATTTATGCTTTTTTAAAAATATTTATTTACTTTAGTTGTACACAATGCAATATGCATTTATGTTTACATGGTGCTGAGGATCGAACCCGGGCCGCGCACGTGCAAGGTGAGTGCTCTGCCGCTGAGCCACAATCCCAGCCCCTATATTTATGCTTTTAAAAAGACTTTTTGTTATTTATCTCTGCCAAAATTATTATAATATAGGTTGTTTTTTGTTTTTGTTTTTAAATAATAACCTAGTCATTGATTCCTATCTCATTTGTTTGGGGGTGGTTGTTGATCTGGGGTTTGTTTGTTTCTTTGTTTCAGTTTTACTTTACTTTTCTTTTTTAGTAAATATTATTTTTAGAACAGTTTTGGGTTCATAGCAAAATTGAGTGGAAAGTACAGAGAATTCATATATATGCCTTGTTCCCACAGGTGCATACCCTCCCCTACCATGGACAATTGTTAGACTGGTAGATATGTTAAAATCTGTAAAACTACCATTCATATTACATTGTTTACATTAGGATTCACTATTGATATTGTCCAAAACACCAAAACTTTCGGTTTTGACAAAAAATTAATGACATATATCCACCATCACAGCATTATACAGAATAGTTCCACTGCCCTAAAATTCCTCTGTGTTCCAGTTATTCATCTCTCCCTTCCTCTAACCCTTGGCAATCACTAACCTTCTTTTTTGGGAGGTGAGGGTTCCAAGGATTGAACCCAGGGGCACTTAACCACTGAGCCACATACCTGTCCCTTTTTCATATTTTATTTTGAGACAGAGTCTCATTGAATTGTTTAGGTCCTCACTAAATTGCGTGGTTGGCTTTGAACTCATGATCCTCCTATCTCAGTCTCCTAAGCTGCTGGTATTACGGGTATGCACTGTGCACTGTGCCTGGGCTGGGATTATGGGTATGTGCACTGTGCCTGGCTATCACTAACCTTCTTACTGTCTCCATAGTTTTGTCTTTTCCATAATGTCTTATGGTTAGCATCCTATGTAGCCTTTCACTTAGTAATATGCATTCAAGTTTTCTCCATGTCTTTTCATGACTTACTAGGTCATTTTTTATTTATTTTTTATTTTTTATTTTTTTTGGTATCGGGGATTGAACTCGGGGGCACTTGACCACTGGGCCACATCCCCAGCCTTTTTTTGTATTTTATTAGAAGCAGGGTCTCAGTGAGTTACTAAGTGCCTCGCCATTGCTGAGGCTGGCTTTGAACTCGTGATCCTCCTGCCTCAGCCTCCCAACATTTTTTTTAATACTAATATTCTGGCTCTGGATGTGTCACACTTAATTCATCTGTTTACCTGCTAACAGATGTAGTGGTTGCTTCCAAGCTCTGGCATATATGAAGTTGTTATAAAAATTGACATGCAGGTTTTGTGTAGACTTTTCAGTTCATTTGACTAAATACCAAGAAGCACAATTGCTGGATCATGGGGAACTACAGACTTAATGTTAAGGTCCCCCTAAATTCACATGTTGAAACCCTAACCCTTTGTGAGGGTATTTGGAGGTGAGGCCTTGGGAGGTGATTTAGTAATTGTTTTAGTCAGCTTTTTCACTGCTGTGACTAAAGGACCCAACCAGAACAATTGTAGAGGAGGAAAGGTTTATTTGAGAGCTCAGAGGTCTTATTCCACAGAAGGCTGGCTCCATTCCTAGGGGCTCGAGGTGAGGCAGAATATCATGTAGGAAGAATGTGGCAGCGGGAAGCAGGTTACATGGTGATCAGGAAGCAGAGAGAGAGGACTCTACTTGCCAGATACAAATATACATCTCAAAGCCACGCCCTTAATTCCTATCTCCTTCAGCCACACTCTACCACTTCAATTACCAGTTAATCCCTATGAGGGGATTAATTCACTGATTGGGTTCAGACTCTCAGAACCCAATCATTTCTCCTCTGAATCTTCTTGCATTGTCTCACATGTGAGCTTTTAGGGGACATCTCACATCCAATCCATAACAGTCATGGATCAGATTAGTGCCTATTTTAGTTCATTTGTTTGACTATACCAAAATACCACAGACTAGATAATTTATAAACAATAAAAATGTATTCAGTTCTGGGGGTTGGGAAATCCAAAATCAAGTTGCTGGCAGGATGTTTCCAAGATTGTGCCTGTTGCTATATCCCTGGGAAAGGAGGAACATTGTGTCCCCACTGGTGAAAGTGGCAGAAGTGTAAGAGACCACTTCCTTTGACTTCAAACCCTTTTCTAAGGGTACTTAGAAATCTTATCTATGAGAACAGAGTGCTCATGACTTGATCACTTCCCAAAGGCCAATACCTCTGACTACTGCTGCACTGAGGCAGGCCCTCACCAGACATTGTGTCTGCTGGCATCTTATCTTGGACCTCCCAGCCTCTGGAACTGTTAGGAATACATTCTTGTTGTTTACATGCTGCCTGGTAGATGGTATTTTATTGCAGTAACCCAAATGTGCTAAGCACATTTTAATGACCATATTTATTTTTTTAAGAAACTGCCAAACTCTCTTCCAAAGTGGTTGTAGCATCTTGCATTCCCACCAGCAAAATTCAAAAGTCCATGGTCCTCTACATAATCACCAGTATAAGGTGTTGTCAACGTTTTGGATGTTGACAATTCAAAGATATGTTGTGAGAGCTCACTGATGTTTATACATAATTCCCTAAAGACACGTGGTGTTCAATATCTTGTCACAGGCTATTTGCTATCTTTATAACTCTTTTGGCAAGATATTTTATTTTAGTCCATTTTTAAAACCAGGTTGTTTATTTATTTTCTTTCTTTCTTCCTTTTCTTTCAATTCTTCTTTCCTCTTCCCCTTTTCCTCTACCAGGGATTAAACTCAGGGGCACTTAACCACTGAACCACATCCTCAGCCCTTTTTTATTTTTTATTTTGAGACAGGGTCTTGATAAGTTGCTTAGGGCCTTGCTAAGTTGCTACAGCTGGCTTTTAACTTGTAATCCTCTTGTCTCAGACTCCTGAGCCAAGGGGTTACAGGTCTGCACCACCATGCCTGGTTTCATTTTCTTATTGTTACGTTTTCAGTGTTTTTTGTATATTTTCCATAGTAGACCTTCATTGAATGTATATTTTGCAAGTATTTTCTCTCAACCTCATTTCTCTAAAACTCTCATTCTCTGGACATTGTCTTTTACAGAGCAGACTTTTTTTTTTTTTTAAATGAAGTCCAGTTTATTAATTACTTATTTCAGAGATCATGCCTTTGCTGTTGCATCTAAAGGAAAATATTACTGTCATACACAAGATCATCTGTTTCTTCCCCATGTTATCATCTACGGGTTCTCTATCCACCAAGATGGGAAAGGATGACTAGAGGTGGCTCAGGTTGGATATTTATTTTACACCCCATGGAAGGTTAAAGATGACTGGAATTTCCCTTTCCCAGGTTAATTAGGATCTGATAAAACCCCAGAAATTAAGATAGTTTCTCCTGAGGACAGGTTTGTGAAGAACGGAATGCTCTGATGTATCTAAATGGTTGCTTTCCCCCTCCCCTTGCAAGAGTATGATATTTTTATTTTTTTGTTGTTGTTACTTATTTGGTCTTATATTCACTGTGAAAACCTGGTAGAGCTCCTGAAGATAAAACTCACAAAAGCCCTGAGACCCCTCTATGGTTGGATCCCTCTGAAGTTTATAACTCTGACTTGTCAGCATTGCACCTCTTGACCGCAAATGATCAATTATAATTATACTTTTGGTTTCTTACTCCAGCACTGGTTTCTGCTTTTGAGTATGTATGATTTTGATCTATTAACAGTCACTGTATGTGTCTCTTCAGTTTTAGAGACACCATTTTGCCTTACATCCTCATTTTTCTGACAGATCTAAGAATTGTTGATTAAGTTTGCTCAGGCTGAGCACAGTGGCACACACCTGAAATACCAGCTACCTAAGAGACTGAAGCAGGAGGGGCACAAGGTTGAGGCCAGGCAGGGCAGCTTAGTGAAACCCTGTATCAAAATAAAAATTAAAAGGGCTGGGCGTATAGGTCAGTAGTAGAGTGCCGCTGGGTTTAGCCCTAGTACTTGATGGAAAAAAAAACAAGTTTTCTCAGATTTTTATTCATTTTTAAGCTAGAGTGATGACTTTTAATGTCCTTAGATGCTTCATTATAAATCAAAAGACCCTTATTTCCTTTTGTGCCCATAAATATTTTCAGTGGTTATCATTGGAATTATGTGTTGGTCAGCTTTTCATCACTATGACTAATGTATCCAACAAGAACAACAAGTTTATTTTGGCTCACAGTTTCACAGATTTAGTCCATGTTCAGCTGACTCCATTGCTCTGGGCTTGAGGTGAGGCAAAACATTATGGTGGAAGGATGTGGAGAGGAAAGCTCTCAGTTTATGGCACCTGGGAAGCAGAAAGAAAGAGGAGATAGGAACAAAATATATAATCCCTGTGACCCACTTCTGCCGGCCACACCCCACCAGTTACCACCTAGTAATCCATTCAAATTACTAACCCATCAAATGGATTAATTCAATGATTAGGTTACAGCTTTCGTGATCTAATCATTTCACCTGCTTTTGGGGGAACACTTAATATCCAAACATAAACAGATTACATAAATCATTTTAATGTCATAAAAGCCAATTTTATTTTATTTTTGTAACCCCATGCACTATAAAAAAACAATTTAAACAGTTAACAACTTCAATCACAAAAACTTTATGCCTTTACATCTCTACCCCATTCACTTTCTGAGGCTGTCACAAGTTCATGTCTTTATGTTATGTATATCTATTAACAGCTTTATAGTTATTTTATGTGCTTTTGTCCTATAAACTCTACATAAGAATTAAACATGATTTACATACATTTTATGTACAACATTATAATACTATAGGATTTTACATTACCAGGAAGCTTTTATGTTTTTCTATGGTTTCATGTTGCTGTATATAGTCCTTCGTTTCTGTTTGAAGGACTTTATTTAAAAATTTCTTACAAGGTAAGTCTAATGGTAATGAGTTCCCTCAGATTCTTATCTTAGAAAGTCAATTTCTTCTTCATTTTCATAGGATAATTTTGCCAGATATAGTATTCTTTTTTTTTTTTTTTCCTTTCAGCCCTTTGGGTATATCATCTCACTCCCTTCCAGTTTACAAGATTTCTTCAGAGAATTCTACTGATCATCTGATAGATACTCCCTTGCATGAATAAATCATTTTCTTTTGCTGCTTTCAAATTCTCTTTATCTATAACATTTTGTAATTTGATCATAATGTATCTCAGTGTGAATCTTTTGGGGTTCATCCTATTTGGAATTTATTGAGCTTATTGAATTTATATTTTCATTTCTATTCTTAAATTTCAGAATAGTTTGGTTGTCATTTCTTTATATAAGCTCTCTATCCCTTTATCTTGTCCTTCTTTTATGACCAATAATGCATATATTGTTCTGCCTAATAATGTCTCATAATTCCCTTAGGGTCTCTTCACTTTTGTTCATTATTTTTTTTCTTCTTTGCTCTTCCAATTTGATAATTACAAATGCACTGTCTTTAACTTTGCTGATTTTTCTGCTTGATCAAGTCTGCTCGTGAGACCTTATAGTGAATTTTTCAATTCAGTTATTATATTCTTCAATTCCAGAATTTCTGTTTGGTTCTTTGTTAATATTCTCTCTGTTGATATTGTAATCTTCTAATAATTTTAATAATCATAATTTTAATTATTTTCTTGACTTCATTTAATTTTCTATGTTCTCCTTTAGGTCACTAGCTATCTTTTTTATGGTACTAGGAATTCAACGCAAGGGCACTCTAAGAATGAGCTCACCCTCAGCCCTTTTGCAAATTTTATTTTGAATCAGGGTCTGACTAAGTTACCCAAAATTGCCTCCAACTTACAGTTCTTCTGCCTCAGCTTAAGTTAGCTGATATTGCAGGCATATGCCACCATGCCTGGCAGTTATTGAGTACCTTTAAATAGTTATTTAAAATTCTTATTTGGATAATTCATAGATCTCCATTTCCTTAGGTTCAATTTCTGGAGATTTGTTTGTTAATTTAGCTGTGTTTTCCTATTTCTTTGTATGCCTATGATCTTTTGCAAAATAGCCATCTCTTTGTCTTTATAGACTGGCTCCATACAGGAATAGATCTTCACTAATTAGCCCTAGAGATTCTAGGACCTCTTAAATGTTTTCTTGATATGCATGTTTTCTGAGTTTGTGCATGTAATTTCCCAGTTAGAGAGGATTGCCCATTTCTTTTCTTGATCACAAAATCTCTTCCTCCTTTGGGTGTTTTTCTACACTTCTTTGGTCTCCCTGGTGCTATAGAGTGCTATAGAGCTCACCTTTGTTTATAGAGACCCTCAGCCCGTCTATTCTGTTGTATCTTAGTGTTTTTTTTTTTTTTTTTTTTTTTTTTTTGAGCCAAGAAAGATAGACACAATTCCCTTGGGAAGGCCCCAATTATATTAGATGCATATTTGAATTTTTTATTTCCCTCTGATGAAATAGCCAGGAGTTGGGAGATTTCTCCCAATTACACTGCATTGCATTGAGAAGAAGTTAGAGCAGCCAAAATGCAATAAGTTTTCCTGAAGCTTTTTTTTGCATTGGCACTTGCCTCTGTGTTGCAAACTCTTAACTGATTTGTGGAGTTTCCACAAAGGCAATTTGATCTGTATTGTTGTCTTGAAGTCGGTGTCTCTATGAGAGAACAGGAGCTAGGGCTACCTATTCCATCATCTTGCTAATATCCCACCCTCTAAATATTTATTTATGTATTTTGTTACTGGGAATTGAACCCAGGGGCAGTAACCACTGAGCAACACTCCCAGCACTTTTAATTATTTATTTTGATATGGGGTCTTACTGAGTTACTTGAGGCCTCCCTAAATTGCTGAGACTGGCTTTGAACTCACAATCCTCCTGCCTCAGCTTCCCAAGACACTGGGATTAAAGGTGTGTACCACCACACCCAGCAAACCTGTATTTTAAAATGTAATGCAACATACTTTTCTAGATTGAGTATATTTTGCTAACTTTTCTGCATCTCAAAACCTACTTAACTATTTCAATTACCAGAAAATAATTGAATTGGGATATAATCATTCAACTTCATAGAGATAATGGGAAATCATGATTTTAATACTAAACAAACATTAAGAAAATTCAAGACAGTTGCACACGCCTGTAATTCCAGCAGCTCGGAAGGCCGAGGTAAGAGGATCGAGTGTTCAAAGCCATCCTCAGCAATTTAACAAGGTCCTAAGCAACTACAGTGATACTCTCTCTCTAAATAAAATGTAAAAAGAAAAGGCGGGTGGGCAGCGGGGGCAGAGGGGTGGGGTGGGGGGGTGGCTGGGGATGTGGCTCAGTGGTTAAGCTCCCTGAGTTAAATCCCAGGTACCAAAAAAATAAAGAAAATTCAAACGAAACTGGGTGCAGTAGTGTATACCCGTAATCCCAGCTGCTTGGAGCCTCAGGCAGGCAAATTACAACTTTGAAACCAGCCTACACAACAGAGCAATACAAAATGAAAAACAGAACTGGGGATGTAGCTCAGAGGTAAAGTACTTGTGAGTTCAATTCTCCCCACCCCCACCCTCCAAAAAAAGGAAGGAAGAAAGAAAATCCAAGGGAACAGAGCTATTAGTCCTATGTGTGTGTTTTTGTTGCTGCTGTTGTTTTACACTCATACAGTCTTCTAAGGACAACTTTAGGTCCAGACTATCTTGCTCTTATCTAAGCTCTACTGCTTATTAGCTAAATGTACTCTGACCTTTAATATAGAGATAATAAAATTACCTACCTTATAAATTTGAGGATTAAGTGATTTCCTTAAAATAGTGCCTGGCAGAGATAAATTCTATATAAGTTCTTTTTATTGTTGTTGATGTGATTCATATAGAAAAAAAATCATTACCTGAAACATGAATCAAAAATAGACTTTTTTATGTGGGGAGAAATTAAGAATTTATTAAAATCATTCTTGTTCTCTTCTCAAGAATCCTTGATTTTTCACTTACTGTTAACAGAGATGAATAGCAATACAGGTCAAATTTCACTTACAGTAACAAGAAGAATTTATAAATAGAATAGTGAGACAGCTGTGTATGCCCAATTATATTTTATGTAAATTAATCCTGAAATTATCTTACTTTGCTTAGTATAATGCAGTTGGAATGGAGTCACCAAAAATGATGTGTAAAAATGAAATATAAGTAGGGATCATTTGGTGTTAAAAACACATCTACAAGTAGAGTCTAGAATGATCTTCATTTGGCAGATGTAGAAATCGAGAGCCAGGCACTGTGGTACATGCCCGTAACTCAGCAACCCAGAAGGCTGAGGCAGGAGCATTGAAAGTTGGAGGATAGCCTCAGCAACTTAGACCCTATCTCTAAATTAATTAATTAATTAATAAGGCTGGGGATGTGGCTTAGTGGTAGAGCATCTTTGCATTCTATCTCCAGTACAAAAAAAGAAAAGGAAGTTGCCCTGAGTGGATAAACAAGATCATATGACTAGTTATTGGTAGATCCAGGATAATCCATGTGTGACTCCTTAAGCATGCATACCTCGTGGTTAAGAAAAAGAAAAGAATTATATTATCAAGGAATATTAAATGTTTTCAGTACTAGGGATTGACCTGAGAGTGTAATGCATGATAAGCAAGTGCTCTACTACTGGGCTACAGCTCCAGCAATTTTTATTTTGAGACAGAGTGTTGCTAAATTGCTGAGGCTGGCCATGAATTTGCAATACTCTTTCCTCAGCCTCCCAAGTCACTGGGATCACAGGTGTGTATCAACATGCCTGGCTGCTTGTCTCACGTATTTTTGTCACAGCAATGAAAAGCTGACTAATGCATAGCTTAAATTAGACTACTTCAGAGTGTGATTGTTTTCAATAAAAATGGGAAAAGAAATTGGCTTACCTCAAGATACAAATATAAAGTGAAATCAAATGAAGGCAGGCACAGTGGCATGTTCCTAATCCAGCTACCCAGGAGGCTAAGGCAGGAAATCCCAAGTTTGAGGCTGTCCTTGGCAACTTAACACAACCCTGTGTCAAAATATAAAAGTAAAATAAGCCGGGCGTGGTGGCGCACGCCTGTAATCCCAGCACTTTGGGAGGCTGAGGCAGGAGGATCGCGAGTTCAAAGCCAGCCTCAGCAATGGCGAGGCACTTAGCAACTCGGTGAGACCCTGTCTCCAAATAAAATACAAAAAAGGGCTGGGGATATGGCCCAGTGGTCAAGTGCCCCTGAGTTCAATCCCCGGTACCACAAAAAAAAAAAAAAAAAAAAAAAAAAAATAAAATAGGCTGGGGATGTAGCTCAGTGGTAGAACACCACTGAAACATCACATTTGGTACTTTTTGTAAAATGATCTCTTCCAGTCCTACTCTTCCTATGTTGTGACACTATCAATGTTGTTCATAATATGACAGGGCTAACCTTATGCGTGAGTGAAACAGCATGTGGCAATTTAGAAACACTCAAAATATTTATCTCCATTATACCTGAAATTCTAGCAGTTGACAGTAATTCCTTTGGGTTAGGCATTATGTCATAAAAATTCTTTCTTAAAATTTAGATAGAACAGAGAGGGAACATGATAAAAAACTAGTGTTTGTGAAAGATTCTATTTTACATTTTACAGCTTTCTTTGGGGAATTAGAAAAGACATTAGTTGACTTGGAAAGATATGGGGTGGAGCAGATTCCAATTTAAAAAATAGGAGGCGCAATATCAAGAAGACATACACCAAAAGGCTGTAATGACACTCTGAATGGTATGATTATAGATGATATAAATACATTCATTTGTTCATGAAAACACATAGACAGACACAATGTATGCACCTATGTGTTTTGGGGGTTTTCTATTGTTAATGTGTCCTGTTCATAGTGTTATTATATAGTGGTATTATATACCTATTATATGAATATGTGTGTGTGTCTGTGTGTGCGCACACATGCATGCATACATGCACACACTGGGGGTTAAACCCAGAGCTCTGTGCATGCTATGCATGTACTCTACTACTGAGTGCACCACCCTCCTTTTTGAGATTATATCTTGATATGTTGTCCCAGCTGGGCTTGAATTCCTGGGCTCAAATGATCCTCCTGCCTCAACCTCACAAGTAGCTGAGAATACAGGCACCTGCTCCTGGGCCCAGCTTTAAGTTTTACATAAGTCAAAAAAAGAAAGCATTGAGTTCTCAAGTAGGTTGAAGCACAAGCTGCATAAACAAAGTGTTCCAGAGATGGGATGTGGGGAGACATTGTAGCATAGGAGAACATATGTAGTCCACAAAGGATGCATAATGGAATCTCAGAGATCTAACTCCTGACAAATGTAAAGTAAAAGTTTGATATTAATTTCCCCAGAGCAGGCTATTGATCTTACACATGATTTAATGCACTGCTAGACATCGTGCTGTGACTTTGTTTTGAGTGAGGGAAGCGTTTCACTAACATGGAAACCAAATGATGAGGATATTTGCTTGGCAGTTTATAGTTGAATTCTGCTCAGCATGACTGTCAGTACACAAGCCCTTTTTCAAAATCTGTGACACACTGAAAAGATTTGAAAAGATTTCATCCTCAGCATAAGTAACCAAAGCAAACTGTACAAACATATGCCCAATCAATCTGGAACCCTCCTAAAAGGAAGGCTACACACATAAGTACTTGTTCAGAATCATCACTCTTTCATGCCTAATGATTTTGCTAATGAAATACGTGATTCAATGAAATGTAATAATCAGGAGTTGTGATACAGAATGATAAGCAAGTTCTGCAGATAACCATTTATGAAATATTCTGAAACAGTAAAGATTATCCTCCATTTTAGTGTTGTTATATACAGTATTTCACCTTACAATTTTCTTTCTTTTTTTTTTTGTACT
The DNA here is from genome assembly GCA_025594165.1 of Tamias sibiricus. NCBI lineage: Eukaryota > Metazoa > Chordata > Mammalia > Rodentia > Sciuridae > Tamias > Tamias sibiricus. Next base: position 68,204,345 of record CM046669.1, on the reverse strand, counting down.
GAATGATTGAACCCAGGGGTACTTAACCATTGAGCCACATTCTCATCCCTTTTATTTTTTGAGAAAGGGTCTCGCTAAATTGCTGAGGCAGGCTTTCGATTCTCCTGCCTAAGTCTCACAAAACACTGGGATTACAGGTGTGTGCCACCATGCCCAGCTTATTTGTTTTTGAGATGTGTTCTCACTGTGTTGCCCAGGCTATTCTTGAATAATTCTCACTGATCCTCCTGCCTGGGCCTCCAAGTAGCTAGGACTATAGTTGTGCACCACCATGCCCAGCTCAATGTTTCACTTTAAGTCCACTGAAATCTAAGAAGTGATTTATTTCATCAACCATATGTAGAAAACCTGTGTTTCAGCTGCTGTGCTGCATTGGGAGATGCCAGGATGAATGCACTGTGATCTGTGCATACAAGGGCTTAGGTTTTCATGAATGGAACCAAGCTCTACATCCTATTGGGATGCCAGGTAACACATGGGAGGGATGGTGAAGGGGGGATGGGGATGGGAAGGTTTGGGAGGAGATAGTGCTGGACCCGAGTCTTGTCAGACAGAGTGGAAGGGAAGGCATTTCAGACTGACACAAAAGCACAGAGACATGCAACAGAGTTTAACAAAATGCAAATTGTTCTGAAAGACTGACCTGAACTTCCACTCTGGTCAAGATGGAGTGACGGGGATTGGATTTACTCTCCCATCTGAAAAGAGACAAATAAAATGGATGGAACTCGAGAGCATTATGTTAAGTGAAATAAACCAAACTCGCAAGTCAAGGATCATGTGTTTTCTTTCCTATGTGGAAGCTGGAGGGGATAAAGGAAAAGAAAGGGTTGGAGGAGAGGATCTTATGAAAATCAAAGTCTGGTCTCCACCAGTAGAGGAGGAAAAAAGAGGGTGTGGGGGAGGGAGGAGGGAACAGAAAAGAGAAATAGTGGGGTACAATATGGATCAAATTATATTATTATATCCTGTGGATGTATTAATATATATGAATATGTAACAGCAAATCTTACTAGTATGTACAATTATAATGTACCAATAAAAATATGAAAAATGAAAAGAGAGACAAATATATATAAAACAATGAATTTCATACCAGGGATAGTGATTCCTGAAAGAGGAAAAACAAATGAGGTCATCTGTGTGATTCTCTTAGCCCACTGCCTGGGGCGAGCTTCCATGGTGTGATTTAGAAAGGGGAACTCAGGTGGAGCTTGAGTATCTGGGCAGGCCATGGCACCTCAAGTTCACATGTCACAGTACGGAGAAGAGTAGAACTTCCTAGAGAAAGAAGGAGCATGTGTATTTCAAGGACCTTCAGAAAGGCCACTTAAGATTTTTGCTACATATTATATATTCAGTGTATAAATTTGGGAACATTACTGATGGCTGGAGAAATAATCACAGGTTCAGAGTGGAGGAAATAATCCTTGAATAAAGATGTTACTCACAGGGCATCAAAAGGGCTCTGCCACAAGAGTGTGGAAAAATTAGCTCTAGAATAAAGGCTACACTCATCCCACTTAGTGAAATTTTTAAAAATCTTTGAAAAGATTAAATCATTTCCAAGTAATAAAACTGCTTCCCAAAATAAAGCTCAAGAAAATGACTGTATGAATAGAAAAAATATTCAACACCTAAGAAGGTGAAATTCACAGTAGCTGGCATCCAATTAAGAAAAAAAAAAAAAATACAGGGCATGCTCACATGTAGAAAAATTTAATAAAAAGTTAGAAAAACAGACCAATAGAAACAACCCCAGAAATGATACACAAATTAGACAAAGATCAAATTAGTAGACATGACTATAGTTTTCTTATTCTAATTTGTTATACATGCTTGCAGAGTGCAATTCATTTCATATTACATATAAAGAGCACAATTTTTCAAGTCACTGGTTTTACATAAAGTATTTACACACCATTTGTGTTTTTATACATGTACTTAGAGTATTGAAGTCTAACTCATTCTGTCATTATTCCTGTTCCCCTTGTTCCCCCCTCCTCTCCCCCCCCCCCCTTTGTTCTATTTAAAGTTCCTTCATTCCTCTCATCCCCCCTCCCTTGCCATTGTAAGTCAGTATCATCATAGCAAAGGAATCATTCGACCTTTGGCTTTTTGGGATTGGCTAACTTCACTTAGCATTATTTTCTCCAACTCCATCCATTTACCTGCGAATACCATGATTTTATTCTCTTTTAGTTCTCAGTAGTGTTCCATTGTATATATATACTAAATTTTCCCTATCCATCTACTGATGGGCACCGGGGTTGTTTCCACAATGTACCTATTGTGAATTGTGCTGCTATAAACATTGATGTGGCTGTGTCCCTCTAGTAAGCTGTTTTTAAGTCCTTTGGGTATAGACCAAGGAGTGGTATAGCTGGGTCAAATGGTGGTTCCATTCCCAGTTTCCCAAGGAATCTCTATACTGCTTTCCAGATTGGCTGCACCAATTTGCAGTTCTACCAGCAGTGTAAGAGTGTGCCCTTTTCCCCACATCCTCGCCAGCTTTTATTGTTGTTTGTGTTTTTGATAGCTGCCATTCTGACTGGCATGAGATAAAATCTTAGAGTAGTTTTGATTTGCATTTCTCTAATTGCTAGAGATGTTGAACATTTTGTCATATATTTGTTGATTGATTGTATATCATCTTCTGAGAACTGTCTGTTCAGTTCCTAAGCCCATTTGTTGATTTGAGTTGTTTGTTTTTTTGGTGTTAAGGTTTTTGAGAGCTTTATATATCCTTGAGGTTAATGTTCTGTCTGATGTGCTTGTGGTAAAGATTTGCTCCCATTCTGTAGGTTCTCTGTTCACCTCACTGATTGTTTCTTTTGCTGAGAAGGAGCTTTTTAGTTTGAATCCATTCTATTTATTAATGTTTGGTTTTAGTTATTGCGCTATAGGGGTCTTATTGAGGAAGTTGGGGCCTAATCCAACATGTATCTCTGGTTTATTTCCTAGGTCCTTGATCCACTTTGAGTTTAGTTTTGTGCATGGAGAGAGATAGAGGTTTACTTTCATTTTATTACATGAGGATTTCCAATTTTCCCAGCACCATTTGTTGAAGAGGCTATCTTTTCTCCAATGTATGCTTTTGGCACCTTTGTCTATATAAGATAATTGTAGATGTATAGGTTAGTCTCTATGTCTTCTATTCTGTACCATTGGTCTACTGGTCTATTTTAATGCCAATACCATGCTGTTTTTATTACTATTGCTTTGTAGTACAATTTAAGGTCTGGAATAGTAATGCCACTAGCTTCACTCTTCTTGCTAAGAATTGCTTTGGCTATTCTGGATTTCTTATTTTTCCAGATGAATTTCATTATTGCTTTGGGAATTTGATTGGGATTGCATTGAAATTGTGTAGTGCTTTTGGTAGAATAGTCATTTTGATAATATTAGTTCTACCTATCCATGAACAAGCTAGATCTTTCCATCTTCTAAGATCTTCTTTAATTTCTTTCTTTAGCATGCTGTAGTTTTCCTTGTAGAGGTCTTTCACTTCTTTTGTTAAGTTGATTCTCAAGTATTTTATTTTATTTTATTTTATTTGAGGCTATAGTAAATGGGGTGGATTTCCTAGTTTCACTTTCTGAGGATTTGTCACTGATATACAGCAATGCCTTTGAGTTATGGGTGTTGATTTTATATCCAGCCACTTTGCTGAATTCATTTATTAGTTCTAGAAGATTTCTGATGGAATTTTTGGGTTCTTCTAGGTATAGAATCATATCATCTGCAAATAGTGATAATTTGAGTTCTTCTTTTCCTATCCGTATCCCTTTAATTTCTTTTGTCTGTCTAATTGCTTTGGCTAGGGTTTCAAGAACTATGTAAAATAGGAGTGGTGAAAGAGGACATCCCTGTCTTGTTCCAGTTTTTAGAGAGAATGCTTTAAATTTTTCTCCATTTAGTATGATCTTGGCATGGGGCTTAGCATAGATGGCCTTTATGGTGTTGAGGTATGTTCCTGTTATCTCAATTTTTTCTAGTGTTTTGAACATGAAGGGTGCTGTATTTTGTCAAATGCTTTCTCTGCATCTATTGAGATGATCATATGATTTTTATCTTTGAGTCTATTGATGTGATGAATTACATTTATTGATTTTTCCTTATGTTGAACCAACCTTGCATCTCTGGAATGAACCCCACTTGATCGTGGTGCACTAGCGTTTTGATATGTTTTTGTATTTGACTTTCCAGAATTTTATTGAGAATTTTTGCATCTATATTCATTAGAGATATTGATCTGAAGTTTTCTTTCTTTGATTTGTCTCTGCCTGGTTTTGGAATCAGGGTGATATTGGCCTCATCGAATGAATCTGGAAGGGTTCCCTCTTTTTCTAGTTCATGATATAGTTCAAGAAGTATTGGTGTTAGTTCTTCTTTAAAGGTCTTGTAGAACTTGGTTATGTATCCATCCGGTCCTGGGCTTTTCTTGGCTGGTAGGTTTTTGTTGGCATCCTCTATTTCTTTGCTTGAAATTGATCTATTTAAATTGTGTATATCATCCTGATTTAGTTTGGGCAAATCATATGTTTCTAGAAATTTGTTGAAGCCTTCGTTATTTTCTATTTTATTGGAGTATAAATTTTCAAAATAATTTACAATTATCTTCTGTACATCCGTCGTGTCCATCGTGATATTTCCTTTTTCATCACAGATATTGGTAATTTGAGTTTTTTCTCTCCTTTTCTTAGCATAGCTAATGGTTTATGAATTTTATTTATTTTTTCAAAGAACCAACATTTTGTCCTGTCAAATTTTTCAATTTTTTTTGTTTGTTTGTTTCAATTTCATTGATTTTTGGCTCTGATTTTAATTATTTCCTGTCTTCTACTGCTTTGGGGGTTGATTTGTTCTTCTTTCTCTAGGGCTTTGAGGTGTAATGTTAGTTCATTTATTTGTAAACTTTTTCTTCTTTGAAGGAATGAGCTCCATGCAATGAACTTTCCTCTTAGTACTGCCTTCATAGTGTCCTAGAGATTTCGAAATGTTGTGTCTGTGTTCTTATTCACCTCTAAGAATTTTTTAATCTCCTCCTTGATGTCTTCTGCAACCCATTATTCATTCAGTAGCATATTATTTAGTCTCCAGTTGTTGGAGTAGCTTTTTTTTCCTTATTTTATCATTAATTTTTTAATTTCATCCCATTATAGTCTGATAGGATGCATGGTAGTATCTCTACTTTTTTATATTTGCTTAGAGTTGCTTTATGGCATAATATATAGTCTATGTTAGAGAATGATTCATGTGCTGCTCAGAAGAAAGTGTATTAACTCATTGATGGATAATATACTCTATATATGTCAGTTAGTTTTTGATTATATTATTGAGTTCTACAGTTTCTTTGTTTAGCTTTTGTTTGGAAAATCTATCCAGTGGTGAAAGAGGTGTGTTAAAGTCACCTAGAATTATTGTGCTGTGGTCTATTTGACTCTTGAACTTGAGAAGAGTTTGATGAACATGGATGCTCTGTTAGTTGGGGCATATATATTTATAAGTTACTTCTTGTTGATGTATGAGTCCCTTAAGCAGTATGAAATTTCCATCTTTATCTCTTTTGATTAACTTTGGCTTGAAGTCTACTTTATTTGATATGAGTATGGAAACCCCTGCTTGCTTATGTAGACCGTGTGAATGGTATATTTTATCCCATCCTTTCACTTTCATTCTGTGGGCATCTTTTCCTAAGAAATGTGTCTCTTGAAGGCAGCATATTGTTGGGTATTTTTTTTTAAAATCCAATCTATCAGCCTATGTCTTTTAATTGGTGAGTTTAGGCCATTAACATTCAGGGTTATAATTGAGACATGATTTGTGTTACCAGTCATTTTTAAATTTAATTTAGTTAATTTTTTTTTTTTTTTGTATTTAGCTTGACTTGGTTTCTTCTTTGGTTGCTTTCTCCTTTCTTGTAGTTCTTCCCTTTGTAGATTTTCATTGTTGTTTTTCATTTCCTCCTCATGAAATATTTTGCCAAGAATGTTCTGTAGTGCCGGCATTCTTGTTGCAAATTCTTTTAGCTTTTGTTTATCATGGAAGGTTTTTATTTCATCATCAAATCTAAAGCTTAATTTTGCTGGATATAAGATTCTTGGTTGGCATCCCTTATCTTTTAGAGCCTGGTGTATGTTGTTCCAGAATTTCCTGGCTTTGTGGGTCTGTATAGTTATTTATTTTTTTAAATATATTTAGTTGTTGATGAACCTTTACTTAATTTATTTATTTATATGTGGTGCTGAGAACCAAACCCAGTGCCCCACATATGCCAGGCAAGCACTCTGCCACTGAGCCACAACCTCAGCCCCATGACTATAATTATAACTGTTATTTCTTATGTTTTACAATCTAAAAGAAAGTTTGAGAATGTTAAATAGAGAAATTGATGATATAAAAAAAAATTTCAACTTAAAAATGCAATACCTATAGTGAAAGAGATCCTAGATGGGATTAGCAACAGATTAGACACAGTAGAAGAAACAAGTAGTAAAGCTGAATACACAGCAGTGAAAATAATCCATAATGAACAGAGAAATAAGATGTTGAAAACAAAATGAAGAGAGCATCAGTGAGTTATGGGACAACTTCAAGTCGCATTGGGCATTTGTCAGCTTTGTATCATTACAATGAAATACCTGAGACACAGTACTTATAATGAAAAAATATCCTTAGTTCACAATTTTGGAGGTTCTAGCCCAAGATTGGGAGGACAAGCCTTTAACATGTATGGACCTTTGGGAGACACTCATCAAAACAGCACATTGGTCTATGGATAGATATCTTGATCATGGATGGGCCAATGAATCCCTTCCTTGGGATTTTGAATTTAGGACCCAGAGGGAATCAAGCTAGCTTCACTCTGGGAGACTGAAGCAGGAACATGAAAATCTTTGGGTTTTCCACCATGTAGACTGAGAAGCAAAAGTCGTCAAGTCTGTAACAGGGGAAGAGATCAGACATCAGAGGAAAGTAGATATATAGTCTGCAGAGATAAATTATGGAGTTTTTTTTTTTTTTTTTTTTGTGGTACTGGGGATTGAACTCAGGGATACTCGACCACTGGGCCACATCCCCAGCCCTTTTTTGTATTTTATTTAGAGACAGGGTCTCATTGAGTTGCTAAGTGCCTCACCATTGCTGAGGCTGGCTTTGAACTCGCAATCCTCCTGCCTCAGCCTCCCAAAGTGCTGGGATTACAGGCGTGCGCCACCGCGCCCGGCTAATTATGGAGTTTTCTGGGTCCTGGTTCCAGCTTTTTCGGAGCCCAGTGCTATTAAGCTGCTCCTCAAATTCCATGAAATAAGTTTTTGTGTTTTTTTTTTTTTTTCACATAAAATAAAAAGGTTTATATAGAGATAAGTTTGTATATAAGCTTGTATAGAGATAAGCACTTAGTTTTGAACATTGTCATACAGTGGGATGTCTATGGCCTAGCAATGTAGAAAGGTTTACTAGGCATCTCAAGTTCAGAGAACATACGTGTACCCCAAATATACATTTGTATTCTCTTCATCTCTAGGTACCACCTAGGGAGTATGTGAAATTGACAGTGAGGGCATTATGACAGTGGAGACAAAAACAAATCCGAGGCTGGCGCCTGGTCAAAAGCAACATTAGAGAGACAAAAAGAAGAAGATCTAGGAAAACAATCCAAGAAATAATGTCTTCAAAGGCAGGATGAGAGAACATAATATTGAGGAAATTAAAAGAAGGGAGGATTAAAAAAAAAAAGAAAATCAACAACAGTATAAATTCCTAAAGAACTTAAAACATTCCTGACCCTTGATTAGCAACTACCAACTTTGTAACCTTACTTTCCTTTTTCTATCCATATTGACCACATCTAAGTCCATATTTCTCTGTTTCTGACTTCAGAATGCTAACTTAACCATAGTTATTAGTCTTTTTACAGATTGATTCTGGTAATCTTAATCCTACATTATTCTACTGATTCTACTACATTATTCTACCAATTAAAGACCCAGTCAAAGCAGATCAGCAGGGAAGGACTGAGCCATTTTCCTGAAAAAGATAAATTTTGTGCCAATACTACATATGAATCAAGAAAGGAACTAGAAGAGAATGTATGGTCTTAAGAAGAGGAAATTGAGCCTCATCCATCTACTAAAGCCCTTTTAGGAGGCACATAGGCATATGGACAAAAGCTTATGAATGGTGTCTATTTAGAGTTTTAAAAAGCCTTTCACAAAGTTCCACACAAAAGGCTGTTTTCAAAATTGAATCATGGTAGGATGGGGACTGGTGTCATGCCTGGGGAAGTTACTCAGAGACAAGAAACAATGGTTTAGGATGAAAAGACTTGTTGGAGGGAGGCATGTAAACTCTGACATTCCCCTATGACTATCCTTGTTTAGGATTTTTATGAATTATTTGGAGGAGGGAAGGCACAATGACACCAAGATCTGATTATGAAAAAGCCCAAGTGTATGGGAATAACCCGGAGTTAGTATGAAGATATGTGAACAGGCAGAAAAAATTAAATTTGTGTTCACATAGGCAAAATAAGGTACTGAGCTTAGAGAAAAGTAATCTCAATTATATTTAGAAGATTCATTTATTCATTCATTCATCAGACAGTTATTGAGGATCTACCATGTAATTCCATGTTGTGTTTCATTTTGGGAGGACACAATTAAGACAGCATTTATCCTAGCTTTTGGGGAACTTAAACTGGAACAAAAAATTAATTTCTGAATCTTGAGAAAAGTAAATTTAAGGAAGTTATTTACACAATAGGAAATCTATCCCATTTAGTTTTCTAAGTGTTAAACTAATATGGCTGAAAAACTGTAAATATACTCAACATATTTAGATAATTTTATAAAAGGCCTTGCTCTGATGGTTTTATTAAGAGAAGCTAGAATATTTGAGAATATATTCCTAACATCTGGATATATCAGTATTATATGCCTAACATCTGGATATATTAAAGGGCCCCTTTTGTTATAAACCGGGATAAAAAACTCTGATAAAAATCAAAGCTAATTTAAGAGAGAAAGATAAAAATGGCAAGACTAGCTTCAGGTACAACTGAGCACAGGTAGGCAATAGATATTTTCATAACAGAAATTGGTGTAGCTCACTAAATCTCCATCTTTCAGCTGTTTTATTTCATATTGATTTCATTCTTAGACTATTTTTTTTTTCCACATGGAGCAAAGATATCTTATGTGCAAGTGTGAAAAATGGAAGAAATTCCAGTTTTCTATGTTCCATAGCAGCTATGATATTGGGAGATCCCTTTTTTTTCCCCCAGCACCCATATTAATTCCTGTAAAGAAGACTCTGAATGGCTCATCCCTTACTTACTTTGGCCAGAAAGTTGAAGTATTATCACTGGGCAGGCCAGGGACACCACAGTTGCTTACTCCAGGAGCCAGAATTGGGTGTGTTTGGAGGGAAATCAGCCGCCCAGAACTACATAAGCCAAGAATAAAAGTCATTTCCCAAATAGATGGTGCTCAGACGGAAAAAAAAAAAAAAAAAAAAAAAAGAAAAAGAAAAAAGAAAAAAAAAAAAAGGAAGAAAAGAAATGACTAGCTTCTTCCTCTATGTAAAATTGTCACAGACTGACTTACTTCCGTTGTGGAAGGCAGTCTATAAGATGAGTCCTTCTGATAACTGTCCTCTGGTATTCACGCCTTTGCATGATCCCCTCCTTTTCAATATGAGCTGGACTGACTTCTAAAGAGAAGATTATGGCAAAAGCAATGGTATGTCACTTCTGATATTAGGTCATAAAGGCTGTGGGTTGTGTCTTGGATGCTTTTAAGTTTTCTAGCTTTTTTTGGACTGTTCATTTTTCTGGGGAGTGGGGTATTGGGAACTGAACCCAGGGGTGCTTTACCACTGAGCTATATACCCAGCCCTTTTTTAAAATAGTTTATTTTTTCAATTTTAATTTGTTATATATGACAACAGAATGCATTACAATTCATATTACACATATAAAGCACAATTTTTCATATCTCTGGTTGTACACAAAGTAGACTCACATCATTCGTGTGAGTACATGTACTTAGCATAATGATAACATTTCATTTCACTGTCTTTCCTATCCCCATGCCCCCCTCTTTTCCCTTTCTCCCCTTTTCCCCTTAGCCCTATCTAGAGTTCATCTAATACCCCCCCCACACACACACCAGAAGCATATTATGAATCAGCATCCTTAAATCAGAGAAATGATTCAGAATTTGGTTTTTTTGGGATTGGCTAACTTTATTTAGTATTATATTCTCTTTTCCCCAGTCCTTCTTATTTTTTATTTCAAAACAGGTATCACTAAGTTGCTTAGGGAGGGCCTTGCTAAATTGCTGAGGCTGGCCTCAAACTTGCAATCTTTCTGCCTCAACCTCCTGAGTTACTGGGATTACAAGCATGCATCACTATTCCCAGCAAATGTTCACTACTGAATATTTGCTCTCGGGAAAGCCAGCTATCATATTATTGGTCCTCTGGAGAGACCCATGTATAATAAGGCAATATTTATGGTTTTAAAATTTAAAATCAAATATATTTTTAACTGATACATAAAATTGCACTTATGAGGTATGATGTGATATTTTGATACATATATATGTATATTCTGTGTAATGTTTAAATCAGGTCAAAGGTATTTCCTCAAACTTTTCTGATTTCTTTTTGATAAATATTTATGTTTTTATGTAGAAATGACCCCAAAAAGATAAATCCTTACAAGACCAGACAAACAAATCTATTAAAATATCAGAAATTACATGTGTCATATGTTTGAATTTTTCTCTATTGAATATGATAAAATTTAAGTTTTCCTCCCTGGATGAAATTACTGGGTGTTATTTTAATCCCTGAGTAAACTCATTACTAACTACCTGCATTGCATTTTACTAAATATAAATTTTAAATAAAGATATAGCAATTATGGCAGTTTGTAGCAAGGTAAATATAGACTATATGATGGCTGTGTTTAGAATTGTTTCTCTAATTTTTACTGGTTCAAATGAGGTTTTGCAAGTGTAATTTGAAATTAAGACTCATGTCACTGAGTTTACTTTGACTAATTGTTTAAAAATCTGAAACATATTGCCATGAAGTAAAGATCCATTTAATGAAAGTGTGATTTTGTCTTTGTAATCTGTTTATGTCTAGAGGTTACATGACTACAGCTCCCTAATGAAAAGTTTGAAAATACCTCCAAGGGAAAAAGAAAGAGGACTGCATCCAATGTAAGAAAAACGTGTATTAAAACCAATTTCCTTTAAGATCTGTCTTTTTTTTCTTTGACAGCAGCTCACAAAAAACCAATGTATTTTTATATTCATAAATCATATAACCTGAGTATAAATAGCAGAATGATGTAGCTTCATAAAAATCAAGTTGTAACATCTGAAAACTGAGTAGGTAATAGAAATGCTGGTTAACCTCAACCAAAGTGCTCATACCTTGTTGCTATTTTCAGAAATTAATAGATACCCTGGAGTATTTTTAACTTACATGTAATGTGAGTGGAATTTTTCTATGATAATTGCCCTCATATTTTAGAAAAGTTTAATTAGGAACTAATTACTCTTCCACCTCATCATCTTTACATCCCTTACACTGCTGCTGTCACTTTACATCTTCTGACATGACAATGGCAGCCTTCAAAAAGTCCTGGAGGTGCTTTTGATAATTATATAGTACAGAAAGCAATATTGTATTTGCTACCACTTCTCTAGGATATCCAGTTTGTGGACTCAATGTAAAACCCAAGACAGGCCTTTAAATATGCCTCCCACCTTCTTGTAGGCTCCAGGTTTTCTTGCAGGGGACTGGCAGCAGGATTTTTTACTTTGAATTCATTGGAATTTAGTAAATACTTAGAATTCATTACCACTCACTGCCAGTTAATTCATTTGTATGTTAAGATTCCTTCATTTTAACCAATTCTCTTTCCTGTACATAGAAATTTCTAGCTTTAGCATATATTACATTTGGTTGAGTTTTTAATTTTCCTTCTTTATATGTTTTCTACTACTGTAAAGGACAACTCCCCCTTCTCCTCGTCCTCGTCCTCCTCCTCTTCCTCCTCCTCCTTCTTCTTCTTTTTTTTTTTTTTTTTTTTTTTGCCAGGAATTGAGCCTAGGGCCTGCCATCTCTATCACTGAGCTATATCCACAGCCCTTTTTCAGATTTTATTTTGTTACAGAATCTCATGCAGTTGCCCAGGCTGCCCTCAAACTTGTGATACTCCTGAATAGCTGAAATCACAGAAGCTCACCACTACGCCAAACAAGAGGACTGTTTTGAAGCTATTTAGTTTTTGTTGTCAGTTCCTTGAAGCCATAGTGAAAAACTTTATGAATATGTACATAAATATGTCCTTATTACTTACAGTGCTTGGTAAAACCCAGAGTTACTGGCTGCAAGGGACTAAGGTAGTATCTGTGATAGAAGATGCTCTGTAGAGAACCTCAGAGCAGCCTACAGGAGCCAAGCAGTTTGATGCCCCAGGCCTCAGTGGTTTTGGTCACTCTGGAGCTGATGCAAAGCTTATCTGGTGAAGTGTAGAAATGGAGTGTTTCTGTTTACCATGTCAAGTTTACACTGGAAAGTCAAGGTTTGCATTAGGGTTTTTTTTTTTTTTTTTTTGCATTTTTTATTAGTGCATTATAGTTGTACACATTGATGGGATTTGTTGTTATATATTCATATATGCACACAATAAAGGTTTGTAGTCCAGATCCAGGTAATTCTCCAAATAAATGTTTACTTTTGTGTACTTGTTACTGACATCTCAGTCCTTGGCCCTGATGCCAATTCATGCCAATTTAATAATGAAGACATGGTTTTGAGAAAAAGGAAAAAAAGTTTATTGCTTTGCTAGCAAATGAGAAGCACAGGGGCCTCCAGTCCCAGAAGCTGTGGTTCTCCCCATAAGGGAAAACAGAGGGCTTTTAAAGAAGCTCTTCAAAAGCTACATTCCAGGTATGCCCTGACAGGTAGGTGCACCCTGATGGTGTGTTGAAATTCTCTTGTTAATTTGGGAGATACTCACTTCCTAGATCTTCCTGTGACATCATCTTCCTAGAGTAGCTGTGTGCTCAAGGACAGATAACTTGCCTAGTGTAGGGAAAAGCTTATCTTGTTTCCTACCCCCAGGATAGGGAGGGGGAGAGGAAGAAGTGGAAGAGAAAATCACAATAAGCCTGAGGCCAGTAAGGGCTATATTCAAAAGGTGAAGTGGACCTCTGTTACATTTCCCCCACTGTCAATTTCTACATTCCATTTCTATGGAAAAATGGATGATGACATCTCCAAGCTGCTTCCTGCTAAGAGAGGGCAAAGTTGGGGGGAAGTGACCCAAAGTCCTTGTTCTCTATCAGGTGGGGCACAGACACCTAAGGGCATTAAACATCAGGGAAGTCCTGAGGTCCATGGTGGCAGTTGGCAGGTGATTGGACAAAGCATATATAGGGCAGGGATCATGCTAGGACAACAATAAACAAGACAGAAAAGCATTACTTTTTTGGTAAACAATTAATACAATACAAAAGCAATTAGTATTTCACCCAGTCTCTGAAACGTAGGATAAACTTCAGACTCTAGAGTCCTTTGTGATAGTTAAATATTAGACACTCCCAAACAATAACCCTTCCTTTAAAGCCTCCAGATTTACTTATTTTTTGGTAGGGCTAAAGCAATTGTACATCTTAAGTTACATTAAAAAAAAAAAGTTTCTTGGCTGGGCATGGTAGTTTATGCCTATAAACCCAGCATTTTAGGAGGCTGAAGAAGGAAGATCACAAGTTCAAAGCCAGCCTCAGAAACTTAGTGAAGTCCTAAGCAACTTAGTGAAAACTTGTCTCAAAAAATAAAAGGGGTGAGAATGTGCCTCAGTGGTTAAGTGCCCCTGGGTTCAATTTCTGGTACCCCCCCCCCAAAAAAAATCCCAAAACAAAGAAATCAACTTTTAAATGTCCATGTGTTACTGTGCTTTGGTCATATTGTCCTGCCAGGCATTTAAGACCAAATTGGTAAAAAATTGACCTGTTCCTACCTATTGTTAAGAGTCAGCTGAGACTCCTCAGGGTGTCATTCTTGGGAACATGTGAGAAGCTTCTTGGCTTCTCTAGCTTCCTCTACCAATAGTGCCAGCTGCCAGGATGGGTCCAGGGTCTTACTGACCACAATTGGCTTCCCTTAGAAGCATCAGGGACATTCCCCTATCCAATGACCCTCCTCTGCAGAATATGCACTGGTTGTCTTCCAGTTCTCTAGATCCATTAGAGGGCGTTCCCCTAGTTCCCTGGATCCTTGATGACCCTAGAAGGCAAGGGCCACATATTGGCCCAATGGGTCCTTTTACTTCCTTGACTTTAGTTTCTAAGTTTTCAGTTTTAAACATCCAACAGGGCAGGTTCACCATTCTTGAAGTAGGAGTAATAGATTTTAGCTTTCATGTCTATAATTTTATTCCTTTCATTTAATTGGGGTCAGTATTAGTACTGGAAGTCAGCCTTATATCCTGTCTGTTCCACAGGTGATGGCTTATTATCTCAAATTAACTCAGGTTGTTTTATTAGGAGTACTGCAAAATAGTAATAGGGAAGAATTATAAAGTTTACAAGGAATATACAAAATGAAATTAACAATAGCAAAATACATTCAGTTTGTGTAATAGCTATGAACCAAGAAACATAATGTTCATAATCCCAAACCTTTTTTAGTTATATATTATATCCCCTGTTTATTTTGAGATCACTGTAATCTTTACAACAAAAATTTATCCTTTGAGCCGGGCACAGTGGTGCACGCCTGTAATCCCAGCACTTGGGAGACTGAGGCAGGAGGATTTCGAGTTCAAAGCCAGCCTCAGCAATGGCGAGGCACTTAGCAACTCAGTGAGACCCTGTCTCTAATAAAATAAAAATATGGGCTAGGGATGTGGCCCAGTGGTTGAGTGCCCCTGAGTTCAATCCCTGGTACAAAAAACAAACAGAACTTATCCTTTGGATATGACTTTATTTAAAAAATATATATTTTTAGTTGTAGATGGACACAATACTCTGTTTATTTAGTTTTTTATGTGGTGCTGGGGATCGAACCCAGTGCCTCACATGGGATGGGCAAGCGCTCTACCACTGAGCCACAACCCAGCTGTTGGATATAACTTTAAATGAGCTTACGTCTAGCCTACTTTGGAACCATCCTAACATGGAGTAAGGTGAGAGGCAGAGTCCTAACTCAGGTGAGGTGGGGCTCTTGTTAAATCTTAGGTAAAATGTTTTATTTATGAACCTGATCCTTGCCTCTTTCTTAAATATCATTTTATAAAGTTCTCATATATTATTTCCTAAGTCTATGCATATCAGTTAACCCAATACAATATTACATCTGAAACATAAATCAAACAAATTAAGAGAGATCCTAACCCATTTTTGTGGGAAAGTGGCAAAATGTTTTCATGTTTCACAATATTAACCTTTAAACAGATCAGGCTCTCATTATCTTTCTTTTTTTATTTTATTTTTAAATTTATAGTAGTAGTATGTATTACAGTTCATACTACACATATAGAGCATCTTTTTATACAAAACAGTTTGTATACAAAGTATATTCGTAGCATTCAAATTTTCAATCATGCATTTAGAATAATATCCATCTTATTCAACCACTTTTTCTTCCCCCCTTGCTCCCTCCCTTCTCCTCCTTTCCCTTTGACCATTATAGTGTTCCTCTAATCCTCCTATGTACCCCCACCCAACAATACTGTGAACCGGCCTCCTTATATCAGAGGAAACATTCGGTATTTGGATTTTTGAGATTGACTGATTTCACTTAGCATTATATTCTCCAACTTCATCCATTTACCAGCGAATGTCATTATTTTATTCTTTTTTATTGCTGAGTAAAATTCCATTGTGTATACATACCACATTTTCTTTATCCACTCATCTACCGAGGGATATCTAGGTTGGTTCCACAACCTAGCTATTGTGAATTGTGCTGCTATGAACATTGAAGTGGCTGTGTCACTGTAATATGCTGTTTTTAAGTCCTTTGGGAATAGACCCAGGAGTGGGATGGCTGAGTCATAGGGTGGTTCCGTTCCCATTTTCCCAAGAAATCTCCATGCTGCTTTCCATAATGGTTGTACCATTTTGCAGTCCCACCAACAATGTATGAATGTGCCTTTTTCCCCCACATCCTCTCCCTCATTATCTTTCAAAAATACATTTAAATGTCTATGTCAGTATAAAATATAACACAAAATTTTATCTTAGTGATAACAGGTCACCCCCATCCAAATACAGAATATTAAATGACATAAATAAATCTTCAATTAAAATTAAAATTACTATTTTTTTTATATTTATTTATTTGCTTTAGTTGTACACAATGCCTTTATTTTTACGTGGTGCTGAGGATCCAACCCAGGCCATGCATGTGCTAGGCCGCGCACGTGCTAGGCAAGCGCTCTAACAGCTGAGCTACAACCTCAGCCCCTAAAATTGCTATTTCTGTGTAAGTCTAAAAGAGATTACCATTACAGACAACTTTAGTTTGGAGACCACCAGCCTGTTAAAGTACTCTCCTAAGCTTTATACTCTAAAACTTGTATACTAGAAGAACATGAATACATTCAATATTCAAAGAAGCCACTAATAGTTAATGTCTCAATTACACAGATGTCCTTATATTAACTAGGCTTAACTTTCACAGTAAAATTCAGAATCCACAGAAAAGTACAGGTTTGCAGAATTTAGTAGTACAAGCAAAAATTAAGGATAGCCTTAAATCTTTTATACATTTAGGAAACAGTATTAATGAGCAGAAATAGACTTAGCCAAAGCAGACAGATATAAGACAGTTTTCAAATGGCAGTGTGGCCCTTTTATGCCAGATGCAATGTATTAAAGAGAGCACTTTTTGGTCAAACCTACATGAACTTTCACTTTATAATTTTTCACAGAACATTTAGATAAGGCTCAAACAAACGTATTTAGTTTCAGGGTTATACATATCTCTAGTCACATACGTTTAGGTTTTTCATGAAAATCAAGCCTGGTCAAAATTTTAAGTCATCTTTTTCTTTGACAAAGAAAAATCTTAAAAGCAATGGATATTACATTTTAATAAATATTTTATAGCTCTCAAGTCTTGCACAAATTGGTATTCATTAGTGTAAGTTTTTTTTAGCAGGCAGAATAGGCATATTGTAGAGTGTCTGGCAAAGCTGACTCAATTTTTTTTTTTTTTTTTTTGTGGTACTGGGGATTGAATTCAGGGGCACTTGACCATTGGGTCACATCCCCAGCCCTTTTTTGTATTTTACTTAGAGACAGGGTCTTACTGAGTTGCTAAGTGCCTCGCCATTGCTGAGGCTGGCTTTGAACTCACAATCCTCCTGCCTCAGCCTCCCAAAGTGCTGGGATTACAGGAGTGCGCCACCGCGCCCAGCTTCAATTCACATTTTAAAAATTTGTACAAAAGAGAATGAATCCTCATTAATGCCTCTCTCTTAAGGGGTTATTTTTCCTGTGAGGTAAGTTATTTCCTCCTAAAACAAAATCTTGATTAAGATAGTACTGATCACCTTTCTCAGGGTCCCTTTGGCCTAAAAGGCCTTACTCACTTTCAGTAGACCTCTGGCAGAGCAGGTTCTGTGTTCCTTTCCTGGGAGGCACTTGCAAATGAAGTTGTTGCTTTTGGGGTGAGAATGTTATCAGTACATTTAATTTACATAACAAAGTTTATCCCAGAGGAGGGATCGATCAGACTTACATATACAAAAAACAAAAACAAAACCCTATACCTGAATCTTTTTCTTTTTCCTTCTCAATTTGCATTTAGGGGGTTGGAGCACAGGATATTATTATTTGACCAATCTCCCTTATCATCGCAATGCCATCAAGTTTAAGATTTAAGTGAATTCCCCACATCAATTGTACCCAGAGGCTGACATACACACTCTCTCTCTCCCGCTCCCTCTCTCATATATCAGGTTCTTATTATCATATATATATATATCTCCAGGGCACTCTGTCCATTAAAGGGCACATTGACCTACAGAGTCTGTTAGGGACTTCTTTCTGTGAAAATCAGCAGGGGCAAGATACAGGTATCTGAATACAGGGGGACTCCAGGAGACCCTTGTATTTTAGCTCTGTAGGCAACAGGCAGGGCTGCACCAAGAAATGTCCTTTGGCCAAATGGGGAATCCCCTCAGATCTTAAAAATGGGAGATTATTTTATCCCCAGGTTATAATTTAGTAGTACTAGAACCCATTGCCATTGTCTTCCTGACTGGCAGCTTTCATCTCCCCATCCCCATAAGATAGGCTAGTTAATCATCAGACAGCTAGTTAATGGGCCCTGATTAAGGTTTTTTCCAAATGGAAGGACAACCCCTGGAGGTTAATCATTCTAGTCCACTCCTTTTCCCCAGAGCTCAGGAAAATGAAATGACGGGTGGACCCAAATGGAGATTACAGAAACATTCAGATTTAAGGACCAAAATCACACAGCCAATTAGAAAGTCATGGGCCAAACCAATAGCCTTGGTGTCCTCCCAACATCTGAACAGCATAGATTCCAACAATTAGCCCCAATGCTTTTTAATGTCTGTTCAGCATGGACTCTGATCAATGCCAGATTCTTTATCCAGAATCATAAGTTCCTAGACGAGTACACTCAAGTGGAAAAGCTCTACACCAGTTTCCCCCTTGCATCATGGGGAGTTCTATCTTTTCTCCTCTCATTCAAAACAAAATTTATTTCTTTCATTTTTGTCCTCTGCCACCATCTGTGATTTTCATTTTTTGAACCCATGAGACAAGAACCCCAGAAAGAAAATTAATGAGGCGTACAGCCCATGTAGACTTCATTTGTCTGCAAAAATGGTGAACTGATCCCTGCTCTCAAACTCTGATTTTAATCCCCTGGGCAAATAGTGGCTAGAAGGCAGGGTAGAGGCCAGGTCCTCTTTGCCCATTTTTCTATAGCCCAAGCAGCTTTCCTGTCCCCCCCCCCCCCCCCCCGGACTGGCATCTCTGACCTACAGCAGGATGATTTGTAACTGCATGGGACCAAGCTGAGAAGCAATGCTGGGATTTGGCAGCACTGGGTTGAAATGATTTAAAAATTTTAAAACCCTTTCTTCTGTTGTCCTGCTGTCCTCACACATTAGAGGAAGTGCTTTTTTGCATCCTCAACTTAGTTTTTGACTATATGAAATTCTTATTATGCAATTGCCTACATGCCTGTACAAAAAGAATTTCTTTTACTTATTTTATCTCTTGACAGAACAACTCCAACTACAAAATTGTTTAATAATTCAGAAAACCATTCAAAGGACATATTGTTACAGGAAAACATCAGCCTCTCTTAGTCAGGTTTACATATATATAGGTGGTCCATTCAGCCAAGATCTTTCCCAAGAAGCTACCTATAGGATCAATGCAGTATTGCCCATGTCTTAAGGGGCCAGAAACAAATACAAACAGAAAACATAGAGATAGACAAAAAAAGAGGATCCCCCAAACCTTGGCAAACAGATGGGAACTTTTAAAACAGACCAGATAGGAAAGAAATCCCCCTCAAGTTCCTAACTCCCACTTAACTGTGACTTATAAACCAGTGGTGCCAGAACGTCCCCACAAAGGGAAACCAGATGAGTAGAATCAAGTGCCCACACCTGGGGAGCTTACCAAATAGCCAAGGTGTCAGAACTTTACTTCATTCAATTTCTTTTTTCTCAAAGTAGACCAAGATGGAGCAATCCATATAGTTTAGGGAAGAAAGGCAAGAGTTCCCTGAAACAAAATGGCTTCGGCAGCCACTGGGATGATCCCTCAGTCCCTTCTTTTACTCACAGGAATGGGTCCTCTGGTGCAACCCCAGGCAAACTCACTCTTTTCTAACTCTCCAACAGTCAGCTCTCAACAAGTTCGCCTTACATCCTCAATATGGAAGTGGGGTTGCTTGGAGTGCCAGGCATGCCCAAGAAAGCCAGAGAAAGGGCTGCTCTCAGTTCCCTTTATGGTCACCAATTTTGTTACCAAAACTCAGTCCTTGTCTCTGATGCCAATTTAATAACAAGGACATGGTTTTGAGAATAAAGAAAAAGAAAGTTTATTACTTTGCTAGCTAAGGAGAAGCGCAGGGGACTCCAGTCCCAGAGGCTATGGTTCTCCCCAAAAGGGAAAATAGGGGGCTTTTAAAGAAGCTCTTCAAAGACTATATTTCAGGTGTGCCCCAACAGAGGTTCCCAGGTGTTCCCTGATGGTGTGTTGAAATTTACTTGTTAATTTGGGAGATACTCCCTTCCTAGATCTTTCATCTCCTTCCTGTGGTGGGAGTGTGATCAAGGACAGATAACTGGCCTAGTATGGGAAAAGGTAATCTTGTTTCCCACCCCCAGGTTAGGGAAGGGGAGAGGTAGAAGAGGAAAAGAAAAACATCTCCCTTTAAAAATAAGCCTGAGAGCAGAAGTTGAAATGGACCACAGTTACATATTTATTAGCGGACTTAAGAGTAGGAAAGAAAATATCAAAGAAAGAAACTATCCAGGGTTAAGACTGATAGATTTTGCTACCAAAACAGATAAAACATCTGCAAATTTTAAAATGCCATAAACAAAATTAATGTAAATGAAAATAATGGAAGATATTTGCAAAATGTATAACAAAAGATCAAAGCCAGCATTGATTTATAGAGTTCTTTCCAATTTTATAAGTAAAATTAAGCTTTTCTTTTTTCTCTTCTGAAAATGATGTCTAGAGGCATTCACAATAGTCCAGTGTTTGACATACCATCATGGCTATCTTACTATACAGCTGTAACAAAACTAGGTTGGCCTGACTATCTGGTAATAGAATTGTACCTTTATACCAAACAGAGTGGGACAGCACTAATATCCAGATGTGGTGTGTAACCCAGGCTGAGCATGAGGATTTCATGTTATAACAGTGGTCCATTTATGCTTTGAGTATATCCCTTGCTGCTCTGCCAATGTGACTTATTTTTGAAAGGGCATGTTTCTCTTCCTCTTTCCCTCCTCCCCCAACCTCTCCTTCTCCCTAATCTCGGGAGAAACAGAATTACCTTTATTCCTCATCCTAGGCAGAGGTATCTGTCCTTGAGCACATACCCACTACAGAAAATAAGTAATTCAGGCTTGGCGATGGTACCAGAAGATCTCAGAAATGAGTATCTCCCAAATTAACAAGAGAATGATAACTTTCCGACAGAAAACACATGTAATGTGGCTTTTGAATCACCTCTTTAAAAGCCCCACCCCCACCCAGTTCCCTTTGATGGGCAGAATCACAGCCTCTGGGACTGGAGTCTCCTGTGCTTCTCCTTTTTTCATAAAGCAATAAAACTTCTTTTTCCTTTTCTCAAAACCATGTTCTCATTATTGGATTGGCATTGGGGGAAAAGATTGAGCTTTTGGTAACAATGTCATAAGCCTTGAAGTTCTGGTGGGCTTGTTTAAAACAAAACCATATGTCAGCAGGGCCATTGGTACTTCTATCTGCCCTAAATGTGTCTGTGACAAGATCAAGCATGCTTTTCTCATTGAGGAGCAAAAACTATTTTTAAGTATCCAAGGTACATGCACAGTCATAAAGTTAAATTTATAAATAAAGCTCATTTTGAATAATTTTTAAAAATCAAAGGGCTTGCCAACACCATGAGACATGTAATTCCAGAGACTTGGGAGGCTGAATCAGGAGGATCAATTGCAAGTTGGAGGCCATCCTGAGCAACTTAGCAAGATCCTGTCTCAAAATAAAAAAATTAAAAGGTCAGGGGTATAGATCAGTGGTAGAGCACACCTGGATTTTATCCCCAGTATCATAAACAAAACAAACAAACATAAAACCCACCACCACCAACAACAAAAAAAGGGCTTGTTCTATGGTTTGAATATATCCCCCAAAGTTCAGGTGTTAGAAACTTAACTTACAATGCTTCAGTGTTGGGAGGTGGGGCCTAATAAAGTGTTCACAAATGAGTTAAGTCTGTTATGAGGAAGTGGGTTGCTTGTAAAAGTGAGTATGGTACCCCCTTGCTCTCTCTCATTTGCTCTCTGGCCATGAGATAACTTCCAACATAGCAAGAAGGCCCTCACCAGATGTGGTCCCTCAGTCAGGACTTCCTAGTTTCCAAAACTGTGAGCCAAATAAAATCCTATTGTTTATAAATTACCCAGTCTGTGGTATTTTGTTATAGCAGCATGATATGGACTAATAAGATAGCTTGTCTGTTATGACATTATGGGAAAATGGATGGAAATATTTTTATCAAATTTGGAGATGTATTTGGGGTGATCTGACATTGAAAATACAGGCTACTTGTTGTACAGAGATAATTTGTACTAGGGGGAGGATTCTAGGGAAAACGAAGAGAGATGGGCAGTCCTACTTGAAGAGCCAAACCTGACGGTCAAACAGGGCTGAATTCATGGTATTCATACTAGCAAAGGCATCCAGGTGTTGTGAGGACTAAATGAGATCATCTGTGTTAAGTGCTGACTTCAGTGCCCAGCACATTCACTTATTCATCCATTTATTCAGCAAATTTTTATTTAGTGACTACTGTATACCACACAATCTGCCAGGTAGGAGCTGGGGAAGAAGCAGTGAACAAAACAGACAATAATCTCTGCCCTTACAGGGCTGATGTTCTCCTTGATACACAGTAGGCAAGCATAAAAGGCAGCTTGTATTATAATATAAAACATGAAAACTTTTAAAATCAAGATACACACCGTTTTTTGACCCTGAGCAAAGGGTTTCTGGAGATCATATGTAGCAGGCGTGGGCCAAGAGCATAGAAAACAGGCATTTTGAATAGATGTCTGGGGGTTGGTGTAAATTGGTGCAGACCTTCTTGTGGGCAGGTCTGCAATGCATATCAAAATCCTTTACTTCCTCAATTTCACTTCTCCAGATTTATCCTAAGGAAATGTTCATGGATCACTCAATGATTTCTGCTTGAGAAAGAAGATAAGAGGCTCCGAGCCTGAACAGTAGAGTCAGGCAAGCCTGAGTTTATATTAGAGCCAGTTCTGCCATCTGCTAGCTGTGTGACCTTGGGTTAACTAGGGACTGTCAGCAGCCCTGTGATCTTAGGCAAGTTATTCACAGCCACCATGCAGCATGGTCCTGATCTGTAAAATGGAGATAATAATAGTACTTACTTCATGGGAATATTGATAGGAATTAATGAAAAAGTACACATAAAGCACTTTAGATTAGTTCCTGAAATATGGGAAGGTTTCAATATATTTGAACAAAAGAAAAAAGAAGAATACATTCAACCCAGCATTATTTATAATAGTAAAAAGTAAAATAGAAATTCTTTAAGTGATGTAAAATAAATACAGAGAAGAGCCGGGCACGGTAGCACACACCTGTAACCCCAGCACTTGAAGGCTGAGGCAGGAGGATCGTGAGTTCAAAGCCAGCCTCAGCAATGGCAAGGCACTTAGCAACTCAGTGAGACCCTGTCTCTAAATAAAATACAAAAAAGGGCTGGGGATATGACTCAGTGGTTGAGTGCCCCTGAGTTGAATCCCTGGTACCAAAAAAAAAAAAAAAAAAAATCAGAGAAGAAATACCATACTGTTACAAAATAAAATCATGGTGCAGATAATTAATGATGCAAAAATGATCAAAATATATTAAGTGAAAAAAGTTGGCTATGATAAAAATACCAATACAATATAGTCCTAATTTTAGAAAAAATATAAAAGATTATGCTAAAATATTTTGCACAATAAGCATATATTATGATTTAAATAAACTCATTATAATGATGATGATGTGTATATGTACATACACACATATATTATTATTAATGTTTTTTGCATTACTGGGGATTAAACCCAGGGGTGCTCTACCATTGAGCTATATCACCAGCCTCTTATTATTATTTTATTTTGAGATAGGGTCTTGCTAAGTTACCCAGACTGCTCTTGAATTTGTGATCCTCGTGACTCAGCCTCACGAGTAGCTGGGATTACACACCTGCACTAGTATGCCCAGTGTATATTTTATTCATAGAAGACATATATAGGGTTTGGGGAGTCCAGCATTACCCTACATTCATATAAAATCTTGGGTTTCTCATGACAATAATCTTTCTCCTTCTGTGGGCAGGGCAGCTTTTAGCTCACATCCACCTCTCACAGGAACCAAGAAGCTTTGATCCCCAAGGCAGTGGTACATGAATGATGGAGCTTTCAGAGGGCAATCTTAGTGTCATGGTGGCACTGTGGGTGGGGCTAGGTATATGACTCTTCTTACAGCTCCTGAGTTGTTTTGGAATTCTTTGGTCCTGGCCCATTCCAGCTTGGTCTTTCTCATCCCACTATGTTCATGGGCCCTTCTTAGTTCCAGTAACTCCTTTTATGCTTAAATTAGCCAGAATTTATTTTTGTTGCTTGTAACTAAAAACTCTTACTAATAAGTTATTTTTAATGGCTGGGCAATGAATAAAGAAAGCTGCACTTAACATAGCAGCAGCCTGAAGAGCCAATCTTTGCAGGAGTAATCTAAATCCAAGTGAGGCTAAAAGGGTTAGGGAGGAAACACCAAATGACCTGGATATGGCCACAGGATACCATACATCTGGTTGGAAACTGGAAAATTCATTAAATCAATGTTTAAGGGGTGGATAAGAACATCGAGAGCTAAGGTAAGTATGGAGGAGAAAACTCGAATCAGACAAAGTAGAAGTGTGGTCATTCTGGGTTGTGACCAATCACTATGGCCATGGAAGACACTGGAGAGTTATGCTGCTGTGAAGTTTTCAATGGAGCTATTGTTGGATTAAAGAATAAATATCATGGCGTGTATGTGCAGGGAGTGGGGAGGAAGGGTCTTTGATGTTTCCTCTGTGTCCAGGTTCAGGGATCTAGACCTCAACATTCCTTAGTTACCTGCATCTTTTCATCAGCCTTCCTAAGAAGGGCCTCCTCCTGTGTAAGAGTTCTATCTAAGGATCCTGGGGCAGTTTCCCAGCTCTGTTGAATAAATCTTGGTGGGCCCAATCCTCTAGCAAGTGGACCTTGAAATGAACTAGCTCTACAATAGTGAGTGTGGGAAGAACTTGGTCCCCTTTACAGATGATACTGGAGCATGACCAGGAAGAGGTTTTGGCTCTACCTATTTGTACCAGGTCCCTTGACAGTAGTATTCAAAAAGTACTTGCCACTTTCAAAAGGGACACAATCAAAAGATGCCAGGTCTGCCTTAACCTGTTGGTTATAAAACATATACAGCTGGGTGTGGTGGCGCACGCCTGTAATCCCAGCACTTTGGGAGGCTGAGGCAGGAGGATCATGAGTTCAAAACCAGCCTCAGCAATGGTGAGGCACTTAGCAACTCAGTGAGACCCTGTCTCTAATAAAAACAAAAATGGGCTGGGGATGTGACCCAGTGGTTGAGTGCCACTGAGTTCAATCCCCGGTACCAAAAAAAAAAAAAAAAAAAAAAAAAAAACATATACATTTGGTCTCCTTAGAGAAGAAAAACCCCTTTTTTGAGTTCATTGTTCTAGGCTTAAACTGTGGGCCTTTGTTCATTCTAATTCGCCTACATCTGCGTAAAACAAAAGTTCATTTTCAGAGCAGTGTGGAGGGGGTCCGTATACAATTCCAGTTATTGTATAGAAAAGCTGCGTGCCTAAGTTTTTATTCAGAGAGCAAATAATATATCTGATATGTTAATGTGGGTGTTTTCTGTTGCTCATACTGTTGGTATCTTGTCTCTCTCTCAAGAAACAATAGGCATTTAGTTGGGATTGCTTAGATGTTTTGACAATACTTTATTTTAAATTTCAAATAGCTCTTAAGTAAGTGGGAGAAAAATAAGTTGATTTTTAAAATATCTTAAATAGTTGCCACAGATTCTAATTTTACCTACAAAGGAAACATTTGAATGTTTAGTATAATGTTAATATTATTCTGGCTAGCTGATATGAATTGAAGTACATTAAACAAATATTTTGGTGTATATCGTCAAACACACTCATGACAAAATACATAAACCCTTCCAGTGCTGAACTAAATTCTGTGTATGTTTTCCTTTAAAAATTGCTTCTCCTCCAACACTATTGAACCTGTACATTTAAAAGTGGCCAATGATAACTTTTATCTTATGTGTATTTTAGCACAGTTTCATAAAACATTTCTCTTAAAAATTTCAGAATTTGGAAATATTTACTTGATGAAAAAAATGCTTGTTTGAGAGACTTGGTGGGTTTATTTTCATATAAAATCATTGATAAAGGAGGCTTAATTAAAACAAAACCAACCTTTCATATAGAATATTTATAACTATAGAAAACATTACTTAACACAACAGATTAAAGAGAAGAAGAAACCAAAGAGTCACCTTAAGGTTTACAAATGACAATTCATTGTTCTTTCCACAGTGAGCAAGATGAATTCCAGGCTAGGTCAAGAACCTAGGACTGGGGTTCAACACCCTATTCAAATGAGCCACTAGATGACTAAGTCAATCTGAGGCCTGGAAAGCCAAACTCCAGACAATTTATTTCAAAAATTATAGGTCTCTTTGGCCCGCAGTTCCAACAATCCCCAGTACCAGCCCAAGGGGCTCCACACAACTTCAAGGAGCAGTGGGATGTCCCAGAGCTAGACAGATTGGCTAAACAGGGCATCACCGAGTATCCAATCTCCAACATGCACTCCAGCTAGATGTCACAAGGGCTGAGCTGAACAGTATGCATTTGGCCTCCAGAAGATGTTGTATCTAGTTGACCAAGAGTCCCTTGGTCTCTTTTCTGGTCTCAGGTCAGGCCCACACCACATGATCTGAATGGGCATTTGGATGAGTCCACACGGTCACCCAGGTGGCTATCTGCCCCTGTCCAGCAGTTGCCACACCTTTGGCCTGGCCTGAGATGCCCCTGCTCCTGGCCAACATCACTCTGTTGTCCCAGGATCTACCAAGCGCCCTGCCTGCAGGCTCTTCAATCAAAATCCCTGTGCCTTGGTCAACTGGCTGCTACAGAGCCCCTCTCCTGCAGGCCATGCACACCTCCCTGGGGATCCCCCCAGTAGGTGTCCTGAGGAGCCCAACAGACAAAGCCCATGTGGTGAACTAGCAACTCACGCATATTTCTACCCTCTGGAATTTTATATTCCTCCTTCCCTGCACACACCTATTCTCCTGCTTTTGCCACCTGAGTAGTGGAGCCCATGACACCAGCTTACCTCCCTTTTCCTTGTCCCAAGGGAACAGAAGTGAGGACCCCAGTGAAACCCAAAGAAAGGATGACCAATAAGGAGTCCAAGGAGGAAGAGGAAGAGAAAAAGCAGAAGTAGAAGGAGGAAAAGGAGGAGGAGAGCCAAGAAAGACAGACATCCAGCAGGATTACTGGGAAAAGAGTACCACTAGCAATAGAAATGTAGCACCAGCCAAGCCCCTGGACATCCAGGGAGACCTCACTGTGGTGCAGCCCAAGTCCTGGGCCTCAAGAGGAAAGCATTGCAGGCAGGCCCAGGACAGGACTGCGGACACCCTCATGGAGCCCAGACAGGCCTAGGATAGGACCTCCGACACCCATGGAGCCCAGGCAGGCCCAGGACAGCCCCTGGGTGGAGACCTGCGGTGGAACCCTCCCTGAGGATCCCTATTTACCAAGGCTGTTGTCCACCCCACCGGCCCACTTCCATCTTGGAACACTGCAGCTCACTTGGGAGCCTCCACCTTCTGACAACTGATAGGGCCTAGAGGCAGCTGCCTGCTGCAGCATCACACGCCACAGTGCTGCTTCTCCGAACAGGTCACCCAATGCCATTAGCTGGCCTGCCCTTCCAGCCCCATCTCTGAAAGTGGTCACCTCCATCTTGGGACACCTCTACCACCATCTCAGGTTACCTCTGCGGCCGCTATCACCATCTTCAGTTGTGGCAGCTTCCATCTTGGGACACCAGTTTAGGACTAGAAACCCACCAACAAGATGAGACATAAGTAACCTGCAGGGACACTGTAAGATTATAGGGAAGAAACTGTAACACCTTGAGTTCTGCCCACACCAACCTGCTTGGGACCCAGGCTCAGAGTGAACCCCGGTCCATCCTGCCACAGGCAGATACCTGCCAACCTTAGGCGCTAACATAGGACCACATCTTCCAACCAGCAGACCATTGTGGGAGCTCAGATTCGGCCAGTTCTGCCCACACCAACTTGCGTGGAACCCAGGCCCAGGGTAGGTCCAGAGTCCGCCACCCCACCCCCACCTGGGAGTACAAGCCTAACCCACTTCCATCTTGAGACTCTGCAGACATAGCCATAGCCTTCCCCATTCAGTAGTCCCTACCTTTTGACAACAGACAGGGCCTAAAAGAAGCCGCATTTCACAGCAGGCATCCCAAAGACATTGTAAGGCCCACCCTTTCAGCCCCATCTCTGGAAGATGTTGCATCCATCTTGGGGCACCTTCACTGTTCTCTCAAGTTACCTCTATTGCCGACACCGCTTTAGTTGCAGTAGCATACATCGAGGGACACCTGTGGGGTCTGAAAGCCCAACATTAAGGTGAGGTACAGAAAGTCTGCACAGATACTACAAGAATATAGAGTAGAAACTGTAATATCATCGATCCACACTGCAAGAAAGGAAGAAAAATAGACAACATGAAAAAACAAGGGAGGAAAGTACCCCAAACAACCAGAATACTACAATAACAGAACCCATGCTCAGCAAGGTGATGGAATGTCAGAGAAGGAGTTCAGAAGGTTCATAATTAAAATGATCTGTGAATTAAAGAATGACCAAAATGAGCAAATGCAGGCAAAAATTGATCACTACAACAAAGAGATAATAGAGAAAATACAGGTAGCAAAAGATTATTTCAAAAAAGAGATAGAAAAAGCTAGGCGTGGTGGCATATGCCTGTAATCCCAGCACTTGGAGGCTGAGGCAGGAGGATCGCGAGTTCAAAGCCAGCCTCAGCAATGGCCAGGCACTTAACAACTCAGTGAGACCCTGTCTCTAAATAAAATACAAAATAATAATAATAATAATAATAATAATAATAATAATAGGGCTGGGGATGTGGCTCAGTGGTCGAATGCCCCTGAGTTCAACCCCCAGTTCAAAAAAAAAAAAAAAAGATAGAGACTCTGAAAAAAATAAAGTCAGAAATCCTTGAAATGAAGGAAACAATAAACCAAATAAAAATACAATGGAAAACATCACCAATAGACTAGATCAATTAGAAGAAAGAATGCTAGATAATGAAGACAAAGTATACAATCTGGAAAATAAAGTAAATCACACGGTGAAGATAGTAAGAAACCATGAACAGAACATCCAAAAATTATGGGACAGCATCAGAAGACCAAATCTAAGAGAAATGGGGAAGAAGGCACAGAGTTTCAAATTAAAAGAATGCACAATCTCTTCAATGAGATAATATCAGAAAATTTCCCAAGCATGAAGAAGGAATTGGAAAACCAAATAAAAGAGGGTTACAGGACACCAAAAGTTCAAAATTACAACAGATCTACACCAAGGCACATTATAATGATAATGTCTAGCATACAGTATAAGGATAGAATCTTAAAGTCCACAAGAGAGAGGAATCAGATCACATATAGGGGGAGATCAATTCTTATCACAGCAGATTTTTCAACCTAGACCCTCAAAGCCAGATAATGGAACAACATATACCAAGCTCTGAAAGAAAATGAATGCCAACCAAGAATCTTACATCCAGCAAAATTAAGCTTTAGATTTGATGATGAAATAAAAACCTTCCATGATAAACAAAAGTTGAAAGAATTTACAACTAGAAAGCCAGCACTAGAGAACATCCTCTGCAAAATATTCCATGAAGAGGAAATGAAAAATAAGGATGAAAATCAGCAGAGGGAGGTATTACACTAAAGGAAAAGCTAATCAGAGGAGAAACCATGTCAAGTTAAATACCAAAAATAAACAAAAATGGCTGGGAATATAAATCATGTCTCAATAATAACTCTGAATATTAATGGTCTAAACTCATTAATCAAAAGACATAGACTAGCAGATTGGATCAAAAAAAAAAAAAAAAAAAAAAAGAAGAAGAAGAAGAAGAAAAAGAAGACCCCAAAATATGCTGCCTCCAAGGGACTCATCTCATAGGAAAAGACATCCACAGGCTGAGGTGAAAGATTGGGAAAATCATACCACTCACATGGACTGCGGAAGCAAGCAGGGGTTTCCATCCTCATATCAAACAAAGTAGTCTTCAAGCTAAAGATAATCAGAAGGGATAATGAAGGACACTACACACTGCTCAAGGAAACTATACACCAATAAGACTTAACAACTTGCGAAGAGTTTGTTTGATAAACGTAGATGCTCCATGGGCATCTACGTTTATCAAACAAACTCTTCGCAAGTTCAAGAATCAAATAGAACACAATACAATAATTTTGGGTGACCTTAACACACCTCTTTTACCACTGGATAGATCTTCCAAACAAAAGCTGAACAAAAAAACTATAGAACTCAAAATTACAATCAATAACTTAGACTTAACTGAGTGAGTACACTTTCTTCTTAGCAACACATGGATCCTTCTTTAAAATAGACCATATATTATGCCGCAAAACAACTCTTAGCAAATGCAAAAAAGTAGAGATACTACCCAGCATTCTACTAGACCATAATCGAATGAAATTAGAAATCAATAATAAAATAAGAAATAAAACTACTCCAACACCTGGAGACTAAATACTATGCTACTGAATGAAAAATGGGTTGCAGATGACATCAAAAAGGAGATTAAAAAATTCTTAGAGGTGAATGAGAACACAGACACAACCTATCAAAATCTCTGGGACACTATGAAGGCAGTTCTAAGAGGAAAGTTCATTGCATTGAGTTCATTCCTCAAAAGAAGAAAAAGTCAACAAATAAATGACTTAACATTACATCTCAAAGCCCTAGAAAAAGAAGAATAATCCAACACCAAAAATAGTAGAAGACAGAAAATAATTAAAACCAGAGCTGAAATCAATGAAATTGAAACAAAAGAAACAATCGAAAAAAATGACAAAACAAAAAGTTGCTTCTTTGAAAAAATAAATAAAATTGACAGACCCTTAGCCAGGCTAACAAAGAGAAGGACAGAGAAAACTCAAATTACTTCAATAAAATACAAAATATTGAAGGCATCGACAAATTTCATATGATTTGCCCAAATTGAATCAGGATGATATACACAATTTAAACAGATCAATTTCAAGCTATGAAATAGAAGATGGTATCAGAAGCCTACCAGCCAAGAAAAGCCCAGGACCAGATGGATACACAGCTGAGTTCTATAAGACCTTTAAAGAAGAACTAATACCAATACTCTTCAATTTATTTCAGGAAATTGAAAAAGAGGGAGCACTTCCAAACTCATTCTCTGAGGCCAATGTCACCCTGATTCCAAAACCAGGCAAAGACATATCAAAGAAACAAAACTTCAGACCAATATCTCTAATGAACATAGATGCAAAAATTCTCAATAAAATTCTGGCAAATCGAATACAAAAACATACCAAAAAGAACATTCACCATGATCAAGTGGGGTTCATTCCAGGGATGCAAGTTTGATTCAACATATGGAAATCAATAAATGTAATTCATTACATCAATAGACTTAAAGATAAGAACCATATTATTATCTCAATAGATGCCGAAAAAGCATTTGACAAAATACAGCTCCCCTGGTGTTCAAAACACTAGAAAAACTAGGCATAACAGGAACATATCTCAACATTATAAAAGCTATTTATGCTAAGCCCCAGGCCAGCATGATCCCAAATGGAGAAAAATTGAAAGTATTCCCTCTAAAAACTGGAACAAGACAGGGATTTCCTCTTTTACCACTTCTATTTAGCATAGTTCTTGAAACACTGGCCAGAGCATTAAGACACATGAAAGAAATTAAAAGGATACAGATAGTAAAGAAGAACACAAATGATCACTATTCACTGATGATATGATTCTATACCTAGAAGACCCAAAAAATTCCACCAGAAAACTTCTAGAACCAGTAAATGAATTCAGCGAAGTAGCAGGATACAAAATCAACACCCATAAATCAAAGGCATTTCTATATATCAGTGAAAAATCCTCTGAAAGGGAAATGAGGAAAACTACCCCATTTACACTAGCATCATAAAAAAAAAATACTTGGGAATCAATGAAAGATGTGAAAGACCTCTATAACAAAAACTACAAGCTGGGCATGGTGGCGCACGCCTGTAATCCCAGCGCTTGGGAGGCTGAGGCAGGAAGATTGCGAGTTCAAAGCCAGCCTCAGCAAAATGGCAAGGCACTTAGCAACTCAGTGAGACCCTGTCTCTAATAAAATTCAAAGAAAAAAGGACTGGGGATGTGGCCCAGTGGTCCAGTGTCCCTGAGTTCAATCCCTGGTACAAAAAAAAAAAAAAAAAAAAAATCTACAGAACACTAAAGAAAGAAATTATGGAAGACTTTACAAGATGAAAATATGTACCTTGCTCTTGGATTGGCAGAACTAATATTGTCAAAATGACCATAATACCAAAAGCGCTATACAGATTTAATGCAATTCCAATCAAAATCCCAATGACATTCCTCATAGAAATAGAAAAAGCAGTCATGAACTTCATCTGGAAAAATAAGAGACACAGAATAGCTAAAGCAATCCCAGAAGAGTGAAGCAGGTCGCATCAATATACCAGACCTTAAATTACACTACAGAGCAATAGTAGATGCACCACAATAGACTTGTATACCAATGGTACAGAATAGAGAACACAGAGACTAATACATATAATTAGTTATATTAGACAAAGGTGACAAAAATATACATTGGAGAAAAGATAGCCTCTTCAACAAATGGTGCTGGGAAAACTGGAAACCCATATGCAACAAATGAAATTAAACCCCTATCTCTTACCATGCACAGAACTCAACTCAAAAGTAGATCAAGGACCTAGAAATTAGACCAGAGACACTGTGCCTATTAGAAGAAAAAGTAAGCCCTAATCTCCAACATGTTGTATTAGGCCCCAACTTCCTTAATAAGACTCCTATAGTGTAAGAATTAATATCAAGAATCAATAAATTGGATAATTCAAATTAAAAAGTTTCTTCTCAGCAAAAGAAACAATCAGTGAGGTGAATAGAGAGCCTACTAATTGGAAACAAATTTTTACCACATGCACATCAGATAGAGCACTAATATAAACAACTCAAAAATCTTAACACCAAAAAAAAAAAAAAAAAAAAAAATCAATAAATGGGCCAAGAAACTGAACAGACACTTCTCAGAAGAAGATATACAATCAATCAACAAATACATGAAAAAATGTTCAACATCTCTGGCAATTAGAGAAATGCAAAACAAAACTACCCTGATTTCTTTTCACTCCAGTCAGAATGTGTTCTAGTAAGAACACAAACAACAATAAATTTTGGAGAGGATGGTGGGACTGCAAAATGGTGCAACCAATATGGAAAGCATTATGGAGATTCCTTGGAAAACTGGGAATGGAACCACCTCATGACCCAGCTATCACACTCCTCTGTATATAGCCAAAGAACAGCATACTACAGGGACACAGCCACATCAGTGTTTATAGCAGCACAATAGCTAAACTGTGGAACCAACCTAAATGTCCCTCAGTAGCTGAGTGGATAAAGAAAATGTGATATATATATATATATATATATATATATATATATATATATATATATACAATGGAATATTACTCAGCAATAAAAGAGAATAAAATAATGGCATTTGCAGGTAAATGGATGAAGTTGGAGAATATAATGCTAAGTGAAGTTAGCCAATCCCAAAAATCCAAATGCCAAACGTTTTCTCTGATATAAGGAGGCTGGTTCACACTGGGATTGGGATGGGGAGCATAGGAGGATTAGAGGAACACTAGAAGGGCCAATGGGGAGAGAGGGGAAGGGAGGGGGCAAAAGGGTTAAAAAAAATGGTAGAATGAGATGGAATCATTACCCTAAGTGCATGTATGAAGACACAAATGGTGTGAATATACTTTGTATACAACCAGAGATATGTAAAAATGTGCTTTCTATGTGTGATATGAATTGTAATGCATTCTGCTGTCATATTTAACAACTTAGCATAAAAGAAAAGAAATCCCTGTCTTTCACCCTGCCAAAAAATAAGAGGAAAGCATCCTCCATGAGAGGGCCCAGCCATCTCCTGGGAACTTGTGCCCTGGTCACCCTATGCTCCCAAACTGGCACAGCCCTGCTGCAGGTGTGCTGATTCTGGGTTTGCCTCATGCAGAGGCAGCAGTGCTCCGCAAGCCAGCCCCAGACTGTGCCATGCTACTGGAGAATGGGACCATGGAAAGGCTGGATGAACACCATCTGCCCAGCTCTCTAGGTTCCCAAGGGTCAGGCAACAGGGTGGAGGGAGAAAAGCCTTCTATGGCTCCACCTGGGAGCTGTCCTCCATTCATAGTCACTAGATGGAGGTCCCAAAAGAGAGGCCCATGCCAATGACCATGCTGCTGCCAATACAGAGGAATCGAAGTTAGCTGCCCTCACCTCCTAAATGTTCTCTTGTTTTTCTGGAGGAAGACTTTGGAATACTGCAGAAGAAGGTTCTGGATTCAAAGAGCAGGAGCTTGGAGGATGACAGAGGACTCAGAGGGTACAGCTGAGGCCATGATAGCCTGAACCGCCACTTAGCCTGCCTCTCCACTCAGCCTGTCCCTTCTTTCTAACCACCTGTGGTTCCAACAGGAACTGCAGACACACTAACCCCTCCCACTGACACTTGCCAGATGCCAGCTATTACTGCCACCTCCCAATTGGCAAACTAGGCTGCTGGGCCCCTGATTTTACCTGTCTCTCTCCTTTCCACACACTCAATAGTGACGGGGAGGGCTATCCCTTGTTGTCTTTCTTTGCCTCTTTCTGCTGGCCTTCATTCTCATGTTAGGTCCAGTCCCAATCTTAGAGTTCTGGCCAATGAAATTCAACACTATTCACTTGGCAAGAGTTGCAGCACCTCCAATTTCACACCTCCCTACACCTCCTATCCCAGATCCCTTCTCCCTCAAGCCTATGCCCTGCAGAATGGAAACCCCAACACCGATGTGCATACATTTTCCTCCTCCTTCTCCTCTCTTCCTCCTCTTTCCTTCCACAGCCCATCTTTAGTTCCTTCCACCAGCAACTTCATTCACATTTGCCAGCCTCTAACTCTGACAAGGGTCTCTCCCACCACCAGAGCCAATGCATCTGGGCTTCAAATCTGGCAGTCAGCTGTAGAGCTCAAGGTCACACACATGGGCACTGTTCTGCCTTCAAAGATGGTGATCTTCAGATCTGCCCCCAGCTCCAAAGGGAGATGCTGCCCATTCCCCCAGGTGCACTGGCCTAGGAAGCACGGGCAGCCAGCAAAGGGACCAGTCTCCACCAGACCACTTACACCTAGGGTCTCCTGACCCAATCATTCCAGTGTTCACATCTCTCTGTCCCAGCAATCACTCCTCAGCCTGCCTCTTGCAGCCCTTATGGGAAACATGGAAGAGCTTCTCCCTGCAACACACTGCTCCTTCTTGTGTTCCTGGTCACTGATCATGCACTGGCCTCCTTGCTAGCAGGCAGAGCATCTGCACCACTATCCTCTAAGCCTGCCACAAACAATGCTATGGATACCACCCCTCCTTTCAAGGCTGTCATCTTCCAGCCTCCTCTTGTCTCCCACACTGTTTGAGCCCATATTCCAGATACTTCCTGGTGCTGGGAAGCCCCCACCCAGCATTGGCTTGACGCCCCATCCACGCCCCAGCCATCAATTGGTGAGCAGGTGGGTACAGGGACTGAGCATAGCTCTGCACTATCCGAACAGCACTTTATATAATCTCCATTCACAGCTAGGGCTCCTCATGAGCTGCAAAAGCACACCTTTTCCTCTTTGGGCAGTCCAGGAACCCATAGCAGGGGCCACAGCTCAACTGCTGAGTTGGACAACATAATGCAGCCAGGATGTGGGGGTATTACATCACCCGGGATTCCATTTGGCATGCTGTTCAAGCCCAGTCTTGACCACACTGGATCTGAGACACCCCACAGTGGAATACAGAGGAAAGCTTCATGGATACTCACTTTGACCCACCTGACTTGGCGGTTAGCCTGGCTGATTGAGCTCTGGGCCATTTTCCCTGGGCTTGGATCTGGCTCAGATGTCCACTGCTAGTTCCTTTCCCCCGTGCCAAAATTGCCTTAATGGCCTTCCTCTTTCTCTGATGATGAACCTAACATTCTATTGTTTCTGATTCATCTGTCTCAAATCCTGCATTTTTCTTGCTCTTTGCCGAGACGTGGAGAAAGAAGAGGCATGTATCAGAGGTGACTGGTGGCGCCAGACCCTCTGCAAATATTGTGTGACCAAGGGACAAACATGTGAAGTAACTGCCTTTAGGTTAGCTTGTGCAGATATGCCAGATGGAAGATCAACTAACTCATAGCACACTCTTCAGATGTTTGTCAGAACACATTACTGTGCCCAACGTTTCAAAAATAGTTGTATCAAAATAGAAGGGACAAACCATGAGCTTCATATACTTCAAGAATATAGTTTTATAGGTTTTTGTGTGTGGATTTCCATGAAATCCTCCACCCAGTTAAGAAAACGGTCCCTCTCTTACTCGCAAAATGTGCCTTGTGCCCCTTCCTGTGTCCTGCCTTCCACCTCTCTCCATGCTTCCTTTCTACATCCCCAGGCAGGTACTGGTCTACTGTTCACCACTGGAGGTGTGTCCCTATTCTTTAGAAATGTATGTCAATGTGGCCTCTTTGGCTCCTTTCACCAAACAGAATGATTTGGAGGAGAAGACACAATTGTGTATGTGTCAAAATCCTGGTCCCTTCTTTGGCTGAGTAGGGTTCCATGGTTTGGGACTAGCATGGTGAGTTTGTTAACCCAACTCTGGGTGGATGTCTGTGTTAGAGTCTTTAGTTCTTAAGGATAAAGCTGGTATGAATGTTTTTGTGAAAGACTTGGATGAACACAAAGGAAGAGAAAGGCTGTGTCATATGCTTGTTAGAGTTGTCACTTTTCAATGGGCACACTTCCTGCCTGTTGGAGGGATGGTACCCCTAACCACTCGCAGCAGTTCTAGTCCCTATGCTTTCTAACCAAAGAGACAGTTGAAAGATAGTCTCTGCCTCATTATCCAATAGGCTCTGAACAAGGATATGATTGGAAAGTCCAGTAATTGGTTCAAAGATGTGGTCAAAAACTAAACATGTGACACCTGCTGCCTGCAGATACCCAGCAGAAATTGGCAAAAGAAGGGAGAAGACAAAAGAATTGGAAACATTGCAAATGTTTTCCTAGCACCTCGGGTAAAATATCTGGGTGGTGGTAGTAGGCTCTCAGTGACAATGGAAGGAGGAATCCATGAGTCAATTTGCCTAATGAGAATGTTGTGAAGTGACAGGTGCCAGGAAATGTGTTTGAATGGCTTCATCTAGACCTTCCCAAGCAACACTGCTTCCATTGAGCTACTAAAAGATAGTCTCAATTTCCATATGATCCTCCAAAAGGCACTTTCTCCCGTAAACAATCTCAAGAATAACTCAGTAAACTCTGACATGGCAAGAAATGAATGAACAATGCAGACCTTATTTATTTGTTTGTTTTTGGTAATGCTTCATACTTTAAAAACCTATTGTAAAATTTCTTCTTTCATCTTCAAATTCCTCCACTGGTAGAGATGATTTTTTTGTTGTTGTTGCATATTACCCATCCTAAGTCCTGAGTGGTTGCTCAAGGAAAACCGAATGTTGACATTTATGAATGCTGAGGTTGGTTTTATCCTATGAAAACACCCAATTTTTGAATCAATAGGAACTTTCTTGTTTCAGGATGACAGATCAGAGACACAGATTGTGTGTTCCTCCTGAAACCATATTTATCTTTCCTTTTTGTCATTTTAGTTTTTATTTGTTCTTTATAGTTATACATGACAGTAGAATGTATTTTGACATATTATACATACATGGAATGTAAATTCCCATTCTTTTTTTTAAATATTTATTTATTTGCTTTTGTTGTACACAATGCATTTATTTTTACTTGGTGCTGAGGATCGAACCCGGGCTGCACACGTGCTAGGCGAGCGCTCTACAGCTGAGCCACAATCCCAGCCCTAAATTCCCATTCTTGTGGTTGTATATGATGTGGAGTTACACTGGTCGTGTATTCATATATGAACATAGGAAAATCATGTCTGATTCATTCTATTGTCTTTTCTATTCCAAACCTCCCTCCCTTCCCTACATACCCTTTTGTCTAATACAATGAACTTCTATTCTTTCCTCCCCTCACCATTGTGTGTTAGCATCCACATGTCAGAGAGAACATTCGGCCTTGGTTTTTTGGGGATTGGCTTCCTGAAATGATATTTCAATAAATGCACAGCCCTATCAAAATTAGTAGACCAGTGAAAGCAAGAGATTGTGGAAGTCCTCAACCACAGATATGTTTTCATCCATTCTTGGAAAATAGTAAAGGGAACAGACAGCTGATGGACAAAATCCTCGGATAAGACCTAAGAAGATGCAGCACAGAGCATCTGCCTTAGCTGATCCCTGGTCCTAGTGAAGGGAATAAGAGACAAAGGGGACATAAAACAAGGAGACAAAGGCTCTTTCAAGGAAATGGTTGATGAGCCCCTTAGTTTGTCCCCACGGTTTGCATAGGACATACAATGGGTAGCTGGCAATGGAGACAAGAAAGCAGAGAGCAAAAGGTCCAATAGTGGGTTGTCTAATATGGTTTGATTGTCACTATGGAAATTCCAGCTATTGCTGGCCACTTCCATGTTCCTTTGATATGATGAGAGACTGGTGCTTTAAGAAACATTAAATGTGTTTTCTTAAATTGGTAAATGAAAAAAGTTTGAAATTGCTTTGTTTCTGTGTCTTCACTAAAAGCAAGGTTACTAAGAGTTAAGATTCTATCAGGTGTAATTTTATATACAAGTAGTACAAGGGTTTTAGTTAGGTTTCAATTGAAGTACCATAAAAAATATTATTAAAGTAAAGTAATTAAAGTATGAAATTCAAAAATTTCATAAGGGTTGTTTAAAAATGTAAATTTAAAAAGAGCTCAGTGGCTAGGAAAGAGATATAACAAGGTTCCAGGTATAAAAATGTGTTTCAGTATAAAAAATTAAAAAGAAATGTTTCTGAACGAGAAAGTCTTTTGAGTGGTAAAATAGAAGGTTGTAAAATGTGTAAGCATGTTACATAAGGTCTGTATA
Source organism: Tamias sibiricus (assembly GCA_025594165.1). NCBI lineage: Eukaryota > Metazoa > Chordata > Mammalia > Rodentia > Sciuridae > Tamias > Tamias sibiricus. The sequence goes on along the minus strand of CM046669.1, from coordinate 68,165,020 downwards.
GGGTGAGATTCAAAAAGTTTGAGAGCAACTAAATAGGTTATATATAATTAGTGCAGTTAAAGTTATTCAGGCTTTTTCTTAAGATAAAATATTAATGTATTGATATAAGCCAAAGTTTCATCCTCTATGTGTTAAAGCAATAAGGATTTCTTAAAACATTAATCTACTCTTATCTATCAAGATAATTTCTTCTGTCAAGTTTTATGATTTAAAAATACTAGTCTAAAAAAGATTAAAAATTAGGGTCTATATAGCTTTTGTTAAACAACAACTGCTCTTTTAGAGTATTGCACTACATTCCAGATTCTAAATTTTTCTTTAAAAGCTGATCTTGGTTAATATAAGAACATCAGTGTAATTATGGTGCTGTTACTGTCTTCTTTGTATACTGGATGTATTCATATCTTCCACCCATACAAGTCTTTAAAGTATAAGACTTAAAAGAACATTTTAACAAGCTGGTATTCTTCAAACTAAAGTTTTAAGTAAAGATTTGGGATTATAATAATTATGTTCTTAGTTCATAGCTATTATACAAACTAAATACATTTTTATTCTTGTTAATTTCATTTTGTATTTTCCTTAACACTTTGTAATAACTGTTGTCTGTTAGTGCTTACAAAAGAACAACTTTCAATATAACAAACTAAGTTAATTTAAGATAATAGGCCATCATCTGTAGGACAAACAAGATGTAAGGCTAACTTCCAGGCCATTTATTAACAAACAGTGCTATGGCTGATTGTCTTGTGGTAGCCCACCAGCAGTTGTCTCCTTATGACTGTGCTAAAGTCTCTCATACTTTACATCACCAAAAAGCTCTCAGCTTGTGCAAGGAAGTCCATGTTACCTAAGAACAAGCTCTCCAAATTGTTTGCCAATGTCCCCATTGTGTAATACATACCTCAGTTTTACCAACTGGGGTTAATCCCCATGGTTTTCAGCCAAACCAGTGGACAGATGGATGTAACTCTCATCCCTGAATTTGACAGTGTTATGTTCATATTAGTATTGACACTTGTTCTTGCTTCATTTTTGCCACCACTTGAATCAGAGAATATACTCTTCAAGTCATCTCCCGCTGTTTGGCTGCTTTTGCAGTGCTGGGCCATCCTCTACAAATGCTCCAGCTTATACCAGTTCCTCCTTTTGACAGTTTTGTAATCAATATCATACTGATCACCAAAGAAGTATTCCCTGTAATCCCCAAGGTCAGGCCAATGGAAAGGGACCTCACTTGTCCCTTAAATTACAATTACAAAAACAAAAAGGGGGAGATAGAACCCCACAAAATTGCTTGAATCATGCTTTCTTTGTTTCAACTTTTTAAAATGGTGATTTGAGACTCACACTGCTGCTGAGTGACACATGGCTCCCACTGAAGTATGTCCATCAGGTCTAGTCTGGTGGAGAGACAAATAGGACAATGGAAAGGACCAGATCAGATCCCATGGTAAAGTAGGGTAGAGGCCACACTATGTCTCTCCAGAAGGTGCAACTCATCCTATCTGGGTACTTGAGCATGCTATTCATGATCACCATGGAGGATCTTGAGCTGCAGTTCAAATTACTGAAGCCCACACTAGAGGTGTTGATCTTGACCTCCACCAGGAACAAGATGCTGAGGAAGAAGAGGAAGAATGTGAAGAAGACTTGGCAGACCTAGAATACCGAATTGCCAACATGGGGACAACCGAAGAACCTGACAGACACATCAGGCTGGATAGATGGTCAAACAGCAGGGAAGTACTAACTCTCCATCCACCATGTTTGTGACTATGCTGGCTTCATTGAGCTGTCAGGTAAGTAGGGTTTGTGGGGAAATGTATAGGACTTATTTCCTGGATCCACCTTTAGTACACCCAACAGTGTGGACTGGAGAGTCCATTCCAGTGTTTACTAATGATACATTCATGATGGGAGGTCTTTCAGATAAAAAATATTATTCCTGTTCATGCAGTTGGTTTTAATTATACTGGATATAGTGGGAGTCTATCTATATGTTGGCCCCACAGTGAGAATACTGGCTGTTTAAAAGTGGCCCCAGTGAAAAAGACAGCATATGGGAGACCCTGGGGACCCAATATCACTGGCCCCTGGGATTTAAAAAAGTATGTCTAGACAGTTACAAAAGTGGGACTCCCCAATTACATAACCATGTTTCTTATGAAACAGCCACAACTACCTTATTGCCCTAATTATACTACAGTAGAATTGGGCACCTTTCCTAAATGGGTGGAGTGTGCCAATATTTTGCCAGTGCAACATAATGTCTCCTGCAGTAGTGGACATATCCTGGACTGGTCTTGTAGATTTGATAAGAGGCACCCACATCAGGAATTTATGACTCCTGGAGAATTTGTAAATAACATTCTGACCTTCAGTGATGGTGGCATGCAAAGAGATCTGTGGCGTTTGATAGCTTCCTCAGATTTCATCAATTATACCATACCAGCAGCTCCCTAACTAATCTTGTGGACAAGAGCTGTAAAGTGGCTTCCTGCTATGGCCTGCAGGCCTGTGTACAATCCCCATATGTTTTAATTTCTGGGAATATAAAAGTCAATAGGACAGGAGAAAAGTACCATGTAACTTGTCAAAGTTGTAATCTAACTAATTGCATTACTAGGTACAATAGAGGACAGGGAGTGTTTGTGTTACAGCAACCTTTCATTGTTTTAATCCCATTGTTTTCAGAACCCTGGTATTCTTTTTTATTTTTTTTAGTTGTTGATAGACCTTTATTTTATTTATTTATATGCGGTGCTGAGAATCAAACCCAGTACCTCACACATGCCAGGCAAGTGTGCTACCACTGAGCCACAGCCACAGCCCAGAACCCTAGTATTCTGATACTGGAGTTCACATCCTACAACAGATTTGTATCCAACTGAAAAGACACCAGCATGCTCTTGGTCTTATTGCTTTTGGAATAGTCACTTTGATATTTGTTTTGGTCTCTATTGTAACATCCACCATAGCCTTATCCCAAAACATTCAAATTGCTCATTTTCTTAATGATTTGGCTCAGAATCCTTCCAAAGCCCTGCAAAACCAGGTAGATATTGATGACAAGACAGAAACTAAATTGACTGCCCTGGAAGCTACGGTCATAAATATAGGAAATGAGCCTGTCGCTCTTAAGTTCACACAGCAGCTTCATTGCCATGCTAGCTACAAATTTGTTTGTTACAGCTGTAAGATATAATGCTTCTCAATCAGATTGGAAAAAAGTTAAAAATCCCTTACTGGGCATTTGGCAGAAAAATAATGACAGTCTAGACATTATGGAATTACATCATCACATCCAGGATATTCAGGAGAGCAGAAATGATCTTATGGATCCCATATGGCTTGCTAGACAAATACATGATGACTTAAACGGCTGTAATCCTTGGGATATGTTAAAACATGCAAAGTGGTGCATTTTTGGAGTTATGTGTTTGCTACTAATACTCTTTTGTGTTATAACAATAGGATGCTGCATCTTCTGAGAAGAAATCCGACAACTCCAAATAATAGCTCATCACTTGCGCTTAAGTAATAAAAAGGGGGGAGTTATGGGGCGTGGTGACTTGGCTCAGGATCTCTGACTATCTAGCAGTAGGAGACTGCTCCTGCACTGGGAACTTCCTGAGTTCAGACAGCAGCTGAGTTCAGACACTAGCTGCCAGGGGTAGAGAAGTATGAGTGCAAGTAGATAATCATAATTGGCTTTGTCCTTCAGCCTGCTTGCTTTGAAGAAACTTTCTCAAGGAAAACCCTTTTGATGATAAAACCTATATAATAAACATGCTGAGCTAGCTCTGGGTCATTATTCCTGTATCAGAGAACAATGTCCCACCTGGTCCCAGCTTTCTCTCTCTATGTGTGTCTGTTTGCCTTTTCTAATCCCCCATCACCCCTAGCTGGTATCTGAATTGACAGGTTGTGCAGGTTGTGGCAGTAGGACATTCTTTTCTTTTCTTTTCCTTTTTTTATTAAAAAAAATTTTTTTAGTTGTTGATAGACCTTTATTTTATTTATTTATATGTGGTGCTGAGAATCAAACCCAGTGCCTCACACGTGCCAGGCAAGTGTGCTACTGCTGAGCCACAGCCACAGCCCCTGGGACATTCTTTTCCCAACTCCATTTTACTATTGTGAGGCTCAACATTCATGGAATAGTTAATGAAATAAATTCTTTGGTTAAAAAAGAAAAACAAAAAATAAGAAAACAAAACAAGGCTGGGGCTGTAGCTCAGTGGCAGAGCAACTGCCTACCATGTGTGAGGCACTGGGTTCAATCCTCAGCACCACATACAAAAACAAATAAAATAAAGGCATTCTGTCTATCTACAACTATAAAAAGAAAAGAAAACCATGGGTAAAATCACTGTAATTGATTGTTTTCAAGGAAATCTGATGCAACGTCATGTTTTTCAGGCCCATGTTGGAAATCTTTGTCCCAAATTCCTACTAGCTCATTTCTGTCCAAAGAAACAACCAAAATTTGTCCCTTATTGAAGAAATCTCTTTGAGTGACATCAAGCAGGTAGTGTGAAATGCCATAAATGTAGGTCATTTCTACTCCTCTAGCAGTTTTGGAAGGCTAATGAGTCTTCTTTTTTCAAATTCAATTTGGGTCTAAGGAATAAGTTTTGGGTCCTCCCAATCTCTAAGTTTGTTGGGGATAGAAGACCAAACTTGCTTGGATGTAGCAGGAAAGGGATCTTTTGGGCAGAGGGCCAAAGCAAATGTTGAAACATATGGAATATGCTCAATATAATTTTTAAGCAATTTTAAAATATTAATACCTATATTGTAGCTGCCTGAAGCGCTTGGAGCAACGGAGCCGCGGGAAGAACTTCAGAAGCAAACTGGAGACAAACAGCTTTTTATTCTGATAACTTTTCTCTCTGGTTCTAACAACAACTAACACACGCCAAACACACCACTAAAAATGGCGCTGACCCGATCAGCAATTTCGGCCAAGTCACTCGAGATCCCGCAACAAATCCCGTGAGACTACGGGTGGCGACAATGGCCAAATCTCCACGGCTCATAGTCAACTGCAAATCAAGTCAATCCCCAAACAGGGCTCCTACATTTCCCCCTTTTTGCTTTAAAAGAGGTAATGCTCTAGGACGTCTATGTGCAACGAACATTCTTACCCGTCATCAGATAATCAAGGCTGTGCCCTTGACTCCTGTCTTAGGTTGATATGTCGGCCACATGAGACTGTCCCGTGCGACTGTGCCTGTCTTAGGTTGTCCCCCTCTGGGATCTTACCCGTCATTGGCTAACCAGCCATCCAATGGAGCCCTTTAGGATCGACTATATATGATGACTAACAGCCGTCCAATTGTGAGGAGATGTTGCGGCTTTAAGGCAACAAGCCTTTTGGTGATGAGCCAAATTACATAGCATATCAAATTGTTTAAACAAATCAGCTGCCCTAAGTTCCATCAAGTAACACACTGAATTCTCTAGACAAATACCCGCAAGGCATTGTCCCGTAAAGTCCCAAACAATGAAAGATCAAAATGTCCATTTGTTATAACATGTTGATGTAGGAGGCCCCATGCATGTAGAGCAGAGGCCACACTGTTGGTGAGGTTGTTTGATGTTTGAGCAGCAGACGTCTTTTTTATGTTTAGACAATGCCACCGGCAAATCTTCAGGGCCCGCTACCTAGAAACTCAAGCATCAATTATTAAAGGAAAGGCAGTGCTATTGCAGCACTGAGTCAAGAGGCGAGTTGTCAAACTACAAAATAGAATAATTAGATTAGAAAATTAAAGTTGATTTTTGTTCACATACATCGCTGGTTGAGCTTCTACAAACATAAGTTGGAAAAATGTCATATTTAGAACAAAACAAAGAAAGACTGAGGGTAATTACTGCATTAAAGATAGATTAAAGAAAAGGTAAAGGCACTTGAGAGAAATAATTTGTTAGCTAGAACCCTTGAGTCTCTGTATACAGAGCAATTTTTTACCTGTTGAGATAATTGAAATTAATGAGCTATTAAACAAATGAAGTTAATAACAAATAAACAATCTTAAGTCAAAACACCAAAATATCAGGTTATATAGCACTAGTCATATTGTTTGCTAAAGAGAAGTCCCAGGGACACCTATAAATCAAAATTGAAAGTACCTTCATTTATAAAATTATTTACCTAAATTGAATACTCTTAACCTAAAATGAATTAAAGTTATTTGGATCCATATATATATATATTTTTTTTTTCTTTTTCATAAGCGCTTTGTTCTTTGTGACGTCACACTGGACAGACGAAACAAACATACAAACATATATTTGTGACGTCACATTAACATGAAATATAGACAAATGTACAGACATAAAGACATGTATAAAAAGAAAAGAAGAAAAAAAAATACAATTGTGTGCACACTAAAGAGAGATCTCCTCGTCCCGGCCGGGAGGAATGACACTTAAGTTGTGAAATATTTTGAAGGACTCTTTTGAGGGAATCATTCTATACCTTCATCTTGGTCCTCTTGATTTTGTACCTTTTTTATTAATCTTGATTCTTCAATAACTTCATCTTGATCATTTTGATGTGGTACCTGTTTTATTAATCTAGATGGTATCCATATTGGAGAGGATTCGTCTTTTGGAAAAACACAAACAGATCCTCTTCCCCAAATTAATACTGGATCTGGACCCTTCCATGTACCTGAAAGAACATCCTTCCAGTAAACCAAAGGTTTATGTTGTTGGTGTGGATTCCAATGTCTGTCTCCAGCAGAATAACCATTAGAGTCTAAAGTTAAAAAATTTAAGGTAAACAGGGCAACTGCCAATCTGTCCTTAGGACTTTTCCAATTTCCTTCTTTTTGTTTTAATAACATAATTTTCAGTGTTCGGTTTGCTCTTTCAATAATGCCCTGACCCTGAGGATTGTATGGGATGCCTGTTTTATGGGATATATTGAATTTTGCGCAAAACTGTTTGAAAGATGAGGACGTATATGCGGGGCCATTATCTGTTTTAAGCATTTTGGGGATGCCCAATGCAGCAAAAGCTTGCAAACAATGAGATGTAACATCTTTAACTTTTTCTCCAGGATGCAAGGAAGCAAAAATCATGCCTGAGCATGTATCTATGGTCACATGAATAAATCGCAATTTTCCAAAACTTGGCTCATGAGTAACATCCATCTGCCACAAATGATTGGGCATTAATCCTCTAGGGTTAACTCCGAAATGAGGATTGGGCAAATGTGTCATACAAGATTTACAATCTTTTACAATTGTTCTGGCTTGCTCCTTTGTGATTTTAAACCTACGTTGCAAGGTGGTGCTGTTGACATGAAACTGGGAATGAAATAAAGTAGCTTGTTGTAGCGCTGAAAGTATAAATACTGTTTTTGTAAGTTCATCAGCCTTTTGATTACCTTCATGGAGGGGACCAGGCAAATTAGTATGTGCTCTAATATGGCCTATGAATAGAGGTTCTTTTCTTGCCCACAAAAGTTTTTGTATTTGATAAAACAATTTAAAGTCTGGAGTATGAGGTGCTATTGGTCCTGCTAACTCTAATTTTGGGACGGCTTGTACAATATAGTGGCTATCTGAAAAAATGTTTACGGGCTGGTCCCTAAAATTTTCCAGAGCTCTTACCACAGCTTCCAGTTCCACTAGTTGAGCTGATTTGTGTGCAGTTATGTAAGTCATATTTTCTTTTTTAGTGACTACTGTAGCAGTACCATTTGAGGACCCATCTGTAAATACATTAAATGCCTTAGGAATAGGTTGATTTTTTATTACCTGTGGAAATATAATAGGATGATTAATACAAAAAGATAATATAGGGGACTTAGGAAGATGATTATCAAAATTTGCAGAAGTAGAGCATTTAACTATAGCCCAATCATTATCATTGAAGCATAAGTATTCAATCTGTGATGATGAATAGGGAGTAATAATAGTAGCAGGGTGAATGCCAAATACTTTAGTAGAAGTCTTAAGTCCTTGAAGAATAAATTTAGCCACCATGGAGGTATAAGATTCAATTATACTTTTAGGAGAGACGGGCAAATGTATCCATAATAAAGGCCCTTGTTGCCAAAATACTCCTGTGGGTGTATATTGTGAAGAAATAATAATCAACATCAGCGGTTGAGTTAAATCAAATCTATCACAATGAGCTCCTTCGATGGCTTTTTCAACTAACTTTAAAGCTTTCCTAGCATCAGGAGTCAATGTTCGTGGTGAAGATGGATCAGGATCTCCACGAAGGATGTCAAATAAAGGTTTTAGTTGGCCAGTAGTGAGATTTAGTGTAGGGCGAAGCCAATTAATGTCTCCCAGTAGTTTTTGGAAATCATTGAGGGTGGTCAAATGTTCTTTATTTATTAAAATTTTTGGGGGTCTAACAAAAGTATCCATGATTTTAAATCCTAAATATAATATGGGAGATCTGGTTTGAACTTTTTCTTCTGCTATATATAATCCATATTTTTTTAAATTTTCTACCACATCACTGAATATATTAAATAAGATTTTTTGATTAGGGTGGGCCAATAAAATATCATCCATGTAATGTAGACACATGAGGTTTGGATATTTATTTTTAATGGGTTGGATAGCCTTGTCCACATATATTTGGCATATGGTGGGGCTATTAGCCATTCCCTGTGGTAAAACCTTCCATTGATATCTCTGATCAGGGCCATTATTGTTCATAGAAGGAACGGAAAAAGCAAACCTGGGGGCATCCAGAGGATGTAGGGGAATAGAAAAGAAGCAATCCTTTATATCAAGAGTAATAAGATGGAAATTTTTTGGAATAGCTACGGGACTAGGAAGTCCAGGTTGAGTAGGCCCCATAACTTGCATGGTTTTATTGATTTGTCTAAGATCATGTAACAATCGCCATTTTCCTGACTTTTTCTTGATCACAAATATGGGGGAATTCCAGGGAGAGGTGGAAGGTTCTATATGACCTGCTTCTAATTGTTCCTGAACTAATTGGTGGGCCGCTTGTAATTTCTCTTTAGATAGGGGCCACTGAGGGACCCACACTGGCTTATCAGAAAGCCATGGTATTTTCAAAATTATTTTCTCAGTGGCCCCGAAAAAAAATATCTTTTTCCTTTATGACAATGATTACTTTTAGGGTTAAGATTACTCTGTACTTTTTGATAATGAGTTCTTTTATGGTTAAGATTACCCTGTAGGTTTTCACATTTAACACCTGCAGGCTTGGTTGCAAGGTGTACTCCCATTTGTTGCAAAATATCTCTTCCCCATAAAGTAACCGGTAGATTAGGTAAAACATAAGGCTGAAATGTTCCTTTATGGCCTTCATCATCCTCCCATTTTAAAATTACTGCACTTTTATCTGGGAGGTTATTATATCCCAAGCCTCTTAAACTGGTTGAAGCTTTTTGCAGAGGCCAGTGCTTGGGCCATTGGCGTAAATTAATAATGGAAGAGTCAGCTCCAGTATCTATTAATCCCTCCATTTCTATTCCTTGGATTTTTATTTTACACATAGGCCTCCTTGAACAGTCTCGAACCCAGCAAGCCATGGGACTTGAGTCAGTGGAACAAAATCCTCTATTGTTCCCTTCTTGAGGCATACCCATTTTAAATGAATTATGTAAATTGGGAAGGAGAAGCAACTGAGCAATTCTATCTCCTTGATTAACAGAAGTTATACTTTGGGGTGAGCTAAGCATTATTTTTATTTCCCCTTTGTAGTCTGAGTTTATTACACCTGGGGTCACTTGCAAACCTAATAAGCTTTTAGGACTACGCCCGATAATAAGTCCTACAGTCCCTGAGGGAAGAGGTCCCCTGACTCCTGTGGGAATCAGTTGAACCCCCATTTCAGGTGTTAACACTATTCGGGCGGTGGAACAGAGGTCTAATCCTGCATTTCCTCTTGTTCCTCTGGCGAGGGAGTGGATGGGTAGTAGGGATTGTGTCGGGGAAGCATCTGAGTGGATGCTTGAGGATACTCCTTCTGCAATGCCCCGTACATTTGTGGGCCCCGGGGTATTGGGCCCCGTGCCCCGTTTTTTGAATTCCTGAACAAAGGATTTCCATGGATGTCAAATTTTGAATGGCATTTATTGGCCCAATGATTTCCCTTTTTACACCTGGGGCAGCGGCCTGGGGTATGATATGAGCTTGGTCTTATTTCTCTTTTGGGATTTTGCCTAGAATTGCCTGATTGATTATGATAATTTTGCCTGGAATATCCTGATTGATTATAATATCTACGTTTAGCCTTTGTGAAATTTCAAGAGGAAGCACCTCTCATTGAGGCTGCAATCACATTTCCTGTGACAAAGGCGTCATTTATATCTTTACATAGTTGTATATATACAGAAAGATCCTTTTTAGTTCTCCATGGCCTGATGGCTGCTTGGCACCATTTATTTGCATTTTCATAAGCTAATTGAACAACTAATGGCATAGCTTGACACACTACCTGCAGTTCTCAAAAGTCGATCAGCAAAGTCGGCATACGGCTCATTAGGTCCTTGAATCACTTTTGACAAGCTACCTTGTAGATCCCCAGGTCCTTGTACAGTTTTCCATGCCTCTAAGGCAGCTGCATTTATCTGAGCATATATATCTGGGTCATAATCTGTTTGAGGCTGTAAGTCTGCGAATTGCCCTTCTCCTGTGAGCATGTCTATATTATAGTTTTCAAACCCTGCAGCCGCGTTTCTTTTAGCCATTTCTATACAAAGTTCTTGGAATTGCGATCGCCAAACCAAGAATTTGCCCCCCGCTTAATGTTGCTTTACATAGACTTTTCCAGTCTGAGGGGGTTAAGCTAAAGGTGTTAAGGGACTCCAGCATACTCAACGTGAAAGGAGCTTGGGGCCCATAAGTCATTACTGCCTCTTTGAGATTTTTTATTGTTTTGAAATCTACTGACTGATGGACACTCTGTCCATTTTTCTTTTCAAATGCTGGCGGTTCCCAATGTATCTGTGAGTTGTCCTCGAGAGTGCATAAGCGATCAGAAAGACTTTTTATTTCTGTTTCTAGGGTATGCAAATGCCTAGTAATACCCTTCATATTTTCTGTAATGGATTCCACCCATGGGGGAGTAGAGGACACAAGTGACTCCTCTGCCTGACGGACCTTTTTCTCGGTCTTTTTAAATTTCTTTTTCCTCATTTTCTCAGGATCACTTTTACTAGCTTCCTCACCACTGCTAATTTCACTGACAGCGATATCCTGAGGCCCAGGTTCCAGTGAGAGCAAGTATCCTTCAGCTTTCGCCAATAACTCCCGAATAGCTTTAATAGCTTGGATTTTTGTCATTTTTGGGTCTCTTCTAATACTCTCTTTACTGGTCTCAGTTGGCCCAGTGGAATCTACACTTTTTTGATCACTTTCACTTTTGTTTATATACTCCTCACTGAGAACAGAGTCAGGTATATCAAGGAGTCTTTGCATAGCCTCTATCACTTGGGATTCAGTTATATTCGAACCCATCTTTAGAGACCTTTCAGTTCTTACCTGTCCGCTCCGAAGTTCCCCGTACGGGCCACCACCTGTTGCCGCCTGAAGCGCTTGGAGCACCGGAGCCGCGGGAAGAACTTCAGAAGCAAACTGGAGACAAACAGCTTTTTATTCTGATAACTTTTCTCTCTGGTTCTAACAACAACTAACACACGCCAAACACACCACTAAAAATGGCGCTGACCCGATCAGCAATTTCGGCCAAGTCACTCGAGATCCCGCAACAAATCCCGTGAGACTACGGGTGGCGACAATGGCCAAATCTCCACGGCTCATAGTCAACTGCAAATCAAGTCAATCCCCAAACAGGGCTCCTGCACTATATGAGATATTTTTCCTGATAGATATCATTCTTTGTTCTGAAAATTCTGTAGGCCATGTGTCTAATATGTGTCCCTACCCAGGAGAGAGAAAAACACTGATATGAAGGAAGGAATGAAAACAAGGGTCAGGCTAGATAAAGTTGTATATGTGTAGAATATTCCAAATCTTTCTCATCGAGCTGAAATCCCAGATCCTAGGACAATAGTATGTATGTCCCTTGTCCTGATACCCAAGAGCTTGTTCGTCTCTTAGATACCTCAACTGACATTAAGGAGACAATAGTGCATGGTGAAAAGTGGGCCAGTGGCATGCTCAAGATGAACACCTTCGGTTGATCTGACTTGAATCCAACACACTGCTCCTTTGTTCACTTGAAAATCTATGATACACTGGCTTTCATGACCTCTTCAAGGAAGGCCAAACCACCTAACTTCTTATCACTTGTGGAACAAGACACTGCTGGATTTCATCTGCAGGAACCTCAATGGTTCTAGAATTTGGTGTTTACACATTCGGATCCCTGGAACTCAACAGAACAGTAATAGGTCCTTCAGGGTTCATTTGACAGAGGGATGAGTGGATGAAGCTCTGCTGATAGTTGGTGGCCTAAATTTTCTTATTTTTTGGTTTGGATTGAACCCAGGGATGCTTAACCATGAGCAACATTCACAACACTTTTTTGTATTTTAATCAGAGACAGGGTCTCACTTAGTTGCTTAGGGCCTGGCTAAATTTCTGAGGCTGACTTTGAACTCATGATTCTCCTGCCTCAGCCTCCAGAGCCACTGGAATTACAGGTATGTGCCACCACACCCAGTGTCTTCAATCTTCTTGAGAAGACAGGAGCCCAGTGTTGGCCTTGTTCTTGTCCTGAGTGAACCTCCTCTTAGGCAGTGAATGTGCTCCTTACTGACAGGACATGATGTTTAGGGCTGAAGAACTATGAAAAAAGGGCAATTAATACAGTATGCATCTATATACCATATGGAGGCACCATGGGGCAGAGAATTAGCTATAGAGTCACAAAGCCTGCATGTAAGGCCTGGCTGGCCCACACTACCAGGTGACTGACTTGAGGAAGGGTGTCAGGCTTCACTGTGTTCTTAAGACATGCCTTCCAACAAGTAAATGGAACCTTCCCACCAGGAAGGGGTGAAGGGGGTTACAGCATCCTATCAGCTCAGAGCACCACCCTCTCTCCACAGAAGACCAGGCTCAGTGATTGGTGGCCTTGGAGAAGGGACACTGGTTGAAAGGTGTCATCCAGACACTGGGGAGTTTGCTGGAAGGGCCTGGCAGGATCTGATTTTCCTTGGTGCTGTGCTTTCAGCAGGACTTACATTGTTGCCCCAATTCCCTGCCCTCTCCCCAAACTCCTCATAGAGCCACCTCCTACACACTCCTTCCGCTGGCTTCTGTGCCCAGGAGGATAATGTTGGCCACACACGGGTGCCCAAAGTAGAGCCTTAGCCAGGGACCACAGAGCTTTCAGACCCCGCAACCAGGATGCAGGAGCAATGATGGATGGGGCCACAGTACCAACAGTTCCGACATAGTGGCTCACATTTTGCACACACGTTCAAGGAGCAGGGAACATCCCCAGAAGCTAGAAAATGCAGCCTGGTAGTGGACAGTGGGCCCCGCCCTTTGTTCTGGGTCACCTTCTCTTGACGGAACCCGGCTTACTGTAAGCTACCTGCGCATCCTCTCTCCATCACTCATTCCAGTCTGACGTCACAAGGGCTAGGCTGAACAATGCGCATTGGGCCTTTGGCCCCAACTGGACCGTTCCTTGGTCCCTTCTCTGATGTTGGGATTGGACAAGCACGACATACTCTGAATGGACAATCTGCTCAGTGGGTGTGGTCACTGGTTCTACCAATTGCCCCTGTCCTGCAGTCTCCACCCTTTGGCCTGGCCCCAGCTTTTCCAACATCTGCCAAGCGCATTGACTGCAGGCTCTTTAATCATGATCTCCATCCTCGCTTGCCTTGGTCAATTGGCTGCTACAGCGCCCCTCTCCTTCAGGATCTGGGGATCAGTGGCCTGGTGAGGGGGTGGGGTGGGGTGCTCCTGGAAAAATCCTTGGGCCGTCAACTAGCAATCCATAGATATTCTGACCCTCCGGAACTTTAAGGATCTCTCCTTCCTGGTGCACACACATTCTCCTGCCTCTGCCACCTAGCATGTCCACCAAAAAGTGAAGTCCAAGATCTCAGCTCACCTTCTTTTCCCTCATCCAAGCAAACAGAGATGAGGACCCCAGAGCAGCCCGAAGTAGAAGCAGGGTCAGAAAAGACAGGTTGGGGAGGACCGATGGTGGGGAAAGGGGTGCCACTAACAACGGGAAGTAGCACCGGCCAAGCCCCTAGAGATCCAGGGAGAATTCACTGCAGTGCAGCCAAGTCCTGGGCCTCAGAAGGGAAACAGGTTACTGTGGGAGAGCCCAGGTGTCTGCTGGGAACTTGTGCTCTGGCTGCCTTATGACTCCAAGTGACACAGTCCTGCTGCAGGTGTGCTGACTCTGGGACAGCCTGATGAAATGGCAGCAGTGCTCCGGGAGCCATCCCTGGGCAGCGCCATGCTGCCAGACAAGGGGGCCAAGAAAGGGCTGGATGAACGCCATCTTCTCAGCTCTCCAGGTTCCCAAGAATCAGGCAACAAGGTGCAGTATAAACAGCCTTCTTTAGTTCCATCTGGGAGTTGACCTCCACACTTTTTTCTTATTATTTATTAATTATTATTATTATTGGTAAGACTTCATATTCACAAAGGCAGTTTGTGAGTTTTTTCATCTTCAGACCTACTCCACAGGTAGGGATGATTTCCCTGTTGGATGTTACCCACCCTCTATCCTGAGCTCAAGGAAAGATGAATGTTAACATCTGTGAATGCTGAGATTGGGTTTTCTCCTTTGGAGACACCTGATTTTTTAATCCTTTTTAAATTTTAAGATGACAAACCAGGGACAGAGATTGACTTAGTGTTCATCCTGAAACCATATTTTGACAAATGTACAGTACTGCCAAAATGAGTAGACCAGCGAAAGCAAAAGATTGTGGAAGCCTTCAACCACAGACAGGTTTTTATCCATTCTTGGAAATCAGTAAGGGGACAGAGATGGACAAAATCCTCAAGGAAAGATTTGTCTAAGAAGATGCAGCATAGAGCTAGACTGCTGTGGCTGAGCCCTGGTCCCAATGAAGGGAAGAAGAGATAGGAGGTCCATAAAACAAGGAGGCAAAGGTCCTATCAAGGAAATGGCTCAGGGACTCCACAGTATATTACCACATTTTGTATAGGATGTACCATGGGTGGCTGGTAACAAAGACAAGAAAGCAGGGAGTGAGATGGTTCAGTCACAGGTTGTCTAATATGGTTTGATTGATTGTCATATGGCAATTATGTCCAGTGCTGGCCACTCCCATGTTCCTTTGCTATGATGGGAGACTGGTGCTTTCAAAATGATCAAATTTAAAGATATCTAATCTGTCAGGAGCAAATTTCCATTAGTAAAATATTTTTCTCAATTACTGAATTAAGGGTTCTTGTTGGAAAATATTTTTCCCTGATAAATTTTACCTCAACATGGCTGCTTCCTCAAAGGCAAATGATCACAAAATAATTACATGCCACCAAATATTATTTCATCTTACAAGGACTAACAAGAATCTGTCACACATAATGGAAAGAAAAGTACTTTGTCCATATTTTGCTAATCAACAAGAAAATTCATCAGTTGGAATTTCCGGGATGTTCTCGTCCCACTTCCCTTTTACCATCCTGATGCCCAACATTCATGGATTAATGAATATCATTCTGTGGTTTAAAAAGAAACAAAACAAAAAGAAGCACAAAACAAACAAAATCCACGGAAATAACAAGACTGTAATCGATTGTTTTCTAAAAAATCAGATATGGGGTCATATTTTGTAGGATTTCTGTTGGAAATCTTTGTCCCATATTACTACTAGCTCATTTCAGCTCAAAAAAACAAACCAAATTTTATTCCTCATTGAAATCACTTTCAATGATATCAAGACTAGTGTGAAATGCCACAAGTGTAAATTATTTCTGCTTCTCTAGAGCTTCCAAAGGGCTGCTAATGAGTCTCCTGTTTTCAAACTCAACTTGTGTTTGAGCAAAACTTTTTGCACCCTCCCAATCTCAAAGGTGGTTGGAGGAGGAGTTTTTGAGAGGAGATTGTTTTCCTGGCTGCTCAGTGGTGTGAAACAAAGAGAGCAAATAGGTAGCTTCTCAGCAAAGAGGACTGAGGCATGTCTGAGTACAGAGAGATCAGAGATCAAAAACACTGTCCGACTAAATGGAAAGGGGTGCTGCACAATACCCTTGTGTGGGAAAGAAGCTGCATCCCTCCCAGTTGCCTGTGGAGGACAGAAGAAGAATCCATTTTGCAGCCTTAGAGCAGATGCCAGCAGCAGGAGGAACCAATTCCTGGCAAACCAAGCATGGCCCAAAATACAGGCCTGGCAAACCCACAGTGTAGGACATAGAGTGTGCCTAAGTGACCACAAGAAAATCTAACATGGAGAGGGGAAATACAGGTTGGGGAAACCTACCCAACTCCCCCTCTCCTCCTCCAGAATGGCCACTTGCAGGACTGGCTGGGAGAAACGCACATGGCTGGGAATTCAAAAGGGCAGGGGTGGGAATGGATGAGTTTGGAAACTGAACCTGAGAGACCAAGAAACATGGAGTCCATGGATAATGTAGAGGACTAAGGATTGGCTTCCTCTACCATACGAGTGGAACCCAGGGGAAATGGACCAGGGACTGCTGGGCCCTGGAGATGCACTGATTTAAAATCTTCAGACCAATGGCCATTGAGGAAGAACCTGGAGCCTACCTAAGATTCAACCTCACCTCCAGGAGTTCTGCCTATGGGATTTACTCTCATACTGCTGCAACCCCACCTAATGCTGCTGAAAAGGGAAGAAGAGAAACTTTTGAACTTTAATGGAAAAAAATTATTTAACTTCTCATGGAGATTTAAAAAATTATTTTTTTAGTGTTTTTCCTTTTATCTTTTTTTTAATGTTTAATTGTGACCTGAATGGTTCAGGGACACTTATACATGTTCATGTTTGTTTCTTTTTTCTCATTTCTAGCATTTTCTGAAGGCAGTTATTTTTCATGGATCAGTATTTTGAGGACTAGAATGTTGGATTAGTATATTTCAGTTTTGTTCTTGTATTCTTTTATTTTTATTTTAAAATTTTTTCCCTTCCATATTTTTTCTCTCTTTACCTCTGCTAACAGCCAATCTATATTGATCTCTCTCACTCTTCCTTTATTTTTTTACTTATTTTTCTCTTCCCCTCCTTCAATATCACCACATTTTACATCACTTCTGTTCACACCTTCTTCTCCATTTGAAACCGTAAATTCATTTGAAAACTTACTGTTTTAATGCAGGCAATAACTGGTCACATCATTTATGTTTATTGTGACAATTAACATTGAAGGTGTCATAGCAGGAATTATTTGGTTTAATGCTGTATATTGTTTAATTGCTTGTTGCTATTATTTATCTCCCCCTAAATGGTGAGGTACTAGAAACCTTCAGGAACACTATAAGTCCACAGGGTAGAAACTCTACTGCCTCAGATCCATACTGTTAGATGGGTAAACACACAAACAACATGAAAAAGCAAGGGAAAATTTTGCCCCAAACAAAGATAACAGAATCCATTGACATCATAGTGGAAGAAATGTCAGAGAAGGAGTTTAGAATGTTCATAGTTAAACTGATCTGTGAGGTAAAGGATTATGTAAGGGGTGAAATCAGAGAGAAAATACAGGAAGTAAAAGATCACCTCAATAAAGAGATAGAGATTCTGAAAACAATCAAGCAGAAAAGCTCCAAATGAAGGAATCAATCAGCCAAATTAAAAATTAAATGGAAAGCATCACCAGAAGACTAGAGAACTTGGAAGACAGAGTTTTAGGCAATGAAGACAAACTATATAATCGTGAAAATAAAGTTGACCATGGAGAAAAGATGTTAAGAGACCATGAACAAAACTTCCAAGAAATATAGGATAATATGAAAATGCCAAAATAAGACTTATAGTGATAGATGAAGACTCAAAGACACAAACCAAGAGAATGCAGAATTTTTTCAATGAAATAATATCTGAAAAATTCTGAAACCTTAAAAATGAGATGGAAAAGAAAATACAGCAGGCTCACAGGATCCCAAATATAAAAAATTAAAACAGATCCACAACAAGGCCCATTATTATGAAACTGCCCAACATACAGAATAAGGAGAGAATTTTAAAGGCTGTCAGAGAAAAAGAATGGGTAGTGTTGAGGGGGAAACCAATCCAGATCTCAGCTGATGTCTCAACTCAGACCCTCAAAGCTAGGAGGTCTTGGAATAATATATAACAAGCTCTGAAAGAAAATGGATGCCAACCAAAAATACTATACCCAGCAAAATTAAGCTTCAAGATTTATGATAAAATAAAAGACCTCCATGATAAACAAAAGTTAAAAGAATTCACAACTATAAAGCCTGCACTACAAAACATACTCAACAGATATTTCATGAAGAAAAAAAATGAAAAAAGTGAAAACTAGAAAGGGAAGAAAATACACTAAAAGAATAGTCAAACAAAGGAGAAACTAATTCAAATTAAAAACCAGAAAGAAATTAAAAGTACAGGGAACAAAAATATCTCAATGATGACATTGACTGTAAATGGGCTAAACTCATCAATCAAAAGACATAGGCTGGCAGATTGGATTAAAAAATTAGACCCAATAATATGTTTTCTCCAAGAGATTCACCTCATAGGCAAAGACATCCCAGACTGAAGGTAAAAGGATGGCAAAAAACATGTCAGTCACATGGATCTTATAAACAAGTATGAGTTTCTATCCTTATATCAGATAAAATGTGTTGCCACCTGCATCTATCGCCGCCTGCAGCAAGGATACCACAGGAAAGAATTCGGAAGCAGACTGGAAAATGAATAGGCTCTTTATTCTTGCTTCTTCCAACTTCTCTCTCTGGCTCCAACAACCTCTCCAACTCCAACCACCCCTCTAGCCAACCTCACCCAGTTAAATACTTTTTGCCTTAACAAGTATACATGTGTCAACAGCTCAAACTTACAGGTGCGTCACATAGTTTTCATGGGCATAGAAAGATTCTTAGATAAATGCATGAATATCAGGTGCAAATACTGAAACACCTCTTATGGCTCTCAGCTAGCTGTCATCTTAGCTATCTCCTTATTAGGGCTCTTACATTTCCCCCCTTTTATTTTAAAAGAGGGATAGCTCTAGGGTGTCTACATGTGCAACCAACATTCTTACCCGTCATCAGATAATCGAGGCTGTGCCCTTGACTCCTGTCTTAGGTTGATATGTTGGCCACATGAGACTTTCCCGTGGATGGGTGACGACCCTCACCACATCCAGATCGACTGTGCCTGTCATAGGTTGTCCCCCTCTGGGGATCTTACCCATCATTGACTACCAGCTGTCCAATCGAGCCAACCAAACATGAGGAGATGCTTTGGTTCTAAGGCGGCAAGCTTTGCGCTGAAGAGCCAAGTTCCATAGCTTATCAAGTTTTTTAAACAAATCAGCTGCCCTAAGTTCCATTAAGTAATGCACTGAGTTCTCTAGACAAATACCCGCAAGGCATTGTCCCGTGCAATGCCCCAAACATAGAAAGATTTATCAAAATGTCCATTTGCTAACATGTTGATCTAGGAGGCCTTGTGCATGCAGAGCAGAAGCCACACTGCTGGTGAAGTTGTTTGATGCTTGAGCAGCAGGGATGCTTGTAGCAATTACGATCTCTGCAGCTGTAGCAGCAGCCGTCTTTTTTATGTCTAGACAATGCCACCGACAAATCTTCAGGGCCCACTACCTAGAAACTCAAGCATCAATCATTACAGGAAAGGCAGTGCCATTCCAGCACTGAGTCAAGAAGCAAGTTGTCAAACTAAAAAACAGAATTATTAGATCAGGTAATTGAAGTTGATCTCTGCTTACACACATTGCTGCTTGAGCTCCCACAAACATAAGCTGGCAAAATATCACATTCAGAATGGATTAAAGAAAGACTGAGGTTATTTAGCTGACAAAATATTATATTTAAGATAAATTAAAGAAAAGCAAAGAGCATTTTAGAAAAATAATTTGTTAGCTGGAATCCCTGAGCCTCCGCATACACAGCAACCTTCCATGAATATACCTGTTGAAACAATTTAAATTAATCAGCTATTTAACAAATAAAGTTAATTACAAATAAATAATCCCATGTCAAATACCAAAATATCAGGTTATATAGTATTAGTCATATTCTTTGCTGAAGAGAAGTCCTAGAGACACCTATAAATTAAGATTGAAGGTACCTTCACTTTTTAATTGTTTACCCAATTTGAATACTCTTAACTTAAATGAATTAAAGTTATTTGGATCCATATATATATATATATATATATTTTTAAATATTATTAATTTTCATGAGTGCTCAGTTTTTGTTATTTGTGACATCACATTGGACAGATGCACAAACATAAAGACACATATTTGTGATGTCACATTTACATGAAATCTAGACAAACACACAGACATAAAGACATATATAAAAAAAGAAAAACACAATTGTGTGCACACTAAAGAGAGATCCTCTCTTCCCGGCCGGGAGGAATGAGACTTAAGTTGTGAATTTATTGAAGGAAAAAGCGCTCAGCTTAAAAATTTCTTAGCTGAAAAGGCAAAGATGAGGTTCTTTGACAGAAAAGAGACAAACTCGCGCAGGTACGCGGATTGATACCTCTTTTAAGGGAATTATTCCACAACTACTTCATCTTGGCCCTTTTGATTTGGCACTTGTTTTATTAATCTTGATGGTATCCACACCGGCAAGGTTTCATGCTGTGGAAAAACACAAACAGATCCTCTCCCCCAAATTAATACTGGGTCTGGACCTTTCCATGTACCTGAAAGAACACCCTTCCAGTAAAACAAAGGTTTATGTTGTTGGTGTGGATTCCAGTGTCTGTCTCCAGCCGAATATCCTTTGGAATCCAAAGTTAAAAATTTAAAGTAAAAAGGGCAATGGCTAATCTATCTTTAGGATTTGTCCAATTTCCTTCTTTTTGTTTCAAAAGCATAAGTTTGAGTGTGAGAGATTAGCCTTGAGGATTATATGGTATACCAGACTTATGAAGTATATTGAATTTGGAGCAAAACTGTTTGAAAGATGAGGACGTATATGCAGGTCCATTGTCTGTTTTAAGCATTTTGGGAATGCCCAATGCAGCAAAAGCTTGTAAACAATGTGATGTAACATCTTTAACCTTTTCTCCAGTATGCAAGGAAGCAAAAATCATGCCTGAGCATGTATCTGTGGTCACATGAATAAATCACAATTTTCCAAAACTTGGCTCATGAGTGACAACCATCTGCCACAAATGATTGGGCATTAATCCTCTTGGGTTAACCCCATAATGTGGATTGGGCAAATGTGTCACATGAGATTGACAAGCCTTCACAATTGTTCAAGCTTGATCTTTAGTTATTTTGAACCTTTGTTGTAAAGTAGTACTATTAACATGAAATTGAGAATGGAACGAGGTAGCTTGTTAAACTGCTGAAAATATATAGATTGTTTGAGTGAGAGCATCGGCCTTTTGATTACCTTCATGGAGAGGACCAGGCAAATTAGTATGAGCTATGATATGTCCAATAAACAAAGGTTCTTTATGTTCCCATAGAAGGTTTTGAATTTGAAAAAACAATTTAAAGGCCGGAGTATGAGGTGCTATTGGATCTGCTAGCTCCAATTTAGGGACAGCATGTACAATATAGTGGCTGTCTGAAAAAATATTTATGGGCTGTTCTTTAAAACTTTCAAGAGCTATTATAATAGCTTCTAGTTCTACTAATTGATCTGATTAATGGGCAGTAATATGAATCATATTTTCTTTTTGAGTGACTACTGCAGCAGTACCGTTAGAGGACCCATCTGTAAATACATTTAATGCCTTAGGAATAGGTTGATTTTTTATTACCTGTGGAAATATAATGAGATTATTGATACAAAAAGATAGTATAGGAGACTTAGGAAGATGGTTATCAAAATTTGCAGAAGTAGAGCATCTAGCTATAGCCCAGTCATTATCATTGAAGCACAAATATTCAACCTGTGACGATGAATAGGGAGTAATAATAGTAGTGAGGTGAATGCCAAATATTTTAGTAGAAGTCTTAAGTCCTTGAAGAATAAGTTTAGCCACCATGGAGGTATAAGACTCAATTGTACTTTTAGGAGAGATGGGCTAATGTATCCATAATAAAGGCCCCTGTTGCCAAAATACTCCTGTGGGTGTATATTGTGAAGAAATAATAATCAATATCAGCGGTCGAGCAAAATCAATTCTATCACAATGGGACCTTTCAATGGCCTTTTCTACCAACTTTAAAGCTTCCCTAGCATCAGGAGTCAATGTTCGCGGTGAAGATGGATCAGGGTTCCCACAAAGGATATCAAATAAGGGTTTTAATTGGCCAGTAGTGAGGCTTAGTGTAGAGCGAAGCCAATTAATGTCTCCCAGCAATTTTTGAAAATCATTAAGAGTGGCTAAATGTTCTTTATTTATTAAAATTTTTTGAGGCCTAATAAAAGTATCCATAATTTGGAATCCTAGATATAATATAGGAGATCTTTTTTTCAGCAATGTTTAGTCCATATCGTTTCAAGTTTTCTGATATATCACTAAATATGGTGAATTAGACTTCTTGATTAGGATGAGCAAGCAAAATATCATCCATATAATGGAGGCACATAAGCTCTGGGTATTTGTTCTTGATAGGCTGAATAACTTTATCTACATAGATTTGACATATAGTGGGGCTATTAGCCATTCCCTGGGGTAAAACTTTCCATTGGAATCTTTGATCAGGGCCATTATTATTAATAGAGGAACTGAAAAAGCAAACCTGGGGACATCCAGAGGATGTAGAGGAATAGAAAAGAAACAATCCTTTATATCAAGAGTTATAAAATGGAAATTTTGGGGAATAGCTACAGGATTAGGAAGTCCAGGTTGGGTAGGGCCCATAATTTGCATGGTTTTATTGATTTCTCTAAGATCATATAACAATTGCCATTTTCCTGATTTTTTATTGATCATGAATATGGGGGAATTCCAGGGTGAGGTGGAAGGTTCTATATGTCCTGCTTCTAGTTGTTCTTGGATTAGTAGGTGGGCCGCTTGTAATTTCTCTCTAGATAGGGGCCACTGAGGGACCCAAACTGGCTTATCAGAAAGCCATGGTATTTTCAAAATTGTTTTCTCAGTGGCCCCTAAAAAAAAAATCCTTTACCTTTTTGATGATGATATCTTTTAAGCTTAATAGGGTTAGGATTACCCTGTAGATTTTTATTTTTAACACCTGTGGGGTTGGTTGTGAGGTGTACTCCCATTTGTTGCAAAATATCTCTTCCCCATAAGGTAACTGGCAAGCTGGACAAAACATAAAGCTGAAATGTTCCTTTATGGCCTTCATCATCCTCCCATTTTAAAACTGTTGCACTTTGTTCTGGGCTGTTAGTATATCCCAAGCCTCTTAAACTGGTTGAAGCCTTCTGCAGAGGCCAGTGCTTGGGCCATTGTTGTAGATTAATGATGGAAGAGTCAGCCCCAGTATCAATCAGCCCCTCCATCTCTATACCTTGAATTTTTATTTTGCACATAGGCCTCCATGAACAATCCTGAACCCAGCAAGTCGTAGGTCCCAAGCCAGTGGAACCAAATCCTCTACTGTTCCTATTCTGCGGCATACTCTTGAATGAGTCATGTAAACTGGGAAGGAGAAGCAGCTGAGCAATTCTATCTCCTTGGTTAACAGAGCAAATGCATCAAGGTGAACTAAGCATAATCTTAATTTCTCCTTGGTAGTCTGAGTCTATTACACCTGGAGTCACTTGAAAACCTGATAAGCTTTTAGAGTTTCCCCCGAGGGTAAGTCCTACAGTTCCTGAGGGAAGAGGTCCCCTGACTCCCGTGGGAATCAGTTGAACCCCCATTTCAGGTGTTAGCATTATCCAGGCTGTGGAACAGAGGTCTAGTCCTGCACTTCCTCTTGTTCCTCTAACAAGGGAGTCAATGGGTAAGAGGGATTGTGTCGAGGAATCATCTGGATGGATGTTTGAGGATACTCTTCCTCTAATGCCTCGTACATTTGTGGGCCCTATGTCCCATTTTTTGAATTCCTAGACAAAATGTTTCCATAAATATCAAATTTAGATCTGCACTTATTAGCCCAATGGTTTCCTTTTTTACACCTGGGGCAGCAGCCTGGGGCACGATATGAGCTTGATCTTATTTCTCTTTGGGGATATTGTCTAGAATAACTTGATTGATTATAATAATTTTTAGGTTGAGCCCTTTTGTGAAATTTTGAGGGGAAGCACCTCTCATCGCTGCTGCAATCACATTTCCTGTAACATAAGTGTCATTTATGTCTTTACACAATCTTATATATACTGAAAGGTCCCTTTTAGATTTCCAAGGTCTGAAAGTGTCTTGACAATATTTGTTGGCATTTTCATATGCCAGCTGAATGACTAATGGCATAGCTTGATCAATGTCTCCAAACACTCTACCTGCAGTTTGCAATAGCCTATCAGCAAAGTCAGCATATGGCTCATTAGGTCCCTGAATTACTTTAGACAAGCTACCCTGTAAGTCACCAGTTCCTTGTAAAGTTTTCCATCTCTTAACAGATGCAGCGTATATTTGAGCGTAAACTCCAGGATCATATTGAATTTGAATCTGTAAGTCAGCAAACTGCCCTTCTCCAGTTAACATGTGTACGTTACAGTCTAGAAATCCTGCAGTTGCATTTCTTCTAGCTGTTTCCACACAAGACTCCTGGAACTGTGACCTCCAAATCAAGTATTGTCCCCCGCTCAATACTGCCTTACATAAGCCTTTCCAGTCTGAGGGGGTTAAAGTTAAAGTGTTAAGGGACTCCAGCATACTCAACATAAAAGGTGCTTGGGGCCCATAGGTCATTATTGCTTCTTCGAAATTTTTTACTGTTTTGAAATCTAGGGATTGGTGGTACCTCTGTCCATTTTCATTTTCAAATACTGGCAGATCCCAATGTCCCTGTGGGTTTTGACGTTCGAGGGCGCGTAAGTGCTCAGAAAGGCCGTTAATCTCTGCCTCACGGGCACGCAAATGCTCAGAAATACCCCTCATGGTTTCTGTAATGGAGTCCACCCATGAGGGAGCAGAGGGCACAAGTGGTTCCTCTACTTGATGGTCCTTTCTGGTCTTAACTGACTCAGCGGAGGAGGCTGTGCTTTCATGGTTATTTGACTCCTCCTCACTACTATTATTTTCATTAGTAGTGACATCCTGAGTCCCTGGTTCAATTGAGAGCACGTATTCCTCGGCTATCTCTAGTAATTCTCGGATAGCTTAGCAGCTCGGATCTTCATCATTTTTGAGTTCACACCGATATTATCCTTACTGTTCCTATCTGACTCAGCAGAGGCTATGCTTTCATGATCACTTTCTTCCTCCTCATTATCAGCTATATCAAAGAATTCTTCCATAGCCTTTATCACTCGGGTCTTGGTTATTTTCAAACCCATCTTTAGAGACTTTTCAGTTCTTACCTGCCGATTCCTAAATCCCCGTACGGGCCACCACTTGTAGCCGCCTGCAGCTATCACCGTCTGCAGCAACGATACTGCAGGAAAGAATTCGGAAGCAGACTGGAAAATGAATAGGCTCTTTATTCTTGCTTCTTCCAACTAAAATGGACTTCAAGACAAAGTTAATCGAAGGGGCAAGGAAGGTCATTTCATACTGCTAAAGTGAATTATACATCAATAAGAAATAACAATTATAAATATTTATGCCCCAGAAAATGGAGCATCTACTTATGTCAAACAAACCCTTCTCAACTTCAAGAATCAAAAACACCACAACATAATAATACTGGGTGACTTTAACACACCTCTCTCACCACTGGATATATCCTCCAAACAAAAACAAAATAAATACACTATAGAACTAAAAAAATATAATTAATAATTACATTTAACAGACACATATAGAAAATTTTATTCATCAATGACTGAATGCACTTTCTTCTCAGCAGCATCCTTCTCTAAAATAGACCATATTTTGGGCCACAAAACAACTCATCCAATAAAAAAAAAATAGAGATAATACCTTGCACTCTATTAGATCATAAAGGTCTGAAACCAATGGTAAAATAAAAAATAGTAAGCCGGGCGCGGTGGCGCACGCCTGTAATCCCAGCACTTTGGGAGGCTGAGGCAGGAGGATCGCGAGTTCAAAGCCAGCCTTAGCAATGGCGAGGCACTTAGTAACTCAGTGAGACCTTGTCTCTAATAAAAATACAAAAAAGGGCTGGGGATGTGGCCCAGTGGTCGAGTGCCTCTGAGTTCAATCCCTGGTACCAAAAAAAAAAAAAATAAAATAAAATAAAAAATAAAAAATAGTACCTACACTAACACCTGGAACTAAATAATATGTTATTAAATGATGAATGGATAGCAGAACAAATCAGATATGAAATAAAAACATACTTACAAGTGAATGAGAATAGTGACAAATCATATCAAAATCTCTGGGACATTATGCAGGCAGTTCTAAGAGGAAAGTTCATTGCATTGAGCTTGTTCATTAAAAGAATAGAAAGGCATAAAATAACATAACATTACATCTCAAAGCCCTAGAAAAAGAACAAATAATCTAAAAAAAATAAATAAATAAAGAATACAGAGTGAGATTCCATCATATAAAGTTCAAAAGTAGGTAAAATTAAACTGTAATTCTAGGAATGCAAACACAAATGGTAAGAGTCTAAGGAAAAACCAAAAAGTGGTTTCAAGTGCAGCACACTTGCACATGCCTGTGATTCCAGTGGCTTTGGAGGCTGAGGCAGGAGGATTGCAAATCTGAGTCCAACTTCAGCAACTAAGTGAGGCCCTAAAGACTTAGATCCTATCTTAAAATAAAAAATAAATTAAAAGGGCTGGGGATGTGGCTCAGTGGTTAAGTGCTCCTGGGTTCAATAACAAAATACAGTGATTTTAATAAAAGGCAAGATGTAGTTCACTTGAGGGAGGAGGGACACTCCACCTGTCTTGGCAAGGTTTAATCTCATGACTTAATTAAGGATTATGTGAGTTCTCAAATTACTATTATTCTACATGTGTGCTTTGCCACCCCTTGTGTTTTGTTGCTAATGAAGATCATAGAATGAGAAGCTTTCACTCAAAATTTATAATGGAATCATCTCTGAACTTGCTGAAATTCAGCATCAGAGAGATAGATGCGGAGAAGCAGATATAAAGAGAAAGAGATGAATCAGACTGAATTTGGGGGTCCCTCCTCTGAATTAAGTGTAATTTCCTCATGCCCAGAGCAGACACTAAAAAGTCACAGCCTGAAGGAGCCCTAATTAGGAAGGGCTGTTGCAGCTAGCTGGAAGCCATAAGTTCCACCTGATATGTATGTGACGCACCTGTAGGCACCCAAAGCTGAAGGTATATAACCGGGTGAAAGCGGTCCGAGTTAGGAGAACGAATTCATTCGGTCAGTCGGGCAGTCACTCGGTCGGTCAGAAGAATCAGAGCGGCCAGAACGTAGGCAGAGTGGTTACAGAAGAGAAACCAGATAGAAGAAGTAATGACTGGTCAGAGTTAGGCCGAAGCTCCCAAGGAAGACAGAAGACAGAAGAAAGAAGAAGGAAGAAAGAAGAGAGAAGCAAGAAGCTCTAAAAAATAATCTTTCTCTAAGCTCTATCTTTCTTTCTCTCTAAGACTCTAAGCTAAGAAGAAGCTCTATCTTTCTTTCTAAGACTCTAAGCTAAGAAGACAAGAAGGAAGAAAGAAGAGAGAAGCAAGAAGCTCTAAAAAATAATCTTTCTCTAAGCTCTTTCTTTCTTTCTCTCTAAGACTCTACTCTAAGCTAAGACAAGAAGAAAAGCTCGCTTTAATCTTTCTCTCTAAAAATCTTTCTTTCCCTCTCTAAGCTCTAAGAAAGTAGAAGTAAAACTAGTAAAAGCTTAACTCTGCCTCCGAGAGTTTTTCCTCCCGGGTTACGGTACCAGGCAGCTTACAACAGCCCCAATATTATCAGGATGCCAAGAAGGTTGAGAATGGAGATGGCCCCTCTTCACTTGCTCTTCAGGCCAACCACATCTATATCACCTGGCTTTTGTTTCTATAAATCGTAACTGCTGCTCAAATTGCATAAATTTCACTTTTTATTATTTTTTTAATCATCTTTTGCTTATTTCTTATCCAAGCAGGTGACTGAATCCAGCCAGCTGGGATCCATGCAGGGCTTCTGGGCCAGGCTGCTGGTATCAGAGACGGAGAGGTGGGGAAAGGCAGACAGACAGAGATATACAGACAGACATGGAGAAACAGAGATTGAGAGAAAGGGACACAGAGAAACAGAACAGGTGATACAGCTTGCTAGAGCTCTGCTCGTCACCCTAGTTAGTTAAGTAACTTGTAGGGCAGGGATGGTGGTGGTGGAGAGAAAGCAAAGACCAGAGAGCAGGAGCCACAGATTGAGCCATGATACGTGTAGTTCCCACTAAAGGCTCGGCACTGTTCTAGATGTGGGAGCAAAATAAGAAAGGAAACCATCTGGCTTTAAACTCCAAGTGCAAGAGAGGTGGCAGGTAGCAGTGAAATCAGTCCTTTTGGTGGGATAAGAGGAAAGTTTGAAGCCATATAGGAAACAAAACATGAAATGAGGGTGTTTCTTATTGATTCACTGTTTTTAGGCCAGGCTAATTCAGTAGCAGTGAGTAACCCCCTGGTACCCCCCCCCCCCATAAAAACTGCTTCCTTTTTCCTGGCAGACCCAAGTTAAGACACATCTCAGTGCACCTTGCATCCTCGAGACTGCCAGGCCACAGGAGCAAGCCCAGATCTCCCTGGTCAAGGGGATATGGTGGGAGTATAACATGAGCCAGGAGCAGTCCTCTTCATGCTGAGGATATTCTAGCATCTAGTTCAGAAGCTAAAGTATTCATTTTTAATTATCACTTATTAAAACAAAAACAATAATACCAATAAAGATGGTTATACATTATATTGAGGATTTTTTAAAAAGTAGAATAAAGGAAATAATTAAAATTGGAGCTGAAAACAATGAAATTGAAACAACAAAATCAATGAAAAAATTTCCTTCTTCGAAAAAATCAATAAAATTGATAAGCCCTTAGCCTAAAGAAGAGAAAGAGAAAGAAAAACCAAATTACACTACTGAAATACAGATGATAATCAGAAAGAAAGTATGTTGAAAATTTATACTCCAGTAAAATAGAAACTCTTAAAGACACTGGCAAATTTCTAGAGACATAGGACCCACCCAAATTGAATCAGGAGGGCATAGAAAATTTGAACAGATTGATTTCAAGCAATGAAATTGAAGATACCACCAAAAGCCTACCAAAAAAAGAAAAGTCCAGAACCAGATGGATTCTCAGCTGAGTTCTACCAGACCTCCAAAGAAGAACTAAGAGCAATCCTCCTCAAATTATTCCATAAAATAGAAGAGGAAGGAACCCTTCCAAACTCATTCTATGAGGTGATTATCACCCTGATCCCAAAACAGAAAAAGACACATCAAGGAAAGAAAACTTCAGACCAATATCTCTGATAAACATAGATACAAAAATTATTAATAAAATACTGGCAAATTACATACATATTATAAAGACAGTGAACCATGATCAAGTGGAGTTCATCTCAGGAATTCAAGTTTGGAGGAGGAATTCAAAATATGGAGATCAATAAATGTAATTCATCACGTCAATACACTTAAAGACAAGAACCACATGATCATCTCAATAAATGTAGAAAAAGCATTGACAAAATACAGCACCCCTTTGTATTCAAAACCCCAGAAAAACTAGGGATAGTAGGAACATACCTCAACACTGTAAAAGCTATCTATGCTAAACCCAAGGCCAACATCATTCTAAATGGAGAAATATTGAAAGCATTCCCTCTAAAGCTGGAACAAGACAGGGATGCCCCTATCACCACTTCTATTCAACATAGTCCCTGAAACTCCAGCCAGATCAATTAGACAAAAGAAAGAAATTAACTATACTTGTGCATTATGAATAAGTAAGTAAATAATTAAAAGAAAAAAGAAAGAAAGAAATTAAAGGGATACAAAAAGGAAAGAAGAGCTCAAACTATCCCTATTTGACAGTTTCACTCTGTATTTTTAAGACCCCCCCCCAAAAAAAAAAAAAAAAAAAAACTCCTCCGGAAAACTTCTAGAATTCATAAACAAATTCAACAAAATAGCAGCATATAAAATTAACACCCATAAATCAATTGCATTCCTATACACCAATGTTGAATCAGCTGAAAGGGAAATTAAGAAAATTACCTCATTCACAATAACCTCAAAAATAAAATAAAATATTTGGGAATCAATTTAACAAAAGAGATGAAAGACCTGTACAATGAAAACTACAGAACATTAAAGAAAGTATTTGAAGAAGACCTTACAAGATGGAAAGATCTCCCATGTTCTTGGATAGGCAAAATTAATATTCTCAAAATGGCCATAATACCAAAAGCACTATACAGATTTAATGACATTTGTATTAAAATTCCAATTACATTCTTCATAAACATAGAAAAAGCAGTCATGAAATTCGTTGAGAAAAATAAGAGACCCAAAGAAACAAAGCAATCCTTAGCAAGAAAAGTGAAGCAGAAGGCATCATAATACCAGACCTTAAAATATACTGCAGAGCTATAGTAACAAAAACAGCACGATATTGGCACCAAAACGTACATGAAGACACAGAGACAAATCCACATAAATACAGTTATCTCATACTAGATAAAGGTGTTATAAACATACACTGGAGAAAAGATAACCTCTTTGACAAATGGTGCTGGGCAAACTGGAAATCCATGTGGTAGAATGAAATTAGACCCCTATCTGTACCCTGCACAAAACTCAAAGTGGATTAAGGACCTAGGCATTAGATCAGAGACCCTGAGACTACTAGAAGAACATGTAGGCCCAACTCTCCATCACGAAGCCTTAGGAACTGACTTCCTCAACAAGACTCCTAAAGCACAAGAAGTAAAATCAATAATCAATAAATGGGATGGTATCAAACTAAAAAGCTACTTCATAGCAAAGAAAACAATCAAGAATGTGAATTTTACAGAATGGGAGAAAATCTTTGCCACCTACACCTCAGAGCATTAATTGCCAGAATACACAAAGAACTCAAAAAATTTAACACCATAAAACCAAATAATGCAATCAATAAATAGGAAAAGGAACTGAACAGGCACTTCACAGAAGGAGAAATACAAATGGTCAACAAATATATTAAAAAAAAAAGTTCAACATCTCCAGCAATTAGAGAAATGCAAATCAAAAGTACCCTGAGATTTCATCCCACTCCAGTCAGAATGGAAATTATCAAGAATATAAGTAACAATAAATGTTGGCAAGGCTGTGGGGAAAAAGGTACACTCATGTTGCTGGTGGGACTGCAAATTGGTACAACCACTCTGGAAAGTAGTGTGGAGATTCCTCAGAAAACTTGGAATGGAGCCATCATTTGACTCAGCTCTCCCATTCCTCAGTATATACACAAAAGACTTAATAGTACAGTGACGCAGCCACATCAATGTTTATAAGTGTTAGGCAGTTCAGTTCACAATAGCAAAGCTATAAAACCAATCGAGGTAGTTTTAAACAGATGAATAGATAAAGAAAATATAATGTACATAACAGAATATTACTCAGCCATAAAGAATAACAAAATTATGGCATTTGCCAGTATATGGATGAAACTGGAGACTATCATCCTAAGTGAAATAAGCCTGTCCCAAAATACCAAAGGCTGAATAGTCTCTCTGATATGTGGATGCTAACACACAATAAGGGGGTGGGGGGAGAAAGGAAGTTGAGTGGATTAGACAAAGAGACATGAAGGGAAGGGAGGAGGGATGGGAATAGGAAAGACAGTAGAATGAATCAGACAAAAATTTTCTATGTTCAGATGTGAATACATGACCAGTGAAACTTCACATCATGTACAACCACAAGAATGGGATCCTAGCCGAGCGTGGTGGCGCACGTCTGTAATCCTAACACTTGGGAGGCTGAGGCAGGAGGATCTCGAGTTCAAAGCCAGCCTCAGCAATGGCGAGGCACTTAGCAACTCAGCGAGACCCTGTCTCTAATAAAAAATACAAAAAAAAAAAAAAAAAAAAGGGCTGGGGATGTGGCCCAATGGTCAAGTGCCCCTGAGTTCAATACTCGGTACCAAAAAAAAAATGGGATCCTTATTAGAATAAATTATACTCCATGTATATATAAGATATTAAAATACTTTCTGCTGTCATCTATTTCTAAAAAGAACAAACTTAAAGAGGAGGAGGATTAAAAAAATGTCATTGGTGATGGAAGTTCAAACTTGCTTCGATCTTTTGGGCAGCACAGCAAAGCAAATGTTTTAACTATATACAAAATGTTTTTACTAATAGCTATGATACCTAGTCTCAAACTCCTGCAGGCCATGTGTCTGATACATGTCCTATCAAGGAGAGAGAAAAACACTGAGATGAAGGAACAGAAACAAGGGTCAGTCTGGAAAAAGTCATGTATAAGGTTTACCAAATCTTTCTCATCCTGCTGAAATCCCAGCTCCTAGGACAATAACACGTCTTTCCCTTGTCCTGACACCCAAGAGCTTGTCCTCTCTCTTGAGTACCTCAACTGACATTGAGGAGACAATAATGCATGGTGAAGAGTGGGCCCAGTGGCCCACCTTTGGTTGATCACCTTTGGTTGATCTGACTTGGATCCAACACACTGCTCCCCTATTCACTTGACAATCCATGACATATTGGCTTTCATGACCTCCTCGAGGAAGTCCACACCAACTGGCTTCATTCACTCTGTGGCACAAGACACTGCTGGATGTCATTTTGCATGAACCCCAGTGGTTGTAGAATATGACCTTTACACATTTGGATTCCTGGAACTCAACAGAAAAGAAATCTAGACTTTGAGGTTCAGCTGGCAGTGGGATGGATGGATGAAGGAAGCTCTGCTGACAGCTGGTGGCCCTAATGGACTACAATGTACTACTACTACAATGGACTCCGAGACTGGAGTCCATTGTAGGCCTAGTCTGCACTTGAGCAGTCGTCCTCCTGACCAGTGAATGTGTTCCTTACTGACAGCACACAGGGCTCAGGACCATGAAAAAAAGGCAGTTAATACAGGATGCATCTATTCCAGTCTCAGGCACCAGGGGAGAGAGCATGAGCTCTGGAGTCACACGGCCTGGGTGCAAGGCTTGGCTGGGTCACTATCAGGTAACAGACCTCAGGAGGGTTGTAGGGTTTACTGTGCTTATTTATACAGGGGACTGAACCCAGAGGCACTTAATGACTGAGCCACATCCCAGCCCTTGTTATATATAATTTTGAGCAGGATTTTATTAGGTTGCACAAGGGCCTCACTAAGTTGCTGGGGCTGGGGCTGAACCTATGATTCTCCTGCTACAACCGCCAAGCCACTGGGACTACAGGTATGCTTCCCTGTGCTCTTGGGAAGGGGTGGAGCGGTCATATCATCCAGTCACTCAGGGCACTGCTTCCGCTCCTTGTAAGCACAGGCTCAATGGGTGAGGCAGCACAGGTCTTGGAGAAATGGCACCATTTCCAAGGGGACATCGAGGCACTATGAGAGGTTGCTAAACGGGCTGGCAGGATCTGATTCACTCTGGCCCTGTGCTTTGAACAGGACATGCAGAGCTGCCTGCTGCCAGTCCCTGCTCACCCCCTAAGTCCCCACCTTACCAATTGGCTCCGCCCCCGCCCCCCATTTCTCAGTAAAGCCCTCCCCCTCTCCACAGGCTTCCATGCCCCTGAGGAGAGTGTTGGCCACACACAGGCAATTGGTCAATGCCCAAGCTAGCGCCCTGGGCCAGACACCACGGAGACTTCCAAACTGGAAACCAGGTCGCAGTACCAACATAGTGGCCCACATGGCGACACACATGTGCGAGGAGCAGAGTCACATCCCCAAGAGCTCAAAAATGTAGCCCGGTAGTCAACAATAAGCCTCACTCTTGGTTCTGGGTCACCTTTTCTTGATGGAACAGGGTTTCACTCTGAGCTGGCTCCATGCCCTCTCTGCGTCACTTGTTCCAGTCAGACGTCACAAGGGCTGGGCTGAACAGTGCATGAACAGCGTGCATTTGGCTTTCCCTGAACGGCTGTGTCCAGGTCGAGATCCCTTTGTGTCTTCACTGGTGTGGGGACCTGCACTAAGTGCTCTGAATGGGCAGTCCACTCAGTCAGCGCGGTCACAAGTGCCTCTACACCGCCTGCCCCCGTCCCACAGTTGCTGGTCCTTTGGCTTGGCCCATGATACTCTCGCTCTGTTCCCTGTCCTCGAGTTCCTTGGTCATCTGGCCAATCCAGAGTCCCCTCCTGCAGGCTGTGCATGCCTCTCTGGAGTCTCCAGTGTCCTGGAAGGACTCCTGGGAAAAGACGGCGCTATCCACTAACAACTCATGGATGTTGCTACCCTTCAGATCTCGAAGGATCCCTCCTTCCCTGCAGCACACGCATTCTCTTGCCTTTGCCCTGTGAGCAGGTTCACGGGCCTGTGGAGCCTATCACACTGAAGGAGCCTATAATCAAGGAGATAGCTAAAGTTTGTGGTTAGCTGAGAGCCATAAAAGATGTTCTAGTTTCCACCTGATATTAATACATTATTCAAAGAATCTTTGTATGCCCGTGAACACTGCGTGACACACCTGTAAGCTCGAGCTGTAAGCACGTGTCCTTGTTAAAGCCATATGTATATAACTGGGTGAGGTTCGTTAGTGTGTGTGGGAAGAAGAAGAAGGTGGTGGTTGGAGTTAGAGCATTTGGAGTGATTGCTGGAGCTGGAGAGAGAAGAAGAATAAAAGACCTTTTTTCATTTTCATCCTGCCTCCGAATTTTCCTGCGGCGTTCACTGCTCCAAGCAGCTTCCGCTTCAGGCAGCGACAGGTGGTGGCCTGTACGGGGAATTCGGCGGCCAGGTAAGAAAAAAGAAAATTTAAAAAGATGGGAGCAAATATAACAAAAAGTCGGTTTATAAAAGCCATGAATGAAATTTTTGATATTGAGAACTCAGATAGTGAGAAAAGTGAACAAGAAAGCATATCCTCTGATTCAGTTGAGACCAGCAAGGAGAGTAGGAATGTAAATTCAAAAGTAAGATCTGCAAAAGCCATCAGAAGCTTAATAAAATTAGCTGAGGAGTATGTACTCTCCTTAGAAGCTGAAACTCAGGATACTAGTGAAAGTAATAATAGTAACAAGGAGCCAAACCATGAAAGTACGGTCTCCTCCACTGAGCCGGTTAGGAATTATGAAGCTAGTAGTGAAGAGGAATCAAAAAGCGATTCGGAGAGCACAGTCTCCAATAAAAAGAACAAAAAGAAATTAAAAAAGAGAAAAGACCATCAAATAGAGGAACCACTAGTGCCCTCTGCTCCTTCATGGATAGAATCCCTAACAGAAACAATAAAGAGTATTGATCAGAGTGTACGTGCCCTTGAGGTAGAAATTGGTGGCCTTTCTGAGCGCTTATATGCTCTCGAACAACATAGACCGCAGGAGCACCTAGAACTGCCAGTATTTCAAAATGAAGAGGGACAAAGGTATCACGAGTCCCTAGACTTTAAAACAATAAAGAATTTTAAAGAGGCAGTAATGACTTATGGGCCTCAAGCTCCATTCACATTAAGTATGATAGAGTCACTTAACACCCTAATCTTAGCCCCCTCAGATTGGAAAAGTCTATGCAGAGCGGTACTAAGTGGGGGACAATACCTAATCTGGAAAACTCAATTCCAGGAACTTTGTTCAGAAATAGCAAAGAGAAATGCTGCAGCAGGTTTCCCTCAACGCAATATAGATATGCTCACAGGGGAGGGTGAGTTCGCCGAACTACAAAATCAGCTACAATACGATCCCGGTGTGTATGCCCAGATACACACTGCAGCTGTGAAAGCCTGGAAGACAATATCAGGCACAGGGGATCTGCAAGGCAGCCTATCAAAAGTTATACAAGGGCCTAACAAACCTTACGCTGATTTTGTAGATAGACTCTTAAAAACAACATCTAGAGTTTTTGGCGAAGTCGAGCAAGCTATGCCTCTAGTTATCCAATTAGCATACGAGAACGCTAATAAATATTGCCAGGATGCAATAAGGCCGTGGAGAAGTAAAAAAGACTTATCAATTTATATCAGACTGTGCAAAGACATTAACGAGGCTGTTATCACAGGCAACGTAATTGCTGCAGTGATGAAAAATTCCTCCCCTCAAAATTCCCAAAGGATTCAACCTAGAACAGGATATTCCAGACAAAATTATTATAATCAACCAAGATATGCTAAGCAATATCCCCCAAGGGTAATAAAATCAAATTCATACCGTGCTCCAGGCCGATGCCCCAGGTGCAAAAAGGGTATACATTGGGCCAATCAGTGCCATTCTAGATATGATATATATGGAAATGATTTATCCAGGATTTCAAAAAATGGGGCACGGGGCCCAATGCCCCGGGGCCCACAAATGTACGAGGCACTAGAGGAGGAAGGCCCTCAGATTCAAATGATTCCTCGTCACAGTCCCTCCTACCCATTAACTCCCTTATCAGAGAGACAAGAGGAAGTGCAGGATTAGATCTCTGTTCTACTGCCTGGATGGTCCTGACACCTGAAATGGGGGTTCAGCTGATTCCTATGGGAATCAGGGGACCTCTCCCTTCAGGAACTGTGGGACTAATCCTTGGGCGTAGTTCCAAAAGTTTATTAGGCTTTAATGTTATACCAGGGGTTATTGATTCAGATTATAATGGAGAGATTAAAATAATGCTAAGTACACACAGGGGCATCATCTCCGTAAATCAAGGAGACAGAATCGCACAGCTGCTCCTCATTCCCAGTCTCCATAATTCTTTTAAAAGCATGCCACAAAATAGAAATAGCAGAGCATTCGGTTCCACTGGTTCAGGACCTATGGCTTTCTGGGTCCAGGACTGTTCACAGAGGCCTATGTGCAAATTAAAAATTCAAGGTATAGAGATGGAGGGGCTGATTGATACAAGAGCTGACTCTTCCATCATAAATCTACAACAATGGCCTAAGCACTGGCCTCTACAGAAAGCCTCAACCAGTTTAAGAGGCTTAGGATACAGTAATACCCCAGCACAAAGTGCTGTAATCTTAAATTGGCAAGACAATGAAGGCCATACAGGAACATTCCAACCCTATGTTTTAAACAGCTTGCCAGTTACCCTATGGGGAAGAGATATCTTACATCAAATGGGGCTACACCTAGCGACCAAGCCTGCAGGTGTTAAGAATAAAAATCCTAATCATAATAAAAAAGGCAAAGGACATTTTTTCTAGGGGCCACTGAGAAAACAATTTTAAAAATACCATGGCTCTCTAATAAGCCAGTTTGGGTCCCTCAGTGGCCCCTATCCAAAGAAAAATTGCAAGTGGCCCATCAATTAGTTAAAGAACAGTTAGAAGCAGGACACATAGAGCCTTCCACCTCTCCCTGGAATTCTCCCATATTTGTAATTAAGAAAAAATCAGGAAAATGGAGACTATTACAAGATCTAAGACAAATTAACAAAACAATGCAAATTATGGGCCCTACTCAACCTGGACTTCCTAATCCTGTAGCTATTCCAAAAAAGTATTACCTTATAACTCTTGATATAAAGGACTGTTTCTTTTCCATTCCCCTACATCCTCTGGATGCCCCCAGGTTTGCTTTTTCAATTCCTTCTATTAATAATAATGGCCCTGATAAAAGATATCAATGGAAAGTATTGCCGCAGGGAATGGAAAATAGACCTACACTGTGCCAACTATATGTGGACAGAGCTATACAGCCCATTAAAAACAAATATCAAGACCTTATGTGTCTACACTACATGGACAATGTTTTATTAGCTCACCCTAATCAACAAATCTTATTTAATATATTTAGTGAAATAACAAAAAATCTAAAAAAATATGGATTATATATAGCAGAAGAAAAAGTTCAAAGCAGATCACCTATACTATATTTAGGCTTTAAAATCATGGATACTTTTGTTAAACCCCCAAAAATTCTAATAAGTAAAGAACATTTGACCACCCTCAATGATTTCCAAAAATTACTGGGTGACATTAATTGGCTTCGCCCTACACTAAGCCTCACTACTGGACAATTAAAACCCTTATTTGACATCCTTCGTGGGAACCCTGACCCATCCTCACCGCGAACATTAACTCCTGATGCCAGGAGAGCTCTAAAATTAGTAGAACAGGCCATTGAAAGATCCCATTGTGATAGATTTGATTTTGCACAACCACTAATATTGATTATTATTCCTTCACAATATACTCCAACAGGAGTATTTTGGCAACAGGGACCTATATTATGGATACATTTGCCTGTCTCTCCTAAAAGTACAATTGAGTCTTATACCTCCATGGTGGCTAAACTTATTCTTCAAGGACTTAAAACCTCTACTAAAATATTTGGAATTCATCCCACTACTATTATTACTCCTTATTCATTGTCACAGGTTGAATATTTGTGCTTCAAAGATAATGATTGGGCTATAGCTAGATGCTCTACTTCTGCAAATTTTGACAATCATATTCCTAAATCTCCTATACTGTCCTTTTGTATCAATCATCCTATCATATTCCCACAGGTAATAAAAAAATCAACCCATTCCTAAAGCATTTAATGTATTTACAGATGGATCCTCTAACAGTACTGCTGCAGTAGTCACTCAAAATGAAAAAATGATTCATATCACTAATCAAAAATCAGCTCCATTAGTGGAACTCGAACCTATAATAATAGCTCTGGAAAATTTTAAAGAACAGCCTATGAATATTTTTTCAGACAGCCATTATATTGTACATGCTGTCCCAAAATTGGAGCTAGCAGGTCCAATAGCACCACATACTCCAGCTTTTAAATTGTTTTCTCAAATCCAAAATCTCCTATGGCAACGAAAAGAACCTTTATTTATAGGTCACATAAGAGCTCACACTAATCTGCCTGGTCCTCTCCATGAAGGTAATCAAAAAGCTGATGCCCTCACTAAAACAATATTTATATTTACTACAGTACAACAAGCTACTTTATTTCATTCCCAGTTCCACGTTAACAGCACTACCTTAAGACAAAAATTTAAAATCACAAAAGAACAAGCTCATAGAATTGTAAAAGAATGTCCATCTTGTGTAACACTTTTGCCCAATCCACATTATGGGGTTAACCCACGAGGTTTGATGCCCAATCATTTGTGGCAGATGGATGTCACACATGAGCCAAGTTTTGGAAAATTACGATTTATTCATGTCACCATAGATACATGCTCAGGCATGATTTTTGCTTCTTTACATTCCGGAGAAAAAGTTAAAGATACTATATCTCATTGTCTGCAAGCTTTTGCTGCATTGGGCATCCCCAAAATGCTTAAAACAGATAATGGCCCTGCATATACATCCACATCCTTCAAACAGTTTTGTACAAAGTTCAATATTATCCACAAAACAGGTATCGCTTATAATCCTCAGGGACAAGGAATAATTGAAAGAGCAAATTGGACACTTAAAAATATGTTACTAAAGCAAAAAGATGGAAACTGGAAAAATCCTAAGGACAGATTGGCAGTTGCCCTGTTTATCC
The DNA here is from genome assembly GCA_025594165.1 of Tamias sibiricus. Lineage (NCBI taxonomy): Eukaryota > Metazoa > Chordata > Mammalia > Rodentia > Sciuridae > Tamias > Tamias sibiricus. Next base: position 68,125,363 of record CM046669.1, on the reverse strand, counting down.
TAAATTTCTTAACTTTAGATTCTAATGGATATTCTGCTGGAGATAGACACTGGAACCCACACCAACAACATAAACCTTTGGTTTACTGGAAGGATGTTCTCTCAGGTACATGGAAGGGTCCAGACCCAGTATGAATTTGGGGGAGAGGATCTGTTTGTGTTTTTCCAAAGCATGAATCCTCTCCAATATGGATACCATCTAGATTGATAAAGCAGGTACAAAGTCAAAAGGATCAAGACGAAGTTATTGAGGAGTCTAGATTGAATAAACAAGTACAAAATCAAGAGGACCAAAATGAAGGTATGGAGTGATTCCCTTAAGAGTCCTCCATTAAATTTACAACTTAAATTTCATCTTCCCGGCCGGGACAAGAAGATCTCTCTTCAGTGTATACACAATTGTATTTTTTTTCTTTTATATATGTCTTTATGTCTGTGCATTTGTCTAAATTTCATGTTAATGTGATGTCACAAATATATGTTTATACGTGCGTCTGTCTAGTGTGATGTCACAAATAATTAAGCGCTTAAAAAAAATAGGTAGATAGATATAGATCCAAATAACGTTAATTCATTTAAGCTTAGAATATTCTAATTAGATAATCAATAGATATATAGATAGATAAATAGATATTCATATAAGTTCAGAATATTTTAATTAGATAATTAATTATAATGATAATCAATTTTGATTTATAGTTGTCTCCGGGACTTCTCTTCAGCTGTGAATATGTTTAATGTTGTATAACCTGATATTTTGGTGTTCCGACAGAGGATCATTTATTTGTTATTAACTTCATTTGTTTAATAGCTGATTAATTTGAATTATTTCAACAGGTATAGGATTGCTGTGTATATAGAGACTCGAGGATTCCAGCTAACAAATTATTTTTCCAAAGTGCCTTTAGCTTTTCTTTATCTTTAATGCAGTAAACACCCTCAGTTTCTCTTTGATTATTTCTGAATGTGATATTTTGCCAGCTTATGTTTGTGGGAGCTTAAGCAGCAATGTGTGTGAGCAGAGATCAACTTTTATTTTCTACTCTAATAATTCTTTTTTTAGTTTGACAGCTCACCTTTTGATCTCAGTGCTGGAATAGCACTGCCTTTCCCTTAATAATGGATGCTTGAGTTTTTAGGTAGCGGGCCCTGAAGATTTGCCGGTGGAAATGTCTAGACATAAAAAAGACGGCTGCTGCTACAACTGCAGGGACCGCGGTCGCTGCAAGCATCCCTGCTGCTCAAGCATCAAACAACCTAACCAGCAGTGTGGCCTCTGCTCTGCATGCATGGGGCCTCCTGAATCTATGTGTTATAACTTATGGACATTTTGATTTTCCATTATTTTGGGACATTACAGGACAATGCCTTGCGGGTATTTGTCTAAGAGAACTCAGTGCGTTACTTGATGAAACTAAGGGCAGCTGATTCGCTTAAAGAACTTGATACGATATGGAAACTTGGCTGGTCAGCAGTAGGCTTACCGCCTTAAAGCCGCAGCATCTCCTAAAAATTGGACGGCTGTTAGTCAACACACAGTTGATCCTGAAGGGCTCTATTAGATGGCTGGTTAGCCTATGACGGGTAAGATCCCCAGAAGGGGACAACCTAAGACACGGCACAGTCGCACGGGACAGTCTAATGTGGCCGGCATGTCAACCTAAGCCAGAAGTCAGGACAGCCTAGACTCCCATGACAGGTAAGAATGTCGGTTGCACATGGACGTCCTAGAACATCCCCTCTTTTAAAACTAAAAGGGGGAAATGAAGGAGCCTATAATCAAGGAGATAGCTAAAGATTGTGGTTAGCTGAGAGCCATAAAAGATGTTCTAGTTTCCACCTGATATTAATACATTATTCAAAGAATCTTTGTATGCCCGTGAACACTGCGTGACACACCTGTAAGCTCAAGCTGTAAGCACGTGTCCTTGGTAAAGCTATATGTATATAACTGGGTGAGGTTCATTAGTGTGTGTGGGAAGAAGAAGAAGGTGGTGGTTGGAGTTAGAGCATTTGGAGTGATTACTGGAGCTGGAGAGAGAAGAAGAATAAAAGACCTTTTTTCATTTTCATCCTGCCTCCGAATTTTCCTGCGGTGTTCACTGCTCCAAGCGGCTTCTGCTTCAGGCAGCGACATCACACCAGCTCACCTCTCCCAAGGAAATAGAGGGGAATCCCTCAGAGCAGCCCAAAACGGAGATGGCTGTGGAGGTGACCTAGAAGAAAGAGGAGTAAGAGGAGGAAAAAAATGAGCAGGGGCAGGAAAAGACAGCAGGATGCGGAAACAGGTTTCCCTAGCAACAGGGAAGTAGCACCAGTCAAGCCCCTGGGGATAGAGTGAGACCTCAGTGTGGTGCAGTCCTGGGCCTCAGGAAAGAAACACCTTGTGTTAGAGGGCCCAGGTATCCCCTGGGAACCAGTGCTTTGGCCACCATGAGGTGCCCAGCCAAGTCAGCCCTGCTGCAGGTGTGTTGATCTGGGGCAGCCTGAGGTAGCAGTGCTTGAGGAGCTAGCCCCAGCAGCTTCCCCACTGCCAGAGAATGGGGTCATGGAAGGGCTGGATGAACAGCATCTTGCCCAGCTCTTAGTTTCCAAAGGGTCAGGCAATGGGGTGAAGGGACAAAAGTCTTCTTGAGGTTTATCTGGAAGCTGTTCTCCTCGCATAGCTTACTAGCCTGAGGCCCCCTAAGAAAAAAAAGTCAATGCAAATAGCCCTGCTGCTGCCAAAACTGAGAAATTGAGGCGAGCTGCTCCCACACTCTAAGCCTTTTCTTGTTTCTCAGGAGGAAGACTTTGGTACCCTGCAGAAGAAGGTTCTAGGTTCGAAGAAGAGCAAGAACTTGGAGGATGACAAAGAGGACTCAGAGGTACAGTGGAGGCTGTGGCAGCCTGAACCACCACTCAACCTGCCCTACCTCCAGTAAGGGTCTCTCCCACCACCAGAACCAATGTATCTGCGCTCCAGATTCATCAGCCAACTGTAGACCCCAAGATCACTGCTATGGACATTTCTCTGCCTTCTATGGTGGTGATCTTCAGATCTGCCCCTGGCTCCAATGGGAGCTACTGCCCATTCCCCCAGGTGCACTGAACGAAGCTGCACAGTCAGCCAAGAACGTAACCTGTCTCTACTAAACCACCAGCACCTAGTGTCTCCTTCCCCAAACGTCCCAGATTTCACCATCCTTTTATACCAGTGACCATTCCTCAGCCCACCTCTTAGGCAACAATGTGAAGCCTCTGTCCCCAGTGCCCTGCTGCTCCTCTTGCTCCTGCACATGAATCATGCAGAGGCCTCCTTGCAAGCAGATAGAGCCTCTGCACTGTCATCCTCCAGCTTGCCACTGAGGATGCTATGGATACCACCCCTCCTTCCAAGGCTATCATCTTTCAGTCTCTTCCTGTTTCCCACAACCACTTGGGCCCATATTCCATGGTGCTTCCTGGCTCCAGGAAGCTCCCACCCCCGGCTCCTCCAGTTGGCATGCATAGTGGGTGCAGGGCCTGGGTTCAGCTCTCCACCATGGGAACTGCACAGGGGCCACCCCTTACTTTACATCAAGGGCTTCTATGGACAGTGACAGCAAAACACTATCTTTGGCTATGAGGAAACCCAGTACAGGCTATGGAATTAACCTCTGCCACAGCTCAACAAGTGAGTTGGGCAGCACAAGGTGGCCAGGACCTCATTTGGGATGCCCTCAATAATTGGCCAGATTTCTCTCAGAATCCTGGTGCTGTGCACATGGGCACAGCGACATGATCTGTGTCGGGACCTGACACAAGGTGGACTGGCCCCATGGATGGTGCTTCACTTACTGCCAGGATCACTCCCACCCCTGTGGCCTTCTTGGGTACTGTCTGTCCCAGGATTGAAGGAATTTTGGGTTTGACCTGCTCAACCCAAGTCCTACATCCAAGTCCAGGATCTGAGGCATCTCAAAGTACAGCACAAAGGAGAACTTTGTGGACACTCCCCCTACCCTGGCTTGACAACTAGGCTGGCTGCTTCGGCCTCTGGGCCATTTTCCCTGGGTTGGACCTGGCTCGGGTTTCCACTGCTAGTTCCCTTTCTCCCCACAGATTGCCTCAAAGGCCTTCCTCTTTCCTGGATGATACATAAAATTCTGTTGTTTCTAATTCATCTGTCTCATTTCCTGCATTTTCATTGCTTGTTGACCTGCCAGTGGAGAAAGAAGAGGCTTTTTTGTGTGGTGGCATGAACAGACAGATCTTTTAGCAAATGTTCTGGGTTCCCAGGACCAGGAGCTGAAGTGGCTGCCCTAATGGCACAAAGAGGACAGACAGATCAATTAGTACACAACAGACTCTCTAGATGTTAGTCAAAACACACTACTGTGCCTGGCTTTTGAAAAATTTTTGTTTCAAAATAGAAATGACAAACCACGAGCTTCACATACTTCAAGCATACAGCTTCACAGGTTGGTGTGCACGTTCCCATGTAACCCTTAACCCAGTTAAGAACATGGACCTGACTTTTACTGGGAAAAGGTTGCTTGTGCCCCCTCCTGTGCCCTGCCTTCTAGCCTTCCTTAATGCTACCTCTCCATGTCCCCAGGTAGGTGATCTGCTTTTATCAGTAGAAATATGTCATTCTTTAGAAGGATGTGTGAATGAGTTAATACAGTGTGATCTCTGGATCCTCACATCAAGCATAGTGATATGGAGAGAAAGCCACAATTTTGTGTGTGTCATAGGTCAAGCACAGGCACTGGGTGCCCATTATGGTTTAGATGTAAGGTGTCCCCCAAAAGCTCATGTATGAGATAATGTGGGACATTTTGGAGAAGATATAATTGGGTTATAGCCTTAACGTAATCAGTAAATTCATCCCTGGTGGGATTAACTGGTAACTGGAGGCAGGTGGGGTATGTCTGAAGGAAGTGGTTCATTAGGGGCGTGGCTATAGGGTATATATTTTGTATCTGGGGAGTGGAGTCTCTCTCTCTGCTTCCTGATCATCATGTGAGCTGCTTCTGTCCACCAGGATGGAGCTGGCCCTATATGGACTGAGACCTCTGAAATCATGAGCTCTTAAATAAATTTTTCCTCCTCCACAATTATTCTGGTGAGGTTCTTTACTCACAGCAGTGAAAAAGCTGACTAAAACAGTGCTCAAGCTATCTCTCTGGGCTTGATACTGAGGAGCCTTCAGAACCAGAACAGGACACAGGAGTAATGCTGGATAGGGCTCAGTCTCAACAGTCCCCACGTAGTGGCTCACCAGGTGGCACATACATGCAGAGAGCAGGGCCACATCCCCAGGAGTTCCTGGTAGTGAGCCCATAGCCCTGGGTCACCTTCTCTTGGCACAACAGGGCTTCACAGTGAGCTGGTTGTATGCTCATTCTGTCACTCATTCCAGCCAGATGTCGCAAGGGCTGGGTGGAAAGTGCATGAACAGTGTGCGTTTGGCCTTCCCTGGATGCTGTGTCCAAGTCAAATCCTTTGGTCTCTTCTCTGCCTTAGGGATTGGACCCTTAAGAAGTACTCTAAATGGGCAAACTGCTCAGTGCAGTTGCAGGTGCCTTTTCACTCCCTGCCCTTGTCAACCAGTTGCCTGCCCCTTGGCCTGGCCTGTGATACTCCAGCTTCTTGCCCCTGCTTTTCCAGCATCTGCCAAGCACCCTGCCTGCAGGCTTTGCAACCAAGATCCCTGTCCTGATGTGCCTTGGTCAATGGGCCGCTGCAAATCTCATCTCCTGCAGGCCACGCACATGTCTCTGGAGATCCTCCAGTCTGTATCCTAAGGGGACTCACAGAAAAAGTCCCGTCTGTCAACTTCCAACTCATGGATATTCTGACCCTCCAGAACCTTAAGGATCCCTTCTCTCCAGCACCCATATATTTTCCTGTGTTCACCACCTGAGCAGTTCCACTGGGTTGTGGAACACATGACACCAGCTCACCTCCCTTTCCTCCGCTCAAGGAAATAGAGCTGAGGACCCCAGAGAAGCCCTGGCAGTTGAAGGAGAGGAGAAGGAGGAGGAGGAGGAGAAAGATGAGGATCAAGGCCAGCAAGTGACAGATGACAGGAGAATGGAGAATGTGTGCTCCTAGGAATGAGAAAGTAGCATCAGATAAGTCCATGGAGGTCCAGGGAGAACTCACTGCAGTGTAGCTCAGTCCTGAGCCTCAGGAGGGGAACACCGTGTGCTATGGGACCATGTGCTCTCAGGAACTTCTGCTTTGGCTCTTATGCAGTCAGTCCTTAACTGGTACAGCCCTGCTGTAGGTGTGCTGACACTCTTGAGCAGCCCAATGGAAAGGCAGAAGTGCTCCTCCAGCCAGCCCCAGACAGCATCCAGCTGCCAGATAATGGGATCATGGAAGGGCTGGATGAACAACATCTGCCCGGCTGTCCAGGTTCCCAGGAATCAGGTAACAGGGTGCAGGGAGAAAAGACTCATTGTGGTTTATCTGGGAACTGTCCTCCACACAGAGCTGCTAGCCAAAGGCCCCATAAGAAAAGAGACCTGGAACTGCTAAAACTGAGAAAGCGAGGTGAGCTTCCCTTACTTCCTAAGCCTCCTCTTGTTTTTCTGGAGGAAGATTTTGGCATCCTGCACAAGAAGGTTCTGGGTTCGAAGAAGAGCGAGAGCTTGGAGGATGAAGAGGAAGAGCCACAGTAGAGGTTGTGACAGCCTGGACCACCACTCAACCTGCTCTTTCTTTCTCCCCACCTGTGGTCCCAGCAGGGACTGGAGGCCCACTAACCCATTCATTGACAGTTGCTAGATGCTGGCTATTCCTGCCCTTTCTCAATATGCAAACCATGATACTGGACTCTGATCCTGTCTTGACCCCCAAGCCCAAAAGAGATGAGGGAGGAATACCTAGCTGTCTTCCTTTACCTCCTCCCACTAGCCCGCTTCCTTCTTTCAGATCAAGTACCAATGTGAGGGTCCCGGCCAGTGAGAATCAACACCCTCCTCCCTTAACAAGAGCTTCAGCACCTCCCATTTTTCACCTCTCCACACCTATCTTGGAGCCCTTCTCCCTCAAGCCTACACCCTGCAGAATGGAATCCCTAATCCCCATGTGCATAGATTCTCTTGCTCCTCTTTCTTCTCTCATTTCTCTTCTAATCCCTTCTCCCAGCAACCCCATGAGCATTGGCCAATCCTATCCCACATGTGTCTCTCTCATCACCAGAGCTAGTGCATCTGCCCTCCAGATCCACAGACAACTGTAGAGCTTGAAGTCACTTCCATGGATGCTACTCTGCCTTCTAATGTGTTGATCTTCAGATCTGTCCTGAGATCCAGAGAGAGCTCCTGTTGTATCTAGTTCATGTGTTTCAGTTCCTGAGTCTTCCTTGCTCTTTGACTAAATGGTGGAAACAGAAGTGGGATATATATGAAGTGATGGGTGGAGCCAGAACTTCTGCAAATATTCTTTGTTCCAGGGAAGAGGGCTTGAAGTAACCACATTTACAACAGCCTGTAGCAATGGGTCAAGCAGGACTTCAACCAACACATAGCAGACTCTCCATTCTTGAATTATATACTTTAGTTGGAACACACTCCTGTGTCTGAGTATTGAGAAATGGTTGTATCAAAATAGAATAGACAAACTCTGAGTTTCATGCACTTAATATTATTTCATAGGTTTTATGTGTGCACATTCCCATGAAACCCTTTACACAAGTAAGAAAATGGACCTATATTTTACTGAAAAAAAGGTTCCTCACGCCCCATCTTGTGCCCTGCCCTGCCTTCCACCCTTCCTCCATGCTATCTCTCCATGTCCCCAAGAAGCTACTGATCTGCTTTATATTACTAGAGATATGTCACATTTAAGAACCGTTTGTCAATGAGTTAATACAATGAGGTTTCCTTGGATCCTCATATCAAGCACAGAGTATTGGAAAGGAAGCCATAATTTTGTGTGTAAAACATCCTTTGTTTGTCTGAATAGGATTCCATGGTTTAGGCCTCCCATGGTGAATTTCTTTAGCCAGGCTTGGTGGATGTATGCGTTAGAGTCCTTGGGTTGTTTTTTGTTGTTGTTGTTGTGTGTGTGGTTTTCTTTCTTTCTTTCTTTCTTTTTTTTTTTTTTTTTTTTTTTTTTTTTGGTGTGTAGGATGATTGAACCCAGGGACCGTTAACCACTGAGCCACATCCCCAGCCCTTTTTATTTTTAATTTTGAAACAGTGTTTCTCTAAGATTTTTAGATTCTCACTAAATTTCTGAGACTGGCTTTGAACTTGCAATCCTCCTGTATCAGCCACAGGAGTGGCTGGGATCATAGGCATGCACCACCTCATCTGGCGAATTTTCAGTTCTTAAAGATGAAGCTGTTGTGAATGTACTCATGAAAGACTTTGCATGAATATACAAAGAAAGAGAAGGGCTGTGTCATATGCTAGGTAGAGGTTACACCTTTAAATGGGTGGACTTACCCTCCACTGAAGGAAAGATACCAATAACAGCATGAAATATTTTTAATTCCTACACCTAATCACCAATGAGAAAGTTGAAAGACTCTGACTGCCTTTTGAACCAGATCTCAAGTGTTGAGGAGGGAGGGTGGGAGAATGAGGACATGATTGGCAAGTTCAATATTGGTTCAAAGATCTGGTTTACTTTTACTGCCTGCAGATAAACAGCAGAAATTGACAAAAGAATGGAGAAAGCTAAAATTGGAAACATTGCAATTGTCTTCCCAGTACCTACAGTAAAACATCGGGGTGGTGGTAGTAGGCTCTTAACACCACTGGAAGGAGGAATCCATTATTCAATTTGCCAGATGAGAATGTTGTGAAGTGACAGGTGTCAGGAAATGTGTATGAATGGCTTCATCCAGACCTTCCCTAACAGTGCCATTTCCATTGAGTTACTGAAAAAATACAGTCTTGTTTTCCAATGGGCTGCCAAAGGCACTTTTTCATTAAAACAATCCCGAAAAGAACTCTCAGGAGATCCAAGATGGTGGAATAGAAGAGATTGTGTTCCTGGCTACTCCATGGAGTGAAATGAAGAAAGAAGACAGGAAGTTTCTCTGCAAGGTGGGTGAACAAAAAAATGGGGGTGGGTGTTACTGGAACCTAAAACTGGACATTCAAAGCTGACTGGGGATATAGGTGGTTGGATATAACAAAATAAGGAAAAAATCCCCAGCGGCACAGCCGCTGCCACAGGCTGGCCAGAAGTTCCAGCCAGAGAGGTCCCTCTGTGAACATAGATGAGGGATAGGAATTAAAGGAACCCACATTTTTGAGAGGCCCAACGCATGCCCTGGTACAGAGCATTTAGAGACCAAGGACATTGCCCAACAAACCTGAAGGACATGCTGCACAATATTCATGTGTGGGGAAAGAAGCCACTATCTCTCCATACGGCATGTGGAGGACAAAGGAAGGAATCATTTTGCAACTGTGGCATGGGGTCCCACAATGATTCTTAACAAACCCAAATTTGGCCCCGAAATACAGGCTCAGTGAACACATGCTGCACAACATACAGTGTACTTAAGTGACCAGGAGAAAACTAAACATGGAAAGAGGAATACACAGGGGACAATGGGTCTCAGAAATCTACCAGGCTCTACTCCTCCCCCTCCAATCTGACTGTTTCCAGAACCAGCTAGAATAGAAAGGACAGGGGCAGGAGACTAAACCTGATTTGAGGAAACATGGTGTCTGCAGGTGATGTAGGGGACTAAGAATTGGCTCCCTCACGACACTTAGTGGGACCCAGGGGAGATCTCTGGGGTAAAATCTCCCAGGGTAGACCAGCAAGTACTGGGCACTGGAGGTGTGCTGAACAATTAGCATTTATGGAAGAGCCTGGAGCCTGCCTAAACCTAAACCCTGCCTCCAGGAACTCCACCTATGGGATTACCTCTCTCATTCCAGCAATCCAGAGGGTGGAGCATCACACTCTAGAAGACCCCACCTAAAACTGCTGAGAAGCTGAGAATATTTTGAAGCCCAACAGAAAGAATTATTTAACTTTTTGTCAAGATTATTTTTTTCTTTTCTTTTTAAATAATTCTTTTTTTAAATATTTATTTATTTACTTTAGTTGTACACCATGCGTTTATTTTTATGTGGTGCTGGGGATAGAACCCAGGCCACGCAGGTGCTAGGCGAGCGCTCTACCACTAAGCCACAACCCCAGCCCCTTAAATAATTCTTTTTCACTGTTTAATTGACCTTAATTGTACATGGACATTTATATAGTCTCCTATTTTTTTCTTCTCATCTTTAGCATTTTTGAAGCCAGTTATTTTACATGGATTAGTTTTTTTGTGAACTAGTATGTTTGATTATATTTTAGTTTTGTTTTATATTTTTTAATTTTTAAAAATTTTTGCTTTATATACATATATGTTTTCTCCTACCTATTTCTCTTTTCTGCTGCTAACAGCCAACCTCTATTGTTCTCTTTCACTTTCCTTCAATCTTTTATTTCTGTCTTCCCTCCTCTTCCCTCATAATCATCACATCCTATATCACTTCTGTTCTTTGTCCTCCATTTAAAAATGTAAACCCCTTTGCAAACTTGCTGTTTATATTACAAGCAATAACTGATAATACATTTTTTGTTTATTGTAATAATTAACATTGTAGATGTCATAGTAGGAACTATTTGGTTTAGTGCAGTAAATTGTTTGCATTGGTTATTGTTATTATTTGTTTCCCCCTAAACAGTGAGGTACTGTAAACCTTCAGGGACACTATAAGTCCACAGGGTAGAAACTATTGCCTCAGATCCATTCTGTTAGATGGGTAGACATACAAACAACATGAAAAAGAAAGGGAACAAATTACCCCAAGCAAACCAAGATACTCCAATAACAGAATCCATTGACACTACAGTGGAAGAAATATCAGAGAAGGAGTTTAGAATGTATATGGTTAAACTGATCTGCAAAATAAAGGATGATTTAAGAGAGCAAATATAGGTAGCAAAAGATCACTTCAATAAAGATATAGAGATGCTAAAAACAAACAGAAATCCTTGAAATGAAGGAATAAATAAACCAAATTAAAAATTCAATAGAAAAAAGCATCACCAACACATTAGATTATTTGGAAGACAGAACCTTAGGCAATGAAAACAAAATATATAATCTTGAAAATAGAGTCAACCATGCAGATAAGAAGTTAAGAAACCATGAACCATTCCCACAATTCTCAGAATTGTGGGAAAACATGAAAAGATCAAATTTAAGATTTATCAGGATAGATGAAGGCACAGAGATACAAACCAAAGGAATACACAATTGTTTCAATGAGATAATATCAGAAAAATTTCCAAATCTAAAGAGTGAAATGGAAAATCAAATACAAACTGCTTATAGGACCCCAAATGTGCATAATTACAGCAGACCCACATCGATGCACATTATAATGAAAATGCCTAGCATACAGAATAGAATTTTAAAGGCTGTGAGAGAAAAATATTAGATTACATGTAGAGGGAAACCAACATGGATCTCAGCTGATTTCTCAACCCAGATCATCAAAGCTAGGAAATTCTGGAATAACATACACCAAGCTTTGAAAGAGAATGGATGCCAACCAAGATCCTATATCCAGCAAAATTAAGCTTCAGATTTGAAGATGAAATTAAAAACTTCCATGATAAACAAAAATTAAAAGAATTAGCAGCCAAAAAGCCTGCATTTCAGAATATTCTCAACAAAATATTTATGAAGATGAAATGAAAAAAAAAAGTGAAAACCTGTGAAGGGAGGAACTACACTAAAGGTATATCAATCAAAGGAGAAACTAATTCAAATTAAAAACTAGAAATAAACCAAAACAACTGGGAACACAAATCATACCTCAATAATAGTGTTGACATTAATGGCCTAATTTCATCAATCGAAAGACATAGGCAGGCAGATTGGATTAATAAACAAGACCCAACAATATGCCATCTCCAAGAGACTCACTTCATAGTCAAAGACATCCACAGACTGAAGGTGAAAGGATGGGAAAAACATTATCAGTCACATGGATTGAATAAACAAGCAGGGCTTTCTATTCTTAGATAAAGTGGACTTCAAGCCAAAGTTAATCAGAAGGGACAAAGAAGGACATTTCATACTGCTTAAGGGAATTATACATCAACAAGACATAACAATCATAAATTTTTATGTACACCCAAAATGAGCATCTACATACATCAAACAAACCCTTCCCAACTTCAAGAATTAAATGGACTACACACAATAATACTGGGTGACTTTGACACTCCTCTCTCACTACTGGATATATCTTTCAAATAAAAACAAAACAAAGAAGCTATAGAACTAAATAATGTAATCAATTTAGACTTAACAGACTTATCTAGAATATTTCATCCATGAATGAGTGAGTACACTTTCTTCTCAGCAGCACACAGATTCTTCTCTAAGACAGACCATATCTTATGCTCTAAATCAACACTTAGCAAATATAAAAAAATGGAGATATTACCATGCATCCTATCAGATCATAATGGAATAAAATTAGAAATCAATGATAGAATAAAAAATAGAAGCCACTCTAACACCTGGGGACGAAATAATATGCTATTGAGTGAAAAATGGATAACAGAAGAAATCAGGGATGAAATAAAAATATACTTAGAGGTAAATGAGTATAGTGATACAATGTATCAGAACCTCTGGGACACCATGAAGGCAATACTAACAAGAAAGTTCATTGAATTTATCTCATTCACTAAAAGAATAGAAAGTCAATGAATAAAAGTCTTAACATTACATTTCAAAGCCCTAGAAAAAGAAAAGCAAATCAATACCAAAAGCAGTAGAAGACAATAAATAATTAAAATCAGAGCCAGAATCAATAAAATTGAAATAATTGAAAAAATTGATAAAACAAAAAATTGTTTTTTTGAAAAAATAAATAAAATTTATAAACCTTTAGCCACACTAATGAGGAGAATGAGAAGATTCAAATTACTAAAATTTGTGATGAAGACGGTAATATCACAATAGACTCTACTGAAATATAGAAGATAACTAGAAACTATTTTGAAAAGTTATACTCCAGTAAAATAGAAAATCTTGAAGACATCAACAAATTTCTAGAGACATATGACCTGCCCAAACCAAATCAGGAGGACATAAAAATTTGAACAGATTAATCTTAAGCAAAGAAATAGAAGATGCCATCAAAAGCCTATCAACAGAAGCCCCATCCTGCAAGCATTCCAACTAGGCCATCTGGTGGGCTTTCCCAGCTCGGCCCGCCCACATTGGAGATGCCATCCCTGCTGCGGTGGTGGGGGAATGAGCCCTGGCCCACAAGCGTTCCCGCTAGGCCCACCTGCAAGCATTCCAGCTCTGCCCTCCTACAAGCGTTCTAGCTCAGCCCATCTGCTTCCGTTCCCTGCTCTGCCCACCCTCTCAGGAGCCACAGGTATTCTCCGCCTCTGCCTACAGGTCAGGGAACAGGCCCTGGGCCCAGGAACAGGAAACATTACAGGGGGATACCTATCTTTTGCTTCTCCTACTAACACCCTAATTCCCATGATTACCCTCTCACTAGTCAAATAATCTAATACCTCTATCTTCTCACAACTTACCTCACAAATGTTTTAGCCAACCCATAAATCCCCCCTTCTACCATTAGCTACAGTGAACCACCACACAAAAATACTGACTAAATGGTAGACGATAAATGATCTCATCATTTATGGTTAAAGTGTCAAAATTGTAAATATAAAAATAGAAACTAACTGATATATGGCAATATGTTGGGTACTTTGACTGCTGTAATATTGATCTTTCCCTTAAAAGTTATGCATTGGGTAATCTGTAGGGATGATATAAGACAATAAGAAACAGGAATACCTCAGACTTACACTGCAAGAGAGGAAAGCACATAAATATCATGAAAAAACAAGGGAGGAAAATGCCCCAAACAAACCAAGATATTACAGCAATAGAATCCATAGAAAACACAATAGGTGAAATGTCAGAAAAGGAATTCCAAATATACATAATTAAAATGATTGGGGGTTTAAAAAATGACATAAGTGAGCAGATAAGGCAAAAATTGATCTCTCCAACAAAGAGATAAGAGATCAAATACAGGTAGCAAAAGATTACTTCAAAAAAGAGATAGAGAGTCTGAGAAAAAACCAAAGAGAAATATTTGAAATGAAAGAAACAATAGTCCATTTAAAAAAACTCAATAGATACTATCACCAATAGATTGGATCACTTGGAATATAGGACCTCAGACAATGAGAACAAAATATATAATATTGAAAATAAAGTCGACCATACAGTGAAGACGGTAAGAAACCATGAACAAAATATCCAAGAATTATGGGATACCATCAAAAGACCAAATATAAGATTTATTGGAATTGAGGAAGGTGCAGAGAATCAATCCAAAGAAATGCAAAATCTCTTTAATGAAATAATATCAGAAAATTTCCCAAACAAGAAGAACAAATTTGAAAACCAAATACAAGAAGCATTTAGGACACCAAATGTACAAAATTACAACAGATCTACACCAAGGCACATTATAATGAAAATGCCGAGCATACAAAATAAGGATAGGATTTTAAAGGCCATAAGAGAGAAAAATCAGATAACCTATAGAGGAAAACCAATTTGCATCACAGCAGATTTTTCAACCCAGACCCTCAAAGCAAGGAGAGCCTGGAACAACATATATCAGGCTCTAAAAGATAAGGGATGCCAACCAAGAATCTTATATCCAGCAAAATTAAGCTTTAGATTTGCTGATGAAATAAAAACCTTCCATGATAAACAAAAGCTAAAGGAATTTACAACAAGAAAGTCAGCACTACAGAACATCCTTGGCAAAATATTCCACGAGGAGGAATTGAAAAACAACAATGAAAACCTTCAAAGGGAAGAACAACAATAAAGGAAAACTAACTATAGGAGAAATCAAGTCAAGCTAAAAACCAAAAATAAAATAAAATTAAATAAAATTTAAAATGACTGATAATAAGAATCATATCTCAATAATAACCCTGAACATTAACGGCCTAAACTCACCAATTAAAAGACATAGGCTGATAGATTGGATTTTTTTAAAAAAAGATCCAATAATATCCTGCCTTCAACAGACATATATCATAGGAAAAGACGCCCACAGACTAAAGGTGAAAGGATGGGATAAAATATGCCACTCACACGGACTACGTAAGCAAGCAGGGGTTTCCATCCTCATATCAAACAAAGTAGACTTTAAGCCAAAGGTAATCAAAAGATCTAAGGATCGACATTTCATACTACTTAAGGGAACCATACATCAACAAGACATAACTCTTATAAATATATATGGGAATAACGGAGCATCCATGTTCATCAAACAAACCCTTCTCAAGTTCAAGAGCCAAATAGACCACAACACAATAATTATAGGTGACTTTAACACACTGCTTTCACTACTGGATAGATCTTCCAAACAAAAGCTAAACAAAGAAACTGTAGAACTCAATAATACAATCAATATCTTAGATTTAACTGACATATATAGAGTATATTATCCATCAATGAGTAAATACACTTTCTTGTCAGCAGCACATGGATCATTCTCTAAAATAGATCATATATTATGCCATAAAGCAACTCTAAGCAAATATAAAAAAGTCTCTATATACTACCCTGCGTACTATCAGATCATAATGGAATGAAACTAGAAATCAATGATAAAATAAGAAACAAAACCTACTCCAACACCTGGAGACTAAATAATATGCTATTGAATGAACAATGGGTTGCAGAAGACATCAAAAAGGAGATTAAAAAATTCTTAGAGGTAAATGAGAACACCTATACAACATAATGAAATCTCTGGGATACTATGAAGGCAGAACTAAGAGGAAATTCATTGCATGGAGTTCATTCCTTCAAAGAAGAAAAGGTCAACAAATATACAAATTAACATTATACCTCAAAGCCCTAGAAAAAGAACAAATTAACCCCAAAATCAGTAGAAGACAGGAAATAATCAAAATCAGAGCCAAAATCAATGAAATTGAAACAAAAAACACAATTGAAAAAAAATAGACAGAACCAAAATTTGTTTATTTGAAAAAATAAATAAAATTCATAAACCATTAGCTATGCTAACTAAGAAAAGGAGAGAAAAAAACTCAAATTACCAATATATGTGATGAAAATGGAAACATCACAATGGATGCTACAGAAATACAGAAGATAATTAGAAATTATTTTGAGAATCTACTCCAACAAAATAGAAAATAATGAAGACATCGACAAACTTCTAGAAATATATACGATATGCCCAAACTAAATCAGGATGACATACACAACTTAAATAGATCAATTTCTGCAGGAGCCCTGTTTGGGGATTGGCTTGAATTGCAGTTGACTATGAGCCGTGGAGATTTGGGCATTGTCTCCTCCCGTAGTCTCACGAGACTTGTTGCGGGATCTCGAGTGACTTGGCCGAAATTGCTGATCGGGTCAGCGCCATTTTTAGTGGAGTGTCTGGCGTGTGTTAGTTGTTGTTAGAACCAGAGAGAAAAGTTATCAGAATAAAAAGCTGTTTGTCTCCAGTTTGCTTCTGAAGTTCTTCCCGCGGCTCCGGTGCTCCAAGCGCTTCAGGCGGCAACAGGTGGCGGCCCGTACGGGGAACTTCGGAGCAGGACAGGTAAGAACTGAAAGGTCTCTAAAGATGGGTTCGAATATAACTGAATCCCAAGTGATAGAGGCTATGCAAAGACTCCTTGATATACCTGACTCTGTTCTCAGTGAGGAGTATATAGACAAAAGTGAAAGTGATCAAAAAAGTGTAGATTCCACTGGGCCAACTGAGACCAGTAAAGAGAGTATTAGAAGAGACCCAAAAATGACAAAAATCCAAGCTATTAAAGCTATTCGGGAGTTATTGGCGAAAGCTGAAGGATACTTGCTCTCACTGGAACCTGGGCCTCAGGATATCGCTGTCAGTGAAATTAGCAGTGGTGAGGAAGCTAGTAAAAGTGATCCTGAGAAAATGAGGAAAAAGAAATTTAAAAAGACCGAGAAAAAGGTCCGTCAGGCAGAGGAGTCACTTGTGTCCTCTACTCCCCCATGGGTGGAATCCATTACAGAAAATATGAAGGGTATTACTAGGCATTTGCATACCCTAGAAACAGAAATAAAAAGTCTTTCTGATCGCTTATGCACTCTCGAGGACAACTCACAGATACATTGGGAACCGCCAGCATTTGAAAAGAAAAATGGACAGAGTGTCCATCAGTCAGTAGATTTCAAAACAATAAAAAATCTCAAAGAGGCAGTAATGACTTATGGGCCCCAAGCTCCTTTCACGTTGAGTATGCTGGAGTCCCTTAACACCTTTAGCTTAACCCCCTCAGACTGGAAAAGTCTATGTAAAGCAACATTAAGCGGGGGGCAAATTCTTGGTTTGGCGATCGCAATTCCAAGAACTTTGTATAGAAATGGCTAAAAGAAACGCGGCTGCAGGGTTTGAAAACTATAATATAGACATGCTCACAGGAGAAGGGCAATTCGCAGACTTACAGCCTCAAACAGATTATGACCCAGATATATATGCTCAGATAAATGCAGCTGCCTTAGAGGCATGGAAAACTGTACAAGGACCTGGGGATCTACAAGGTAGCTTGTCAAAAGTGATTCAAGGACCTAATGAGCCGTATGCCGACTTTGCTGATCGACTTTTGAGAACTGCAGGTAGTGTGTCAAGTTGACTAAGCTATGCCATTAGTTGTTCAATTAGCTTATGAAAATGCAAATAAATGGTGCCAAGCAGCCATCAGGCCATGGAGAACTAAAAAGGATCTTTCTGTATATATACAACTATGTAAAGATATAAATGACGCCTTTGTCACAGGAAATGTGATTGCAGCCTCAATGAGAGGTGCTTCCTCTTGAAATTTCACAAAGGCTAAACGTAGATATTATAATCAATCAGGATATTCCAGGCAAAATTATCATAATCAATCAGGCAATTCTAGGCAAAATCCCAAAAGAGAAATAAGACCAAGCTCATATCATACCCCAGGCCGCTGCCCCAGGTGTAAAAAGGGAAATCATTGGGCCAATAAATGCCATTCAAAATTTGACATCCATGGAAATCCTTTGTTCAGGAATTCAAAAAACGGGGCACGGGGCCCAATACCCCGGGGCCCACAAATGTATGGGGCATTGCAGAAGGAGTATCCTCAAGCATCCACTCAGATGCTTCCCCGACACAATCCCTACTACCCATCCACTCCCTCGCCAGAGGAACAAGAGGAAATGCAGGATTAGACCTCTGTTCCACCGCCCGAATAGTGTTAACACCTGAAATGGGGGTTCAACTGATTCCCACAGGAGTCAGGGGACCTCTTCCCTCAGGGACTGTAGGACTTATTATCGGGCGTAGTCCTAAAAGCTTATTAGGTTTGCAAGTGACCCCAGGTGTAATAAACTCAGACTACAAAGGGGAAATAAAAATAATGCTTAGCTCACCCCAAAGTATAACTTCTGTTAATCAAGGAGATAGAATTGCTCAGTTGCTTCTCCTTCCCAATTTACATAATTCATTTAAAATGGGTATGCCTCAAGAAGGGAACAATAGAGGATTTTGTTCCACTGACTCAAGTCCCATGGCTTGCTGGGTTCGAGACTGTTCAAGGAGGCCTATGTGTAAAATAAAAATCCAAGGAATAGAAATGGAGGGATTAATAGATACTGGAGCTGACTCTTCCATTATTAATTTACGCCAATGGCCCAAGCACTGGCCTCTGCAAAAAGCTTCAACCAGTTTAAGAGGCTTGGGATATAATAACCTCCCAGATAAAAGTGCAGTAATTTTAAAATGGGAGGATGATGAAGGCCATAAAGGAACATTTCAGCCTTATGTTTTACCTAATCTACCGGTTACTTTATGGGGAAGAGATATTTTGCAACAAATGGGAGTACACCTTGCAACCAAGCCTGCAGGTGTTAAATGTGAAAACCTACAGGGTAATCTTAACCATAAAAGAACTCATTATCAAAAAGTACAGAGTAATCTTAACCCTAAAAGTAATCATTGTCATAAAGGAAAAAGATATTTTTTTTCGGGGCCACTGAGAAAATAATTTTGAAAATACCATGGCTTTCTGATAAGCCAGTGTGGGTCCCTCAGTGGCCCCTATCTAAAGAGAAATTACAAGCGGCCCACCAATTAGTTCAGGAACAATTAGAAGCAGGTCATATAGAACCTTCCACCTCTCCCTGGAATTCCCCCATATTTGTGATCAAGAAAAAGTCAGGAAAATGGCGATTGTTACATGATCTTAGACAAATCAATAAAACCATGCAAGTTATGGGGCCTACTCAACCTGGACTTCCTAGTCCCGTAGCTATTCCAAAAAATTTCCATCTTATTACTCTTGATATAAAGGATTGCTTCTTTTCTATTCCCCTACATCCTCTGGATGCCCCCAGGTTTGCTTTTTCCGTTCCTTCTATGAACAATAATGGCCCTGATCAGAGATATCAATGGAAGGTTTTACCACAGGGAATGGCTAATAGCCCCACCATATGCCAAATATATGTGGACAAGGCTATCCAACCCATTAAAAATAAATATCCAAACCTCATGTGTCTACATTACATGGATGATATTTTATTGGCCCACCCTAATCAAAAAATCTTATTTAATATATTCAGTGATGTGGTAGAAAATTTAAAAAAATATGGACTATATATAGCAGAAGAAAAAGTTCAAACCAGATCTCCCATATTATATTTAGGATTTAAAATCATGGATACTTTTGTTAGACCCCAAAAAATTTTAATAAATAAAGAACATTTGACCACCCTCAATGATTTCCAAAAACTACTGGGAGACATTAATTGGCTTCGCCCTACACTAAATCTCACTACTGGCCAACTAAAACCTTTATTTGACATCCTTCGTGGAGATCCTGATCCATCTTCACCACGAACATTGACTCCTGATGCTAGGAAAGCTTTAAAGTTAGTAGAAAAAGCCATCAAAGGAGCTCATTGTGATAGATTTGATTTAATCAACCGCTGATGTTGATTATTATTTCTTCACAATATACACCCACAGGAGTATTTTGGCAACAAGGGCCTTTATTGTGGATACATTTGCCCGTCTCTCCTAAAAGTATAATTGAATCTTATACCTCCATGGTGGCTAAACTTATTCTTCAAGGACTTAAGACTTCTACTAAAATATTTGGCATTCACCCTGCTACTATTATTACTCCCTATTCATCATCACAGATTGAATACTTATGCTTCAATGATAATGATTGGGCTATAGTTAAATGCTCTACTTCTGCAAATTTTGATAATCATCTTTCTAAGTCCCCTATATTATCTTTTTGTATTAATCATCCTATTATATTTCCACAGGTAATAAAAAATCAACCTATTCCTAAGGCATTTAATGTATTTACAGATGGGTCCTCAAAAGGTACTGCTACAGTAGTCACTAAAAAAGAAAATATGACTTACATAACTGCACACAAATCAGCTCAACTAGTGGAACTGGAAGCTGTGGTAAGAGCTCTGGAAAATTTTAGGGACCAGCCCGTAAACATTTTTTCAGATAGCCACTATATTGTACAAGCCGTCCCAAAATTAGAGTTAGCAGGACCAATAGCACCTCATACTCCAGACTTTAAATTGTTTTATCAAATACAAAAACTTTTGTGGGCAAGAAAAGAACCTCTATTCATAGGCCATATTAGAGCACATACTAATTTGCCTGGTCCCCTCCATGAAGGTAATCAAAAGGCTGATGAACTTACAAAAACAGTATTTATACTTTCAGCGCTACAACAAGCTACTTTATTTCATTCCCAGTTTCATGTCAACAGCACCACCTTGCAACGTAGGTTTAAAATCACAAAGGAGCAAGCCAGAACAATTGTAAAAGATTGTAAATCTTGTATGACACATTTGCCCAATCCTCATTTCGGAGTTAACCCTAGAGGATTAATGCCCAATCATTTGTGGCAGATGGATGTTACTCATGAGCCAAGTTTTGGAAAATTGCGATTTATTCATGTGACCATAGATACATGCTCAGGCATGATTTTTGCTTCCTTGCATCCTGGAGAAAAAGTTAAAGATGTTACATCTCATTGTTTGCAAGCTTTTGCTGCATTGGGCATCCCCAAAATGCTTAAAACAGATAATGGCCCCGCATATACGTCCTCATCTTTCAAACAGTTTTGCGCAAAATTCAATATATCCCATAAAACAGGCATCCCATACAATCCTCAGGGTCAGGGCATTATTGAAAGAGCAAACCGAACACTGAAAATTATGTTATTAAAACAAAAAGAAGGAAATTGGAAAAGTCCTAAGGACAGATTGGCAGTTGCCCTGTTTACCTTAAATTTTTTAACTTTAGACTCTAATGGTTATTCTGCTGGAGACAGACATTGGAATCCACACCAACAACATAAACCTTTGGTTTACTGGAAGGATGTTCTTTCAGGTACATGGAAGGGTCCAGATCCAGTATTAATTTGGGGAAGAGGATCTGTTTGTGTTTTTCCAAAAGACGAATCCTCTCCAATATGGATACCATCTAGATTAATAAAACAGGTACCACATCAAAATGATCAAGATGAAGTTATTGAAGAATCAAGATTAATAAAAAAGGTACAAAATCAAGAGGACCAAGATGAAGGTATAGAATGATTCCCTCAAAAGAGTCCTTCAAAATATTTCACAACTTAAGTGTCATTCCTCCCGGCCGGGACGAGGAGATCTCTCTTTAGTGTGCACACAATTGTATTTTTTTTTTCTTCTTTTCTTTTTATACATGTCTTTATGTCTGTACATTTGTCTATATTTCATGTTAATGTGACGTCACAAATATATGTTTGTATGTTTGTTCGTCTGTCCAGTGTGACGTCACAAAGAACAAAGCGCTTATGAAAAAGAAAAAAAAAAATATATATATATGGATCCAAATAACTTTAATTCATTTTAGGTTAAGAGTATTCAATTTAGGTAAATAATTTTATAAATGAAGGTACTTTCAATTTTGATTTATAGGTGTCCCTGGGACTTCTCTTTAGCAAACAATATGACTAGTGCTATATAACCTGATATTTTGGTGTTTTGACTTAAGATTGTTTATTTGTTATTAACTTCATTTGTTTAATAGCTCATTAATTTCAATTATCTCAACAGGTAAAAAATTGCTCTGTATACAGAGACTCAAGGGTTCCAGGTAACAAATTATTTCTCTAAAGTGCCTTTACCTTTTCTTTAATCTATCTTTAATGCAGTAATTACCCTCAGTCTTTCTTTGTTTTGTTCTAAATATGATATTTTTCCAACTTATGTTTGTAGAAGCTCAACCAGCGATGTGTGTGAACAAAAATCAACTTTAATTTTCTAATCTAAGTTTGACAACTCGCCTCTTGACTCAGTGCTGCAATAGCACTGCCTTTCCTTTAATAATTGATGCTTGAGTTTCTAGGTAGCGGGCCCTGAAGATTTGCCGGTGGCATTGTCTAAACATAAAAAAGACGTCTGCTGCTACAGCTGCAGGGATCGTGGCCGCCGCAAGCATCCCTGCTGCTCAAACATCAAACAACCTCACCAACAGTGTGGCCTCTGCTCTACATGCATGGGGCCTCCTACATCAACAAGTTACAACAAATGGACATTTTGATCTTTCATTGTTTGGGACTTTACGGGACAATGCCTTGCGGGTATTTGTCTAGAGAATTCAGTGTGTTACTTGATGGAACTTAGGGCAGCTGATTTGTTTAAACAATTTGATATGCTATGCAATTTGGCTCATCACCAAAAGGCTTGTCGCCTTAAAGCCGCAACATCTCCTCACAATTGGACGGCTGTTAGTCATCATATATAGTCGATCCTAAAGGGCTCCATTGGATGGCTGGTTAGCCAATGATGGGTAAGATCCCCAGAGGGGGACAACCTAAGACAGGCACAATTGCACGGGACAGTCTCATGTGGCCGACATATCAACCTAAGACAGGAGTCAAGGGCACAGCCTTGATTATCCGATGATGGGTAAGAATGTTGGTTGCACATAGACGTCCTAGAGCATTACCTCTTTTAAAACAAAAAGGGGGAAATGCAGGAGCCCTGTTTGGGGATTGGCTTGAATTGCAGTTGACTATGAGCCGTGGAGATTTGTGCATTGTCTCCTCCCGTAGTCTCACGAGACTTGTTGCGGGATCTCGAGTGACTTGGCCGAAATTGCTGATCGGGTCAGCGCCATTTTTAGTGGAGTGTTTGGCGTGTGTTAGTTGTTGTTAGAACCAGAGAGAAAAGTTATCAGAATAAAAAGCTGTTTGTCTCCAGTTTGCTTCTGAAGTTCTTCCCGCGGCTCCAGTGCTCCAAGCGCTTCAGGCGGCAACAAATTTCAAGCAAAGAAATAGAGGATGCCATCAAAAACCTACCAATCAAGAAAAGCCCAGGTCCAGATGAATACACAACCAAGTTCCACAAGACCTTTACAGAAGAACTAACACCAATACTTCTCAAACTATTCCATGAAATAAAAAAAGAGGGAACCCTTCCAGACTCATTCTATGAGGCCAATATCACCCTGATTCCAAATCCAGGCAGAGAGAAATCAAAGAAAGAAAACTTCAGACCAATATCTCTAATGAATATAGATACAAAAATCCTCAATAAAATTCTGGCAAATCGAATTCAAAAACACATCAAAAAAATAGTACATCACAATCAAGTGGGGTTCATTCCAGGAAGGCAAGTTTGGTTCAACATAAGGAAATCAATAAATGTAATTCACCACATCAGTAGACTCAAAGATAAAAATCATATGATCATCTCAATTGATACAGAGAAAGCATTTGATAAGATACAGCACCCTTTCATGTTCAAAATTCTAGAAAAAATAGGGATAACAGGAACATACCTCAACATTGTAAAGGCCATCTATGCTAAGCCCCAGGCCAACATCATCCTGAATGGAGAAAAACTGAAAGCATTCCCTCTAAAAACTGGAACAAGACAGGGATGTCCTCTTTCACCACTCCTATTTAACATAGTTCTTGAAACCCTAGCCAATGCAATTAGACAGACAAAAGAAATAAAAGTGATAAGAATAGGAAAAGAAGAACTCAAATTATCACTATTTGCAGACGATATGAGTCTATACATAGAAGATACAAAAAACTCCACCAGAAATCTTTTAGATCTAATAAATGAATTCAGCAAAGTGGCTGGATATAAAATTAATACCCATAAATCTAATGCATTTCTGTACATCAGCAACAAATCTTCAGAAAGAGAAACTAGGAAATCCACCCCATTTACTATAGCCTCAAAAAATTAAAATACTTGGGAATCAACCTAACAAAAGAAGTGAAGGACCTGTACAATGAAAACTACAGCACACTAAAGAAAGAAATTAAAGAAGATCTTAGAAGATGGAAGTATTTACCTTGTTCATGGATAGGTAGAACTAATATTGTCAAAATTACTATTCTACCAAAAAGCACTATACAATTTCTTTCTTTTTAGATAAGTTGGACTTTATTAAAATAAAAACTTTTGTGTTTCAGAGGGTATTATGAAGAGTGAATAGAAAGCCCATAATGAAAGTGACTTATATACAAAGTTATATAAGGATCCCTTACAAATCAACAATAAAAAGACAACTAAAGAAGTTTAAAATGAGCAAGTGATTTGAATAGACACTTCTCAAAAAATGTCAGATATAGAATAAGCACATTAAAAGAGGCTCAATATCATTTTAGAGAAATTAAATCAAACCAACAATGAGATGCCATTTCATATCAAACAATATGACTGAATTTAAAAAGACAGTTAACTACAAGTGTAAAGGGAGAATGTAGAGAAAGTGAAACCCTAATACTGCTGGTGGGAATGTAAGATTAAGCAGTCACTTTGGAAAACCATTCAATAATTCTTGAAAATTTGATATTTAGAGTTTTCATATGATCTATCAATTTCACTACTAAGTATATACCCAAGGAAAAAATGAAATGTGTTCAAATATACAAATACATGCAAATATACACAATATGTATAAACTACATTAGTCATCATTTTTCACACGGAAAAACAACCCACATGTCTATCAGCTGAAGGTGGATAAACAAAATAAAGGGTATCAGTAAAGCAGAATATTATTCTGTCACAAAAAGTTTGAAATACCAGTACATGCTACAATATGAATCAACCTTGAAAACATGATGTAAGGGAAAGAAGCCAGTTGTAAAAGGTCACTGAGAACCCCATCAAACCCACTTCTAATCCACCTCTTTTTACCTTTAACTGTCACCTCCCACCAACAACAATTCCCTAACTTGCAGGCAAATGAAGTAATAACTACTATTTACCAGAAATGAACTTATCTTCTCACTGCTCTTTCTTTATTTGACTTTTTAATTTTAATTTTTTTTTATTTTGCATAGTAAGTCCTTCACCTAATAATCCAAATTACATTGCAATATCTACCATGATGAAATTGCTTCTGGAAAGCTACTGTTTTCCAGAAATGATCCTCACCTCACTGCTCTGTCTTGACTTTTGTTTTTGGCATAGAATGTCCTTCACCTAACAATTCGTATTCTACAGCAATATCTACCACAAATGAAGTCACCTCTGGAAAGCCCTTTTCATCTCACCATCCAGAATTAATTAATCTCCTGACTGGGCTCCTGGGGCAGGTAATATAAAATGCTGTTTGTTGTAAATATTTGAAGCACTATACAATTTCAATGCAATCCCAATCAAAATCCCAATGTCATTTCTCATAGAAATAGAAAAAGAAATCATGAAATTCACCTGGAAAAATAAGAGACCCAGAATAGTCAAAGCAATTCTTAGCAAGAAGAGTGAAACTGGTGGCTTTACTATTCCAGACCTTAAATTGTATTACAAAGCAATAGTAACTAAAACAGCATGTATTGGCACCAAAATAGACCAGTAGACCAATGGTACAGAATAGAAAACACAGAGACTAACCCACACATCTACAATTATCTTATATTAGACAAAGTTGCCAAAAACATACATTGGAAAAAAGACAGCCTCTTCAACAAATGGTGTTGGGAAAACTGGAAATCCTTATGGAATAAAATGAAATCAAACCTCTATCTCTCTCAAAACTCAACTCAAAGTGGACCAAGGACCTAAGAATTAAACCAGAGATCTTGCACCTAATAGAGGCAAAAGTAGGCCCAAATCTCCAGCATGTTGGATTAGGCCCCAACTTCCTCTATAAGACCCCTATAGTGCAATAACTAAAACCAAACATTAATAAATGGAATGGATTCAAACTAAAAAGCTCCTTCTCAGCAAAAGAAACAATCAGTGAAGTGAACAGAGAACCTACAGAATGGGAGCAAATCTTTACCACATGCACATCAGACAGAACATTAACTTCAAGAATATATAAAGCTCTCAAAAACCTTTACACCAAAAATAAACAAACAACCCAATCAATAAATGGGCTATGGAACTGAACAGACACTTCTCAGAAGAAGATATACAATCAATCAACAAATATATGAAAAAATGTTCAACATCTCTAGCAATTAGAGAAATGCAAATCAAAACTACTCTTAAGATTTTATCTCATGCCAGTCAGAATGGCAGCTATCAAAAACACAAACAACAATAAACTCTGGCAAGGATGTGGGGAAAAGGGCACACTCTTACATTGCTGGTGGGGCTGCAAATTGGTGCAGCCAATTTGGAAAGCAGTATGGAGATTCCTAGGAAAACTTGGAATGGAACCACCATTTGACCCAGCTGTCCTACTCCTCATTCTATACCCAAAGGACTTAAAAACAGCATACTACAGGGACACAGCCACATCAATGTTTATAGCAGCACAATTCACAATATCTAAACTGTGGAACCAACCTAGATGCCCTTCAGTAGATGAATGGATAAAGAAAATATGGTATATATACACAATGGAGTATTACTCAGCAATAAAAGAGAATAAAATCATGGCATTCACAGGTAAATGGATGAATTTGGACACAGCCAATCAATGTTTATAGCAGCACAATTCACAATAGCTAGATTGTGGAAACAACCCCGATGCCCATCAATAGATGAATGGATAGGGAAACTTTGGTATATATACACAATGGAACACTACTCAGCACTAAAAGAGAATAAAGTCATGTCATTTGCAGGTAAATGGATGGAGTTGGAGAAAATAATGCTAAGTGAAGTCAGCCAATCCCAGAAAACCAAAGGTCAATTGATTCCTTTGCTATGATGATACTGAATTATAGTGGCAAGGGAGGGGGGATGAGAGGAATGAAGGAATATTAAATAGAAAAAAAGGGGAGGGGAGGGGAAAGGGAAAAGGGGATAGAAACAATGACAGAAGGAGTTTGACATCAATATACTAAGTGCATGTATAAAAACTCAAATGGTATGAAAATATTTGTGTAAAACCAATGACTTGGAAAACTGTGCTCTTTATATATAATATGAAAGGAATTGCACTCTAAAAGCATGTATAACAAATTAAATTAAATTTTTTTAAAAAGCCTATCAACCAAGAAAAGCTTAGGACAAGATGGATTCTAGCTGAGTTCTACAAGTCCTTCAAAGAAGAATCAACACCAACACTTCTCAAATTATACCATGAAATAGAAAAGGAGGGAACCCTTCCAAACTCATTCTATGAAGCTAGTATCACTCTGATATCAAAACCAAACAAAGACATATCAAGGAAAGAAAACTTCAGACCAATATTCCTGGTGAACATAGATACAAAAATTCTCAATAAAATTCTGGCAAATCACATACAAAAAATATTAAAAAGATACTTCATCATGATAAAGTGAGGTTCATCCCAGGGATGCAAGGTTGGTTCAACATACGGAAATCAATAAATATAACTCATCACATAAATAGACTTAAAGACAAGAATCATATAATCATCTCAATAGATGCAGAAAAACCATTTGACAAAATATAGCACCCCTTCATGTTTAAAACCCCAGAAAAACTGGGGATAGTAGGAACATACCTCAATACTGTAAAAGCTATCTATGCTAAACCCAAGGCCAATATCATTCTAAATGGAGAAATATTGAAAGCATTCCCCTCTAAAGACTGGAACAAGACAGGGATACCCTCTTTCACAACTTCTATTTAACATAGTCCTTGAAACTCGAGACAGAGCAATTAGACAGAAGAAATTAAGGGGATATGAATAGGAAAAGAAGAGCTCAAAGAGTCATCATCATCCTTCTTTGATGATGACTTAATTCTATATTTAGAAGACCCCCCCCAAAAAAAAAAACTCTTTCAGAAAACTTCTAGAACTCATAAACAAATTCAGCAAAGTAGCAGGATATAAAATTAACACCCGTAATTCAAATGTGTTCCTATACATTAGTGATGAATCCACTGAAAGAGAAATTAGGAAAACTACCCCATTCACAATAGCCTAAAAAAAATTTGGAAATCAATGTAATAAAAGAAGTGAAAGACTTCAACAGTGAAAACTACAGAACACTATAATAGAAAGAAATTGAAGAAGACCTTAGAAGATGGAAAGATCTCCCATGTTCTTGGATAGGCAGAATTAACATTGTCAAAATGGTCAGATGTTTAATGCAATTCCTATTAAAATACCAATGACATTCTTCATAGAAATAGAAAAAGCAACCATGAAATTCATTTAGAAGCCGGGCGCGGTGGCGCACGCCTGTAATCCCAGCACTTTGGGAGGCTGAGGCAGGAGGATCGCGAGTTCAAAGCCAACCTCAGCAATGGCCAGGCACTTAGTAACTCAGTGAGACCCTGCTTCTAATAAAATACAAAAAAGGGCTGGGGATGTGGCCCAGTGGTCAAGTGCCCATGAGTTCAATCCCCAGTACCAAAAAAAAAAAAAAAAAAAAAAAAAAAAAAGAAATTCATTTAGAAAAATAAGAGATCCAGAATAGCCAAAGCAATCCATAGCAAGAAAAGCAAAGCAGGAAGCATCACAACACCAGACATTAAATTATACTACAGAGCTATAGTAACAAAAATGGCATGGTATTGGCACCAAAACAGACACATAGACCAATGGTATAGAATAGAAACCCACATAAACACAGTTATCTCATACTAGACAAAGGTGCCATAAACATACATTGGAGAAAAGATAGCCTCTTCAACAAATGATGCTGGGAAAACTGGAAATCCATAAGTAACAAAATGAAATTAAATCCCTGTCTCTCACCCTGCATAAAAATCAACTCAAAGTGGATCAAAGACTTAGGCTCTTGAACAGAGACCCTGCACCTAATAGAAGCAAAAATAAGACCAAACCTCTACCATGTTGCCTAAGAACTGACTTCCTTAATAAGATTCCTAAAGCATTTGGGAGGCTGAGGCAGGAGGATCGCGAGTTCAAAGCCAGCCTCAGCAATGGCGAGGCACTTAGTAACTCAGTGAGACCCTGTCTCTAATAAAGTACAAAAAAGGGCTGGGGATATGGCCCAGTGGTCGAGTGCCCCTGAGTTCAATCCCCCGTACCAAAAAAAAAAAAAAAAAAAAAAAAAAAAAAGATTCCTAAAGCATAAGAAGTAAATCAAGAATCAATAAATGGAATGGATTTAAACTAAAAAAGTAAATCAAGAATCAATAAATGGAATGGATTTAAACTAAAAAGCTTCTTCATAGCAAAGGAAACAATAATGTGAAGAGAGAGCCTACAGAATGGGAGAAAATCTTTACTACACATATCTCAGAGCATTAATCTCCAGGATATATAAAGAACTCAAAAACTTGACACCAAATAAATAAATAACCCAATCAATAAATGGACAAAGGAACTGAACAGACATTTCACAGAAGAAATACAATCAATCGGCAAATATATGAAAAAAAAAATGTTCAACATCTCTGGCAGTTAGAGAAATGTAAATCAAAACTACACAGAGATTTCATTTCACTCCAGTCAGAATGGCAATCATCAACAACAGAAGCAACAATAAATGCTGGCAAGAATAGGGAGGAAAAGGTACACTCATACATTGCTAGTGGAACTGTAAATTGGTGCAACCACTCTGGAAAGCATTATGGAGATATTTCAGAAAACTTAGAATGGAACCACCATTTGACCCAGTCATTCCACTCCTAGGTTTATACTGAAAGGACTTAAAATCTGCATACTACAGTGACACAGCCACATCAATGTTTATAGCAGCTCAATTCAGAATAGCTAATCTATGGAACCAACCTAGATGACCTTCAATAGATGAATGGATAAAGAAAATGTGGTATGTATATGCAGTGGAATATTACTCAGCCTTAAAGAAGAATAAAATTATGGCATTTGCCAGTAAGTGAATGGAGGAGGAGAATATTATGCTAAGCAAATAAGCCAATCCCAAGGAACCAAAGGCTGAATGTTTTCTCTGATATGCATATGCTAATTCACAATAAAGTGGTGGGGGGGGAGAATGGAGGTATTTTGGACTAGACAGAGGGGAATGAAGTGAGAAGAGGGGGCATGGAAGTAGAAATGACAGTAGAATGAATAGGAAGACATTATTATCCTATGTGTATATACAATTACATGACCTGTGTAACTCTATATCATTTACAACCAGACGAATGAGAAGTTATAGTCCATTTATGTATGATGTGTCAAAATGCATTCTACTGTCATGTATAACTAATTAGAATATATATATACATATATTTTTTTAAAAAGAACTTTTAGTGAACTCAGACATGGCATGAATAAATAAACAATGTAAATGATTTTTTTTGGTAATGCTTCATGTTTATAAAGCCTGGTGTGGGCTCGTTTCTTCTTTCATCTTTGAACCTACCCGGTGGGTAGGGATGATTTCCCCATTGCATATCACCCATCCTAAATCCTGAGTCCATGCTCAAGGAAAACTGCATGTTAATATCTGTGAATGCTGAAGTGGGTTTTCTTCTATGGAAACACCTGGTGTTTGAATCCATAGAAACTTTTTAATTTCAAGATGATAAACCAGGAACAAAGATTGACTTTGTGCTCAACCTGAAACCATATTAAATATACGTAGAGTGCTTCCAAAATGAGTAGACCAGTGAAAGCAAGAGATTGTGGAAGTCTTCAACCACAGACAGGTTTTCATCCATTCTTGGAAAACAGTAAGGGGACAGACAGCTGACAGACAAAATCCCCAAGAAAAGACTTGTCTAAGAAGTTGCAGCACAGAGCCAGTCTGCTTTGGCTGAGCCCTGGTCATAGTGAAGGGAAGAGGAGATAAGAGGGACATGAAACCAGGAGACAAGGATTCTTTCAAGGAAATGGCTCAGAGAATCCCTCAGTATGTCCCCACATTTTGTATAGAATGTACCATTGGTGGATGGCGATGAGCCAAGAAAGCAGGGAGGGAGAAGTTCCAGTCCTAGGTTGTCCAATATGGTGTGATTGTCACTATGGCAATTCCAGCTAGTGCTGGCCACCTCCAGGTTGCTTTGCTATGACAAGAAGCTGTGCTTTCAAAATGATCAAATTAAAAGGTATCTAACCTGATAAGTATAAATTTTTTTAAATTTTTTATTTTATTTTTTTGTACTGGGATTGAACTCAGGGGCACTCGACCACAGGGCCACATCCCCAGCCATTTTTGTACTTCAATAGAGACAGGGTCTCACTGAGTTGCCAAGTGCTTTGAACTAATGATCCTCCTACCTCAGCCTCCCAAGTGCTGTGATTATAGGCGTGCGCCACTGCGCCCGGCTACTAAATTTCTATTAGTAAAATCTTTTTCTCAATTATTGAGTTTGGTATTCTTTTGGGGGAATATTTTGCCCTGATAAATTTTACCTTAACTTGGCTGCTTCCTCAAAGGCAAATGATCACAAAATAATCACATGCCACCAAATATTCTCTTGTCTTACGAGGACTAATAAGAATCTACCACACATGATTGAAAGAAAAGCACTCATCCATCTGTAACTTTTTTGACAAGATAATTCAGCAGCTGGATATTTCTTGGACATTCTTGTCCTGATTCCCTCTTACTGCCAAGAAGTCCAACATTTACCAGTTAATGAATTTCATTCCTTGGTTAAAAAAAGTAAAAAAAGAAACAAAACAAAGAAAACCATGGGAATAACCAGATTATGATTGTTTTCAAATTAATACCATATGGGGCCATATTTTACAGGGTTCCTGTTGGAAATCTTTGTCCCAAATTCCTACTATCTCATTTTTGTCCAAACTTATTGAAATCTCTTTGAATGGCATCAAGCAGCTAGTGTGAAATGCCGTAAATGTAGATCATTTCTGCTTCTCTAGAGCTTTGAAAAGCTGCTAATGAGTCTCCTGTTTTCAAACCTGATGGAGGCCTGAGGAAAAACTTTTGTGTTCTCCCAATCTCAAGTTTGTTGGGGATGGAAGTCCAAACTTGCTCCCATGTAGCAGGAAAGGGATCTTTTGGGCAGAGGGCCAAAACAAATGTTGAAACATATGGAATATACCCAATGTCATTTTTAAAAGATCTTTAAGTGCTAAAATCTACATTTGATATATTTTTACTGATAGCGATGATTTCTGGTACTGAAATTCCTGCAGGCCATGTGTCTGGTACAAGTCCTCCCAAGAGACAAGAAAACACTAGATGAAGGAAGTAAAGGAAACAAGGGTCAGTCTAGATAAAGTGATGTGTAAAGTTTCCTAAATCTTTCTCATCGTGCTGAGGCCCTAGCTCCTCGAACACAGCATGTCTTTCTCTTGTCCTGACACCCAAGAGTATGTCCTCTCTTAAACATGTCAAATGACATTAAGGAAATAATTATGCATAGTGAAGAGTGGGCCCAGTGGCATGCTCACAATGACCATTTTTGGTTGTGTGACCTGAATCCAACATACTGCTCCCTATTCACTTGAAAATCCATGGTCTCACAGCCACATCAATGTTTATAGCAGCACAATTCACAATAGCTAGACTGTGGAACCAACCTAAATGCCCTTCAGTAGATCAATGGATAAGGAAAATGTGGCATATATACATAATGGAGTATTACTCAGCAATAAGAGAGAATAAAATCATGACATTCGCAGGTAAATGGATGAAGTTGGAGAATATAATGCTAAGTGAAGCTAGCCAATCCCAAAAAAACAAATGCCAAATGTTTTTTTTCTGATATAAGGAGGCCTATTCACAGTGGGGTTGGGACAGGGAACATAGCAAGATTAGAGGAACACTAGAATGGCCAAAGGGGAGGGAGGGGATGGGAGGGGGCAAAAGGGTGAAGAAAAAAAAAACGATGGTAGAATGAGATGGATATCATTACCCTAAGTGCATGTATGAAGTCACAAATGGTGTGAATATACTTTGCATACAACCAGAGATATGTAAAAATGTGCTCTACGAGTATAATATGAAATGTAATACATTCTACTGTCATTTCTAACAACTTAGAATAAAAAATAAATTTGGGAAAAAAAAGGAAAAGGAAATCCACGGTCTCCAAGAAAGACCACACCAACTGGCTTCTTATCACTCTGTGGAAAAAGACACTGCTGGATTTCATTCTCCACAAACTCCAACAAGTCTAGAATACAATCTTTACACATTTGGATCCCTGGAATTCAAAAGAAAAGCAATCTGTACTGCAGGCTTCAGTTGCAGAGGGATTGATGAAGCTCTGCTGACAACCAGCAGCCTGCATCTTCTCGAGGATACTGGAGCCCAGCTTGGCCTTTCTCTGTGCACCTTATGGACAGGATATGGTGCTCAGGACCGTGAAAAGAAGAAGGTTAATAAAGGATGCATCTACACCAGGCTGAGGCATCAGAGGGCAGAGCGTGAGCTCTGGAGTCATACAGCCTGGATGCAAGGCCTGGCCTGGTCCTTACCAGGCGACAGACCTAAGGAAGGCTGTGGGGCTCACTGTGCTTTTCCAACATATGTCCTGGAAGGTGTGGAATGGCTTGCAGCATCTAGTCAGCTCAAGGCACTGCTTCCTCTCTTCAGAAGCCCAGGTCCAGTGGTGAGTCCAACTCTGGCCTTCTAGAAGGGGCACTGGATGTGAGGTGTTATCTAGGCACCAGAAAGTTGGCTGGAGGTGCCCGGGAGGTTCTTGAGTCATCCAGTCCCTGGTTTAGCACTTCCTGCACAGCTGACCCAACCCCACCCACACAGTGCCCCACAGAAGCTCTTTGTAAGGCCCCCTCTATCCACTGTGCCAGTTTCCCTTCCCAGAGGAGAGTGTTTGCAACATACAGACACTGGGTACCCAGGGTACTGAGAAGCCTTCAGAACTCGCACCCAGACGCAGGAACAATGCTGGATGGGGCTCAGTTCCACAGTCCCCACAGAGTAGTCCACTCGACACATATGCAAGGAGCAGGGGCACGTCCCTAGGAGCTCAAAATATGCAGCCCGGTGGTAAACAGTGTCGCCTTCTCTTTGCAGAATGGGATTTAGTCACGAGCTGGCTGCGTGCTCTGTCTGCTTCACTCGTTCCAGCCAGATGTCACAAGGGCTGGGCTGAACAGTGCACGAACAGTGCCATTTTGTCCTCCACTGGAAACTGTGTCCAAGTCGAGCTCTCTTCTCTGGAGGGAGAATGGGACCTTCTCTAAAGGCTCTGAACCGGCAATCTGTTCAAACAGCCATATTTCCGGTCCCCTCTGCGCTGCCTGCCAGGTGTCCCCAGGGCCCTGTTTTTCCACCATCTGCCAAGCGCCCTGCCTGCAGGCTTTTCGAGCAGGATCCCAGTCCTCTTGTGCCTCTGTCAACCGTCTGCTACCAAGCCCCTCTCCTGAATCCCGCACACCCCTCTCTGGGGATCCTCCAGTCAGTGTCCTGGGAGGACTCCGGAAACCGTCCCATTCTGCAACTCGTGGACATTTTGACCCTCCGGAACCTTAAGGAATCGTCCTCCTTGGCGCATACCCATTTTCCTGCTTTCGCTACCTGAGCTGGTGCACTGTACCGTGGAGCCCGTGGCAGCAGCTCACCTCTCTTTTTCTCATCCCAAGAAAAGAGAGGTGAACACCCCAGAGCACTCTAATGCAGGGATGGCTGATGAAAAGGCTGAAGAAAAGGAGGAGGAGGGGGTGGATAAAAGGAACAGGGCCAGGAAAAGACAGAGGTCAGACACTACAATGGAGAAAAAAGAGTGCTCCTCGCAACTGGGAAGTAACACCAGTGAAGACCCTGCAAAAGCAGGGAGACCTCAATCTGATGGAGCCCAACATGAGCCTCAGGAGGGAAACACTTTGCTCTGGTGTCTTAAAATAAAATGATTATTGAAATGGAACTTTTCTCAAAACAAGTCAGTTATTTCCATAGAATATCCATCCACCAATGTTTTACTGCCATGACATTTCTGCAACAGAATTTGACATCTTCCTTAAATGGATAGTATACACAAGTGCTTTGCCAGTGCAACATAAAGTCTCTAGAAGTGATGAATAAGTTTGGGGTTGCTCTTCAAAAATTTGATAAAAGGCAGTTATACTCTTCCTACAGACAGCCCAAAGCCAGGAAGGCTTAACATGGAAGTACTGCCACTAAATGTGTTTTGCTTTTACTTTTGCTTACAAAGAATTTACAAGAAATCATGTTTAATTTGTATTCTTAATTTAGAAAAAGATCTAAGAAACTAGAAATATAATTGAATAATCTAGAACTATTTTCAAAATATAAAAATCATTCTAATTCTTTAAAACTCTATGTGACTTAGATTACTCCCTATTATTTGGGTATTACTTTACAACCATGTAATGAAGACCAAATTAAAGCCTGGCAAGCTGATTGATGTTATACTAGAAAGATAAAAAATTCATACTTGGATTTATAGTAGCTTTTAATTGTTGCCTCAGATTTCCTCCATCTTACAAATGGCCCCATACTTAACTTTATAGTCAGGAACCACAAGGAGGGTTCCTGCTATGGCCTGTGAGCCTATATTCAATCCTCTTATGGTTTAATTATTAGAGATATAAGAATTTTAAAAATGGGTAATAGATATCCAGTAAATTTGTTAAAATGTAAAAAAAGCCCATTTTCTTGATTTGGCTCAAAATATTTCTAAAGTCCTATGCAATTGGTTAAGTATTGATAAAGAGATTAAAACTAAATTAAATATTCTTGTTTATCTATGGGGAGCAGTCAGCACCTCCTTAGGGGGTTCTTATTCCTGCTCATGAGGATGTAAGCCCCTAAGAAATTAAAGTCTAGAATAATTAGTGAACAAAAGACAAAGTCAGAAAGATATTTTTACAAGATGGAGCCCCTGATAGGACCAGTCCACACAGGAGCTGGAGATAGACAATTAGAAAATGTCTCTTATGGTTTATTTAAGGGGGTACATCAAAGGCAGGAATAAGGTTTCAGGGGCAGAGTCTTGTTTCTTGGTGTCTTGCTGTCAGCAGGTTGATTGGCATATTGGCAGGTCACACCCATCTCTGAGAGGATATGTGGCTGCAGCAGGTCAGCCCATATCCGGTGATGTGTGGGACCTTTGGCAGAGCTTGAATAGGCCTCACAGTGTATCTGGGCAGTCAGCCAGAGGAATTGTCCACTGGAAATTCCCAGACACTATCCATTAGGCTGCAATGCTGATGTAGTCCACACACAACCCACAGATACCTCACAACATTTCTATGGAGAAGGACTTTGACACCATGCAAAAGAAGGTTCTGAGCTTGAAGAAGAGAAGAAGTTTGGAGGATGATTTGGAGGGTACAGTGGAAAATGGCAGCCTATACCACCACACAGTGTGCCCCTTCTTTCTCCCTACTTGTGCAGTCCCCCAAGGGACTGCAGACTCATGACCCCACCTGATGCCAGCTATTCCTACCATACTCCTATTAGCAAAACAGGCTACTTGTCCTCTCTCCCTACTCCACAACCCATTGTGATGAGGGGGGAATCCTTAGTTGTCTACCTCTACCTCCTCCCACTAGCCCTCTTGTTCCTTTTGGGTTCACTACCAATGTGGGTGACTTGGCCAGTGAGAATCACCACCCTACTCACTTGGCAAGTGCTGCAGTACCGACTGTTTTCCAGGTCCCCACACCTCCTATCTCAGAGACATTCTCTCTCAAGCCAACCCCTGCAGAATGGAACTCCCAACCCTCAGGTGCATAGATCCATCTCCTTTGCCTCCTGCTCTTCTTTCCCCTCCCATTCCTTTTTTAGTTATTTCCACTAGCAACCCCATGACCCCTGGCCAGTCCTGAAAGTGTCCTTCCCCCAACCAGAGCCAGTGCATCTGCACTACTGATCCAGCAGCCAACTATATAGCCTGAGGTCTCTGCCATGGACACTACTTTGCCTTCAGGAGGTGAACTTCAGAGCTGTCCCCAGCATTAGAGGGAGCTGCTGCTTATTCTCCCAGGTCCACTGGCTTAGGTAGCACAAGCAGCCAGCAAATGGACCAGTCTCCATGGGTGGACCTACACCTAGATTTCACCATCCCTCTGTCCCAGGAACTACTCATTAGCCACCTCTTGGAACCCTCATGGGCAACAAGGGTGAGCCTCCCTCTGCCACAACTGGCTCCTTCTCGTGTTCCCAGTCATGAGTCACATGCTGGTGGCCTCCTTCAAAATCCTCCAAGCCAGTCACCAACAGTGCTATGGATACCCCTTCTCCTTCCAAGGCTGTTACCTTCCAGTTTTCTTCTGTCTCCTACAACCACCTGGGCTGGTATCCGGGGTGCTTCCTGGTTCTGGGAAGCTCCCACCCAGTGGCAGCATTGCCTTGGGCCTATTCTCCCCCAGTTGATGTGCACAGTGGATGCAGGGACCCAACACAGCTCTCCTCCATCCAAGCAACACAGGAGCCACTCCTCAGCCCACAGTCAGGGTTCCTCATGGGCAGCAGGAGCACAGCACTTTCTCTTTGTGCAGCCTGGGAAACCTAGCACAGGCTACAGGCTTAACCTCTCCCACAGCTCCACAGGTGAGTTGGGAAGCACAAGGCAGACAGGACTTGTGGATATCACCTCACCCCAGACACCATTTGGCATGCCATCAATAGCTAGCTATACTTTCCCCAGAACCCAGCTGCTGTGAACCTGGGCACAGCCACTAAGTCTGGCTAGAGACTTGGTACCTGGTGGAAATGCTCTGTGGATGGTGTTTCACTCTCTGACAGCATCACTCCCAGCCCTGTGGCTTTCTTGGGTCCTATAATTCCCAGGAGTGGAGGGAACATTGTGTTTTGCCTGCTCACACCAGACCCCTAGGCCCAAGACTGGAGCCCTGTTTTAAAAATATTGGATCTGAGACACTCCACAGTGGATGGGAAGAGAGAACCTTGTGAACACTCAGTTTGACCTCCCTAGCCTGCTTGACTGCTCGGAGCTGTGAGCCATCTTTCTCTGTTCTTGGACCTGGCTTGGGTGTCCATTGCTAGTTCTCTTCCCATCACCTGAGGACCTCAGTGGCCTTCCTCTTTCCCTGATGAAGGACATAAACTCTTATTGTTTCTAGTTCATGTGTCTCAGTTCCTAAGTCTTCCTTGGTCACTGACTAGACAGTAAAGAAAGAAGTGGCATGTAAATGAGGTGACATGTGGCACCAAACTTGGAAATATACTCCTTCCCAGGGAAGAGGACTTGAAGTGGCCACCTTTATGACAGTGTGTCAAAATGGGCCAGATAAGACTTCAACTAATACACATCAAACTCTCTGTTCTTGAGTGGTATACTTTTGTTGGAACCCACTACTGTGCCTGAGTTTTGAGACAATGATGTATAAAAATAGAATAGACAAGCCATGAGTTTCATACACTTAAAGGTTTTATGTGTGCACATTCCCATGAAACCCTTTATTCAGTCAAGAAAATGGACCTTTTACTGGAAGAAGCTTCCTCCTACCCCATCCTGTGTTCTGCCTTCCACCTTTCCTCCAGGTTCTCTCTTCATGTCCCTAAGCATGTGCTGATCTGCTGTCCATCACTACAGATATGTCACACTTTTGAAAGGTGTGTGAATGAGCTAATACAGCATGGTCTCTGGCTCCTCACATCAAGCATAGTGATTTGTAGAGATGCCACAATTTTGTGTGCAACATAGGTCCTTTGTTTGTCAGAGTAGGATTCCATGTTGGAAATGCTCTGTGGATGGTGCTTCATTCTTGAAGGCCTACCATGTTGAGTTTCTTCAGCCTTTATGGATGTCTGCATTAGAGTCATTAGGGTTTTTTTTGTTATTGTTGTTGTTTTTGTGTGTGTATGTTTGTGTACCAGGGATTGAACCCAGGGACTGTTAACCACTAAGCCACAGCCCTTCTTATTTTTATTTTTATTTTTGAGACAGTGTCTGGCTAAGTTGCTAAGATGACTTTGAACTTTCAATTTTTCTGCCACAGCTTCAGAAGTGGCTGGGATTACAGTCTTGCACCACCTTATCCACTGACTTTTCAGTTCTTAATAATGAAGCTATTGTGAATGTTGTCATGGAAGACTTTGCATGAATATACAAAGGAAGAGAAGGACTGTGTCATATGCTAGGTAGAGGTTTCACTTTTAAATGGGCAGACTTACTGACCTCTGAAGGGAAGTTACCAATAACAGCATAGAAGGTTTCTAATTCCTACATTTACTCACCAATGAGAAAGTTGAAAGACTCTGACTGCCTTTTGAATAGGATCTCTTGGGATGTTGAGAATGACACTAACTGAAGTTTGAACAGGATCTATCTCAATGTTGAGGAGGGACTGTGGGAGAACAAGGACATGATTGGCAAGTCCAACATCTGGTTCAAAATCATAGTTTGCTAAAATACATGACTTTTGCTGCCTACAGATACACTGTAAAAGTTGGCAAAAGAATGGAGAAAGCTAAAATTGGAAGCATTGCAAATGTATTCCCAGTACCTACAGTAAAACATCAGGGTGGTGGTAGTAGGCTTGCAATGCCACTGGAAGGAGGAATCCATGAGTCAATTTGCCAGATGAGAATGTCGTAAAGTGACAGGTGTCAGGAATTGTGTATGGATGGCTTCATCCAGACCTTCCCAAGCAATGACATTTCCACTAAGTTATTGAAAAATAGAGCCTTCTTTTGCAATGGGACAGGAGAG
This sequence comes from Tamias sibiricus, assembly GCA_025594165.1. Lineage (NCBI taxonomy): Eukaryota > Metazoa > Chordata > Mammalia > Rodentia > Sciuridae > Tamias > Tamias sibiricus. Next base: position 68,085,334 of record CM046669.1, on the reverse strand, counting down.
GCACTTTCTCATATAAACAATCCTGAAAATAATTTTCAGTGAACTGCAAAGTGGCAAGAATAAATAAACAATGCAAAACCATTTTTCCTTTTCTTTTCTTTTTTGGCAAGCCTTCATAATTATAAGTCCTGTTGTGAGATGTTTTCTTTTTTCATCTTTGAACCTACCCCGTGGGTAGGGATGATTTCCTGATTGCTTAATACCCATCCTAAATCCTGAGTGGTTGCTCAGGGAAAGCTGAATGTTGACATCTGGGAGAGCTGAGGTTATTGTTCTTCTACAGAAGCATCTGATTCTAAAGTCCTCTGGAACTTTTAAATTTTAAGATTACAGACCAGGGACACAGATTGTCTTTGTGTGCTTCCTGAAACTATATTTTGATAAATGTAAAGTCCTTTCAAAATGAGTAGACCAGTGAAAGCAAGAGATTGTGGAAGTCTTCAACCACAGGAAGGTTTTTATCCATTCTTGGAAAACAGTAAGGGGAATGGAGAACTGATGGACAAAATCCTCAAGAAAAGATTCATTTAAGAAAATGAAACACGCCGGGCGCGGTGGCGCACGCCTGTAATCCCAGCACTTTGGGAGGCTGAGTCAGGAGGATCGCGAGTTCAAAGCCAGCCTCAGCAATGGCGAGGCACTTAGCAACTCAGTGAGACCCTGTCTCTAATAAAAAATACAAAAAAGGGCTGGGGATGTGACCCAGTGGTCTAGTGCCGCTGAGTTCAATCCCCGGTACCAAAAAAAAAAAAAAAAATGAAACACAGAGGCAGTCTGTTTTGGTTGAGCCCTGGTCACAATGAAGGGGAAAAGAGATAAGAGGAGCATAAAACAAGGAGACAAATGTTCTTTCAAGAAAATGGCTCACAGACCCCTCAGTATGTCCCCACATTTTGCATAGGATGGGTGGCTGGCAACGAAGACAAGAAAGCAGGGAGTGAGACGGTTCAATCACAGGTTGTCCAATGTGATTTGATTGTCACTATGGCAATGATGTCCAGTGCTGGCCACTCCCATGTTCCTTTGCTATGATGGGAGACTGGTGCTTTCAAAATGATCAGATTTAGTTTTAGATTAGTTATCTAACCTGGAAAGAATAATTTTTTTTTTTTTTTTTTTTTTTTTTTTTTTTTGTGGTACCAGGGATTGAACTCAGGGGCACTCGACCACTGGGTCACATCCCCAGCCATTTTTTGTATTTTATTTAGAGACAGGGTCTCACTGAGTTGCTAAGTGCCTCACCATTGCTGAGGCTGGCTTTGAACTCGCTATCTTCCTGCCTCAGCCTCCCAAGTGCTGGGATTACAGGTGTGCGCCACTGCGCCCGGCAAGAATAAATTTAATTTGTAAAATATTTTTCTCAATTGGTAAATTAGAGGTTCTTGTTGGAAAATATTTTTCCCTGATAAATTTTACCTCAGACTGGTTGCTTCGTAAAGATAAATTATTACAGAATAATCACATGCCACCAAACATTATTTTTAGCTTTGCACCACTAATAAGAATCTACCAACATGACTGAAAGAAAGGCACTCTGTCCACCTATTCCGATTTAATAAGACAATTCAGGAGTTGGATATTTCTGGGAAATTCTTGTCCTGATTCTCTTTTACTGTAATGAAAAGCAATATTCACATATTAATGAATTTCATTCTTTGGTTATAAAACAAACAAAACAAAACCATGAAAAAAAATCCAAGGAAATCCATGGAAATAACAAGACTATAATTGATTGTTTTCTAACAAAACTGATATGGGGTTGTATTTGTAGGTTTCCTGTTGGAAATCTTAGTCCTAAATTCCTATTCTACTAGATCATTTCTGTTCAAAGAAACCAAACCTTGAATCTCATTGAAATATCTTAGAATGATATTGAACATCTATTATGAAATGGCATAATGTAGATCATTTCTGCTTCTCTAGAGCTCCAAAGGGCTGCCAGTGAATCTCTTTTTTCAAAGCTGATTCAGATCTGAACAAAAACTTTTGTGTTCTCCTGATCTCAAAGGTTGTTGGGGACAGATATAGCAGAAAATGAATCTTTTTAAAATTTTTTTGTTTTTTCAAATTTATTTATTTATTATTCTAAGTTGTTAGAAATGACAGTAGAATGTATTACATTTCATATTATACTTATAGAGCACATTTTTACATATCTCTGGTTGTATACAAAGTATATTCACACCATTCGTGACTTCATACATGCACTTAGGGTAATGATATCCATCTCATTCTACCATCTTTTTTTTTTCTTGACCCTTTTGCTCCCTCCCGTTTCCTCCCTCCCCATTGGCCATTCTAGTGTTCCTCTAATCCTCCTATGTTCCCCATCCCAACCCACTGTGAATCGGCCTCCTTATATCAGAGAAAACATTCAGCATTTGGCTTTTTGGGATTGGCTAACTTCACTTAGCATTATATTCTCTAACTTCATCCATTTACCTGCGAATGCCATGATTTTATTTGCTCTTATTGCTGAGTAATACTCCATTGTGTATATATACCACATTTTTTTTTAATCCGTTCATCTACTGAAGGGCATTTAGGCTGGTTCCACAGTTTAGCTATTGTGAATTGTGCTGCTATAAAACGTTGATGTGGCTGTGTTCCTGTAGTATACTATTTTTAAGTCCTTTGGGTATAGACCAAGGAGTGGGATAGCTGGGTCATAAGGTGGTTCCATTCCAAGTTTTCCAAGGAATCTCCATACTGCTTTCCATATTGGCTGCACCATTTTGCAGTTCCACCAACAATGTATGAGCGTGCCTTTTTCTCCACATCCTCGCCAACATTTATTGTTTGTGTTCTTTTTTTTTTTTTTTTTTTTTTTTTACCAGGGTTTGAACTCAGGGGCACTTGACCATGGGGCCACATCCCCAGCCCTTTTTTGTATTTTATTAGAGACGGGGTCTCACTGAGTTGCTAAGTGTCTCGCCATTACTGAGGCTGGCTTTGAACTCGCAATCCTCCTGCCTCAGCCTCCCAAGTGCTGGGATTACAGACATGCGCCACCGCGCCCAGCTGTTTGTGTTCTTTTTTTTTTTTTTTTTTTAAATATTTATTTATTTGCTTTAGTTGTACACAATGTGTTTATTTACGTGGTGCTGAGGATTGAACCCGGGTCGCGCATGTGCTAGGCGAGCGCTCTACTGCTGAGCCACAACCCCAGCCCCTGTTTGTGTTCTTAATTGCCACATCCCCCTCCTGATTTAAGGATGAGCAAGGACTCTCTGAGATGGAGCTGGTGCAAGGCAACCCTCCCCAGGGGAGACATGGCATATAGATGGTGTTAGGATGGCTTATTCTTATTCTCTGTATTCTTGCTATTTTTCTTATAGTCTATATGACTGCCAAGACTATCGTAATATTTGTACAACCTGCAGTGGGTTAAAGGCATTTGGAGCCAGCTAGAGAGCTATAAAGAAACATCCCCAATTTGACCTTCCTCGCTAAAGTAATGAGGACTTATATATAAGAACCTTTGTAACTTCTTAAAGGTTTACTATATTCCTTTGAAGATGAGTCAAGTGTAGAAATGTATTTCTTCCACAGGTGTGAGGCCTTAAGATCTGTGCATTTTTGAGTGTAAAAAGACTTCTATGTCCTTTAGATAAAAACAGCTATGCTTCCCTTTCCTGCTCCTGGGTTCAAAACAAAACCATTAGAGAAAAACAATAGGTGCCAAAGAATCTGAGCTGGGTTCAAAGTTACATAGGTTTAAAGGGTAACGAGAGTTCAAAACGATTGGTTAAGGTGCAATTCAAGGTCCGGACAGAAGGGGTCATAAACATGAAAAGGAATGTTTTTCAAGGACCAGCCAGACGCCCCTGCTTAGTAGTAACTTTGTCATATATCTTTCTAAATAGATAAGATTAATCAGTAGCCTATGTTTAGAAATGAATGCTTACTTCTTTAAATTGTATAACCATGACTTTCTTTTGGTGTAACCCCAAAGCCTTGCTGTGCTATATAAACCATGCTAAAAAGTAAAGTTTAGATTCATCTCCCGACTTGTGTGTTTGGGTGTTGTTTCTCCGTGGACTCCTCACCACTCCGCATCCCCTGCTGGTGCTGGACTTCTGCACTTAATAGCTGCCATTCTGACTGGTTTGAGATGAAATTATGGTTTTGATTTGCATTTTTCTAATTGCCAGAGATGTTGAACATTTTTTCATGTATTTGTTGATTGATTGTATATCTTCTTCTGAAAGTGTCTGTTCAGTTCCTTGGCCCATTTATTGATTGGGCTATTAGATTTTTTGGTGTTAAGATTTTTGAGTTTTTTATATATTCTAGAGATTAGTGCTTTCTCTGACGTGCATGTGGTAAAAATTTGTTCCCAATTAGTAGGCTCTCTATTTACCTCACTGATTGTTTCTTTTGCTGAGAAGAAGCTTTTTTTTTTTTTTTTTTTTTTTTTGGGGTACCAAGGATTGAACTCAGGGCCACTCTACCACTGGGCCACATCCCTGGCCCTTTTTTTGTATTTTATTAGAGACAGGGTCTCACTGAGTTGCTAAGTGCCTCGCCATTGCTGAGGCTGGCTTTGAACTCGCGATCCTCCTGCCTCAGCCTCCCAAAGTGCTGGGATTACAGGCGTGCACCACCGCGCCCGGCTAGAGAAGAAGCTTTTTAATTTGAATCTATCGCATGTATTGATTCTTGATTTTAATTCTTGTGCTACAGGAGTCTTATTAAGGAACTTGGGGCCTAATCCAACATGTTGGAGGTTAGAGATTACTTTTTCTTCTATTAGGTGTAGTGTCTTTGGTCTAATTCCTAGATACTTGATCCACTTTGAGTAGAATTTTGTGCATGGTGAAAGATAGAGGTTTAATTTCATTTTGTTCCATATGGATTTCCAGTTTTCCCAGCACCATTTGTTGAAGAGGCTATCTTTTCTCTAATGTATGTTTTTGGCGCCTTTGTCTAATATAAGATAACTGAAATTATATGTGTTAGTCTCTGTGTCCTCTATTCTGTACATTGGTCTACAAGTCTATTTTAGTGCCAATACCATGCTGGTTTTGTTACTATTGCTCTGTAGTATAATTTAAGGTCTGGTATAGTGATGCCACCTGCTTCACTCCTCTTGCTAAGGATTGCTTTAGCTATTCTGGGTCTCTTATTTTTCCAGATAAATATCATGACTGCCTTTTCTATTTCTATGAGGAATGTCATTGGGATTTTGATTGGCATTGCATTAAATCTATATAGTGCTTTTGGTAGTATGGTCACTTTGACAATATTAGTTCTGCCTATCCAAGAACAAGGTAGATCTTTACATTTTGTAAGGTCTTATAATTTCTTTCTTTAGTGTTCTGTCGTTTTAATTATAGAGGTCTTTCATGTCTTTGGTTGATTCCCAAAGCTTTTTTTTTTTGTTTTGTTTTGTTTTGTTTTTAAATGCTATAGTATACAGGGCAGTTTTCCTCATTTCCCTTTCAGAGGATTTGTCACTAACATATAGAAATGCCTTAGATTTGTGGTTGTTGATTTTGTATCCTGCTACTTTGCTGAATTCATTTATGAGTTCTAGAAGTTTTCTGGTGGAATTTTTTGGGTCTTCTAGGTATAAAATCAATTCATCAGCAAATAATAATTTGAGTTCTACTTTACCTATCTGTATCCCTTTAATTTCTTTCATCTGTCTTATTGCTCTGGCTAGTGTTTCAATTACTATGTTAAATAGAAGTGGTGAAAGAGGGCATCCCTGTCTTGTTCAAGGTTTTAGAGGGAATGCTTTCAATTTTTCTCCATTTAGAATAATGTTGACCTGGGGATTATCAGAGATAGCTTTTACAATGTTGACATGTGTTCCTGTTATCCCTAGTATTTCTAGTGTTTTGAACATGAAGGGGCGCTGACTTTTGTCAAATGCTTTTTCTGCATCTATTGAGATAATGATATGGTTCTTATCTTTGAGTCTATTGATGTGATGAATTACATTTATTGATTTCCATATCTTGAACCATCCTTGTATCCCTAGAATGAACCCCACTTGATTGTGGTGTATTATATTTTTGTATCCATTTTGCCATAATTTTATTGAGAATGTTTGCATATATGTTCATTAAAGATATTGGTCTGAAGTTTTCTTTCTTTGATGTGCCTTTGCCTGGTTTGGGGATCAGGGTGATACTGGCCTCATAGAATGAGTTTGGAAGTGCTCCCTCTTTTTCCATTTCCTGAAATAAATTGAAGAGTATTGGTATCAGTTCTTCTTTAAAGGTCTTGTAGAACTTGGCTGTGTATCCATCTGGTCCTGGAATTTTCTTGAATGGTAAGCTTCTGATGGCATCTTCTATTTCATAGCTTGAAATTGGTCTGTTCAAATTGTGTATATCATCCTGCTTTAATTTGGGCAGATCATGCAACTCTAGAAATTTGTCGATGACTTCAGTGTTTTGTATTTTGTTGGAGTACTAGTTTTCAAAATAATTTTGAATTATTTCCTGTATTTCCATAGTGTTTGTTGTGATATTTCCTTTTTCATGGCATATATTAGTGATTTGAGTTTTCACTCTCCTTCTCTTTGTTAGCCTGGCTAAGGGTCTGTCAATTTTATTTATTTTTTCAAAGAACCAACTTTTTGTTTTGTCAACTTTTTCAATTGTTTCTTTTGTTTCAATTTCATTGATTTCAGCTCTGGTTTTAATTATTTCCTGTCTTCTACCACTTTTGGTGTTAGATTGTTCTTCTTTATCTAGGGCTTTGAGATGTAATTTTAAGTCATTTATTTGTTGACTTTTTCTTCTTTTGAGGAATGAACTCAATGCAATGAACTTTCCTCTTAGAACTGCCTTCATAGTGCCCCAGAGATTTCGATATGTTGTGTCTGTGTTCTCATTCACCTCTAAGAATTTTTTAATCTCCTCTTTGATGTCATCTGCAACCCATTGTTCATTCAGTAGCATAGTATTTAGTCTCCAGGTGTTGGAGTAGCTTTTATTTCTTATTTTATTATTGATTTCTAATTTCATTCCATTATGGTCTGATAGAATGCAGGGTAGTATTTCTATTTTTTTATATTTGCTAAGAGTTGTTTTGTGGCATAGTGTATGGTCTATTTTAGAGAAGGATCCATGTGCTGCTGAGAAGAAAGTGTATTCGCTCATTGAAGGATGAAATATTCTATATAATTCAGTTAAGTCTAAGTTGTTTATTGTATTTTTTAGTTCTATAGTTTCTTTGTTCAGCTTTTGTTTGGAAGATCTATCCAGTGGTGAAAGGGGTGTGTTAACGTCACCTAGAATTATTGTATTGTGGTCAATTTGACTCTTAAACTTGAGGCGAGTTTGTTTGATGAACATGGATGCTCCATTGTTTGGGGCATATATATTTATAATTGTTAAGTCTTATTGGTGTATGGTTCCCGTGAGCAGTATGTAGTGTCCTTCTTTATCCCTTTTGATTGACTTCACTTAGCTTGAAGTCTACTTTATTTAATATGAGGATGGAAACCCCTGCTTGTTTCCTCAGTCCATGTGAGTGGTATGATTTCTCCTAACCTTTTACCCTCAGCCTATGGTTGTCTGTTCCTATGAGATGAGTCTCTTGGAGGCAGCATATTGTTGGGTCTTTTTTTTTTTTTTTCTTTTATCCAATTTTCTAGTCTATGTCTTTTGATTGGTGAGTTTAGGCCATTAACATTCAGAGTTATTATTGAGATGTGTTTTGTATTCTCAGCCATTTTTGCTTATTTTTGATATTTAACTTGACATGGTTTCTCCTCTGTTTTTTCTTTTAGTGTAATACCTCCCTCTGTTGATTTTCATCATTGTTTTTCTTTTCCTCTTCATGGAATATTTTGCCAAGGATGTTCTGTAGTGCTGGCTTTCTACTTGTAAATCTTTTAACTTTTGTTTATCATGAAAGGTTTTTATTTCATCCAAACATCTAAAGCTTAATTTTGCTGGGTATAAGATTGGCATTGCTGGGTATAAGATTGGAATTTGCTGGGTATAAGATTGGTTGACATCCCTTTTCTTTCAGAGCTTGGAATATGTTGTTCCATGATCTCCTAGCTTTGAGTGTCTGAATTGAAAAATCTGCTGTGATATGATATGAATTGGTCTCTCCCTACATGTGATCTGATTACTCTCTTTTGCAGCCTTTAAAATTCTATGCTCGTTCTGTATGCTAGACATTTTCATTATAATGTGTCTTGGTGTAGATCTGTTGTAATTTTGTACATTTGGTATCCTATAAGCCTCTTGTATTTGGTTTTCCAATTTCTTCTTCATGCTTGGGAAATTTTTTGATATTATCTCATTGAAGAGATTGTGCATTCCTTTGGTTTGAAACTCTGTGCCTTCCTGTATCCCAATTACTCTTATATTTGTTCTTTTGATGCTGTTCCATACTTCTTGGATATTCTGTTCATGGTTTCTTACTATCTTCATTGTGTGGTCAAATTTATTTTCAAGATTATATACTTTGTCTTCATTGTCTGAAGTTCTTTCTTCCAGTTGATCTAGTCTGTTGGTGATGCCTTCAATTGTGCTTTTTATTTGGTTAATTGTTTCCTTCATTTCAAGAATTGCTGACTTTTTTTTTTTCAGAGTTTCTATCTCTTTTTTGAAGTAATCTTTTGCTACCTGTATTTGCTCTCTTATATCTTTGTTGTAGTGGTCAATTTTTGCCTGTATTTGCTCATTTAGGTCATTTTTTGATTCACAGATAATTTTAATTATGAACCTTCTGAATGCCTTCTCTGACATTTCATCAACTTCGCTGAGCATGGGTTCTGTTATTGTAGAATCCTGGTTTGTTTCAGGTACTTTCCTCCCTTGTTTTTTTCATGTTGTCTATTTGCAGTGTAGATCTGAGATATTACAGTTGCTACCTTATATCCTTGTAATATCCTTGCAGGTTGTCTTGCCTCCCCTTAATGTTGGGCTATCAGAACCTGCTGCTGTCCCTCAAAGTATGCTACCTGGAGCTGGGTCCACGCAGGTTGGTGTGGGTCGAGTTGGTTGAGTCTTGAGCTCCTGCAGTGGTCTGCTGATTGGAAGAGGCGGCCCTCTGTGTGGAGGTCAGTGAAGCTGTCCTAGACTCGCCTGTGCTAGGGCAGAGGTTGGCGGAACTTCCCTGAGCCTGGCCACACTCAAGGGGATGTCAGCAGGACTGACCTGGGGCTGGCCGCACTGGGGTGAAGGTCAGCAGGACTAACCTGGGCCTGGTGGCTCTCCAATGTAGGCCCCCGGGACTGTCCTAGGCCTGCCTGAACTCAAGCAGACTTGGCGGGTCTGTCCTTGCTGTCTCCTGCTCTCCAGAAAAGGAATCTTTAGGACAGAGGGCCAAAGCAAATGTTGAAACATATGGAATATTCTGAATATAATTTTAAAATGATTTTTAAAATTCTAGTACTTATCTAAGAAATAGTTTTACTGACTAGGAGTTTCCTGGTCCTGAAACTCCTACAGACCATGTGTCTGATACAAATCCCCCACAAGAGAGAGAGAGAGAGAGAGAGAGAGAAAAAACACTGAGATGAAGGAAGCTACAGAAACAAGGGTCAGGCTGGATAAAGTCATGTGTAGGGTTCTCCAAAAATTTCTCTTCATGCTGAAACCTCAGCTCTTAGGACAAGTGTATGTCTTTTCCTTGTCCTGACACCCAAGAGCATGTCCTCTCTCTTGGATACCTCAACTGACATCAAGGAGACAATAATGCATGGTGAAAAGTGGGCCAGTGGCATGCTCAAAATGACCACCTTTGGTTGACATGACTTGAATCCAGCACACTGTTCCCCTATTCACTTGAAAATCTATGACATACTGGCTTTCATGACCTTTTCAAGGAAGGCCACACCAAATGGCTTTTTATCACTCTGTAGAACAAGACACTGCTAGATTTCATTCTGCATGAATCCCACTGAGTCTAGAATACAACCTTTACATGGATCCCTGGAGCTCAGTAGAGAAGCAGTCTGGACAGCAGGGTCCCATTGACAGAGGGATGGATAGATGAAGCTTTGCTGACAACTGGTGGCCTGCATCTTCTTGAGACTGGGACCCAGCATTTGCCTCTCTATTCTGAGTGGAGGTCCTCCTGGGTGATGAATGTATTCCTTACTTAGAGGACATGACATTAGGACCATGGGGAAAAAAAGGTGGTTAATAAAGGATGAATCTATATCAGGCCAAGGCACCAGGGAGAAGAGCATGAATTCTGGAATCACACAGCCTGGATACAAGAATTGGCTGGGTCACTACCAGGTGACTGACCTCAGGAAGAATGTAGGGATTTTCCCTGTGCTTATTTATTTTATTTATTTATGGGTGTGGTTACCAGGGTTTGAACCCAGCGTTGCTTAACCACATCCTCAGCCCTTATTTTATTTTATTTATTTCTTTTCTTCTCCACTGTGCAACCCTCTTCAGTGCCAGCAGCCTACAGGCAGAGGCCAGGCAATGGCTCAGGGCCACAGTTTTCTCTGGCATGGGACACTATGAGAGACCCAGGGGGATGGGCCTGCCATAAATCCAAATCCATGCATGTTATATTTTATTTTTGAGATAGATTCTGACTAGATTGCCCAGGGCCTCCCTAAGTTGCTTGGCCTGGCTTTAACCCACCAATCTCCTCAGACTCCCAAACCATTGGGATTACAGGGGCGTTTCCTTCTGCTCTTAGGAAGGGGTGGAGCCTGTCTCAGCATCCAATCAGCTCAGGTTAAGAGGATGAGGCCTTGTGGGCCTTGGAGAAATGGCACTGGTTCCAAGGTGGCATCGAGGCACTAGAGAGCTCGCTGAAAGGGGCCTGGCAGGATATGGTTCACCCTGGCCTTATGCTTTCAACAAGACCTGCATAAATGCCCCAAGTTCCTGCCGGACCCCTAAGTCCCTGCCTCAACAATTCGCCCCACCCCACTTCTCATAAAGCCCCTCCCCCGCTCCACAGGCTTCCATGCTCCAGAGGAGAGTGTTGCCCACACACAGGCCAACAATGTCCAAGCTAGGTGTCCTCCACCGAGGAGCCTTCGGAACCGGAAACCAGGACACAGGATCAATGCTGGATAGGGCTCAGTACCAACAGTCCCGACATATTGGCCCACGTAGCAACAAACATCAGGAAGGATCAGGGTCATGTCCTCGGAGCTTGAAAATGCAATCCAGTACTGAACAATGGGCCTCGCTCCCTGTCCTGAGTCACCTTTTCTTGACAAGACCACATTTTGCTGCGAGCTGGCTCCACGCTCTCTCTGCATCACTTGTTCCATCCAAACGTCACAAAGGCTGGGCTGAACAGTGCATGAGCAGTGTGCATTTGGCCTCCATTGGACACTGTGTCCAAGTCAAGCTCCTTTGGTGTCTTGGGTATGGGGATCAGACCTGCACTAAGTGCTCTGAATGCGCAATCCACCCACTGGGCGAGTTTGTAGGTACCTCCGGGCTGCCTGTCCCTGTCCAAGGGGCAGGGCCCGCCCTCAGGATTTGTCCCCGATTCTCCCGCTGCTGGCAGGCATCACCCTGCTGCTTCAACACCTGCCAAATGTCTTGCCTTCAGGGTCTTCAACCAGGATCCCCTTCCTCAAGTTCCTTGGTCAGCTGGCTACAGAGACACTCTGGTGCAGGCCGTACACACCTCTCTCCGGATCCTTCAGTTGGCCTCCTGGCAGGACCCCGCGAAAAGCCTGTGCGATCAACTAGCAACTCATGGGTGTTCCTACCATCCAGAAGCTTAAGGGTCTCTCCTGCCCTGCTCAGACCTTCTCCTGCCTTTGCCAACTGAGCAGGTCCAGGGGACTGTGGAGCCCATTGCACCAGCTCACCTCCCTTTTCCTCTTTCCAAGGAAATAGAGGCAAATACCTCAGAGCAGCCCAACACAGAGAGAGCTGTGGAGGAGGCCAGGGAGAAGGAGGAGGAGGAAGTGGAGGGAGGTGGTGGAAAAAAATGGAGCAGGGCCAGGAAAAGACAGCAGAATGATGGGGGAAAAGAGTTCCCCTCCTAAAGCCCAGTCAAGCCCCTGGGTATGCAGTCAGACCAGGTGCAGTCCTGGGCCTCAGGAGAGAAACACCATGTATTAGAGGGCCCAGGTATCTCCTGGGAACCAGTGCTTTGGCCACCATGAGGTGCCCAGCCAAGTCAGCCCTGCTGCAGGTGTGTTGATCTGGGGCAGCCTGATGCAGCAGTGCTTGAGGAGCCAGCCCCAGCAGCTTCCCCACTGCCAGAGAATGGGGTCGTGGAAGGGCTGGATGAACAGCATCTTGCCCAGCTCTTAGTTTCCAAAGGGTCAGGCAATGGGGTGAAGGGACAAAAGCCTTCTTGATGTTTATCTGGAAGCTGTTCTCCACACATAGCTGCTACCTGAGGCCCCCCCCCCCCCAAAGAAAGAGGCCAATACAAATAACCTTGCTGCTGCCAAAACTGAGAAATTGAGGTGAGCTGCTCCCACACTCTAAGCCTTTTCTTGTTTCTCTGGAGAAAGACTTTGGTACCCTGCAGAAGAAGGTTCTGGGTTCAAAGAAAAGCAAGAGCTTGGAGGATGACAAAGAGGACTCGGATGGTACAATGGAGGCTGTGATAGCCTGAACCACCACTCAACCTGCCCTTCTTTCTTCCTACCTGGCCACCAGCAGGGACTGCAGGCCCACTAACCCCACCCACTGACACTTGCCAGATGCCACCTCCCAATTGGCAGACCAGGCTGCTGGGCCCCTGATTCTGCCTGTCTCTCTCTCTTCCCCCACATCCAATAGTGATGAGGGGGAATCCCTAGTTGTCTTCCTTTGCCTCCTTCCGCTGGCTCTCTTTTTCCCTTTAGGTCCAGTACAATTGTGGGGGTTCTGGCCAGTGGGTGTCAACATTTCACTCACTTAGAAAGAGCTGCAGCATATCTGTTTCTCTCCTCATATCTCCCATCAAGAGCCCTTCTCCCATAAGCCTATGCCTTGCAGATAGGAAGTTCCAACACCCGTCTTGATAGATTTTTCTTCTCCTTCTCCTCTTCTTGCTACCCCACCCCATCTCTAGTCTTTCCACCAACAAACCCCTGAGCAATGGCCAGCCCCCTACCTCCAGTAAGGGTCTGTCCCACCACCAGAACCAATGCATCTGTGCTCCAGATCCAGCTGCCAACTTAAGATGCTGCTCCATCTTCTAAGGTGGTGATCTTCAGATCTGTCCCTGGCCCCAAAGGCATGTGCTGGCCACTCCCCCAGGTGTATTGGATTAGGCATATCAGGCAGCCAGCAAAGGAACCATCTCCACGGACCCACCTACGCATAGGGTCTCCTTCCCCAACCATACCAGTTCACTGTTCTGTACCAGCAACCATTCCTCAGCCCACCTATGAGAGTTCTCTCGGCCAACAAAGTAGGGCCCCTCTCCACAATGCCCTGATGCTTCTGGTGCTCCCACTCATGGATCATGCACAGGTGGCCTTGTTATCAGGTAGAGCCTCTGCACTGTCATCCTCCAGCCTGCCACTGAGGATGCTATGGATACCACCCTTCCTTGTATGGCTATCACATTCCAGTCTTTTTCTGTCTCCCACAACCACTTGGGCCCATATTCCATGGTGCTACCAGTTCTGGGCATTTCCCACCCAGTGGTAGCATTGCCTCAAGCCTGGTCTCCCCCAGTTGACATGCACAGTGGCGCAGGGACTGAGGGCAGCTCTCTACCATGTGAGCAGCCCAGGAGCCACCCCTCCGTCCACAGCTAGGGCTCCTCATGGGCAGTGACAGCAAAATACTTTCTCTTTGGCTATCAGGAAACCAGGTACAGGCTATGGACTTAAACTTTGCCACAGCTCAATCAGTGAGTTGGGCATCACAAGGTAGCCAGGACTTGGTGGTATGCCATCACCCCAGGCCCCATTTGTGATACACTCAACAATTGGCCAGACTTCTCCCACACCCTGCTGCCGTGCACATGGGCACCGTAACATGATGTGTGTAGGGACTGAACACAAGGTGGGCTGGCCCCACAGATGGTGCTTCACTCCCAGCCAGCATTACGCCCAGCCCTGTGGCCTTCTTGAATCCTGTTCATCCCAGGAGTTTGGGGAATGTTGGGTTTGGCCTGCCCAACCCAGGCTCCGGATTGAAGTCTGGGATCTGAGGCACCCCAAAGCAGGACACAAAAGAAAGCTTCATGGACATTCAGCTTGAACACGTACCCCTAGGTTGACACCTAGCCTGGCTAAACCAGGTTCTGAGCCAATTTCCTTGGGCTTGGAGCTGGCCGGGTGTCCACTGCTAGTTCCCTTTCTCCACACCCATTGCCTCAGTGGCCTTCCTATTTCCCCACTGATGGACATAAATTCCTGTTATGTGTAGTTCATCCGTCTTGGTTCCTGCATTTGACCAGACAGTAGAGAAAGAAGAGGCATTTATGGGTGGTGACATGAAGAGCCAGATCTTTAGCAAGTGTTCTGTGTTCCCAGGACAAAGAGCTGAAGTGGGAAAGAGGTCAGACAGGAGATCAACTAATACATAGTAGACTCTCTAGATGTTTGTTGAAACACACTACTGTGCCTGACTTCTGTGAAATGGTTGTTTCAAAATAGAAGTGACAAACTATGAGCTCCACATACTTCAAGAATATGGTTCCACAGGTTTTGGTGTGCACATTCCCACGAAACCCTTTACTCAGTTAAGAAAATGGACCAATATTTTACTGGAAAAAAGTTCCTTTGACCCTTTCTGTGCCCTGCCTTCCACCCTTCCTCCATGCTACCTCTCCAGGTCCCTGGGCAGTTGATCTACTTTCCATCACTAGATATGTCATTCTTTAGAAAAGTATGTGAATTAATTAATACAATGTGATCTCTTTGGAATTTCATATCAACCATAGTGATTTGGAGAGGAAGCCACAATTTTGTGTGTGTCATATGTCACATGTAGGCACTGGGTACCCAACCTAGCAACCTGGGCTGGACACTGAGGAGCCTTCAGAACCAGAATGCAGGACTCAGGAGCAATACCAAATAGGGATCCGTCCCAACAGTCTCCACCCAGTGGCCTACGGGGCAACACACACGTGCAAGGAGCAGGGGCACATCCCTTTGAGCTCCTGGTAGTGAGCCCATAGCTCTGGGTCGCTTTCTCTTGGCAAAACAGGGCTTCACAGCAAGCTGGTTGCATGCCCATTCTGCATCACACATTCCAGCCAGATGTCACAAGGGCTGGGCTGAACAGTGCGTGAAGAGTGCAAATTTGTCCTCCACTGGATGCTGTGTCCCTTGATCTCTTCTTTGCTTTAGGGGTCTGACCTGTATGAAGTGCTCTGAATAGGCAATCTGCTCAGTGCAGTAGCAGGTGCCTCCACACACCTGCCCTTGCTCAGCAGTGACCTGGCCTTTGGCCTGGCCTGTGAACTCCAGCTCCTGGTCCCTCTTTTCCAGCATATGCCAGTTGCCCCGACTGTACACTCTTCAACCAAGATCCCCATCCTCGTGTGCCTTGGTCAGTTGGCTGCTACAAAGCTTCTCTCATGCAGATGGTGCATGCTTCTCTTTGGATCCTTCATTTGGTGTCCTAAGGGGACTCACAGGAAAGTCCTGTTCTGTCAACTCACACCTCTTGGATATTCCTACTATCCAGAACCTTAAGGGTCCCTCCTCTTTGGTACACACCCATTTTCCTGTTTTCACCACCTGAGCAATTCCACTGGGTTGTGGAGCCCATGATAGCAGCTCACTTCCCTTTTCCTCCTCCTAAGGAAATAGAGGTGAGGACCCCAGAGAGGCCCTGGCAATCAGGGAAGAGGAGGAGGAGAAGCAGAGGAGGAGAAGGATGAAGGCCAGGAAGTGACAGATGACAGCAGGATGATGGGGAATGGGGGTGGCCCTAGCAACGGAAAAGTAGTATCAGCCAAGCCCCTGGAGATCCAGGGAGAAAACTCTGGCCAGACCTGGGCCTCAGGAGGGGAACACCATGTGCTGTGGAACCATGTGCTCTCAGGAACTTCTACTCTGGCCCTTCTGCAGTCCTTAACCAGCCCAGCCCTGCTGCAGTATGCTGACACTCTTGAGCAGCCTGATGCAGAGGCAGCAGTGCTCCTCTCCAGGCAGCCCCAGACAGCACCCACCTGCCAGATAATGGGGTCATGGAAGGACTGGATAAACAACATCTGCCCAGCTCTCTAGGTCCCCAGGAATCAGGCAACAGGGTGCAGGGAGAAAAGGCTTTTTGCAGTTTATATGGAAGCTGTCCCCCATACACAGCTGCTAGCCAGAGGCCCCTCAAGAAAAAGAGGCCCATGCCAATAGCCCTGCACTGCCAAAACCAAGGAATCGAGGTGAGCTGCCCTCACCTCCTAAGCATCCTCCTCTTGACCGGAAGAAAAGCACTCTGTTTATCTCTTCCTATTTAACAAGAAAACTCAGCAGTTGGATATTTCTTGGACATTCTTGCCCTGATTCTCTTTACTGTTGGGAAGCCCAACATTCAACAGTTAATGAATTTCGTTCTTTGGTTAAAACAAAGAAAACCATGGGAATAATCAGACTATAATTGATTG
Organism: Tamias sibiricus; assembly: GCA_025594165.1. Lineage (NCBI taxonomy): Eukaryota > Metazoa > Chordata > Mammalia > Rodentia > Sciuridae > Tamias > Tamias sibiricus. The sequence goes on along the minus strand of CM046669.1, from coordinate 68,068,858 downwards.
TATTCAAATGAATCTCTTATGGGGTCATATTTTGCAGGGTTCCTGTTGGGAATCTTTGTCCCAACTTCCTACTGGCTCATTTTTGTACAAACTTGGTCCCTTATTGAAATCTCTTTGAATGATATCAAGCAGTTAGTGAAATGGCATGAATGTAAATAATTTCTGCTTTTATAGAACTTCCAAAAAGCCACTAATGAGTTTCCTGTTTGGGTCTGAGCAAAACCTTTTGCATCCTCCCAAGCTCAAAGGTTATTTGGAACAGAAGTCCAAACTTGCTCAGATGTAGCAGAAAAGGGATCAGAGGGCCAAAGCAAATGTTGAAACATATGGAATATGCCCAATATTATTTTAAAATTATTTTTAAATACTGAAACCTATATTAGATATATTTTTACTCACTGCCAGGATTCCTGGTACTGGAACTTCTGCAGGCCATATGTCTGATACATGTCCCCCACAGGAGAGCAAAAAACACTGAGATGAAGGAAGAAATGGAAAACAAGGGTCAGGCTGGATAAAGTCATGCACAGCCTTTTCCAAATCTTCCTCATCGTGCTAAAGCCTTAGCTCCTAGAATGATAGCATGTTTTTCCCTTGTCCTGACACCCAAGAATATGTCCTATCTTAGACATGTCAACTGACATTAATGAAACAATAATGCATGGTGGAGGGTAGGCTTAGTGGCATGCTCACAGTGACCACCTTTGATTGATCTGACTTGAATAACACACTGCTCCCCTATTCACTTGAAAATCCATGATACTGGCTTTCATGACCTCTTCAAGGAAGGCCACACCAACTACCTTCTTATCACTTTGTGGAACAAGGCACTGTTGGATTTCATTCAGCAGAAACCCCCATGGGTCTAGAATACAACCTTTACGCAACTTTATCTGGGAACTCAACAGAAAAGTCACCTGTACTGCAGGGTTCAGTTGGCAGAAGGATGGAGGAGGCTCTTCTGACAACTGGATCTGCTTCTTAATGACATTGGGGTTCAGTGTAGGCCTAGGTTTGTGCAGGAGCCCTGTTTGGGGATTGGCTTGAATTGCAGTTGACTATGAGCCGTGGAGATTTGGCCATTGTCGCCACCCGTAGTCTCACGGGATTTTGTTGCGGGATCTGGAGTGACTTGGCCGAAATTGCTGATCGGGTCAGCGCCATTTTAGTGGTGTGTTTGGCGTGAGTTAATTGTTAAAACCAGAGAGAAAAGTCATCAGAATAAAAAGCTGTTTGTCTCCAGTTTGCTTCTGAAGTTCTTCCCGCGGCTCCGGTGCTCCGAGCGCTTCAGGCGGCAACAGGTTTGCACTTGAGCAGACCTCCTCCTGGACAGTGAATGTGGTCCTTATTGACAGGAAATGGAAAGAAGGTGGTTAATACAGGATGCATCTATGCCAGGCTGCGGCACCAGGGGGCAGAGCATGAGCTCTGGAGTCACACGGCCTGGGTGCAGGTGACTGAACTCAGGAAAGGTGTCAGGCTTCTCTGTGCTCAAACAAGTGAATGGAGCCTATAGATGTGGAAGGGGTCAAATGGTTTCCGGCATCCAGTAAGCTCAGGGCACTGCTTCCTCTCTTCAGTAGCCCAGGCTTAGCAGTGAGTCTGCTGTGGATGTGAGGCGTCATCCAGGCACTGGATGGGTGGCTGGATCTTGAGTGGTCTTGGCCCTGGGTTCAGTACCACTTGCACAGCTGACTCAATCCCAGCCCCCTCAGTACCTGCTAAAGCCTTTATCTAAGCCCCCCTCTTGCCCACTCTGCCAGCTTCACTGTTCAGAGGTGAGTGCTTGCAACACTGGGTACCCAGGGAATAGGGTGCTGAGGAACCTTGGGCACGGTACCAGATGCAGGAACAATGCTGGATGGGCTCAGTTCCATCAGTCCCTACATAGTTGTCCACGCATGATGCACATGTGCAAGGAGCAGGGGCACATCCACAGGGGCTTGAAAATGCAGCCAGATATAGTAAAGAGTGGGCCTCACCCTTTGCCTTGGGTCAACTTCTTTTGGCAGACTTGAGATTTAGTGTCCAAGCTGGCTGTACGCCCTATTTGCGTCACCTGCTCCAGCCAAATGTCACAAGGGCTGAGCTGAACAGTGCATGAACAGTGCCATTTCAAACTCCACTGGAAACTGTGTCCGAGTTGAGCTCCCTTCATTTCTTGTCTGGTGTCAGGATCCGACTTGTACAACATTCTTTGGATGGGCAATCTGCTCAATTAGCTGTATTTCTGGTGCCCTCCACGTTGCCTGCCCCCTGTCCAGCAGTCTGCTGCCCTTTGTCCAGGCCCACGATACTCCAGCTCCTGGCCCCTGTTTTTTCACCATCTTTCAAGTGCCCTGCCTGCAGGCTTTTCAACCAGGATCTCCATTCTTGTGTGCCCTGTTCAACTATCTGCTATAAAGCCCCTCTCCTGAAGGCTGCACACACCTCTCTGGGGATCCTCCAGTCAGTGTCCTGGGTGGAGTCCTAGAAAAAGTCTCACTCTATCAACTCCCAACACATGGATATTCTGACCTCCAGAACATTAAGGAACCCTCTCCCAGCAGGTGCCCATTTTCCTGCTTTGACTACCTGAGTAAGTTCACTTTCCTGTGGAGCCTATGACAATAGCCCACCTCCTTTTTCCTCATCCCAAGGAAACAGAGGTGAGGACCGCAGAGCAGCCCAGTGCAGGGATGGCTGATGAGGAGGCCAAGGAAAAGGAAGAGGAGGCATGGAAATAAAGGAGCAGGGCTAGGAAAAGACAGAGATCATGAGATGGCAAAACTAGACCCTATTGTAAAATGAAATTACAAGACCATGGCTTGGGGAAAATGTTAGTTCCTCTCCCCTTCTGTCAGACTTTGTTCAGGAAACCTAATTAACCACAGGTCCCTACCTTTTGGATTATGAATAACTGTCTTTAGGCGTCTGGTTATCCACTTTTGAAATGTAATCCCCCACCTACCACCCCATGGGAGGCTTCAGACACAAGGCCAAAGACTTATCAGATGCCTGTGAAAAAAAGCCCATTTCTCTTATAGTATTTTTTGCTTCTGTAAACCTGTTTCCTGCTAGAAACCTCCCATAAAGCCTTCTATTATATAAAATAGAAATTTTATGGCACCAAGTAGCCTATAAATATTATGAGAAACTATGGATCAGCACTCAGAATTTGGAGTGTGTTCTCCTCAGGGCCCACTGGCATACAATAAAATTTGATTTCTCCTATTCTGCAAGTGTGGCTTGCTGCTTCTCATCCAGCCAGTTTCCAGCAACAGTTGGACAGGATGTTGGAGAAAAGAGTGGCCCCAGCAACAGGGAAGTAATACTCAGTCAAGCCCCTGGAGATGCAGGGAGACCTCAATCTTGTACAGCCCAGTCCTGAGCCTCAGAAGGAAAACACTTTGCTGGGAGAGGGTCTTGAGGTTACCTAGAAACTTATGCTCTGCCTGTCCTTCAACCCCAAGTGACACAGTCCTGCTGTAGGTGTGCCGACTCTGGGGCAGCCTGATGAAGTAACAGCAGTGCTTCTTAGTGCCTTCACCTGCACAGCTGTTAATTCAGGAAATCAGACAGGTTGATGAGGGGATGAAGAAAAGACAACAGACACACAAATAGAGAAAAGCTGGGTCTCAGTGGTTCACTACACCTTGACTTTATATTTAGTAGTTGATATTTTAGTACTTTATAAGTTAATCAGATGTCTTAAACACATTTGTGCTTAATCATATTCATGTTAAACCTAATTTACTCTTTTTTAACTGTAAATACCAAGATATCAGACAAATGTAGTTAACAGTATTAACCATCTCTTTCTTGTTGAATAAAAATCCTAGAGGCAATGGATATTATATCTTAGACATTTTATAAATACCAATACTTTATTGATTGTCTGACCAGCTAGAAAAACTTGTGAATTAGTAATTTTAAAGAAATCTTTATTTTTATCTGTTTACCCAATTTAAACTAAACTTCTTTTTTAAGTCATGTAAACTAAAAAATATTTGCATCTGGTTCTTATTTGAATTTAGGAGTGCTCATTTATCTATACATTAATTTTGATACCAAATACATGATTTATAGACATAAACTCATGTAGACACAAAAATACAATATAAAGTGTGCACACATACACAAAACAGATGACACAAAGATTTTGTAACATTTTTTAAGTGGAACTCTACAGGTGGGAGGCAATATCTCTATTAGATTTAGCCTGCCAGAAATTAAACTAGAGCCCATCCGACTTTCACATTATGACTTAAAGATAGAGCATGCCTGTACAGCTGGAAATACCAAGTGTAAAATCTAGCAGCGGCGAAATTCACTGAAAAGAATGTTTTAGATATCTGGCTATTTTGTCCTTGCTGGCTACCAGATCTACTCCCAACATCACCATATCTATGTTCTTGTTAGGATTTAGTAAAAGGAGATTTTTTAATGTATTTCAGAGTTAACCTTTGAAAAATCTGGCCTCTGAACAAAGACAGCATGTAAAAACTTCTATCGTTAGGTAATATAAGACTGATCAGGAAAATACATTAATTTAGATGTGCAAGACCAAATGTGAAATTAACATAAAATCATGAGCTCAAAAATATAGAATCTTAAAAGAGTAATTAAAAAAATTACACAGCCACAATATTTTAGTAAAACAGCATGCAAAACATCTTTTTCAGTTCAGAATTTACTTTTAACTTAGAGTTTTTTCGGACATTTAAAGAATGTGGGAGCCTGTGTGGTCCTTAGGTAAGGATTCTTAAAGAAAAGAAAGCCTGGGGCTGGGGTTGTGGCTCAGAGGTGGAGCGCTTGCCTAGCACTTGCATAGCCTGGGTTCTATCCTCAGCACCACTTAAAAATATAAAGCATTGTGTACAACTAAAACCAATAAATAAATATTAAAAAAAAAAAAAAAAAAAAAAGAAAAAAAAAAAACCTGGTGCAGCGCTGACATCTGCCAAGCGCAGGCAGGCCCAGGTCAGCCCCCCAATACCTGCCCAGCACAGACAGGCCCAGGTCAGCCCCTATGACACTGGTCAAGTGGGAGCAGGCCCAGGTCAGCCCTGCCGAACCCGCTGTGCAGGGGCAGGCCCAGGACAGGCCTGCTGACCTCAAAAGTGCTTAGGCAGGCATAGGACAGCCCCGCTGACATCTGCTGACATTCTCGCAGTGAGAGCAGGCCCAGAGCAGCCCCGCTGACCTCCTGATGAAGTACAGGCAGGCACAGGACAGCCCCACCAACACCAGCCTAGCACGTCAGGCCCAAGTCAGCCATGCTGACACCCACAGAGCGGGGCAGGCCAAGGTATGCCCCGCTGGCCTCTGCTGAGCATGTGCGGGTCAGGACAGGCTCTCGGATCTCTGCAGTGCACGGGCAGGTCCAGGAGATGTCCACCTACATCTGCCTAGCGTGGGCAGGCCCAGGACAGCCCTGACTACATGCACCCAGCACAGGTGCAGGCCCAGGTCAGCCATGCTGACACCTGCAGAATGTGGGCAGGCCCAGGTCAACCTCGGCAACCTCTACTCAGAGTGGCCCCCGGTTCATCCCACCAGCAAACACCCGCCAAGCTCAGGCTCTGCCATAGGACCGCCTCTTCTGACCAGCAGGCCATTGCGGGAGCTCAGATTCAACCAGTAATGCCCACACTAACCTGGGCAGGACCCAACCACAGGGTAGGTCCAGAGTCCATTATCCCATCCACACCTGGGAGCACAAGCCTAACCCACTTCCATCTTGAGATTCTGCAGACATAGCCTTCCCCACGCAGTAGCCCCTACCTTTTGACAACAGACAGGGCCTAAAAGCAGACCAGGCATCTCAGACCAGGCATCCCAAAGACATTATAAGGCCCACCCTTTCAGCCCCATCTCTGGAAGATGTTGCATCCATCTTGGGGCACCTTCACTGATATCTTAAGTTACCTCCACTATTGCCAACACCACTTTAGTTGCAGTAGCATACGTCGTGGGACACCTATAGGGTCTGAAAGCCCAACATTAAGGTGAGGAACAATTTGCATGGAAACTGCAAGAATATAGGGTAGAAAGTGTAATAACTCAGATCCATACTGCAAGAAAGGAAGACAAATAGACAACATGAAAAAACAAGGGAAAGTACCCCAAACAAACCAGAATATTACAATAAAAGAACCCATTAACAAGCCGGGCGCGGTGGCGCACGCCTGTAATCCCAGCACTTTGGGAGGCTGAGGCAGGAGGATTGCGAGTTCAAAGCCAGCTTCAGCAATGGCGAGGCACTTAGTAACTCAGTGAGACCCTGTCTCTAATAAAAAAATAAAAAAAAGGGCTGGGGATGTAGCCCAGTGGTCGAGTGCCCCTGAGTTCAATCCCCGGTACCAAAAAAAAAAAAAAAAAAAAAAAAAAAAAAGAACCCATTAACAGCAAAGTTGGTGAAATGTCAGAGAAGGAGTTCAGAAGGTTCATTATTAAAATGATCTGTGAATTAAAGAATGACCTAAATGACCAAATAAAGGCAAAAATTGATCAATATCACAAAGAAATAAGAAAGTAAATACAGGTAGCAAAAGATTACTTCAAAAAGAGATAGAAACTCTGAAAAAACAAACCAGTCAGGAATACTTGAAACAAAGTAAATAATAAACCAAATAAAAAACACAATAGAAAGCATCACCAACAGACTAGATCAACTGGAAGAAAGAACTTCAGATAATGAAGACAAAGTATATAATCTTGAAAATAAAGTTGACCACACAGTGAACATACTAAGAAACCATGAACACAACATCCAAGAATTATGGGACAACACCAAAAGACCAAATCTAAGAGTAATTGGGATAGAGGAAGGCACAGAGTTCCAAACCAAAGGAATGCACAATCTCTTCAATGAGATAATATCAGAAATTTTCCCAAGCATGAAGAAGGAATTGGAAAACCAAATACAAGAGTTTACAGGACACCAAATGTAGAAAATTACAACAGATCTACACCAAGACACATTATAGTGAAAATGCCTACAGAATAAGGATAGAATCTTAAAGGCTACAAGACAGAAGAATCAGATCACATATAGGAGGGGACCAATTCGTATCATGGCAGATTTTTCAACCCAGATCTTCAAAGCCAGGAGATAATGGAACAACATATACCAAGCTCTGAAAGAAAATGAATGCCAACCAAGAATCTTATATCCAGCAAAATAAAGTTTTAGATTTGAGGATGAAATAAAAAACTTCCATGATAAACAAAAGTTAAAAGAATTTACAAGTAGAAAGGCAGCACTACAGAACATCCTCAGCAAAATATTCCATGAAGAGGAAATGAAAAACAATGATGAAAATCGACAGAGGGAGGTATTACACTAAGGGAAAAGCTAATCAGAGTAGAAACCATGTCAAGTTAAATATCAAAAGTAAGCAAAAATGACTGGGAATACAAATCATGTCTCAATAATAACCGAATGTTAATAGCCTAAACTCACCAATCAAAACACAAAGACTAGAAAATTGGATCAAAAAAACAGACCCAACAATATTCTGCCTCCAAGAGACTCGTCTCATAGGAACAGACATCCATAGGCTGAGGGTGAAAGGTTGGGAGAAATCATACCACTCACATGGACTGAGGAAACAAGCAAGGGTTTCCATCCTCATATTAAATAAAGTAGACTTCAAGCTAAAGTCAATCAAAAGGGATAAAGAAGGACACTACATACTGCTCAAGGGAACCATACACCAACAAGACTTAACAATTATAAATATATATGCCCCAAACAATGGGGCATCCATGTTCATCAAACAAACTCTCCTCAAGTTTAAGAGTCAAATTGGCCACAATACAATAATTCTGGGTGACTTTAACACACCCCTTTCACCACTGGATGGTCTTCCAAACAAAAGCTGAACAAAGAAACTATAGAACTCAAAAATATAATAAACAACTTAGACTTAACTGACTTATGTAGAATATTCATCCTTCAACAAGCAAATACACTTTCTTCTCAGCAGCACATGGATCCTTCTCTAAAATAGACCATATACTATGCCACAAAACAACTCTTAGCAAATATAAAAAAATAGAAATACTACCCTGCATTCTATCAGACCATAATGGAATGAAATTAGAAATCAATGATAAAATAAGAAATAAAAGCTACTCCAACACCTGGATACTAAATACTATGCTACTGAATGAACAATGGGTTGCAGATGACATCAAAGAGGAGATTAAAAAATTCTTAGAGGTGAATGAGAACACAGACACAACATATCGAAATCTCTGGGGCACTATGAAGGCAGTTCTAAGAGGAAAGTTCATTGCATTGAGTTCATTCCTCAAAAGAAGAAAAAGTCAACAATGAATGACTTAACATTACATCTCAAAGTCCTAGAAAAAAGCACAATCCAACACCAAAAGCAGTAGAAGATAGGAAATAATTAAAATCAGAGCTAAAGTCAATGAAATTGAAACAAAAGAAACAATTGAAAAAGTTGACAAAAGAAAAAGGTGGTTCTTTGAAAAAATAAATAAAATTGACAGACCCTTAGCCAGGCTAACAAAGAGAAGGAGAGAGAAAACTCAATTGCTAACATACATGAAAAAGGTGGTTCTTTGAAAAAATAAATAAAATTGACAGACCCTTAGCCAGGCTAACAAAGAGAAGGAGAGAGAAAACTCAATTGCTAACATACATGATGCAAAAGGAAATATCACACAGACACTACAGAAATACAGAAGATAATTAGAAATTATTTTTGAAAACTTGTACTCCAGTGAAATACAAATATCGAAGGCATCAACAAATTTCTATAGTCATATGATTTGCCCAAATTGAATCTGGATGATATACACAATTTATACAGATCAATTTCAAGCTATGAAATAGAAGATGCCATCAGAAGCTTACCATTCAAGAAAATTCCAAGACCAGATGGATACACAGCCAAGTTCTACAAGACCTTTAAAGAAGAACTAATACCAATACTCTTCAATTTATTTCAGGAAATTGAAAAAGAGGGAGCACTTCCAAACTCATTCTGTGAGGCCAATATCACCCTGATTCCAAAACCAAGCAGAGACACATCAAAGAAAGAAAACTTCAGACCAATATCTCTAATAAACATAGAGGCCAAAATTCTCAACAAAATTCTGGAAAATCAAATACATAAACATATCAAAATGATAGTACACCATGATCAAGTGGGGTTCATTCCATGAATGCAAGGTTGGTTTAACATACAGAAATCAATAAATATAATTCATCACATCAATAGACTTAAAGATAAAAACCATATGATTATCTCAATAGTTAACAACAACAACAAAAAAAAGCATTTGACAAAATACAGCACCCCTTCATGTTCAAAACACTAGAAAAACTAGGGATAATAGGAACATATCTCAACATTGTAAAAGCTATCTATGCTTAGCCCCAGGCCAACATTATTCTAAATGGAAAAAAAATAAAAGTGTTCCCTCTAGAAACTGGAACAAAACAGGGATGCCCTCTTTTGCCACTTCTATTTAAAATAGTTCTTAAAACACTGGCCAGAGCAATAAGACAGACGAAAGAAATTAAAGGGATACAGATAAGTAAAGTAGAACTCAAATTATCACTATTCACTGACGATATGATTCTATACCTAGAGGATGCAAAAAATTCCACCAGAAAACTTCTAGAACTCATAAATGAATTCAGCAAAGTAGCAGGATACAAAATCAATACCCATAAATCAAAGGCATTTCTATATATCAGTGACAAATACTCTGAAGGGGAAATGAGGAAAACTACCCCCATTTACAATAGCATTAAAAAAAACACACAAAAAAACTTGGGAATGAACTTAATGAAAGATGTGAAAAACCTCTATAATGAAAACTACAGAACACTAAAAAATAAAATTAAAGAAGAATTTAGAAGATGGAAAGATCTACCTTGCTCTTGGATAGGCAGAATTAATATTGTCAAAATGAGCACACTATCAAAAGCACTATACATATTTAATGCAATGCCAATCAAAACCCCAATGACATTCCTCATAGAAATAGAAAAAGCAGCATGAAATTCATCTGGAAAAACAATCCTTAGCAAGAAGAGTGAAGCAGGTGGCATCACTATAACAGATCTTAAATTATACTACAGAGTAATATTAACAAAAAGAGCATGGTATTGGCACCAAAATAGACTTGTAGACCAATAGTACAGAATAGAGGACACAGATACTAACACATATAATTTCAGTTATCTTATATTAGACAAAGGTGCCAAAAATATACATTGGAGAAAAGATAGCCTCTTCAACAAATGGTGCTGGGAAAACTGGAAATCCATATGTAACAAAATGAAATTAAACCCCTATCTCTCACCACACACAAAACTCAACTCAAAGTGGATCAAGGACCTAGGAATTGGACCAGAGACTCTATACCTATTAGAAGAAAAAGTAAGCCCTAATCTCAAACATGTCAGATTAGGCTCCAACTTCCTTAATAAGACTCCTATAGCACAAAAATTAATATCAAGAATCAATAAATGGGATAGATTCAAACTAAAAACTTCTTCTCAGCAAAAGAAACAGTGAGGTGAATAGAGAGCCTAATAATTGGGAACAAATTTTTACCACATGTACATCAAATAGAACACTAATCTAGAATATATATTCAAACATTTTAACTCAAAAATCTTAACACCAAAAAAGACAAATAACCCAATCAATAAATGGGCCAAGGAACTGAACAGACACTTCTCAGAAGAAGATATACAATTAATCAATAAATACATGAAAAAATGTTCACATCTCTGGCAATTAGAGAAATGCAAATCAAAACTACTTTAAGATTTCTTTTCACTCCAGTCAGAATGGCAGCTAGTAAGAACACAAACAACAATAAATGTTGGCAAAGATGTGGGAAAAAAGGAAGGCACACTCATACATTGCTGGTGGGACTGCAAAATGGTGCAGCCAATATAGAAAGTAGTATGAAGATTCCTTGGAAAACTGGGAATGGAACCACCTTATGATCCAGGTATCCCACTCCTTGGTCTATACCCAAAGGAATTAAAAACAGCATACTACAGGGACACAGCCACATCAATGTTTATAGCAGCACAATTCACAATAGCTAAACTGTGGAACCAGCCTAAATGCCCTTCAGTAGATGAATGGATAAAGAAAATGTGGTATATATACACAATGGAATATTACTTGGCAATAAAAGAGAATAAAATAATGGCATTTGCAGGCAAATGGATTAAGTTGGAGAATATAATGCTAAGTGTAGTTAGTCAATCCCAAAAATCCAAATGCTGAATGTTTTCTCTGATATAAGGAGGCTGATTCACAGTGGGGTTGGGATGGGGAGCTTAGGAGGATTAGAGGGACACTAGAAAGGCCAATGAGGAGTGAGGGGAAGGAAGTGGGCAAAAGGATAGAAAAACAAAGATGATGGTAGGATGAGATGAATATCATTATCCTAAGTGCATGTATAAAGTCACAAATGGTGAGAATATATTTTGTATACAATCAGAGATATGTAAAAATGCTCTCTATAAATATAATATGAATTGCAATGCATTCTGCTGTCATATATGACAACTTAGAATGAAAAAAAAAAAAAAAGTAAATGTGTATATATGAATTTATTCCATTTTTCTCCCTGTGCTGTAGCATTAGACAGGAGCATGTTAGTAAAACAGAAGGGAAAAGGTAGCCAGGCCAGATGCAGCTTGAATTTAAACACGATTCTTTTCTCCTTTTGACTTAACCAGCGCTATGAAAACCTCCTAATCTTGTAGGCTTTGTTGGCCTTGGTAATTTACATTTTAAAGCCTAAGAGAGAGAGAGAGATCTGAAAAAAACCTGAGAAGCAAGGAAGAGTGCTGTTTTATCTTTTCTCTGGAGATGTCCCCCTTTTTCCTTTATATTCCTCAAGGCTTTAGCATTACATTAAGTAAGGCACCAATTGCCCATGTCTTAACATTTACCACTCCCTCTTTAGGGAACCAGGGGCAAGTTTTAGTAACAAATCTTTAAGTTGCAACAACTGTGTCTTCCTTGATTTAAGCATAGAATTAAGCATAAGCAATTAAAATAGAGATCCCTTTATTTTGGATCCTGTCTCATGTTTTACACCAAGCTATAAACCTGTTCCTCACCTTCTTTTATCAGATACAGTTTTTGTTTAAGAGCATCCCACTCACTCACCTGACAATGAAAGTCCCAACTGCCACAACCTGCACAACCATTAATTCAGGAGACCAGATGGGGTGATGAAGGGATAAAGAAAAGACAAACAGACACACAAATAGAAAAAAGCTGGGGCTTGGTGGTTCACTACACCTTGGTAGGCAGATAGTGACCTAGAACAAGTTCAGCACATTTATTATTTAGGTATAATCATCAAAAAGGTTATTGTGAGAAAGTTTCTTCAAAACAAGCAGAACCAAAGTCATAGGTTTGTGAAGCCCAATTATAATTATCAGCTTGAGCCCATAACTTTCTTCCCCAGGAAGCAGGTATCTGAACCTTAACATCAAGAACTAATAGTTCTGTGAATGACGCAGAACCCCCTATTGAACAGGGAATCAACTGGGCAATCTTTAATCAGCACCTCCACACTGAAAGTTCCCAGGAGATATGTCACCTATGTCACAGAACAGATCAAGGACACTAATTCAGTAACCATTCCCAACACCTTAGCTAGATTAAAGTAGCCCCATGGTGACAGAGAAGGGGACCATGGAAGGGCTGGATGAACATCAAGGTTCCCAAGGGTCAGAAAAAGAGGGTGCAGTGTGAACAGGCTTCTTTTCATCCATGGGGAAGTTGTCCTCCACCCATATCCATTAGCAGGAGGCCCCACAAGAGAAAGAGGCCCAGGCCAGTGGTGATGCTGCTATCACTGCCAGTACCAGGAATCAAGGTGAGTTTCCCTCAACCTCCTAAGCATCCTCTTGTTTCTCTGGAGAAAGAGTTTGTGGCACCATGCAGAAGAAGGTTCTGGATTTGAAGAAGATAAGGAATTTGGAGGATGACATGGAGGTCTTGGGTGGTACAGTGGAGGAGCTGTGGCAGCCTGGACTAACATAAAGCCTGTCCCACCACACAGCCTGCCCCTTCTTTCCCCCAATTGTGCAGTCCCCCCCAGGGATTGCAGACTCATGACCCCACCCAATGACACTTTCCAGATGCCAGATATTCCTGCCACCCTTCTATTAGCAAAACAGGCTACTGCACCCTGTCTCTCTCACTCCCTTCCCCCACACCAAGTAGTGATGAAGGGGGGAAACCCTAGTTGCCTTCCTTTGCCTTCTCCCACTAACCCTCTTCCTCTGTTTAGGTTCACTCCCAGTGTGGAGTTCCTGGCCAGTGAGAGTCAACATCCTACTCCCTTGGAAAGAGTTACAGCACCTCCTTTGCCTCCCCACACCTCCTATCCCAGGATCCTTCTTCCTCAATCCTATGCCTTGTGGAATGGAGTCCCCAACCCCCATGTGCATAGATTCTGCTGCTTCTCTTTCTCCTGTTCCTCCTTCCTTACCCACTCCTCCTCTAGTCACTTCCACCACCAACCCCAAGAGCATTGGACAGTCCCTAACTCTGGCAAGGGGTCTTCCAACACCAATGAATCTGTGCTCTTGATCTGACAGCCAGTTGTAGAGCCCAAGGACACTGCCATGGACACTAATTCACTTCTAATGCAGTGATATTTAGATTTGTCCCCAGGCCCAGAGGGAGCTGTTCCCATTCCCCCAGGTGCACAGCCAAAGGTACCAGTATCCACAGGCCCACCTATACCTAATGTCTGCTGCCTCAACCATCCCAATTTCCACATCCCACTGTCCCAGCAACCACCATTTAGCCTGACTTGGGGAGCCCTATTGGGCAACAAGTAGAAGCCTTTCTATGCAATGCTTAGCTGCTTCCCATGTTCCTGATCCTAAATCACATGTTGGCCTCCTTGCTAGCAGGCAGAGCCTCTGTACCATCATCCTCCAATCCTGCCACCAACAGTGCTATGAATACCACCACTCCTTCCAAGGCTGTCATCTTCTAGTCCCCTCCTATCTCCCACAACCACTTGGGCCCATATTCCAGGGGGATTTCTGATTCAGGGAAGCTCTCACCAAATGGCATCATTACCTTGGCCCCTGTCTTCCCCAGTTGGTGTGCATGCTGCATGCAGGAACTTAGTGCAGCTCTCCACCATTTGAGCAGCGTAGGAGGCACCTCTCAGCCCACATCTATGGCTCCTCAGAGGCAGTGACAGCACAACCTTTTCTCTGTGGGCACCCTGGGTTCTGCAGCACAGGCTATGGGCTTAACCTCTGCCACAGCTCAACTGATGAGTTGGGCAGCACAAGGCAGCCAGGACTTGTGAGTATGATATTACCTGGACCTCATTTGGCATGCCAGTTATCAGCCGGTTAGTGCAGCCATGTGCTCTGCTATAGGACTTGCCACCAAGTGGACTTACTGCATGGATGGTGCTTCACTCTCCGCCAGCGTCACTCCCAGTCCTTTGGCCTTCTTGTGTCATGCATCTCCCAAAGTGGAGGGAGCTCTGGGTTTGGTCTGGTTTGGGCAAGATGGAGGCCAGTCTAGACCATACTAGATCTCAGACACCCCACACTGGAACACAGAGGAGAGTTTGTGGACACTCAGCTTGACCTTCTGGCTTGATGGCTAGCCATGGTATTTTGAGCTCTGGGTTATTTTCCCTGGGCTTGGATCTGGCTCAGGTATCCTCTGCTAGTTCACTTTCTCTTTCCCCCAGATGCCTCAATGACTTTCCTCTTTTCCCACTGATGGACATAAAATCCTGTTGTTAATAGTTCATCTGTCATGGATCCTGTGTTTTCCTTGCTCTTTGATGAGGTTGCATTAGAAATATTGAGGTTCCACAAGAAATCAGACATGTGCTCATAAGTGGGTGGGCAAGGCAAATTTCACTTCTGCCAGAAAGGTGTTCTACTGGAACCTGGCATGCAAGTGTGCCGGGGTAGGCAGTCCACCATTATACATCCCTAATGCAGTTCAGCTCTCCTCCCTGAATGCAAGAGCTCCTGGGTACAATATACAGGATTGCCTAATTTTAAAATTGGGGCAGGCAAATGGAAGGGCTATAATTAAAATGGCTACATTAAATTCAATTAAGAATGAATACTATATTCTGAAAATGGACCACCAGAATCTTTATTTCTCACAAATTCCTTTTTTTTTTTTTTTTTCTTTTCATACCATTTGGTTTTATTTTCATTGAACTATTTGGCATTGCCATCCATCCTAGACCTATTAACTCTTGAGGTGGAAATTGGCCATGGTAATGAGTTTTCCCCTTTTTAGCAGTTCAGATAGCCATTCCAGTGATCAGGAGCACTTTATAATGTCCTTTCCAGATCAGCTAAGGCTTATCTTCTTTCCAGGTCTTAAACAAAAATGAAGTTGCCAGGCTGGAAGTAACAAATTGCAAACTCTAGAATGATTTTAAGAGTACATAATATACAGATAGGTCTCATATTGACTCAGAACAAACTTGTAAATCAGGTGCTCCTGTATAAAAAACACTTTCTTTATAACCTCCCATTTTACTTAATTTCAGGGTGGCTGACACAAATACACATCTCAAGTAGTACAACCATTATCTTTTCTTTTAAATGCCCATGAGTGGCTATGCTTTGATTATACTCTTCTCCTAGTTATTTAACACCAAGTTGGTCAAAATTGACCCGCTCCTTATAGGGTCAGCTGAGATTCCTCAGAGATCACTCTTGGAAAGTGTGAGAAACATTTTGACTACTTTATCAGTAGTGCCATCTACCAGGATCAGTCAGGGTCTTGCTGAACACATGTGGCTTCCCTTGGAGGCATAAGTGACATTTCCATTTCCAGTGACCCTCCTCTGCAGAATGTGAACTGGTTGTCTTTCTGTTCTCTAGGGTCCCATCAATCCCCCTGATGAGGAGGTCAGTTGACTCACCAGAGCAGGCTCCCATTGTTCCCTGGGTTCTAGCTGACCTTAGAGGGCAAGGACCAAAATATTGGCTACTGTTTTTAATTTTTTGGTCCCTTTATTTTCTTGCCTTTTATTTTCAAGTTTGGGTTTTGAAACATCCTCAGGTCAGTTTCACCAGTATTTTTAATGTCTATAATTTTTTAGTTATTCCTTCCATTTAACTAAAGTTAATGTTAGTAGTGGAAGTCAGCCTTATATCTTATTCTTTCCTATAGATGATGGCTTATTATCTCAAGTTTTTCAATGTTAGAAGGAATATTTCTTGAAACCACTAACACAAAAAAGTTATAAAGTTCTATAAGGAAAATACAAAATGAAATTAATAAGACCAAAAGCATATTCAGTTTGTATAATAGCTCTAAACCAAGAAACATAATTTATATAATAACACTAATATATTTTTGCCTCCACAAAGACACATAAATTCATCAAGTCAATCACATGTGACCCTTTACAAATTTTACTTTTTTTAAAAATTATCTTACAATTTTACATATATTTTATAATTTACTCAAACTTTTACTTAGTTTTGCATTATATCCCTTGCTTATTTTGAGACCAAGTAAACTTTCACAACAAAAAGCTCTTTTGAACACAATTTTAAATAGCTTACACCTAGCCTATCTTGGAGTGATACTAACCTGGAGTGGGGTACAAGGCAGACTTATCTCAGGTAAGGCATATTAAACATTCCTTTGTCACTGAGCAGTGGGAAAATATAGGTGAGGGTGGACCCAAATGGAAGTTATAGAAAAATCTATATAAAAGGGCTAACAGGGCATAGTCAATTACAAAATCATGGGCCAAGCCCATAGCCTTGGGACCTGCCCAATGCCTGCAAAAATAGACATTAGCCATTAGCACCAAAACTTTTAAAAATATCACTTCAGCATGAACTCTGATCAATGCCTTTATCTAGAAGCCATAAAAACTGCTAGGTTCCCCCTTGTGTTATAGGAGGTCCACCTTCTCATTTAAATAAACTTTACTCCTTAATAAAATTAAATACTTTACAGCACTTTAATCAAAATACAGCTGAAAGCTTTGTATACATATAGAATTACACTTGCTAGAATTTTAACTCTTAGTAACCTTGCTTTTAGGATTAGACCTGGAAATGAGCAATCTTAAACACTTTTTTAAAAATTTACCAATTTATAAAAACATATTCAACAGACCCAAATATATGTTACCTTATGGAATTCAAAGCCAAGAGTACTTAAATTTAAATTTAGTTGATGTTTTAATATTTTAACTTTGCAAAATAATCAGATGTACCTCGCCCATGTCCCACATGGGTGATGAAATTTGGGGTTCCTCTGCATGTAATGGGCTGGCTGAGAAATAAATATAAGAAAGAGAAATGGGCAAAGAAACCATAGGACACAGAAAGTAATTTTAGAAAGCAGGGATGGGACGGCTCTTCGACCTTCGGGGTTGAGCTTCCACACTGGAAAGAGTGAGAGTCCGCATGTGCTTTATTTATATGGGGAAACATCAAAGGTTTTCCACAGAACGTTATTCACCAATTAAGGTAGGAGGTGAGCTGTCCAGGTTCCAATGAGTTAGGCCCAAATCCAGAGCTAAGAGAGTGGTCTTCCTAGCCCAGGGAAGAAAGAGGTTATGTGCATTGTGAAATGCATTGAGTGGCAGGAGCCACAAAATAAATTACAATGCCAAACCTAAATCTTCCTGTCTCAAGGCTGAGTGAAGACACTCAAATAAACTCAAATATTTTACTGGAGGCATCTCGCAGATGTCGACTGTAAAAAACACATTTATGAAGATTAATTCCATTTAAGCTAAAATTAATTAACCCATTATTAACTTAGGTTACTCACCTAGTTAACACTTTAAATCAGTTATTCCTGCCAAAGAAAATTCTTAGAAGCAGTGGGCATTGCACTTTAGATATTTCATAGAAAACAACATTTGGCTGTCTGTAACAATGGTTCATCTTATGCTCTGAATACAGCCCACTGAGGCTTACTTTAAAATGACATGTTTTTCTTTTCCTCTTCTCCCTTTCCCTTCCCTAACCTGGGGGCAGGGAACAGGATCACCCTTTCCTCATCCAGGTCCAAGTTCTCTGTCTTTGAGCACAAACCCAGAACAGGAACCAAGCAATTTAAACTTCAAGGATGGTACCAGAAGACCCAAGAAACGGCTATCTCCCAAATTAACAAGTGAATTGCAATCCTCCCACAGGGGACACGCGGAATGGAGCCCTTGTGTGTGTGTGTGTGTGTGTGTGTGTGTGTGTGTGTTTTGGAGGGGGTACCAGGGAACGACCCACTGAGCTACATCCCAGCCCTTTTTATTTTTCATTTTGAGACAGGGTCTCGTCAAGTTACTTAGGGCCTTGCTAAATTGCTGAGGCTTGCCAAGTTGCTGGGATTACAGGCATGCTTCCCTGTGCTCTTAGGACATGCCTTCCAACAAGGGAATGCAACCTCTGGCCAGGAAAAGGCAGAGTGGGTGGCAGCATCCAGTCTACTCAGGGCACTGCTATCTCTCCTTGGAGGCCCAAGCTTGGTGAGTCAGGTAGCTCTGGCCTTGGAGAAAAGGCACCAACCAGTTCAAGGTGACATTGAGGCAGTGGAGATGTCTCTAAACAGGCCTGGCAGTATCTGATTCACCTTGGCATTCAACAGGACCTGCACAGATGCTCCAAGTCCCTACCCAAACCCTAAGTGGCAGCCTCACAGATTCACCTTCCCTCCCTCCTCACCAAAGCCCCATCCTGGTTCCACAGCCTCCATGCCCTGGAAGAGAGTGTTGGCCACACACAGGTACGGGGTGCCCAAACTGGCGCCCTGGGCCAGACACTGAGGAGCCTTCAGAACTGGAATCAAGGACACAGGATCAGTGCTGGATGGGGCCCCACGTGGTGGCCCACATGGTGAGGCACACAAGAAAGGAGTTGGGGAGCGTCCCCAGGAGCTTGAAAATGCAGACCAGGAGCTTGAAAATGTAGACCTGTAGTGGACAATGGGCCTCGCTCTTTGTCCAGGGTCACCATTTCTTAACGGAACCGGATTTCGCCGCAAGCTGGCTGCACGCCCTCTCTGCGTCACTCGTTCCAGCCAGACGTCACAAGGGCTGGACTGAACAGTACGCGCGTTTGGCCTCCACTGGACGTTGTGTCTCGGTGGACCTCCCTTGGTGTCTTGACTGGTGTGGGAATCGGACCTGCACTAAGTGCTCTCAATAAGCCATCTGCTCCATCAGCGCGGTGGCAGGTGCCTCCATGCCGCCTGCCTCTGTCAAGCAGTCTCCCGCCGTTTGGCCTGGTCCCCGATACTCCAGCTCCTGGCCCTGCTTTCCCAGCATCTGCAATATGCCCTACTTTCAGGCCCCTCAC
The DNA here is from genome assembly GCA_025594165.1 of Tamias sibiricus. Lineage (NCBI taxonomy): Eukaryota > Metazoa > Chordata > Mammalia > Rodentia > Sciuridae > Tamias > Tamias sibiricus. The sequence goes on along the minus strand of CM046669.1, from coordinate 68,049,513 downwards.
CAAGATGGCAGTCCTCACGTGCTCCAGTCAATTGTCAGGTAAAAAACGCCTCTCCTACAGGCCACACGCACCTCTCTGGGAACCTCCAGTTGGTGTCATGGGTGGACTCCCGGAAAAAGTCCCGCTCTGTCAACTCACCACTTGTGGTTCTTCATCTCTCTTCTCTCCCCCCTCCCTCCTCCCCCCCCCCCCCCCACATTTTCCTGTACACCACTAGGCCGTGAAGCCCATGACACCAGCTCACCTCCCTTTTCCTCCTTCCAATAAAATAGAGGTGAGGACCCCAGAATAGCCAAAAGAAGGCATGGCCATGGAGGCAGATCAGGAGAGGAGGAGGTAGATCAGAGGGCCAGGAAGAGAGGGAAGACAGCAGGACTAGGGGAAAGAGGTGCTCCTAGCAAGAGGGAAGTAGCACCAGCCAAGTCCTTGGAGATCCAGGGAGAACTCACAGGGATGAAGCACAATCCTCAGGAGGGAAATACCATGGGTGAGAGGGCCCAGGTGTTTCTTGGGAACTCCTGCCCTTGCTGCTATGAGATACCCAACCAGCACAACCCGGCCGCAGGTATGCTGACTGTAGGAACGTCTGAGGCAGAGGCAGCAGTACTTGGAGAGCCAACTCCAGTGGCAACCCACTGCTACAGAATGGGGTCACTGAAGGCTTGGATGAACATCAGCCAGGTTTGGTGGATGTCCCTTTGAGTCTTCGGTTTCTTTGCTTCTTTTTCTTTTTTTTTCTTTTCATTTATTTTTTGTACCAGGAATCAAACCTAGAGACAGTTAACTACTGAGCCACATTCCCAGCCCTTTTTGTTTTTATTTTGAGAAGGTCTTGCTAAATTTTTTAGGTCCTTGCTAAATTGCTGAAACAGACTATGAACTTGTGAACCTCCTGCCCCAGCCACAGGAGTCACTGGGATGATAACTAGGATCATCTAACCCATGAGTTTTCCATTCTTAAAGATGGAGCTGTTATGAATATTCTCGTGAAAGAGTTTGCATGAATATACGAGGGATGAAAAGGGCTGTGACAGGCAATAGAAATCATTTCTAAATAATAATGTTGAAAGTAAATGGTCTAAACTCATCAATCAAAGGACATCGACTGGCAAATTGGATTGAAAAACAAGAGCCCAAAATACACTGTCTCCAAGAGAATCCCTTTATAGGCAAAGAAATTCATAGACTGAAGGTGAAAGGATGGCAAAAATTATATCATTCATGTGGCTTTCATAAATAAGCAGGAGATCCTATCCTCATAACAGATAAAGTGGACTTCAAGACAAAGTTAATGAAAAGGGACAAAGAAGGTCATTTCATACTGCTAAAGGGAATTATATATCAACAAGACATAACAATTGTAAATAATTAGGCCTCAGACAATGAAGCATCTACGTACATCAAACAAACCCTACTCAATTTCAAGAATCAAATAGATCACAGCATAATAATAATAGGTGACTTTAGCATGCATTTTTCATCACTGGCTAGATCCTTCAATCAAAAACTAGATAAAGAAGCTGTAGAACTAAAAAAAAATAATGTAGACTTAACAGACACATAATAGAATATTTCATCCATCAATAATTGAATACACTTTCTTCTCAGCAGCACATGGATCCCTCTCTAAAGTAGACCATATCTCAGGACACAAAGCTACTCTTAGCAAATAACAAAAAATTTTAAAAAAAGAGAAGAAAGAAAGAAAAATAAAAATGGGATAACACCTTGCATTTTATCATATCATAATGGAATAAAAATAGAAATCAATGATAAAATTAAAAATAGAAGCTACTCCAACACGTAGAGACTAAATAATATGCTATTGAATGACCAATGATAGCTTAAAAAAACAGATGAAATAAAAAAATACTTAGAAGAAAATGAGAATAATGACATGTTGATATCATAATCTCTATGACACTACAAAGGCAGTTCTAAGAGGATAGTTCATTGATTGAAAGAATAGAAAGTCACAAAATAAATGACCTAACTTTACATCTCAAAGCCATAGAAAAAGAAGAACAAATTGCCACCTAAAGCAGTAGAAGATAGGAAATAATTAAAATCATAGCTGAAATCAATGAAATTGAAACAAAAAAGCCCCAAAATTCAGCAAAACAAAAAGTTCTTTAAAAAAGTAAATAAAATTGATAAACTCTTAGCCAAGCTAATGAAGAGAAAGAGAGATAAAAAAAAAACACAAATTACTGAAATTTGTGATGAAAAAAGTATCAACATGGTCACTACTGAAATACAGATGAGGTCTGGAGGTTGTGGCTTAGTGGTAGAGAACTTGTGTAGCATGTGTGAAGCACTGGGTTTGATCCTCAGCACCACATTAAAAATATAAAGTTCTGTTCATTTACAACTTAAAATTTTTTAAAAAACGCAGATGATAATCAGAAAGTGTTGCCGCCTGTAGCTATCGCAGCCTGCAGCAACAATACCGCGGGAAAGAATTCGGAAGCAGACTGGAAAAAGAATAGGCTCTTTATTCTTGCTTCTTGTAACTTCTCTCTCCAGCTCCGACAACCTCTCCAACTCCCACCACCTTCTAACCAACCTAACTCGGTTAAATACTTTTTGCCTTAACCAGTATACACGTGTTAACAGCTCAAACTTACAGGTGCGTCACATAGTGTTCACGGGCATAGAAAGATTCTTAGATAAATGCATGAATATCAGGTGAAAATACTGAAACACCTCTTGTGGCTCTCATCTAGCCGCCATTTTAGCCATCTCCTTAATAAGGCTTTTACATTTCCCCCCTTTTGTTTTAAAGGAAGGGTAGCTGTAGGATGTCTACATGTGCAACCAACATTCTCACCCGTCATCGGATAATCAAGGCTGTGCCCTTGACTCCTGTCTTAGGTTGATATGTTGGCCACATGAGACTTCCCGTGGATGGGTGATGCCTCAACACATCTGGATTGACTGTGCCTGTCTTAGGTTGTCCTCCTCTGGGGATCTTACCCGTCATTGACTACCAGCCGTCCAATCGAGCCAACCAAATATGAGGAGATGCTTCGGCTTCAAAGCGGCAAGCTTTGTGCTGACGAGCCAAGTTCCATTAAATAGCATAGTTCTTTAGACAAATCAACTGCCCCAAGTTTCAATTAGTAACGCACTGAGTTCTCTTAGACAAATACCTGCAAGGCATTGTCCCGAGCAATGTCCCAAACATAGAAAGATTTATCAAAATGTCCATTTGCTAACACGTTGATCTAGGAGGCCTCGTGCATGCAGAGCAGAAGCCACACTGCTGGTGAAGTTGTTTGATGCTTGAGCAGCAGGGATGCTTGTAGTGATTGCAATCCCTGCAGCTGTAGCAGCAGCCGTCTTTTTTATGTCTAGACAATGCCACCGACAAATCTTCAGGGCCTGCTACCTAGAAACTCAAGCATCAATTATTAGAGGAAAGGCAGTGCCATTCCAGCACTGAGTCAAGAAGTGAGTTGTCAAACTAAAAAATAGAATTATTAGATCAGGTAGTTGAAGTTGATCTCTGCTCACACACATTGCTGCTTGAGCTCCCACGAACATAAGCTGGCAAAATATCACATTAATAATGGATTAAAGAAAGACTGAGGGTATTAAACTGACAAAATATTACATTTAAGATAAATTAGAGCTAAGAGCATTTTAAAAAAAATAATTTGTTAGCTGGAACTTTTGAGCCTCTGCGTACACAGCAACCTTCCATGAATATACCTGTTTAAACAATTTAAATTAATCAGCTATTTAACAAAATAAAGTTAATTACAAATAAACAATCCCATGTCAAATACCAAAATATCAGGTTGTACAGTATTAGTCATATTCTTTGCTGAAGAGAAGTCCTAGAGACACCTATAAATTAAGATTGAAGGTACCTTCATTTCTTAATTGTTTACTCAATTTGAATACTCTTTTTCTTTTAATTTTATTTTTATAATTTTTAATATGTACAACTCATAGTGCATATATTTAGTATCTTTTTACATACAACTATTTGTATACAAAGTATATTTGTACATTGAATACTCTTAAATGAATTAAAGTTATTTGGATCCATATATATATGTATATATATATACATATATATATTTTATATATATATATAATATTAATTTTCATGAGCGCTTGGTTTTTGTTATTTGTGACGTCACATTGGACAGACGCACAAACATAAAGACATATATTTGTGAGTCACATTTACATGAAATCTAGACAAGCGCATAAACATAAAGACATATATAAAAAGGAAAAAATACAATTGTGTGCACACTAAAGAGAGATTTTCTTATCACAGCCGGGAGGAATGAGACTTAAGTTGTGAATTTATTGAAGGACTCTTTTAAGGGAATCATTCCACAACAACTTCATCTTGGCCCTTTTGATTTTGTATTTGTTTTATTAATCTTGATTCTCCAACAACTTCATCTTGGTCCTTTTGATTTGGTACCTGTTTTATTAATTTTGGTGGAATCCATACTGGGGAGGATTTGTGCTGTGGAAAAACATAAACAGATCCTCTCCCCCAAATTAATACTGGATCTGGGCCCTTCCATGTACCTGAAAGAACATCCTTCCAGTAAACCAAAGGTTTATGTTGTTGGTGTGGATTCTAGTGTCTGTCTCCAGCCGAATATCCTTTAGAATCCAAAGTTAAAAAATTTAAAGTAAAAAGCGCAACGGCCAATCTGTCCCTAGGATTTGTCCAATTTCCTTCTTTTTGTTTCAAAAGCATAATTTTGAGTGTGCGATTAGCTCATTCAATTATACCTTGGCCTTGAGGATTATACAGGATACCTGTCTTATGGAATATACTGAATTTTGCGCAAAACTGTTTGAAAGATGAGGACGTATATGCAGGGCCATTGTCTGTTTTAAGCATTTTGGGAATGCCCAATGCAGCAAAAGCTTGTAGACAATGAGATGTAACATCTTTAACTTTTTCTGCAGCATGTAAGGAAGCAAAAATCATGCCTGAGCATGTGTCTATGGTCACATGAATAAATCACAATTTTCCAAAACTTGGCTCATGAGTGACATCCATCTGCCACAAATGATTGGGCATTAATCCTCTTGGGTTAACCCCATAATGTGTATTGGGCAAATGTGTCACACGAGATTGACAAGCCTTCACAATTCTTTGAGCTTGATCTTTAGTTACTTTGAACCTTTGTTGTAAAGTAGTACTATTAACATAAAATTGAGAATGGAACAAGGTAGCTTGTTGGACTGCTAAAAATATAAAGATTCTTTGAGTGAGGGCATCGGCCTTTTGATTACCTTCATGGAGAGGACCAGCCAAATTAGTATGAGCTCTGATATATCCAATAAATAAAGGTTATTTACATTCCCATAGAAGGTTTTGAATTTGAAAAAACAATTTAAAGGCTGGAGTAAGAGGTGCTATTGGACCTGCTAGCTCCAATTTAGGGACAGCATGTACAATATAGTGGCTGTCTGAAAAAATATTTATGGGCTGTTCTTTAAAACTTTCAAGAGCTATAATAATAGCTTCTAGCTCAACTAATTGAGCTGATTTATGGGCAGTAATATGAATCATATTTTCTTTTTGAGTGACTACTGCAGCAGTACCGTTAGAGGACCCATCTGTAAATACATTTAATGCCGTAGGAATAGGTTGATTTTTTTTATTACCTGTGGAAATATAATGGGATGATTGATACAAAAAGATAGTATAGGAGACTTAGGAAGATGGTTATCAAAATTTGCAGAAGTAGAGCATCTAGCTATAGCCCAATCATTATTATTGAAGCATAAATATTCACCCTGTGACGATGAATAGGGAGTAATAATAGTAGTGAGGTGAATGCCAAATATTTTAGTAGAAGTCTTAAGTCCTTGAAGAATAAGTTTAGCCACCATTGAGGTATAAGACTCAATTGTACTTTTAGGAGAGACGGGCTAATGTATCCATAATAAAGGCCCCTGTTGCCAAAATACTGCTGTGGGTGTATATTGGGAAGAAATAATGATCAATATCAGTGGTTGAGCAAAATCAATTCTATCACAATGGGATCTTTCAGTGGCCTTTTCTACCAACTTTAAAGCTTCCCTAGCATCAGGAGTCAATGTTCGCGGTGAAGATGGATCAGGGTTCCCACAAAGGATATCAAATAAGGGTTTTAATTGGCCAGTAGTGAGGCTTAGTGTAGGGCAGAGCCAATTAATGTCTCCCAGTAGTCTTTGGAAATCGTTAAGAGTGGCCAAATATTCCTTATTTATTAAAATTTTTGAGGCCTAATAAAAGTATCCATAATTTGAAATCCTAGATATAATATAGGAGATCTAGTTTGAACCTTTTCTTCAGCAATGTTTAGTCCATATCTTTTCAAGTTTTCTGCTATATCGCTAAATATAGTGAATAAGACTTCTTGATTAGGATGAGCAAGCAAAATATCATCCATATAATGGAGACATATAAGCTTTGGGTATTTGTTCTTGATAGGCTGAATAACTTTATCTACATAGATTTGACATATAGTGGAGCTATTAGCCATTCCCTGGGGTAAGACTTTCCATTGATATATTTGATCAGGGCCATTATTATTGATAGAAGGAACTGAAAAAGCAAACCTGGGGGCATCCAGAGGGTGTAGAGGAATAGAAAAGAAACAATCCTTTATATCAAGTGTTATAAGATGGAAATTTTTAGGAATAGCTACAGGATTAGGAAGTCCAGGTTGGGTAGGGCCCATAATTTGCATGGTTTTATTGATTTCTCTAAGATCATGTAACAATCACCATTTTCCTGATTTTTTCTTTATCACGAATATGAGGGAATTCCAGGTAGAGGTGGAAGGTTCTATATGTCCTGCTTCTAGTTGTTCTTGGATTAGTAGGTGGGCCGCTTGTAATTTTTCTCTAGATAGGGGCCACTGAGGAACCCAAACTGGCTTATCAGAAAGCCATGGTATTTTCAAAATTGTTTTCTCAGTGGCCCCTAAAAAAAAATCCTTTACCTTTTTGATGATGATATCTTTTAAGCTTAATAGGGTTAGGATTACCCTGTAGATTTTAATTTTTAACACCTGCGGGTTTGGTTGCAAGGTGTACTCCCATTTGTTGCAAAATATCTCTTCCCCATAAGGTAACTGGCAAGCTGGACAAAACATAAGGCTGAAATGTTCCTTTATGCCCTTCATCATCCTCCCATTTTAAAACTGTTGCACTTTGTTCTGGGCTGTTAGTATATCCCAAGCCTCTTAAACTGGTTGAAGCCTTCTGCAGAGGCCAGTGCTTGGGCCATTGTCGTAGATTGATGATGAAAGAGTCAGCCCCAGTATCAATCAATCCCTCCATCTCTATACCTTGAATTTTTATTTTGCACATAGGCCTCTGTGAACAATCCTGAACCTAGCAAGCCATAGGTCCCGAGCCAGTGGAACCAAATCCTCTATTGTTCCTATTTTGAGGCATACTCTTAAATGAGTCATGTAAACTGGGAAGGAGAAGCAGCTGAGCAATTCTATCTCCTTGGTTAACAGAGCAAATGCCTCGAGGTGAACTAAGCATAATCTTAATTTCTCCTTGGTAGTCTGAGTCTATTACACCTGGAGTCACTTGAAAACCTGATAAGCTTTTAGAATTTCTCCCGAGGATAAGTCCTACAGTTCCTGAGGGAAGAGGTCCCCTGACTCCCGTGGGAATCAGTTGAACCCCCATTTCAGGTGTTAGCACTGTCCGGGTGGTGGGAACAGAGGTCTAGTCCTGCACTTCCTCTTGTTCCTCTAACAAGGGAGTCAATGGGTAAGAGGGATTGTGTCGAGGAATCATCTGGATGGATGTTTGAGGATACTCTTCCTCTAATGCCTCGTACATTTGTGGGCCCCAGGACATTGGGCCCCATGTCCTGTTTTTTGAATTCCTAGACAAAATGTTTCCATAAATATTGAATTTAGATCTGCACTTATTAGCCCAATGGTTTTCTTTTTTACACCTGGGGCAGAGGCCTGGGGCACGATATGAGCTTGGTCTTATTTCTCTTTGGGGATATTGTCTAGAATAACTTGATTGATTATAATAATTTTTTTTTTGTTGAGCCCTTTTGTGAAATTTTGAGGGGAAGCACCTTTCATTGCTGCTACAATCACATTTTCTGTGACAAAGGCATCATTTATATCCTTACATAATCTTATATATACTGAAAGGTCCCTTTTAGATTTCCAAGGTCTGAAAGCGTCTTGACAATATTTGTTGGCATTTTCATATGCCAGCTGAACGACTAATGGCATAGCTTGTTCAATGTCTCCAAACACTCTACCTGCAGTTTGCAATAGCCTATCAGCAAAGTCAGCATATGGTTCATTAGGTCCCTGAATTACTTTAGACTAGCTACCCTGTAAATCACCAGTTCCTTGTAAAGTTTTCCATGCCTTAACAGCTGCAGCATATATATTTGAGCATAAACTCCAGGATCATACTGAATTTGAATCTGTAAGTCAGCAAACTGCCCTTCTCCAGTTAACATGTTTAAGTTATGGTCTGGAAATACTGTAGTTGCATTTCTTCTAGCTGGTTCCACACAAAACTCCTGGAACTGTGACCTCCAAATCAAGAATTGTCCCCTGCTCAATACTGCCATACATAAGCCTTTCCAGTCTGAGGGGGTTAAAGTTAAAGTGTTAAGGGACTCCAACATGCTCAACATGAAAGGAGCTTGGGGCCCATAGGTCATTATTGCTTCTTTGAAATTTTTTACTGTTTTGAAGTCTAGGGATTGGTTGGTACCTCTGCCCATTTTCATTTTCAAATACTGGCAGATCCCAATGTCCCTGTGGGTTTTGATGTTCGAGGGTGCGTAAGCGCTCAGAAAGGTTGTTAATCTCTGCTTCAAGGGCATGCAAATGCTCAGAAATACCCCTCATGGTTTCTGTAATTGATTCAACCCATGAGGGAGCAGAGGGCACAAGTGGTTCCTCTACATGATGGTCCTTTCTGGTCTTAACTGACTCAGCAGAGGAGGCTGTGCTTTCATGGTTATTTGACTCCTCCTCACCACTATTATTTTCACTAGTAGTAACATCCTGAGTCCCAGGTTCAATTGAGAGCACGTATTCCTCGGCTATTTCTAATAAATCTCAGATAGCTTTAGCAGCTTGGATCTTCGTCATTTTTGAGTTCACACCAATACTATCCTTACTGTTCCTATCTGACTCAGCAGAGGCTATGCTTTCATGATCACTTTCCTCCTCACTATCAGCTATATCAAAGAATTCTTCCACAGCCTTTATCACTGGGGTTTTAGTTATTTTTGCACCCATCTTTAGAGACTTCTCAGTTCTTATCTGCTGATTCCGAACTCCCCGAACGGGCCACCACTTATTGCCGCCTGCAGCTATCGCGGCCTGCAGCAACGATACTGCAGGAAAGAATTCGGAAGCAGACTGGAAAAAGCATAGGCTCTTTATTCTTGCTTCTTGTAACTTCTCTCTCCAGCTCTGACAACCTCTCCAACTCCCACCACCTTCTAACCAACCTAACTTGGTTAAATACTTTTTGCCTTAACCAGTATACACGTGTTAACAGCTCAAACTTACAGGTGCGTCACATAGTGTTCACGGGCATAGAAAGATTCTTAGATAAATGCATGAATATCAGGTGAAAATACTGAAACACCTCTTGTGGCTCTCAGCTAGCCACCATTTTAGCTATCTCCTTAATAGGGCTCTTACAAGAAAGTATTTTGAAAATTTTGCTCCAATAAAATAGAAAATCCTAAACACTGTGCCAAATTTCTAGAGACATGATCTATCCAAATTGAATCAGGAGAACATAGAAAATTTAAACAGCTCATTTTCAAGTAATGAAATTGAAGACACCATCAAAAGCCTACCAAGAAAAGCCTAGCCCCAAATGGATTCTCAGCTGAGTTCTACCAGACAAAGAAAAACTAACACCAATCCTCCTCAAATTATTCCATGAAATAGAAAAGAAGGGAACCCTCCAAACTCATTCTATGAAACTAGTATCACCCTGATACCAAAACTGGACGAAGACACATCAAGGAAAGAAAACTTCAGACCAATATCCCTGATGAACAGAAATGCAAAATTTCTTAATAAAATACTGGAACATCACATACAAAAACATATTAAAAAGATACTTAATCATGATCAAGTGCATTCATCCCAAAAATGCAAGGATGATTCAACTTACAGAAATCAATAAATAAAATGTATCACATCGATAGACTTAAAGACAAGAACCATATGATTATCTCAATAGATGAAAAAGAAGCATTTGACAAAATTTAGCATCCATTCATGTTCACAACTCTAGAAAAACTAGGGATAGTAGGAACATACTTTAACATTGCAAAAGCTATATATGTTAAACCCAAGCCAACACCATTCCAAATGGAGAAAAAATTGAAAGCATTTTGTCTAAAAATTGGAACAAGACTACATCTAGTCAACATAGTTCTTGAAACTCTAGCCAGAGCAATTAGGCAAAAGAAAGAAATTAAATGGATGTGAATAGGAAAAGAAGAGCTCAAACTATTCTTATTTGCCAATAATATGATTCCACATTTAGAAGAACTGCCCCCCCCCAAAAAAAAAAAACTCCACCAGAAAACTTTTAGAACTCATAAATTAATTTATCAAAGTAGCAGGATATAAAATTAATACCCATCAATCAGTTGCATTTCTATACAACAATGATGAATCAACTGAAAGAGAAATTAGGAAAACTATGCCATTCAAAATAGCCTCAAAGCATTTTTAAAAAATTGAGAATCAGTGTAATAAAAGAGGTGAAAGACCTCTATAATGAAAACTACATAACATTAAAAAAAAATGAAGATCTTAGAAGATCAAAAGATCTCCCATGTTCTTTGATAGGCAAAATTAATATTGTCAAAATGGCCATCCTATCAAAAGCACTATACAGATTCAATGTAATTCCTGTTAAAATTCTAATGATATTCTTCATAGAAATAGAAAAAGCAGTCATGAAATTCATTTGGAAAAATAAGAGGCCTGGAATAGCCAAAAAAAAAAAAAAAAAAAATTCTTAGTGAAAAAAGTAAAGCAGGAGGCATCACAACACCAGAAGTTAAGTTAAACCACAGAGCTATAGTAACAAAAATGGCATGTTATTGACACCAAAACAGACATGCAGACCAATGAAACAGAGTAAAAGACACAGCGACAAACCCACATAAATACAGTTATCTCATATGAGACAAAGGCACATAAACATACATTGGAGAAAAAATAGATTCTTCAACAAATGTTGCTGGGAAAACCAGAAATCCATATGTGGTAGGATGAATTTTTTTTTTTATTTTTCTAATTTGTTATACATGTTTGCAGAGTACATTTCATTTCATATTACATATAAAGAGCATAATTTTTCAAGTTGCTGGTTTTATATAAAGTATTTTTACAATTGTGTCTTCATACATGTATTTAGGGTAATCATGGATAACTCAGTCTGCCATTATTCCTATACCCTTGCCCCTTCCCCTCCCTCACCCCTCTTTGTTTTATTTAAAGCTCTTTTCATTCTTCTCATCTCCTCTCTCTTGCCTTTATAAGTTGGTATCTTCCTATCAAAGAGATCATTTGGCCTTTGGTTTTTTGGGATTGGCTAACTTCGTTTAGCATTATTTTCTCCAACTCCATCCATTTACCTGCAAATTCCATGATTTTATTCTCTTTTAGTGCTGAGTAGTGTTCCATTGTGTATATATACCAAAGTTTCCCTATCCATTCATCTGCTGATTGGTTCCACAATCTAGCTATTGTGAATTGTGCTGCTATAAACATTGATGTGGCTGTGTCCCTGTAGTAAGCTCTTTTTAAGTCCTTTGGGAATAGGCCAAGGAGTGGGATAGCTGGGTCAAATCGTGGTTCCTTTCCAATTTTTCCTAGGAATCTCCATACTACTTTCCAGATTGGCTTCACCAATTGGCAGTTCCACCAGCAATGTAAGAGTGTCCCTTTTCCCCCACATCCTCGCCAGCATTTATTGTTGTTTGTTTTTTTGATAGCTGCCATTCTGACTGGAGTAAGATGAAATCTTAGAGTTGTTTTGATTTGCATTTCTCTAATCACTTGAGATGTTGAACATTTTTTCATTTGTTTATTGTTTATATTTCCTCTTCTGAGAAGTGTCTGTTTAGTTCCTTGGCCCATTTTTGGGTTATTTGTTTGGGTTATTATTTTTTTTTTTTTTTTTTTGGTGTTAAGGCTTTTAAGAGCTTTATAAATCCTTGAGGTTAGTGTTCTATCTGATGTGCTTGTGGTAAAGATTTGCTCCCATTCTGTAGGTTCTCTATTCACCTCACGGGTTGTTTCTTTTGCTGAGAAGAAGCTTTTTAGTTTGAATCCATCCCATTTATTGATTCTTGGTTTTAGTTCTTGCACTATAGGGATCTTACTGAGGAAGTTGGGACCTAAACCAACATGATGGAGATTTGGGCCTACTTTTTCTTCTATTAGGTATAAGGTCTCTGGTTTAATTCCTAGGTCCTTGATCCACTTTGAGTTAAGTTTTGTGCATGGTGAGAGAAAGAGATTGATTTCATTTTATTACATGAGGATTTCCAGTTTTCCCAGCACCATTTGTTGAAGAGGCTGTCTTTTCTCTAGTGAATGTTTTTGGCACCTTGTCTAATATTAGATAACTGTAGGTGTGTGGGTTCTTCTTTGTGTCTTCTATTCTGTACCATTGGTCAACTGGTCTATTTTGATGCCAATACCAGGCTGTTTTTGTTACCATTGCTTTGGAGTACAATTTAAGGTCTGGAATAGTAATGCCACCTGCTTAATTCTTCTTACTAAGAATCGCTTTGGCTATTCTGGGTCTCTTATTTTTCCATATAAATTTCATGATTGCTTTTTCTATTTCTATGAGGAATGATATTGGGATTTTGATTGGTATTGCATTGAATCTGTATAGTGCTTTTGGGAGAATGATCATTTTGACAATATTAGTTCTACCTATCCATGAACAAGGTAGATCTTTTCATCTTCTAAGATCTTCATTAACTTCTTTTTTAAAAAAAATATTAATTTATTTACTTCAGTTGTACACATTTAGTTGCAATGCATTTATGTTTACATGATGCTGAGGATCGAACCCGGGCCACGCACGTGCTAGGCGAGCTCTCTACCGCTGAGCCACAACCCCAGCCCCTTCATTAATTTCTTTCTTTAGCGTGCTGTAGTTTTCATTTTAGAGGTCTTTCACTTCTTTTGTTAAGTTGATGCCCCAGAATTTTTTTTTTTTAGGCTATAGTAAACGGGTGAATTTCCTATTTTCTTTTTCTGAGGATTTGTCGCTGATGTACAGAAATGTGGTAGGATGAAATTTAATCCTTATTTCTCACCCTGCACAAAACTCAAAAGTGGATCAAGGACCTAGATATTAGACCAGAGACTCTGCACCTACTAAATAAAAATGTCCCATGTTCTCTCTGATATGTGGATACTAACATACAATAAGGGGGTGGGGGGAATAGAAGTTCATTGAATTAAACAAAGGGAGGAATTAAACAAATGAAGAAAATGGAGAAAATGAAGGAAATGAAGGGGAGACAGGAATAGGAAAGATAGCAGAATAAATTAGATATAACTTTCCTATGTTCATATATGAATATACAACCAGTGTAACACCACATCATGTACAACCACAGAATGGGAAGTTAAATTCCATGTATGTATAATATGTCGATTCTCCATCATGTCATCTTGGAAACCAAATTCCTCAAGGAGACTCCTAAAGTACAGAAGTAAAATCAAGAATCAATAAATGGCATGTTTCAAACTAAAAATTTCTTCACAGCAAAGAAAACAATAATGTGAAAAGAGAACTTATAGAATGTGAGAAAATCTTTGCCACTTGCATCTCAGGTAGAGCATTAATCTCCAGGATATACAAAGAACTCAAAAAATTTAACACCAAAAAACCAAATAACCCAGCCAATAAATGAATAAAGGAACTGAACAGGCACTTCACAGAAAAAGAAATACAAATGGTCAACAGATATATGAAAAAATGTTCAACATCTTACTAATTAGAGAAATGCAAATCAAAACCACTGGGATTTCATCTCACTAGTCAGAATGGCAATTATCAAGAATACAAATAACGGGCTGGGGTTGTGGCTCAGTGGTAGAATGCTTGCCTAGCATGTGTGAGGCACTGGGTTCGTTTCTCAGCACCACATGTAAGCAAATAAATAAATAAAAGTCCATCAATAACTAATAAAACTATTTTTTAAAAAGAATACAAATAACAATAAATTTGGCAAGAATGTGAGGGGGAAATGTGCATTCATACATTGCTGGTGGGAATACAAATTGGCACAACCACTGTGGAAAGCAGTATGGATATTTCTCAGAAAACATGGGATGGAACCACCATTTGACCCAGCTATCCCACTCCTCAGCATATACCCAAAGAACTTAAAACAGCATACTTTAGTGACATGGCCACATCAATGTTTAAGCCATGGAAGCAACTTGGGTGCCCTTGGATAGATGAATGGATAAAGGAAAAGTGGCATATATAACAATGGAATATTACTCAGCCTTAAAGAAGAATGAAATTATGGCATTTTCCAGTAAGTGGATGGAACTGGAGACTATCATCCTAAATGAGATAAGCCCAGTGTAAAACAACAAAGTCCCAATGTTCTTTTGATATGTGGATGCTAACACACAATAAGTGGGGGGAGGAAAGAAGCTCATTGAATTAAACAAAGGGCAATGAAGGAAAGGGAGGGGAGATGTGTTGCTGCCTGAAGCAATTGCTGCTTGGAGCAACGATGCCACAGGAGAAAATTCGGAGGCAGGATGAAAATGAAAAAAGGTCTTTTATTCTTCTTCTCTCTCTGGCTTCAGCAACCTCTCCAACTCCAACCACCAACTTCAACCACCAACATCAACCACCAACTTCAACCACCAACCACTAACTAACCTCACCCGGTTATATACATTTTGCTTTAACAAGGACAAGTGCTTACAGCTCAAGCTTACAGGTGCATCACACAGTGTTCACAGGCATACAAAGATTCTTTGATAAATGTATGAATATCAGGTGGAACTTGAACATCTTTTATGGCTCTCAGCTAACCTCAATCTTAGCTATCTCCTTGATTAGGGCTCCTTCAGAGATGGGAATAGGAAAGACAGCAGAATGAATTGGACATAAATTTCCTATGTTCATATACAACCAGTGTACCTCCACATCATGTACAACCATAGAATGGGAATTTATACTCCGTGTATGTATAATATGTCAAAATACATTCTACTGTCATATACAACTAAAAAGAACAAACAAAAGATTTTTAAAAAATAAAGAATAGAAATAACAATAAGTGTTGGTGAGGATGTGGGGGGAAAGTTCACTCATTTATTGCTGGTGGGATTGCAAATTGGAGCAACCCCTCTGGAAAGCAGTATGGAGATTCCTCAAAAAACTTGGAATGGATTCACCATTTGAGTCACTCCTTGGTATATATCCAAAGGACTTAAAAGCAGCATACTACAGTGATGCAGCCACATTAAGTTTATAGCAACTCAATTTAAAATAACTAAGCTAGGAACCAACCTAGGTGCCCTTCAGCAGATGAATGGATAAAAAAAAGTGGTACATATATTCAGTGGAATATTTATCAGCCATAAAAAAGAATGAAATTATGGCATTTGCCAGTAAGTGGATGGGACTGGAGACTATCATGATAAATGAAACAAGCCAATCCCCAAAAACCAAAGTCCCAACGTTCTCTTGATATGTGGATGCTAACACACAATAAGTGGGGGGAGGAAAGAAGTTCATTGAATTAAACAAAGGGTAATGAAGGAAAGAGAGGGGATATGGGAATAGGAAAGACATATGAATGTATTGGATATAACTTTCCTATGTTCATATATGAATACATAATCAGTGAAACTCCACATCATGTACAACTATGAGAATGGAATCCTAAGTTATACTCCATGTATGCTTGTCAAAATATACTCTACTGTCATGTATATCTAAAAAGAACAAATAAAAATAAATAATTAAAAGTTTTACTTCAACATGGCTTTTTCCTCAAAGTCAAATGATCACAGAATAATCACATGCCACTAAACATTCTTTGCCTTGCAAGAAGTAAAAAGAATCTATCACACATGACTGAAAGAAAAGCACTCTGTCCATCTAAACATTTTTGACCAGTGAATTCAGTAGTGGAATATTTCTGGGACATTCTTGTCATGATTCCGTTTTACTTTCCTGAAGCCCAACATTCACCAGTTAATGAATTTCATTCCTTGATTCAAAAAGAAAAAAAATACGGAAACAAAACAAACAAACAAACAAAAAAATCATGGAGTCACCACTGTCATTGACTTTTTTTTAACACCAATCTCATATGGGGTCACCTTTTGCAGTGTTCCTATAGGAAATCTTTGTCCCAAATTCCTACTAGCTTATTTTTGTTTGACCAAACTGTTCCTTATTAAAATCTCTTTAAATGATATCAAGCAGTAGTGTTAAATGCCAGGAATGTAGATCCTTTATGCTATTTTAGAGGTTCCAAAGGGCTGCTAATGAGTCTTCTCTTTTCAAACCAGATTTGGGTCTATGTTAAACTTTTTCATCCTCCCATTCACAAAGTTTGTTGGGGACAGAAGTCCAAACTTACTCAGATATAGCAGAAATGGGCTCTTTAGGCCAGATGGCCAAAGCAAATGTTGAAACATATAGAATATGCCCAATATCATTTTTTTAAAATTTATTTTTTTATTCAAAGTTGTATTTATAATAGTAGTACGCATTATAATTCATAATAAACATATAGAGCATCTTTTTTACAAAACACTGTTTGTATACAATGTATATTCGTACCATTCAAATTTCAATCATGCATTTAGGATAATGACATCCACCTTATTCAACCACCTTTCCCCCCTCCATTCTCCTCTTGCTCCCTTCCTTCCCCTCCCTCCCCTTTGACCTTTCTAGTATTCCTCTAATCCTCCTATGTACACCGACCCAACACCACTGTGAATCAGCCTCCTTATATCAGAGAAAACATTTGGTATTTGGATTTTTGAGATTGACTAACTTCACTTAGCATTATATTCTCCAACTTCATCCATTTATGTGCGAATGCCATTATTATATTGCTGAGTAAAATTCCATTGTTTATATGTACCACATTTTCTTTATCCACTCATCTACTGAGGGACATCTAGGTTGATTCCACAACCTAGCTATTGTGAATTGTGCTGCTATAAACATTGATGTGACTGTGTCACTGTAATTTGCTGTTTTAAGTCCTTTGGGAATAGACCCAGGAGTGGGATGGCTGGGTCATAGGGTGGTTCCATTCCCAGTTTTCCAAGAAATCTCCATAATGCCTTCCATAAGGGTTGCACCATTTTGCAGTCCCACCAGCAATGTATGAATATGCCTTTTTCCCCCCCACATCCTCTCCAACATTTATTGTTGTTTGTGTTCTTAATAGCTGCCATTTTGACTGGAGTGAAATGAAATCTTAGAGTAGTTTTTATTTTCATTTCTCTAATTGCCAGCGATGTTGAGCATTTGTTCATGTATTTGTTGATTGATTGTGTATCTTCTTCTGAGAAGTGTCTTTTCAATTCCTTAGCCCATTTATTGATTGGATTATTTGGGTTTTTTTTTTTTTTGGAGTTAAGTCTTTTGAGTTCTTTATATATTCTAGATATTAGTGCTCTATCTGATGTGCATGTATTAAATATTTGTTCCCAAATAGTTGGCTCTCTATTCAACTCACTGATTGTTTATTTTGCTGAGAAGAAGCTTTTTAGTTTGAATCTATCCCATTCATTGATTCTTGATATTAATTCTTGCGCTACAGGATTCTTATTAAGGAACTTGGGGCCTAATCCAACATGTTGGAAATTGGAGCCTACTTTTTCTTCTATTAGGCATATTGTCTCTGGTCTAATTCCTAGGTCCTTGATCCATTTTGAATTGAATTTTTTGCATGGTGAGAGATAAAGGTTTAATTTCATTTTGTTGCATATGGATTTCCAGTTTTCCCAGCACCATTTGTTGAAGAGGCTATCCTTTCTCCACTGTACATTTTTGGCACCTTTGTTTAACATAAGATAGCTGAAATTATATTTATTAGTCTCTGTGTCCTTAATTCTATACCATTAGTACCATTGGTCTACCAGTCTGTTTTGGTGCCAATACCATGCTGTTTTTGTTACTATTGCTCTACAGTATAATTTAAAGTCTGGTATGGTGATGCCACCTGCTTCACTTTTCTTGCTCAGGATTGCTTTGGCTATTCTGAGTCTCTTATTTTTCCAGATGAATTTCATGACTGCTTTTTCTATTTATTTGAGGAATCTCATTGGGATTTTGATTGGAATTGCATTAAATCTATATAATGCTTTTGGTAGTATGGACATTTTGATAATCTTAGTTCTACCTATCCAAGAACAAGGTAGGTCTTTCCATCTTCTGAGGTCTTCTATAATTTCTTTTTTTAGTGTTCTATAGATTTCTTTATAGAGGTCTTTCACCTCTTTCATTAAGTTGATTCCCAGATATTTTATTTTTTTGATGCTATTGTAATTGGGGTAGTTTTCATCATTTCCCTTTCAGAGGATTTGTCACTGATGTACAAAAATGCCTTTGACTTGTGGGTATTGATTTTGTATCCTGCTACTTTGCTGAATTCATTTACTAGTTATAAAAGTTTTCTGGTAGAGTTTTTTGGGTCTTCTAGGTATATTATCATGTCATCAGCAAATAGTGCTAATTTGAGCTCTTCTTTTCCTATCTGGATCCCTTTAATTTCTTTTTTCTGTTGAATTGCTCTAGCCAGAGTTTCAAGTACTATGTTAAATAGCAGTGGTGAAAGGGGACATCCCTGTCTTGTTCCAGTTTTTAGAGGGAATACTTTCAATTTTTCTCCATTTAAGATAATGTTAGCTTGGGGCTTTGCATAAATAGCTTTTATGATGTTGAGATATGTCCCTGTTATGCCTAGTTTTTCTAGTGTTTTGTACATAAAGGGGTGTTGTATTTTGTCAAATGCTTTTTCTGCATCTATTGATGTGATGTATTATGTTTATTGATTTCCAAATGTTGTGCCAACCTTGCATCCCTGGGATAAACGGGATAAACCCCACTTGATCATGGTGCACTATCTTTTTTAATATAAAAACAGAGTTTATTTGGGCCAGCTAGCTGGGGTCAAGCTTTCCCACTGACACGCAGGAAGGGCAAGACCCCAAACAAAGGGGGAGTCTCAGGTTTTAAAGCATTTCCTACATCACACGGGAAAGTGATCAAAGGGGGCTTCAGGTTACTTATCTCCCTGTTAGAGCAAATAGCCCACGCCCCAAATTCAAATAGCATGCCTTGGGGCTTAACTTCCTAGCTCACCTGGGGGCGGTGTTTCCTATCAACATTACAGCCCACCTGAGGGTGGGGTTACTATCTTAATATTCCCCCTTTTCTTATTTGTCCTTTTCAAATTTTTGAAAGGGTAGAGGAAGGGCTCTGGAAGAATCAATATTTCAATCTTTCAGGCCAACAAGTCTCTAACTTTCCTGGACTCACTCAAAATTGTCTTTCCTGGTCCTACCTGACTCAATTCACCCAACTAAACTGACTGCCCAATGGACTCTGGCTTCATTTCTCTTCTAATTTCAGGAACTCCTCACTACTGTAAGGGAAATGGGACGATGACCGAATCTGGCTTCTTCTAGCTGAACAGGGGTGACGATGAGATTGGAGCAAGTAGTTTGGAGTTCCCTTATTAGAAGTTAGGTCAGACTGAAGCCTGGGGAAGAACAGGTTGTAATCAGGGACCAGCGCTTCTATGAGAGAAACAAAAAACGTGAGTACTGAACAAACATTGCAGCATCCGGAACATGTCAATATTTACTATGAAGATGATAATTTCTCACCAGGAGGTGTGAGGGCTGAAAAGTTGTCCCCATAATAAGGCCAGAGTGGATATGGCCTTCATTTGGCCCTTTATTTCTGTTACTTAGGGCTAGATAATCATAATAGTGAATATTAAGCCTACCTGTGTAGGTTAGGAAGTTCTGTAGGCCTTAAGCTGACTAAAAACTTTTGACTTGGCAGTCATTTAATAGTGAAACTGTTTCTTTTTATAGTTATCAGGCACTCCTGCCTAAGAATCTCTATTGTAGCCTCCAGTCTTACTAACTTCAGGGGCTAATATAAGTGTATATCTTAAGTTACATTTAATTATTTTTCTTAGTGCCCAGGAATGGCTGCATTTTCGGTTTTAACTGTTTTTTTTGCTAGGTGTTTAAAATGAAGCAAGTCAAACTGACTTTTGCCTTTATCTATTGCTAAGAGTCAGCTGAATTCCCATGGGAGTAATTCTTGGGGGAACTCGAGAGCAGCTTTTCCATTTTGCTAGGGTGCACTATCTTTTTTTATATGTTTTTGATATCTTTTTGCCAGAATTTTGTTGAAGATTTTTGCATCTGTGTTCATTAAAGATTTTGGCCTGAAGTTTTCTTTTTTTGGCTGTGTCTTTGCCTGGCTTTGGAATTAATGTAATATTGGCCTCATAGAAAGAGTCTGGGAGAGCTCCCTCTTTTTCTATTTCTTGAAATAATTTGAAGACCATCGGTATTAGTTCTTCTTTGAAGGTCTTGTAGAACTCGGCTGTAAACCCATAAGGACCTGGACTTTTTCTTGATGGTAGCTTTTTGATGGCATCTTCTATTTCCTTGATTGAAATTTATCTGTTTAAATTGTGTATAGCCTCCCGTTCTAGTTTGGGCAATTCGTACGACTCTAGAAATCTGTCGATGCATTCAGTATTTTCTATTTTATTAGAGTACAAGTTTTCAAAGTAACTTCTAATTATCTTCTGTATATCTGAGGTGTTTGTTTTGATATTTCCTTTTTCATCACGGATATTAGTAATTTGAGTTTTTTCTCTTCTTTTTGTTAGCATTGCTAAGGTTCTGTCAATTTTATTTATTTTTTCAAAGAACCAACTTTTAATTTTGTCAATTCTTTGAATTGTTTCTTTAGTCTCAATTTCATTAATTTCAGCTCTGATTTTAATTATTTCCTGTCTTCTACTACTCTTAGTGTTGATTTGTTCCTCTTTTTCTAGTGCTTTGAGGTGTGATGTTAAGTCTGTTGGGGTTTTTTTCTTTTAAGTTTTTTTTTTTTTCTTTCAGTGCAATGAATTTTCCTCTTACTACTACCTTCATAGTGTCCCAGAGATTTCTATACAACATATCTGCATTTTCATTTACCTCTAGGAATTTTTTAATCTCCTCCTTGATGTCTTCTTCAACCCCTTGTTCATTCAGTAGCATGTTGTTTAGCTTCTGGTTGTTAGAATTTTTTTTGTTGTTTCTTGTTTTGTCATTGATTTCCAATTTCATCCCTTTTATGGTCTGATAGAATGCAGGGTAATATCTCTACTTTTTTATATTTGCTGAGATTTGCCTTGTGGCATAATATATGGTCTATTTGGAGAAGGAGCCATGTGCTGCTGAGAAGAAAGTGTATTCACTCACTGAAGGACGAAATATTCTGTATATGTCCATTAGGTCTAAGTTATTAATTGTTTTAATGAGTCCTACAGTTTCTTTATTTAGCTTTTGTTTAAATGATCTATCCATTGGTGAGAGAGGTGTGTTGAAGTCCCCTAGAATAATTGTGTTGTGGTCTATTTTACTCTTGAACTTGAGAAGGGTTTGTTTGATGAATGTAGGTGGCCCATCATTTGGGGGATGTAGATTTATAATTGTTATGTCTTGTTGATGAATGGTTCCCTTAAGTAGTAAGAAATATCCATCTTTGTCCCTTTTGATAAGCTTTGCTTGAAGTCTACCTTATTTGATATGAGAATGGAAACCCCTGCTTGCTTCCACAGCCCATGTGAGTAATAAGACTTTTCCCAGCCTTTCACCTTCAGTCTACTGATGTCTTTTTCTATGAGGTGGGTTTCTTGGAGACAGCAAATTGTTGGGTCATTTTTTTTAATACAGTCTGACAATCTGTGTCTTTTGAATGGTGAGTTTAGGCCATTAACATTCAGGGTTATTACTGAGATGTGATTCTTATTCCCATCCATTTTTATTTGTTTATGGTATTTAACTAGATTTGTTTTCTCCTCTGGTTGGTATTTCCTTTAGTTTAATATCACCCATTGTTGGTTTTCATTGTTATTTTTTTTTTCTTCTTCGTGGAATATTTTGCCCAGGATGTTCAGAAATGCTGGCTTTCGAGTTGTGAAATCTTTTAACTTCTGTTTGACATGGAAGATTTTTATTTCATCTTCAAATATAAAGCTCAATTTTGCTGGGTATAAGATTCTTGGTTGACATCTCTTTTCTTTCAGAGCTTGAAATATGCTATTCAAGGATCTTCTAGCTTTTAAAGTCTGGGTTGAAAAATCTGAACATAGTCTGATTGGTTTCCCCCTATATGTAATCTGCTTCCTTTCTCTTGTGGCTTTTAGTATTCTCTCCTTGGTCAGTATATTAGGCATTTTCATTATAATGTGCCTTGGTGTGGATCTGTTGTGATTTTGTACGTTTGGTGTTCAGTAAGCCTCTTGGACTTGGTTTTCCCATTCATTTCTCAAGTTTGGAAAATTTTCTGCTATTATTTCATTGAATACATTACTCATTCCTTTGGCTTGAAACTCTGCACCTTCCACCACCCCAATCGCTCTTAAATTTGGTCTTTTTATGTTGTCCCATATTTCTTCAATGTTCTGTTATTGATTTCTTACAATTTTTGCCATGTAATCTACATTTTTCTCCAGGGTATATATTTTGTCTTCATTATCTGAGGTCCTTTCTTCCAAGTGGTCTAATCTGTTGGTGATGCTTTCAATTGAACATTTAGTTTGGTTTATTGCTTCTTTAATTTCCAGAATTTCTCTTTGGTTTCTCTTTAGAACCTCTATCTCCCTACTGAAGTAATCTTTTGCTTCTTGTATTTGTTTTTGGAGTTCTTTGTCAAAATGATCTTTTACCACCTGTATTTGCTCCCTTATATAAT
The DNA here is from genome assembly GCA_025594165.1 of Tamias sibiricus. Taxonomy (NCBI): domain Eukaryota; kingdom Metazoa; phylum Chordata; class Mammalia; order Rodentia; family Sciuridae; genus Tamias; species Tamias sibiricus. Next base: position 68,026,476 of record CM046669.1, on the reverse strand, counting down.
TTTTGAGTTTTTTCTTAAGTTCCATAAACATTTGGAATATGTAATTTCTGAATTCCATCTCTGGCATTTGACCAACTGTGCTTGCCATGGAATCTTCTGAGGAGATATGTTGATTTGTTTGAGTACTTTCTTCCCTTGTTTCTTCATATTGCTTATGTGAGTTTTCTTCTAGCACTGTGGAACCTCGACTATTTCATTTTTACCTTAAATCCTTATGATGCTCCTGTAGTACAATGCTATCAGGTCCCCTTATAAATACTTTATAACCAGATACTTTCTCTTCAGATAATCACAGTTTGATCACAATGTACAGATTTAGTTAACTCAGATATTGCCTCCAATTTACTCTGTATGTTTGTGATGGGTTTTATAGTTTCAAGTGTTGGACACAGAGGTGATAAGTTTAGGAAGAAGAAAGTGAAGGTATTGGGTTGATCTTTCTTAGGAAGTGTGAAAATAGAATTCTATGGAAGTGGTTTAATATCAGCATACAAGAGAAGAAAGAGAGTGAACGATTTAATGGAAAGACCGATTTATTTACACCAAACTTATGCAACTGTTGAGAGAAGAAAAAAAGAAAGATGGAAAAGAAAAAAAGAAAAGCAAAAGAAGAAAGAAAAAAGAGAGAGAGATGACAAAGAAGTAGGGATTAGTGTAAAAGAGAGGAAAGACATAGTGAGGGGAAAAAAGAGAGAATAAATTATATATAACACTGCTTTGCTCTATAATTTAGTTGCCCCAGTTCTAGAAATCCCAATTTCTGCATATAACTTGTTTTCGCCTCTGTTGAGAATGCAATGGCAGGGTGTAAATAGGAAATATGAGGGAAGAAGAAAGGAGACAAAAGTGAGAAGAAAGAAAAGAAAGAAAGAAAAGAGAAATAAAAGCAAACAAACAAGCACACAATCAAACAACAACAACAAAAAAAAAAAAAAAAAAAAGAAAGAAAGAAAGAAAGAAAAGAAAACCAAAGTCGAACCCAGGAACAAATCTCAGGAACAGATCTCAAACAGCGCCCTGTGAAGTCCTTCTTTTTTTCCCTTCCAGATTAAGCCAATTGTCCTAAATCACGTCCAGGCAGTTACTGAGAACCTGGGAAGCTTGCAGACCGGGGCATGTTCTGCTGTCCTGTTGTGGGATTACCTTTCTGCGGTTGGCAGGCTGGGAAAGTCTGCCGCTGGGAGCCTACCTAGGAAGCTTACAGGCCAGGGATTTTTCCACTGGGGTCCCACGCTGGGATCGTGTCTCCATGGTGGGCAGGCTGGGAAAGTCCCTAATATCATTTTTAAAAATTTTCTAAATACTAAAACCTGTGTAAGAATTAATTTTACTGATATCTATGTGTTATGGTTTGGATGTGGTGTCCCCCAAAAGATCATGTGTGAGACACTGCAAGAGGGTTCATAGGATAAATGATTGGGTTGTAAGAGTCTTAACCCAATCAGTGAATTAATCCCCTGATAGGGATTAACTGAATGGTAACTGAAGTGGTAGTTTATGGGTGGAGGAGGTGGAAATTGGGGTATAGCCTTGGGGTATATACTTTTATCTGGCAAGTGGAGACCTCTCTCTGCTTTCTGATCACCATGTCAGCTGCTTCCCTCTGCCACACTCTTCTGCCATGATGTTCTGGCTCACCTTGTGCCCCAAAGTATGGAGACTGCCTTATATGGACTAAGACTTTGAAATGGTGAGCCCTCAAATAAACGTTTCTCTACAGTTGTTGTGAATGGGTTCCTTTAGTCACAGCAGTGAAAAACTGACTAAAACACCATGATTTCTGATCCTGAAACTCCTGCAGGCCATGTGTCTGATACATGCCCCCCCCCCACCACCACCACCAGGAGAAAGAAAAACACTGTGATAAAGGAAGAAATGGAAACCAGGGTCAGGCTGAATAACATCCTGTGGAGAGTTTTCTAAATCTTTCTCATCATATTTAAGCCCCTGGATCCTAGGATGATAGTATATATTTCCTTTGTCCTGACACCCAAGAGCATATCTCCTCTCTTAGACATCTCAACTGACAATAAGGAGACAGTGCATGGTGAAGAGTGGGCCCTGTGACATGCTCACCATGACCACTTTTGGTTAATCCGACTTGAATTCAACACACTACTTCCCTATTCACTTGAAAATCCATGGTATATTGGCTTTCTAGACTTCTTCAAGGAAGACAACATCAACTGTCTTCTTATCACTCTGTGGAACCAGACACTGCTAAATTTTATTCTGCACAAACACCAATGAGTTTTGAATATGACCTTTACAAATTTGGATCCCTGGAACTCAATGGAAAAGGGATCTGGACTTTATGGTCCAGTTGACAGAGTGTCACGACCTGCTCTGCTGTGGCTTTTAATTCAGAAAACTGGCAAAGGGCAATGGGGGATTGAGAAAAGAAAAACTCTTACCCATGTCTCACGTAGGTGATGGAACTTGGGTCTCCTCTGTGTGACACAGGCTGGCTGTGAAATTAAGCTAAGAAAAAGAAGTGGTGAGGAAACCACACTACACAGGAAATAATTTTGGAAAGCAGGAGCAGGACATCTCGAAGACCTTGGGGGTCCAGCTTCTACACTGGGAACAGTGAGAGAGCCCACATTTGGTTTATTTATACAAGGGAACTTCAAAGGTTTTCTACAGAATGTTCTTCACCAAATAAGGCAGTAGATGGGCTGTCAGGCCCAATGGGTCACACCCAATTCCAGAGGTACAAGAGCAGCCTCCCTAGCCCAGGGAAGACTGAAGTCTTATGCATTGTGTAATCCATTAAGTGGGAGGGGCCACAAAATAGCATGCAATGCCAGACCAAAATCTCCTTGGCTCAAGGCCAAGCAAAGACGTTAAATAGCTCAGGAGTGGCTTCCCACATATTCTCGCTTTTCACTTTGCAGGTGTAAATGATGAGCCATTATTTCAAGTTCCCGAATTCTCATACTGAGGATATGAAAACCTCTTGTCACAATACAAGAGAAAATTAGTGGCATACATATCATTCCAAAAGCAAACCATGCAAAAGGTTTCAGCATGTTTTTAGGATGGGAGCCAATCAATTTACAAAGTATTCAACCAGCTAGAGATGCAGGACCCATGAGATTGGTCCTGCTTTCTTAGGCATCCTGCTTTGACATATCCCCATGAGATTTAAGCCATTATTATTGTTATGCCAAACACTCATCAGATGATGTCTAATTTTTTTCCAAATTTTATTGGGAGGAATGAAATTTGGTTATAGTAATACAGGCATACTTATTTTTAGCATGGCATTTAAGCCTTTGTTAGTACTTGAGAGCAGAAAGCTTATTATAGATATCTATAATACTGGCTTTTAGAATATTAAATCCAGTTGCAAGCTTTTATCAATATTTACCTAATGGTATAGGACTTTAGAATAATTTTGAGCCAAATTATTAAGAAAAAGAGCTTAATTAGATTACATTTTTTACAATTTACAGGATATTTATTATGCCCCCAATAATTAAAACATAAGAGGATTAAATATAGGCTCACAGTCCACAGCAGTAACAACAAGGAGGGTTCTATATCTATAAAGTTAAATATGGGGCCATTTGTAAGATGGAGAAAATGAGGCAATGATTGAATATCACAGATCCTTTTTGAATATCATTTTTCCTGAAAGTTAGAATGTTACCAATGAAAATTTCAGGGGTCATAGCATCATGAGAGAATGGATTATGTTCATAAACAAGGTGAATATGGAGACAGAAATAATCCCAGAAGAATACATTAAGATATATAGGATCCAAATTATCATCAAATAAGAAATGACTGTCGTAAATCAGTTTGCCAAGCTTTAATTTGGCCTTCATTATATGGCTGTAAATAATACCCAAACAATAAGCAGTAATTTAAATCATATGGGGGATGGGGCTGTGGCTCAGCAACAGCGCACTTGCCTGGCATGTGTGAGGCACTGGGTTCAAGTCTCAGCACCACATATAAATAAATAAAATAAATGTCTATCAACAACTAAAAATTTTTTAAAAAATAAATAAATCATATGGATTTTTAGAGTCAAAATGATAGTATATCTAATTTTATTTTTGTATTCTAAAAATAGCTTTATATAACTTGATTATATTTCTAGCTTCTTAGATCTTTTGTTAAAGTAAGAACCCAAATTAAAAATGCTTGATTGCAAATTTCTTTTGAGAAGTAGAAGTGAAACATTCAGTGGCAGTGCTTCCACATTGAGTCCTCCTGGCATTGGACTTTATAAAAGGTGGCATCTTGATATAACTGTCTTTTCTCAATTTTTTGAAGATCAATCTAAGACATATCTATCACCTCTAGGGATTTTATATTGCATTGGCAAAGCATTTGTATACTTCATCCATTTAGGAAAGATGCCACATTTAATTGTAGAATGATTAGGGCATAAAATATTGGTGATTATTCTGTGGAAATAACTGGCTTGTATGGGAAAATTTTATTTCAATAACCATTTTATTTTAACAACAGTCCAGATATATAAATACAGTCTTAAATTCTAAGGACCAGTATGATAGGCTGGTTTAGGTCCTTCCCAAGTTGTCCTTTTCTAAAAGTTACCTTTAAGTAGCCAGTATGATCATTATGGGATCAACATGTAGTTAGGTTCCTATTGTAGCTAGTATGCTCAAGCCCAGTCATATGGATGGGTGTAATATGAGTATCTGTAAGACCATCCATCATATGAGTATCATTAATAGATATTGGGATGGATTCTCCAGTCCACATTGCAAGGTACATTAAAGATGGACTTGGGGAATGGGTCCACAGAATTTTCTCCATAGATTTTACACCTGGTAGCTCATGAAGCCTGCATGGCTGTAAACTCTGTGGTTGGAGATTTACCTTCCTGTGTCAGGTTTTTCAGCTGTTTCCAGGATGACAGGTTTAGATTCTATCGTTTGAAATCTAATTTAACCTACTGTACCATGTTGTTCAGCAGCAGTAGGACTTTCAGTATCACAATTTAAAGAAATTTTAAAAATATTTTTGTGAGAATTAGCATGTGCATGTAGGGTCCTGTTTTCCCCCTTTTTAAATTTATTAACATTGAAGAAAAGGTTGATATAAGTCAGAATATCATTAGCCTTAAGCTGTATATCATGGTCTAATATAGTACAAGTATTTTAATAATAAGAAGAGATTTATTATCTTTAGTTGGCCAGGAAACTTGGCAAAAGTTACTTTTTAGGCATGTCAAGGCCAATATTTATTGAGTTGGAAAGGAACAATAGCAAATAGAAGCTTAATTTTTATCAAAGTATGATTTGATTTTGACTTTGACAGAATTATGAAAGAGAATATAATGAGTTTAATAGAAAAATTTATTTATTTATTTATTTATTTATTTATTTATTTATTTGTGGTACTGGGGATTGAACTCAGGGGCACTTGACCACTGGGTCACATCCCCAGCCCTTTTTTTGTATTTTATTGAGAGACAGGGTCTTACTGAGTTGCTAAGTGCCTCGCCATTGCTGAGGCTGGCTTTGAACTTGCAATTCTCCTGCCTCAGCCTCCCAAAGTGCTGGGATTATAGGCATGCGCCACCGCGCCTGTCTGAAAAATTTATATTTTGAAATTAGCTTTAAATAAACTTGAATGATTATCTTAACTTGGAATGAGGTGAGAGGCAGAGTTTTAACTTAGGAAAGATGGTTTGTACAAAAGACATGGAAGATATAAAAAGACACCTTTTTAGAATAAGAAATATATGTTTAATGAGCATAAGAAAAACATTTTATCTATTACTACTAATAAAAAATGAAATAGAAGAATTGATAGCCTTCTATTTACCAATCTATGAAAAATTATTATTATTAAACCTAATGTTGATGTAAGTATGGGGAATCAGTACCTTAAATATTGGTGGGTAAAAGGAAGTCAGTACTATTGTTTAGGACAGTGACCTAATGAATTATTTAGGAAAATTTAGAATTTTATATGACATTGACCCAGCAATGATGTTTCAAGGGGACTTATGTTAAAATAATATTTATGTATAAAGATATAGTTGTATGAATATCTTTAATAACTTTATTTAAGGTAGTAAGATCCACTCAAATAACAATGTAAAATTTATAACGATTTTACAAATCTTAAAATATCAATATGTGTTGTAGGGCATAACCTTAAAGTCACATGGAGAAATGTTTATCTTGTTCATCATGTAACAGGGAAGTCCTAACATGGAATATTATATTTTGGGACAAAGTGCGGTCAGAACACTAGCAAGTGTTATTTTCTTGTTTTTTTGATAAGAAGTTATTTCTCCATTATTGCAATCTTGGTCTAGGTGACAGTTTTGGGACTTTTGGTGTTTTGACTTTCATAAGATTATATGAATGTTTTACTCCTGGCCTGTCATGACTGTTACATGTAAATTAGCACATACATGTCACAAAAGCCATTTTGACTGTGCAACAAGGCAGATGCTGCTCTTTGAAATCTTTCTTTGGAGTGGTTCCTGCGTGCCCTCAAGCTCCTCATGGTTGATGTCAGAGGATTAGGTCTTTCAGTAAACATGATTTTATTTTTATATAAAATATATATAGTAGCCGGGCGTGGTGGCGCATGCCTGTAATCCCAGCACTTTGGGAGGCTGAGGCAGGAGGATCGCGAGTTCAAAGCCAGCCTCAGCAATGGCGAGGCACTTAGCAACTCAGTGAGACCCTGTCTCTAAATAAAAATACAAAAAAGGGCTGGGTGACCCAGTGTTCGAGTGCCCCTGAGTTCAATCCCTGGTACCACAAAAAAAAAAAAAAAAAAAAAAAAAAAAAAAAAAATATATATATATATATATATATAAATATATATAGTAATATGTATAAGAGACAGTCCAGTAGGCCATACATTAGATGTCAACAGCAGTTAACTATGAAAGTAGAATTTTATGGTGTTTTTATATGTTTCTTAATTCCTTGAATATTCTTGGTTAAAATTAGGTAAGGTGTTTTAATTTTGAAATTAATTTTAGTTTCTCATTTGCATATCAGTTTATAAACTTTGGTATATAATTTATTGGGTTAACACAGACAAGTTGATCCATTTTAATGTTATATCTAGATATAAAATGGACAAATTGGGCTGGGATTGTGGCTCAGCGGCAGAGCGCTCGCCTCGCATGTGCGCGGCCCCTGGGGTTCGATCCTCAGCACCATGTAAACATAAATGCATTGCATTGTGTACAACTAAAGTAAATAAATAAATATTTTTTTAAAAAATGGACAAATTAAGAGAACTTTTAATCCCTTCTTAAGAGAAAGTATTAAAACATCTTTATATCTTTTAATGTTACCATCTAAATAAGTCAGTGTCTCTCAATTGTCCTTCAAAAATACAACCAAGTTTACTTTCCAGTGTAGAGAGTAAAATACAAGTTTTATAATATATCTTATTGATAATAGGTCCAGTTAGAGAACCCTAAATGATATAAACAAATCGTTAGTAAAATTTGTTATCCTCATAGTTTAAAACTAATATGTAGCTTTAGTTTGGAGAACACTAGTTCTGATAAAATGTTCTCTTAAATCTTATATTTTTAAAGACATATATTTAGGAAACAAAGATAGAATTGATATCTAAGAATTAGTTATAATTATCATACTTATTGATGTTTTTATATCAATCAAATTTAGCTTTCAAAGAGAAGTTTCAAAATTGAAACTTAAGGTGGTATTTGAAAACATTTATCATCTAATCAAAGATACATGAATCTTAATTTATTAAAAATTAGTCCTTTGTTCAATAGTAAAAATAGTAAAAATTATTAGGCATAAGTAATGATTTTATTGGAATAGAGTAGACTAACGTTCCAATAAGTTTTTGTCATCTCAAGGTATGGGTAAAAATCTTGGTTTATATCAGCATAGTAATATCTGTAATATCTGTTCTTAGGGAAAAGCCTGAAATATTTTGAAATTGATTGTTCTATATATTTATAGCCCATTTGTTGACACATAAATCTATTTTCCAATACTTTAAACTACTGTATCACTTGTCTAGATAATCATATGAGGATTTTTCTGTTTAGAAAATCTTTTTTTTTTTTTTAATCTCTAACAAGGTTTTTATTTAATACCAAAAAGTGAAATTCATCAGGAAGACAAATAAATGACAGGGAGGGAAGTTAGCACCACTCATGGTCTTAGAAAGCTTACAAATCCAGGTTTAAATCTGTATCCTGAACTTGCGGGCTGAATGACCTCAGGCAGGTCATTTACCTTTCTGACCTTCAACTTTTTTTTTTTAATTTTTTATTTATAGTAGTATGTATTACAGTTCATACTATACATATAGAGCATCTTTTTACATAAAACAGTTTGTATTCAAAGTATATTCACAGCATTCAAGTCTTCAATCGTGCATTTAGAATAATGATATCCATCTTATTCAACCACTTTTTTTCCCCTTCCCCCCTTGCACCCTCCCTTCCCCTCCTTTCCCTTTGACCATTATAGTGTTCCTCTAGTCCTTCTATGTACCCCGACCCATCAATACTGTGAACCGGCTTCCTTATATCAGAGGAAACATTTGGTATTTGGATTTTTGAGATTGACTGATTTCACTTAGCATTATATTCTCCAGCTTCATCCATTTACCTGCGAATGTCATTATTTTATTCTCTTTTATTGCTGAATAAAATTCCATTGTGTATATATACCACATTTTCTTTATCCATTCATCTACCGAGGGACATCTAGGTTGGTTCCACAACCTAGCTATTGTGAATTGTGCTGCTATAAACATTGAGGTAGCTGTGTCACTGTAATATGCTGTTTTTAAGTCCTTTGGGAATAGACCCAGGAGTGGGATGGCTGGGTCATAGGGTGGTTCAATTCCCATTTTCCCAAGAAATCTCCAAACTGCTTTCCATAATGGTTGTACCATTTTGCAGTCCCACCAGCAATGTATGAGTGTGCCTTTTTCCCCACATCCTCTCCAACAATTTATTGTTGTTTGTGTTCTTGATAGCTGCCATTCTGACTGGAGTGAAATGAAATCTTAGAGTAGTTTTGATTTGCACTTCTCTAATTGCCAGCAATGTTGAGCATTTTTTCATGTATTTGTTGATTAATCATGTATCTTCTTCTGAGAAGTGTCTTTTCAATTCCTTAGCCCATTTATCGATTGGATTATTTGTTTTTTTGGGGTCAAGTTTTTGAGTTCTTTATATATTCTAGAAATTAGTGCTCTATCCGATGTGCATGTATTAAATATTTGTTCCCAGTTAGTTGGTTCTCTATTGACCTCACTTATTGTTTCTTTTGCTGAGAAGAGCTTTTTAGCTTAAATCTATCCCATTCATTAATTCTTGGTAATAATTCTTGTGCTACAGGATTCTTGTTAAGGAACTTGGAGCCTAATCTGACATGTTGGAAATTGTAGCTTACTTTTTCTTCTATTAGGTGTATTGTCTCTGGTCTAATTCCTAAGTCCTTGACCCACTTTGAATTGAATTTTGTGCATGGTGAGAGATACAGGTTTAATTTCATTTTGTTGCATATGGCTTTCCAGTTTTCCCAGCACCATTTGTTGAAGAGGCTATCCTTTCTCCACTGTACATTTTTGGCGCCTTTGTCTAATATAAGATAGCTGAAATTATATGTATTAGTCTCTGTGTCCTCAATTCTGTACCATTGGTTTACTGGTCTGTTTTGGTGCCAGTACCATGCTGTTTTTGTTACTATTGTTCTATAGTATATTTTAAAGTCTGGTATGGTGATGCCGCCTGCTTCACTTTTCCTGCTCAGGATTGCTTTAGCTATTCTGGGTCTCTTATTTTTCCAGATGAATTTCATGACTGCTTTTTCTATTTCTTTGAGAAATGTCATTGGGATTTTGATTGGAATTGCATTAAATCTGTATAATGCTTTTGGTAGTATGGACATTTTGACAATATTAATTCTACCTATCCAAGAACAAGGTAGGTCTTTCCATCTTCTGAGGTCTTCTACGATTTTTTTCTTTAGTGTTCTATAGTTTTCGTTATAGAGGTCCTTCACCTCTTTCGTTAAGTTGATTCCCAGGTATTTTATTTTTTTTTATGCTATTGTAAATGGAGTAGTTTTCATCATTTCCCTTTCAGAGGCTTTGTCACTGATGTACAAAAATGCCTTTGACTTATGGGTATTGATTTTGTATCCTGCTACTTTGCTGAATTCATTTACTAGTTGTAAAAGTTTTCTGGTAGAGTTTTTTGGGTCTTCTAGGTATATTAACATGTCATCAGCAGATAGTGTTAATTTGAGCTCTTCTTTTCCTATCTGGATCCCTTTAATTTCTTTCACCTGTCTAATTGCTCTGGCCAGAGTTTCAAGTACTATGTTACATAGCAGTGGTGAGAGGGGGCATCCCTGTCTTGTTCCAGTTTTTAGAGGAAATGCTTTCAATTTTTCTCCATTTAAGATAATGTTAGCTTGAGGTTTTGCATAGATAGCTTTTATAATGTTGAGATATGTTCCTGTTATTCCTAATTTTTCTAGAGCTTTAAACATAAAGGAGTGTTGTATTTTGTCAAATGCTTTTTCTGCATCTATTGAGATGATCATATGGTTTTTATCTTTAAGTCTATTGATGTGATGTATTATGTTTATTGATTTCCAAATGTCGAACCAGCCTTGCATCCCTGGGATAAACCCCACTTGATCATGGTGCACTATCTTTCTGATATGTTTTTGAATCTGATTTGCCAGAATTTTATTGAGGATTTTTGCATCTATGTTCATTAAAGATATTGGCCTGAAGTTTTCTTTTTTGGCTGTGTCTTTGCCTGGCTTTGGGATTAATGTGATATTGGCCTCATAGAAAGAGTCTGGAAGAGCTCCCTCTTTTTCTATTTCTTGAAATAATTTGAAGAGCATCGGTATTAGTTCTTCTTTGAAGGTCTTGTAGAACTCGGCTGTAAACCCATCACAACCTGGACTTTTTCTTGTTGGAAGTTTTTTGATAGCGTCTTCTATTTCTTCACTTGAAATTGATTTATTTAAATTGTGTATAGCCTCCTGTTCCAGTTTGGGGAATTCATATGACTCTAGAAATCTGTCTATGCTTTCAGTATTTTCTATTTTATTAGAGTACAATTTTTCGAAGTAATTTCTAATTATCTCCTGTATATCTGAGGTGTTTGTTGTGATATTTCCTTTTTCATCATGGATGCTAGTAATTTGAGTTTTTTCTCTTCTTCTTTTTGTTAGCATTGCTAGGGGTCTGTCAATTTTATTTATTTTTTCAAAGAACCAACTTTTGGTTTTGTCAATTCTTTGAATTGTTTCCTTAGTCTCAATTTCATTAATCTCAGCTCTGATTTTAATGATTTCCTGTCTTCTACTGCTCTTAGTGTTGATCTGTTCCTCTTTTTCTAGTGCTTTGAGGTGGGATGTTAAATCCTTTATTTGGTGTTGTTTTTTTCTTTTAATGAAGGAATTCAGTGCAATGAATTTTCCTCTTACTACTGCCTTCATAGTGTCCCAGAGATTTCTGTATGATGTATCAGCATTCTCATTTACCTCTAGGAATTTTTTAATCTCCTCCTTGATGTCTTCTTCAACCCCTTGTTCATTCAGTAGCATGTTGTTTAGCTTCCAGCTGTTGGAGTAGTTTTTTTTATTTCTTGTATTATCATTGATTTCCAATTTCATCCCATTATGGTCTGATAGAATGCAAGGTAGGATTTCTATTTTTTTATATTTGCTGAGAGTTGCCTTGTGACATAATATATGGTCAATTTTGGAGAAGGTGCCATGTGCTGCTGAGAAGAAAGTGTATTCGCTTACTGAGGGATGAAATATTCTATATATGTCCGTTAGGTCTAAGTTATTAATTATTTTAATGAGGCCTAATGTTTCTTTATTTAGCTTTTGTTTGGATGATCTATCCATTGGTGAGAGAGGTGTGTTGAAGTCCCCTAGAATAACTGTGTTGTGGTCTACTTTACTCTTGAACTTGAGAAGGGTTTCTTTGATGAATGTTGGTGCTCCATTATTTGGGGCATATAGATTTATAATTGTTATATCTTGTTGATGAATGGTTCCCTTAAGTAGTAAGAAATATCCATCTTTATCTCTTTTGATTAGCTTTGGCTTGAAGTCTACTTTATTTGATATGAGAATGGAAACCCCTGCCTGCTTCCGCAGCCCATGTGCATGAGAAGACTTTTCCCAGCCTTTCACCTTCAATCACTTAATGTCTTTTTCTATGAGGTGTGTTTCTTGTAGGCAACAAATTGTTGGGTTGTTTCTTTTAATCCAATCTGACAATCTGTGTCTTTTAAATGGTGAGTTTAGACCATTAACATTCAGGGTTATTATTGAGATGTGATTCTTATTTCCATCCATTTTTAAATGTATTATGGTAATTAGCTTGATTTGGGTTCTCCTCTGGTTGGTAATTCCTTTAGTTTACTATCTCCCTTTGTTGGTTTTCAATGTTATTTTTCTCTTCTTCTTCGTGGAAAATTTTGCCCAAGATGTTCAGAAGTGCTGGTTTTCGAGTTGTGAAATCTTTTTGTCATGGAAGGTTTTTATTTCATCTTCGAAATCTAAAGCTCAATTTTGCTGGATATAAGATTCTTGGTTGACAACCCTTTTCTTTCAGAGCTTGAAATATGCTATTCCAGGATCTTCTAGCTTTTAAGGTCTGGGTTGAAAAATCTGAGCATAATCTGATCGGTTTCCCCCTATATGTAATCTGCTTCCTATCTCTTATGGCTTTTAGTATTCTCTCCTTGCCTAGTATATTAGGCAATTTCATTATAATGTGCCTTGGTGTGGATCTGTTGTGGTTTTGTACGTTTGGTGTTCGGTAAGCCTCTTGAACTTGGTTTTGCCATTCGTTCCTCATGTGTGGAAAATTTTCTGCTATTATTTCACTGAATAAATTACTCATTCCTTTGGTTTTAAACTCTGCACCTTCTTCAACACCAATCACTCTTAAGTTTGATCTTTTTATGCTGTCCCATAATTCCTGAATGCTCTGTTCTTGTTTTCTTACTTCTTTTGCCATGTCCTCTAGATTTTTCTCCAGGATAAATATTTTGTCTTCATTAGCTGAGGTCCTTTCTTCCAGGTGATCTAATCTGTTGGTGATGCTTTCAATTGAGCATTTAGTTTGGTTTATTTCTTCTTTCATTTCCAGAATTTCTGTTTGGTTTTTCTTTAGAATCTCTATCTCCCTATTGAAGTAATCTTTTGCTTCTTTTATTTGTTTTTGGAGTTCTTTGTCAAAATGCTCTTTTACCACCTCTACTTGCTCTCTCATCTCATTTTTAATTTCAATCTTAAGATCCATAAACATTTGGAATATGTAATTTCTAAATTCCATCTCTGGCATTTGACCAACTGTGCTTGCTATGGAATCAATTGAGGGGGCCTGTTGGTTGATTTCAGCCACTTTCTTCCCTTGCTTCTTCATAATGCTTGTGTGTCTATTCTCCTAGCACTGTGGGACCTTGCCTATTTCAATTTCACCTTATAGCCTTATGTTTCTCCTGTGGTACAATGCTGTCAGGTCCCCTTATAAATACCTTACAATTTAAGCTCTAACACTTTCTTTACAGCAAATCCCAGTGTGATCACAATGTACAGATTTAGTTAACCCAGATATTGTTTCCAATTTACTCTGTATGCTTGTGTTGGGGTTTACAGTTTCAGTATTGGATACAGAGATGATATGTTTAGGAAGAAGCAAGTGAGATTACTGAGATGTTCTTTCTTAGGAAGTATAACAGTAGAATTCTATAGAAGTGGATTAATATCAGCAGACAGGAGAGAAAAGAGAATGGAGTGAGCAATTTAGAGGAAAGACGATTTGTATATAAACCCAACTTATTTAGCCTTTGAGAGAAGAAAGATAAAGGAAGATGGAAAAGAAAAAATAAAAAGGAACAATGCAAGATAATAAAGAATGAAGAATTATTGTAAGAGAGAGGAGAGAGAAACTGAGTCAAGAAAAATAGAGATTAAACTATATATAACACCACTTTTCTGTGTATTTCAATTGCCCCAGGCCTAGAAGTCCCAATTTCAGCGTATACCTTGTTTTCACCTCTGATGAGTACACAATGACAGGGTGTAAGTAGATAAGATGAGGGCAGAAGAGACTAAAGTGAGAAGGAAGAAAGGAAAGAGGAACACAGACACACAAATAATCCCACTATCAAACAGAACAAAAACAAAAACAAATAAACAAACAAAAAAAGAAAAAAAAAAAAAAAAACAGAGTTGGAGTTTAAGCCAGTTGACTTGGACCACGCCCAGACAGTCACAGTAGAGTCTAGTCTGCAGCTTTGGCCAGCGGCAGATTGGCACAGAGGAATAATGGCTGGGGGGTGGGGGGTGTCAGTACGTGAATAGCATCAAGAAAGCGTTCATCAAAAAGGCATGCATTCCCCATGCCCGCCCCCGGTTATAGCTCTTGTTGTTGCTGTGCTGGCCTCAGGCAGGCCCTTTCCTTCGGGCTGCCTGTGCCCGTCTCACCAGGTGTTTTCTGTTCTCCGGGCTCTGGATCATTCCTTGGATGCCTGCAACTGTTTTTCTTCTCCCTTTCTTTGTCCTGGTCAGCCGCAGCCCTCCTCCAAAATGGCGGCGCCTTCCCTGGTCCCGACAGCAGTATCCCGGTCCTGTGTGTCACTCTGATGTGTGCAGGTCCCGTTTGGCCATTTACGCGAAAGAGGTCTGTGAGGCCGCTGCTTGCATCTGGCTCTCTTTTTATTCTGCGCTGTTTTTTGCTGTGGTCTGCACTTCCCGTACTGCAATGCTACCACAGCAGCTGCGCCATTAATGCTGGTTCGGCCTGTGGGCCGCTGGCACTGGACTCCGTGCGTCAGTGGTGTGGAGTTTGTTGTGTTTTCACCGTCTGTATGTGCGCGGATGTCTCAGCTCCCTTCCAGTTGCGGGAATGTTGCTAAGAATGCGTTCAATCTTCCCGATAAGCCTGTTTTATTGCCAGTCTCCCGAGCGTGCTTCTCTGCTGTCCGCCATCTTTTTTCCCTTTAGAAAATCTTTTTATCATTAAAGTCTTGAATACATAAAGACCTTTTTAACCAGAGATGTTTTCTTTCTTTCTTTTAGAACTCTCTGGTTGTTGTTTCTTCTCTGCAGAGGCATTTCTTTTTCTCCTTCCAGAATTCTTCCTCTTGGTTATACTTTGGAACAATTCCTGCAAACCTTAGAACCTAGACAAATTATTATATTTTGATAAGAATAAATATTTCAATGGAAATGTAGTCAAAGCTTTTTGGACAACTTTGCTCATAGAATCATATATGTTTAGCATCTTATGAAAACTTGAATAGTAGCTGTAAAGATTACTTGATGATTGCATCTCAACCTTATAAATTAATAAGTATCTCTTAAAAAAATCATTCACATAATAAATTACATTTATCTTGAATATCTCTAACTGTAAAAGGCAGAGCATTGGGTAAATGCACACGCAAAATATAAATTATGTGTTTCCTGTTGAGGAAAAATTGTTAGAAGCAAATAGACATATATTTTAATTATCCTATGAATTAAAGATTACAGATTACTTAAGTAACTGGAAAAATATGTATCAAGAATGAAGATATAGTTTATTTTTATATAATTACCTAATTTAAATTGAATCTCATTAAATCATGTGATTTTAAAAGTATTTGGCTCCATTTTTATTTTACTTTAAATATTATGAGTGCACTCTTATCTGTGTAAACTTTGGCATTATGTAGTGTAATTAAAATAGAAGTTTTATGCATATATTTAGAAATCAGAGGATTTAAAAATCTGACAATAATCAAAACATCATAAAATGGGATATTTTAGATATGGAAAATACCTTGTTAGAATTGGCAAGTTAGGGCCTCATATCTGTCTTAGTATACCAAATCTGTGTGATTAGAGTTCAGCTGGGCTATACCTCTAGGCTACATCATTCAATGGCAGCATTCAGCAAGGATGTAGTGGGAGGCTCAGCAGAGAATCCACCAGCTCTCTCTCTCTCTCTCTCTCTCTCTCTCTCTCTCTCTCTCTCTCTCTCGTTAAAGTTATTTCTTGAAAACTAGAGAATTCCCCATGCTTAACATTCCATGATAAAAGAAAACTTTCCTCTCTCCTCTTATTCTCAAAATACTGATGCACAATATGCTAAATCCACAAAATATTTCTATCCAATAACACTTCAATTCACAATATTCTAAACCATAAGCGTGCTTTTCCTGTAAGAGAGGGCCAAGTATCAACTATTTACCTTAATTACATGCAGAAGGGGGGGGGGGGGGGGGGGGGGGGGGGGGGGGGGGGGGGGGGGGACCCCTGTTCCAGGTGCCACATCTTGCCCATGTCTCACACAGGTGATGGAATTTGGGTCTCCTCTGTGTGACACAGGCTGGCTGTGAAAATTAAGCTAAGAAAAAGAAGTGGCAAAGAAACCACACTACACAGGAGGTAATTTTGGAAAGCAGGGGCAGGATTGCTCTAAGACCTTGGGGGTCCAGCTGCCACACTGGGAAGAGAGACAGTGAGCAAGCCTACATTTTGTTTATTTATACAGGGGAACTTCAAAGATTTTTTACAGACTGTTCTTCACAAATAAGGCAGGAGATGGGCTGTCCAGGCCCAATGAGTTATGCCCAATTCCGGAGCTACAAGAGCAGCCTTCCTAGCTGAGGGAAGACTGATGTCATGTGCATTGTGTAATCCATTAAGTTGGAAGGGCCACAAAATAGCATGCAATTCCAGACCAAAATATCCTTGGCTCAAGGCCCAAGGAAGTTGCTAAGTAGCTCAGGGGTGGTTTCCCACAACAAACAAATACATTAAAAAAATGGAACCAGGTGGGACACCATCCTCTGTTGGAGGAGCAGTGACCCAGAGCTAGCTCAGCACATTTATTATATAGATTTTATCATCAAAAAGTTATTTGTGGGAAAGTTTCTGCAAAGCAAGCAATATGAAGGATGCAGCACTGGTGAGACATTAGGGTTATCTTGTTATGCTCAGAATTCTGTGTCACCAGGAGCTGGTGCCTGAGCTCCAGGTCAAGACTGATATAACTCTGTGCCTTTGCACAATTTCCTATGTCTGGGTGTCACCATAGCAACTTGGCAATTTGATGCACCTTTTCAAAGGAAGTTCCCAGCACAAATGCAGCCATGAGGCACTTATAGGCCATCATCCAAAACACTGCTCTCCACAACAGAGAGATGGATGGATGATGCTCTGCTGATGGCTGGTGGCCTGACTCTTTTTGAGGAGACTGGAGCCCAGTGTAGGCCTGGGTCTGCGCTTGAGCAGACCTCCTCCTAATCAGTGAATGTGCTCCTTAC
Source organism: Tamias sibiricus (assembly GCA_025594165.1). Taxonomy (NCBI): domain Eukaryota; kingdom Metazoa; phylum Chordata; class Mammalia; order Rodentia; family Sciuridae; genus Tamias; species Tamias sibiricus. The sequence goes on along the minus strand of CM046669.1, from coordinate 68,009,159 downwards.
TGACAGCACATGGGGCTCAGGACCATAAAGTGGAGGTGACTAATACAGGATGTATCTATACCAGTTGGAGGCACAGGGGGCAGAGCATGAGCTCTGGAGTCACATAGCCTAGGGTACTAGGCCTGGCTGAGCCACTACCAGGTGACTGACCTAAGGAAGGATGTCAGGCTTCACTATACTGTTAGGACATACCTTCAAACAAATTAATGGAACCTGCAAACATAGAAGGGGCTAAGCAGGTGGCAGCTTCCAGTCAGCTCAGAACACTGCTCAGAAACTCAGGCTCAACAGTGAGTCTGCACTGACATTCTAGGAGGTTCATTTGAGCCAGATGGCATTGAGGAAGTGGAGAGGTCACTGGAGGTGCCTAGCAGGATCTTGAGTCATCCTGGTCCTGGGTTTTTAGCACCACTGACACCACTGCAGCAAGCTCCTGCCCCTCTGCAGCAAACTCCTGCCCCTAAGTGTCCCCCGACCAATCTCTCAGTAGGGCACTCACTCACCAGCTCTGCTAGTCTCTTTGCTCCAGAGGACAGTGTTGGCCACACACAGGTACTAGATGCCCAAGCTAGCACTGTGGGTTCTGCACTGCCAAGACTGCACTAGGAAGCAGGAGCAATGTTGGAAGGAGCTGCTGTCCCAGTAGTCCTCACACAATGGCCTACACATTGATACACATGGGCAAGGAGCAAGGCTCATCCCCAGGAGCTTGAAAATGCAGCCCAGTAGAAGACAAGTGGCCTGGCCCTTCTTCCTGGGTCGACTTCTCTTGACAACTGGGCTACACCGCAAGCTGATTGCAGTTCCCTTTCTCTGTCACATGTTCCAGCCAGACAACACAAGGGCTGGGCTGAATAGTGCACAGGTAGTGCAGCTTTAGCTTCTACTGGAGAACTGTGTCCAAGTCTAGCCCCTTGGTTTCTGTTCTGGTTTTGTGTGTCACCGGCATGATGTGCTCTGAATGGCCAATCTCCTTAGTTCACTCAGTCATCAGTCCTGCTGCCTGCCCCTGTCCTACAGTCTTCCAGCCAGAGATGCTCCTGTTCCTGTCATCACCATACTGCTCCAGCATATGCCAACTGTCCCCTGCCTACAGGCTCTTCAGCCATAATCCCAGTCCCTTTGTATCTTGGTCAGCTTGCTGCTACAGAACCCCTCTCCTGCAGGCTGTGCACATCTCCCTGGGTATGGTCCAGTCAGAGTCCTGAGGAGACTCCCTCACAAAGGACCATGCTCTCAACTAGCAACTTGTGGATGTTCTGATGCTCAGAACCTTAAGGATTGCTCCTTCCTGGCACACACCCATTTTCCTGCTTCACCACCTGAGCAGGTCCACCAGGTTGTGGATGGAGCCCATGACACTGACTCACCTCCCTTTCTTCTTCCCAAGCAAATAGGAGTGAGGACTCCAGACAACTCAAAGTAGGGATGGCTGACTAGGATGCCTATAAGAAGAAGCAGGAGGAGAAGGAGGAGGACAAAGAGCAGAGCCAGAAAAAGACAGAGGCTTGGCAGAACTATGGAGAAGGGGGTGCCCATAGCAACAAGGAAATAGCACCATCCAAGCCCCTGGAGATCCAGGGAGACGTCACTGCTGTGCAGCCCTGTTGTGGGCTTCAGAAGGGAAACACCTTATGTAAGAGGGCCCAGCTGTGTCCCCTGAACTTGTGTTCAGCCAACATGTGGTCCTCAAGTGTCACAGCCCTCCTGCAGTCGTGTTGAAAATGGGGCAGACTGAAGCAGTGGCAGTGGTGCTCCTTCTGAGCCCGTCCCTGCCAGATGTCCCATGCCAGAGAAGGGGACAGACAAGGAAGGCTGGGTGAACACCATCTGCCTAGCTCTCCAGGTTTCCTAGGTCAGTCAACAAAGTTCAGGGTGAACAGCCTTCTTGAAGTTCATCTGAGAGCTGTCCTTCATCCATAGCTGTTATCCAGAAGCCCTTCATGAAAAAAAAAAAAAAAAAAAAAAAGGCCCATGCCAATGAACCAACCTCTGCCACTGCTAATACTGAGGAATCAAGCTGCTCTCACCTCCTAAGCATCCTCTTGTTTCTCTGATGGAGGACTTTGGCACCCTGAAGAAGAGGGTTCTGGGTTTGAAGAAGAGAAGAAGCTTGGAAGATGACAGCTAGACCACAGAGATTACAGTGGAGGCTGTGGCAGCCTGAACTGCTACTCAGGCTGCCCCTACTTTCTCCCCACCTGCGACGCGACCCCTCCTGAGACAGCAGATACACTGAATCTGCCCTCAGACACTTGCCAGATGCCAGTGATTTCTGCCATCTCCCAGTTGGCAAACCAGGCTGTGAGCCCCTGAACTTGTCTCTCTTCTCCCACATCCAATAGTGATGAGGGGGGAATCCCTCTCTGTCTTCCTTTGCCTCTTCCTACTAGCCCACTTGCTCCTTTTAGGTCCAGGACCAGAGTGAGGGTCGTGGCCAGTGAGAGTCAACATTCTACTCATTTGGCAAGAGCTACAGCACCTCCCATTTCCCAGCTCCCACACATCCTATCTCAAAGCCCTTCTCCCTCATTCCTACTCCCAGAAGAATGGAAATCCCAACTCCCATGTGCATACATTCTCCTTTTCCTCCTCTCTCATCATCATCCTCTTTTCTCTCTTAGTCTCTTCCACTTCCAACCACATGAACATTGGCCAGCCCCTAACCCCAGTTAATGTCTCTCCCACCACCAGAGCCAATGAATATTCGCTCCAGATCAGGCAGCCAGCTGGAGAGCTCAAGGTGACTGCTATAGATGCTATTCCACCTTCTAAGGTGGTGATCTTCAGATATACCTCTGGCTTCAAAGGTCATTGCTGCCCATTCACTCAGGTACACTGGCCTAGGCAGCTGACAAAGGGACCAGCTCCATGGACCCACCTATACCTAGGGTCTGCTGCTCCAACCATCCTAATTTTCACATCCCACTGTCCTAGCAGCCACCCTTTAACTTGACTCTGGGAGACCTATTGGGCAACAAGCCAAAGCCTCTTAAAGAACCAGGCAACACCTGGCTGCTTCTCATGTTTCTGGTCCTAAATCACATGCTGGCCTCCTTGCTAGCAGGCAGAGCCTCTGCACTGCCATCCTCCAAGCCTGCTACCAACCATGCTATGGATACCACCACTGTCTCAAAGTCTGTCATTTACAGTCTCTTCCTGACTCCACAACCACTAGTCCCATATTCCAGGGTGCTTCCTGATTCTGGGAAGCTCCAACCCAGTGGCATCATTGCCTAAGCCTCAGTCTCCACCAGTTGGCATGCACAGTGGGTGCAGGGCCTTAACACAGCTGTCTACCATCTGAACACTGCAGGATCCAACCACAGCAAGGGCTCCACATGGGCAGTGACAGCGCAACATTTTCTCTGGTCATTCCAGGAACCCCAGCACAGTCTACATAGGCTTAACCTCTGCCATAGCTCAAGGCAGCCAGGAATTGTGGGTATGACATCAGCTGGACCCCATTTGTCATGCCACTCACCAGCCAGTCTGGCTTTCCTCAGAACACTGTGCACCTAGGCACAGCCACGGGCTCTGGTATAGTACTTGCCACCACATGGACCTGATGTGTAGATGGTGCTTCAATCTCTGCCAACATCACGCCCAGTAAATCCCCAACTAAATTTGTTATTTCTATATGAGTCTGAAAGAGACTACTACTACAGACAACTTTAGTTTGGAAAACACCAGCTTGATATAAGTGCTCTCCTAAACTTCACATTTTACTTGGAGGATATGAATATATCTAATATGCAAAGTAGCAAGTAATAGAATCACAATTACATTGATGTCTTAATATCAACCAAGTTTAACCTTTAAATAAAAATTTAGAATTCATAGTGTAGGGGAATAACCAAAAACAACAGTTGTTTGTTTAACCAGAGTTGTACAAACCTAATTCCTTTAAGGCTTAGCTTCCCTCAGTAATAAAACCTAAGACACACAAGAAAATTATCTCTTGGTAGATAAGAGCAGATCAGTGCTCAGACTTTGGGTCCTATCAGTACATTAAAATTCAAATAACTTTAACTGATGGTGCCAATTATAGCCAATTTAGTCACATATACAAATTTTTTGAGATTTAGTTTACGTAAACCTTCTGCAGCTTAGACATTCCACAATTTGTTTACATCTTTAGTTTTGTCCTCTCTTTTATCTTGGACTTTAGCTCAAGAATATTACTTTACCATACAAAATACTTTCTCGTCCAGAAACATTTCTTTTACCTTCTAATTTTCATATTAAAATAAATTTCTTTTAGTGCTGAAATTCATTTTTAAGTCTGTTGCAGCCAGCAGCTTCCATCCCTCCTCCTCTGAAAAGAAAGGCTAAACAATTATCAGGCACTCAGGGTAATGGGCCCCAATCAAGGTTCCATTCAAATGTAAAGGCCATCCCTTGAAAAGCCAGAAAAAGGAGCTGGGATGGACCCAAATGGAAGTTACAGAAAAATTTAGATTGAAGGACTAAAAGGGAATACTCAATCAGAAAATTATGGGCCAATCCCATAGCCTTGGTATCTTCCAGTTCCTGTCCAACATAGATTCTAACTGTAAGCAAAAAAATAACCAAAAGAGTTTTCTGAACCATAATGAAAGTATAAATAACCAGGATGGGAGCAGACCTCATGAATTCAACAAACCTTTATTTAGCAGCAGAGTCAGGCACTGGATGGCTCACTTTCTGGGTAGATAATGGCACTGATTACAGGAGAGGTATAGGACATATAGGTCACATTGGGGGTGTCTTAGTCCTTGAAAACTTTAACAAGACATGGGCAAAATGTTACAAATATCTGGAATTTGCTTTTACTAGGCATGGGTTTTCATTAAGCAGTGTTTTTACAGAGCAGAGATGGAGGGTTCAGGGTTCAGAGTTCAGTGTTCATCTTGTTATAAGCAAAGGCGACTTCAACTGCACTTGGACTATCTCCACCTGATGACCCATTGACCCACACTTGATGGCCCATTGACCCACCCTTAAACCGTCTCCACCTGAGGGCGTATTAACCTTGTGCTTTATAAACCCTGCTCTTGCTATGAGCAGGCGCCATTTTCTACTATCCTGCTTTGTGCTGGACATAGCAGGTGGCCCTGGCCAGAATAAAGGCTTCATTGGCTATTACGTGAGTGGCTTGTGATACTTTTTTCCTGAAAATTGGGTTCAATAAAAGGTTCAATCTAAATTGGGTAAACAACTGAAATTTAACTCACAAGTCTCTCTAGGTGGTCAAAGAACTGGTATAAGCTTGCTTTAATTTGATTTGAAATTGGAGTTGGTAGTCTTTTCCTTGCCACCACAAATTCTGAAGCGGGACCTTCGCTCTGGGACCCCGGGATGAAGTGCTGCCCCAGGGGGTGCGCACCTTGAGACATTCTAAGGCCCCAGGATGTGCCTTCAGTCCTTCGGATTACTGGAATGAACTGCCGCATCAAAAGGATTAGCAAGCATCCAGTGGAGAAAACCTCCACAGGCAAGTGGCGCCCCCATAACATCTGGTAACTGGTTTTGAGATCTCTTCTGGGGACAGTGAGTTGCCTGGCAAGACACATACAATCCTGTCCAGGGCAGTAGCAAAATATCACACTGTCCTCTGGTACTGGTCTGGTTGGGAATTCCTACTGGGGCAGAGAGGTGCCTGACGAGGCACATACACACTCCTGTTCGGAGCATTAGCAAGACTAATGCTACTAATACTACTACTCCCTGGTTGGTTTGGCACCTGGTTCTTGTTTCCTTGTGTCTTGTTCTGTGTTCTATGGTTTTTCTGCCTTTTCATTGCGTGTCTTCTCTGGTGTAAATGTAAGAAAAGTGAATTTGTGAGTAACTTTGTTTGTTAGACATCTGATTAATTATCAAGGTTAAAATGCTAACTGTTAAATATGTCATCAAGTAACTCCTTGAATTCCATTGGGTAACATTATTGATTGTTTTTCATAAATTGGTAAATGAAAGAAGAAAAAAAAAAAGAGGATTGCATCACTGAAAAAGGTTGAAGTTCCAACAGGTATAATTCTATATGCTTGAACGTTGTGTTCTCGTGAAGTGGTTAACAGATGTGTGATTCTGTATAAAGGTTTATAAAAGATTTCTGTGTATGCAGAGGCTCAAAGGTTTCAGCTGTTTCCATTGGGAGTACTGTAAATAACAATATTTTTTATTGAGATAAAAAGTTTGCCTAAATTCAAACTATTACAAGGATTGTTTGAAATTGTGAGCAAAAAGGGGTTAATGTAAAAGCTCTGTAAAAGTTGGTTAAATAAGTATATAAAACCATCAGGAAAAGCTATTGCTTTAATGACACAACCTGAGTTAATTTAAGATAATAAGTAATCACCTAGGATGGTACAAACCCCAATTAATGGAAAGGGTAAATGACAGTGAGGTTATAGGCATTAAAGTAAAGCCCAGTTCTCTTAATTTAAGACTGGTGTGACTGACTTGCTATATGTTTAAGATCAAGACTTTAAGTTAAATTAAAAGGGGCCAAGGAAGTCAATGTTTGGCTCTGGCCCTCAGAGTCAGTCTGAGTTCAGGGAACAGGGAACTTCTCTGAAAAGATTTGTAACTCTGAGCCACAGAAGCCAATCAGTGCACTTGCTATGAAAAGGAGGGTCCTTGGAAAGGGAGACAGACATCCCTGGTGCTTCCAAGGGAAACCACAAGGTCAAGCAAGACCTGGACCCATCCGAGCACAAAAGGCACTGAGCAGAACAGAAAAGTGGCTCTCAAGTTCCCCCAAGAGTTATTCCCATCAGAAATCAGCTGACTCTTATCAATAGATAAAAGCAAAAGTTGGTTTGATCTGCTTCATCTTAAAGACCTAGCAAAAATAGTTAAAACCAAAACACAACCATTTCTGGGCATTGAAGAAATAAGTTAAATGTAACTTAAGATACACACTTGTATTAGCCCCAAGAATTGGTAAGACTGGAGGCTACAAAAGAGATCCATAGGCAGGAATGCCTGATAACTATAAAAATAAACAGTTTAACTATTAAGTGACTGCCAAGTCAAAAGTTTTTAGTGAGTTTAAGACCTACAGATTTTCCTAACCTACACAGGTAGGCTTAATATTCAGTAGTATGATTATCTAGCCCTAAGTAACAGAAATAAAGGGTTCTCTACTAGTAAACACAGAGGTCATGCCAGTAGAAAGATTTTATAAGATCAGATCACATCAAGTAGCTTGACTACCATCTTATCTGGATAGACATCTGTAACATTAAATGCTGTGTTTATATTCCTGATGACTCTGTGGATGTTAAAGTTATGTTCCTAAATAAAGGCCATGTCCACTCTGGCCTTATTATGGGGACAACTTCTCAGCCCTCACACTTCCTGGTGAGAAATTATCATCTTCATCGTATACATTGATATGTTCCAGATGCTGCAACATTTATTCAGTACTCATGTTTTTTTGTTTCTCTCATAGAAGCTCCCATCCCTGGTGACTTTACAATCTTCCCCAGCCTTCAATCTGACCTGACTTCTAAGAAGGGAACTCCAAACTACTTGCCCCCATCTCGTCGCCCCTGTTCAGCTCAAAGAAGCCAGATCTGGTCATCATCCCCTTTCCTTACAGTAGTAAGGAGTTCCTAAAATTAGAAGGGAAATGAAGCCAGAATCCATTAGGCAGTCAGTATATATAGGTAAATCAAGTCAGGTTGGATCAAGAAAGCCAATTTTGAGTGAGTCAGGGAAATTAAAGACTGTTGGGAAACTGTCCACTGAAGAATTGGAATGTTAATTTCTTCAGAGCCCTTCCTCAACCCTGCCCCTGTTCCAACCTGTTCCAGGAATTGCCCCTCCCAGAAGGAGCTTTAGGACTTTCGATATCACCCCTCCTCCTGCCTGTTATCAGGGAAGTCCCCAGTGCTGGCATTCAGTCTCGCATTCAGTCTCATGGATTCGGCCTGCTTGTTTCTCAACCAAACATGGGGATGGCATATTATGGAGGAGAACAAAGATTTGTTCTCCCCATAAGACCAGTGGGGAATGTTATAAGCAAAGGCAACTTAAACTGGACTTGGACTGTCTCCACCTGATGGCCCATTGACCCACCCTTCATGGCCCATTGACCCACACTTAAACCGTCTCCATCTGAGGGCCTGAGGGCGTATTAACCCTGTGCTTTATAAACCCTGCCCTTGCTATGAGCAGGTGCCATTTTCTACTATCCTGCTTTGTGCTGGACGTAGTTGGTGTCCCTGGCCAGAATAAAGGCTTCATTGGCTATTACATGAGTGGCTTGTGAGAATTTTTTCCTGAAAATTGGGTACAACAATCTGACCTCCAGGGGTTATTGTATTGCCACAGAGACAAGATCAATGTATAATTTTATTGTCATGTCCCTGAGAAATTGTTTCTTGCAAGGATCAAAGCTTTGGTTTCTCTCTCCCTCCCTTCTCCCAAGTAACACACTGACTTAGAGGTTTATTAATTCCATATCCATTATTCCAGACTGTGAAAAGAGAATGAACAGCAATGGTGTTGGATCTGGCTATTTCCTGCTGAGAGGGAGTGATGTATAGGGACCCTTCCTTTCAGAATTCTGGAAGAGAAAACAAGGGGACATTGGGAGTTGGGGCTTAAGAGATATATATGTGGGAAGAGTCTTGAGGCTCAGGCAAAGTCTTCTTTGTGGTCTCAGACAGTCAGTCCAGGAGTGTGAAAAGAGCATGGCTTGAGGTTTTTTGAGAGGCAGTTTGAATGGCACAGATCATCTCACTAAAAAAAACTGTTTCTCTACAAAATTAAATTTATAGGGAGAAGACAGATTATTATAAGAAAAGGTGAAGATTAACTAATTTTCTAGTGCTAGGAAAACAATGTTAGCATTAAAAAAAGTGAAGATTAACTGATGTACTAATGCTAAGAAAACAATTTTAGCAGGTAATATACCTGGGGATCCTATTTTTCTTAATCAAGGACATTGTGAGCTAATCAAACTAAGGATGCACTTTCCATGATTTCAGGAGTTTGGGTCCTTTGGAGTATAGCAAGCATGATTAACCTTGAAACCATACTTTCTTGATGGTTTAATTGTCTCCACCCTGCTTGAAAGACTATGCAAAACAAAAACAGAGATGAGATTAACAATATAGTTATAACTAGTAACCCAGCTATCTGTGTAGAAAAATATTAAAAGGGTTAAGGGAAGGAATCCCTTCAGCTAAACTGTCCCAAATCTCTTCAGTTTCTAAAGTAGGTGGTTTTGTATTAACCATGGCCAGAACCTGAGATTGTAACTTTAACATATCACATGAAGCATTATGAAAAGGATCAAGTCCCATTAGGTGATTACATACATTGTGCCATTGAATCTCAGTATCATTATATGGAACTCTATTCACACAAAATTGGGTAATGTTATAATGGCATTGAAGTCTCTGAGCCCACCATAAATCTTGTATTTGTTCTCCTAGCCAAATAGTAGGATCTGTTAGTTGTTGAACTTTACTCAAAATTTCCTGATTAATACATATTTGAGGGATAGGGTATAGCTCAGTTGGTAGAATGCTTGCCTCACATGCACAAGGCCCTGGGTTCAATCCCCAGCACTACACACACAAAAATATGCACCTAAGTTTGCCAGGCCTCAGTATAATTTTTATGGACTTGTTGAAGATAATGAGTAGTTTGGACCTGCTGATGCAATGCTATTGTTGCAGTGGAGGCAGAGGCAATAATGCCAGCCCAAACAACAACTATCAGCCACCAGATAAAGCACATAGCACAGTGTTTCAGATGGCATAGTAATTCATGCATGAATGCTACTGCCATGGTTCCTTTAATTTTATGGGGAGCCAAGTGGCTACTGGCCTTTTGAGAATCATAACAGTTTATCCTGGACTTTGCCATAAGTTCAATCGATGCACTGTTATAGCATACAGTTTTCACATTTAACATAATATATATTTTGTGAAGCATCATACTGAATTTGAATGGGTCTAGACAATAAAACATACTATGAGGTAGAATTCCTCAAAAGAAAATGTTAAGAGAGATAACATATTTCAACTTAGCATATTGAGAATCATTATTTCAGATCTAAAAAGGCTCCTGAATCAGACCCACCCTCCATATTTCAGGTGGTCCTGGGACCATTTAACTTTGTCTCTTACCACTCTCAATTGGTTTACATAGCAACAGCATTCGGTTGTCAGTCGGGGAGACTGGTTATGCAGGACAACAGATGCCAGGGAGCCCAATTTTATAAAGTTAGTACTGAGTAAGTTTTAAGGTTTGGATGTGCAGTGTTCCTCAAAAGCCCATGTATGAGACAATGCAGGAAGGTTCAGAGGAGAAATAATTAGGTTGTGAGAGTCTTAACCCAATCAGTGAAATTAATCCCCTGATAGGGATTAACTGAGTGGTAACTGAAGTGGTATGGGTATGGCTGGAGGAGGTGGGCATTGTGGTGCAGCTTTGGGGTATATAATTTTATGTGGCAAGTGGAGACCTCTGTCCCTTTTTATGCTTCCTGATCATCATGAGAGCTAATTCCCTCTGCCACACTCTTCTGTCATGATGTTCTGTTTCACCTTGAGCCCCAAGGAATGGAGCTGGCCTTCCATGGACTAAGACCTCTGAAACCATGAGCCCTCAAATAAACCTTTCCTCCTCTACAGTGATGCTGGTCAGGTCTTTTAGTCACAGCAGCTAAAAAGCTGACTAAAATGAAAATTGGTACTGAGAAGTGGAGTCGTTGCTCTGACTAACCTGACCATGTGGTTAATAAACATTTTGAGCTTTTTGAAATTGGCAGGGGGAATTTTGAGATGGGTAGCAGTGCAAGCTGGAAATGCTTTAGAGACACTATTGGAATTTGGAGTAGAGGCCATTCCTGTTATGTTCTGGCTGAGAAGTTGTCCACATTATACACATGTCCAGAGACTTTCTTTGAGGCAGATTTAAAAAGTGATGGACTTCTTAATCTGGCAGAAGAAATGTCTAGGCAGCATAGTATTCAGGTGGTGGCATGGATATTGCTGGCAGCTTTTAGTCAAATTTATTGTGTAAATCAGGACCAGAAAGTGGAGCAGAAATATTTGAAAAATGTGGACTTGAAAGGCAAGAATAAAACTGGGGCTAAGGAAATTGCAATTGTTAAAGACATTACCACCACTACAGAAATGCTGAAGACTTTGCCCAGAGACAATAAGAAATATGGCTTGGGGGCAACCTGGGAGCTGGCAAAACCACACACATCTCAAGCTCAAGGGAGTAAAGGTGAAAATTCTCTTGAGAATGAACAGTGGGGCACCCTTTTTGCACCAGGGGGCCTAGGAAGTTTTTTCAACATGCTCAGCCACCCAGACACTCAGAAGCTGCTGCAGCCAGGGTCCCTGGAGGCTTGGCTACTGCTCAAGATGGTGGCAGACCTTGGTATCAACCACAGGGTGCTGGTTCTGCAGAAATGCAGGATGTTGGAGTTAGAGGGTCATGGAGGTTTCTGCCAAAATTTCAAAGGAAGGCCTGAGAGGCCAGGAAAAGTGCAGCAGGGTTGGAGTCCCTGTGGGCAACCCCTGATAGGGTGATGTGTGGAGATTTGAGGAGGAAGCCAAAGCTGTAGTGGAGACACCCCAAGATTAATAAATGCCAGTAACATGGGACATTATCCTAGGAAATCTTCAGGAATTGAGCAGAGGCAAGCCAACAGAAAGACCACTTGGGCTGCAACCAACAAGGCCACAGGGGCAGAGCTACAGAAGCCCAGCTGGATTTTGGTCTTGTTTTGGTCTATGCCCCTATTTTTGTAAATGGAAATGTTTACTCAGTGCCATTATATATTAGATATATGTAAATTGCTTTTAACTTTACAGGAGCTCAAAATGTGAGATTGCCTTGTGCCTCAGTGAAGACTTTGGACCTTGAACTTTGAACAATCTTGGAACTTTTGAGACAATGGGAACTTTGGGGAATGAATTAAATGTATTTTGTGTTGTCAGATGAGTGTGAACTTTTGAAGGCCAAGGGCAGAAAGTTATGGTTTGGTTATGTGGTGTCCCCCAAAAGCTCATGTGTGAGACAATGCAAGAAAGTTCAGAGGATAAATAATTGGGTTGTAAGAGTCTTAACCCAATCAATTAATTAATTTGCTGATAAGAATTAACTGAATTGTTACTGAAGTGGTGGGGGGTGTGGCTGGAGGAGGTGAGAATTTTGGTGTGGCTTTGGGGTATATATCTGTCTCTGGAAAGTGGAGACCTCTCTCTCTGCTTTCTGATCATCATGTGAGCTGATTTCCTCTGCCATAATGTCTGCCTCACCTCAAACACTGAGGAATGGAGCCCACTTTCTATGGACTAAGACCTCTGAAACCATAAGCCCTCAAAAAAACCTTTTCTTCTCTATAGTGGTGCTGGTCAGGTATTTTAGTCACAGCAGCAAAAAAGCTTAGTAAAACAGTTGGCAACCTGTTGGATGTTTTAATAACATGTTCTGATAACATTTTATAGTAATGAATTGAGGTTCCCATTTCTGCTGCTCCTGTGCCAATCCCAGTGGATGGTTTTTGCCCTATGAGTGAGGGAATAAACTGAAGAACTTGCCTATGTCTGGTGTGTGTCATTATTGGGATAGGCAAACTTTTGGTTGTTAGGTAAAATGTCAATTTGAGGAGTTAGGGATACCAAGGTAGAAAGGCCAGTCCAATTTTCTATAAGAAGGGGTATATATGAACCTTGCAAAGGAAAAATGCCTCAGAATGGGGTGGGGAGCATTGGGGTTGTGGGACTGACAAAAGTTTTATTTAAAGAACTTATTCTTTTTCTTTTAAATGCCCAAGTATGGCTGTGCTTTGGTCATATCTGTTTTGCTAGATATTCAAGATAAAGCTGGTCAAATCAACCTTGTTCTTATCTGCTGTTAAAAGTCAGCTGAGTTTCCTCAGGGGTCACTCTTGGGGAAACTTGTGAGCAGCCTCTTAGTTCTGCTAGTGCCATTTGCCAGGTCAATGTATCTGACCACGTGGCCTCCCTTGGAAGCCTCAGAGATGTCTCCCTTCTCCAATGACCCACCTCTTTGCAGTATGCGTGAACTAATTGGCTTTTCAGTCTCCAGTGGTCTCATTAGTTTCCCTGATTGGGATGTCATGTGACCCAGAGTTGCAAAGCCATTAGAGAAGTCCCCTTGTTTCCTGGGTTCAAGCTGATTCAGAGGGCAAGAGCCAAATATTGGTTGTCTTGGCTCTTTAAAAAAAAAAAAATTATTTATTTGCTTTAGTTGTACACAATGGAACGCATTTTATGTTTATGTGGTGCTGAGGCTTCAACCCGGGCCACGCACGTGCTAGGCGAGCGATCTACCACTGAGCCACAACCCCAGCCCCTGTCTTGGCTCTTTTATTTTTAACCTTAACTTTTAAGCCTTGATCTTAATCATCCAGCAAGCCAGGTTTATCAGTCTTAAACTAAGAGGGTTTTATTTTTTATTTATTTATTTTTTGTGGTACCGGGGATTGAACTCAGGGGCACTCAACCACTGGGCCACATCCCCAGCCCTTTTTTTTTTTTGTATTTTATTTAGAGACAGGGTTTCACTGAGTTGCTAAGTGCCTCGCCATTGCTGAGGCTGGCTTTGAACTCGCGATCCTCCTGCCTCAGCCTCCCAAAGTGCTAGGATTACAGGCATGCGCCACCGCGCCCGGCTCTAAGAGGGTTTTAACTTTGATGTTTATAACTTTACAGTCTTTTACCACCCCTTTTTAAATTGGGGTCTGTATTAGTACTGGAAGTTAGCCTTATATCCTATCTGTCCTGTAGATCATGGCTTATTATCTCAAATTAACCCAGGGTTTTTTGTTTTTTTTTTTTTGATTTTTGTTTTTGAAACAGTACCTCTACAAAACATTAACAGGCAACAGTTATAAAGTTTACAAGGAAAATACAAAATAAAATTAACAAGAGTAAAAACATATTTAGTTTGTGTATAATCTTGAACCTTGGCTGAGTTTTAAATTATATCCCTCATTTGGAATCACAGTAATCTTTACAACAAAAATCAATCTTTTGAACACAACTTTAAATGAGCTAAAGTCTGGTATAGTTAGTAGGGTGGGAGGCAGAGCCTTATTCCAGGTAAGGGGAGAGGGAGCTTCACAAATGACACAATACAACATTGCATCTGAAACATGAATCAAAGGCTAAGAGAGCTTTTAACTTCCTTTTTGTGGAAAAGTGGTAAAGTGCTTTCATATTTCACAATATATAACCTTTAAACAGACCAGGCTCTTATTATCTTTTAGAAATACATTTAAATTTTAGCCAGGTGCAGTGCCACAGGCCTATAATCCCAGCGTATGTGGATCATGAGTTCCAGGCCAGCCTTAGCAACAGCGAGGTGCTAAGCAACTCAGTGAGAACCTGTCTCTAAATAAAATACAAAATAGGTCTGGGGATGTGGTTCAGTGGCCAACTGCCCTTGAGTTCAATCTTTGGTACCAAAAAAATAAAATAAAATAAAATAAAAAAAAAAAAATAAATAAAAAGAAATACATTTAAATTTTTATCCCAGTGTAAAAGGTAACATAAGGTTCTGGTTCAGTTATAAAACTTTAAATGATATAAATAAACCCCTAATTAAATTCACTATTTTTATAAGTCTAAAATTACCATTGCAGATAACTTTAGTTTGGAGAACACCAGCTTGATAAAAAATGTTCTTTTAAATATCCTACTTTAAAGATTTGTATACCTGGAAGAACACATTTAGTATGTCAAGAAGTCAATAATAACACCACAAATACACTGATGTTTTATATTAATTAAGTTCAGCTTTTAAAAAAAACTAAGCTCTGTAATGTAAAATAATAGTTGTTGTTTAATTGGAGGTGTACAGACCCTAATTCCTTTAAGCCCAGTTGCTCTAAATAATACAACTAAACAGATACAATGTTAAAAGTAAATTAATGTTTTAAGAAATTCTTGTGGTTTTGTTGTTGTTGTTTTTTTTTTTTTTTTTTTTTTTTTTTTTTTTTTTTGGTATGGGGATTGAACTCGGGGCACTCAATCACTGAGCCACATCCCTAGCCTTATTTTGTATTTTATTTAGAGACAAGGTCTCAGTAAGTTGCTTAGTGCCTCACTTTTACTGAGGCTGGGTTTGAACTTGCATCCTCCTGCCTCAACCTCCCAAGCCACCGTACCCAGCAGATATCCTTGTTACTTTAACACATAGATTAAACCTTAGTTTTATATTAGTACATTAGTATTTGACCTTAGGGAAAAACCTTGAATAGTTTTTTACATAACTAATAGATTAATAATAACTAATAATATTTTTTTTTTTTACATAGACCTTTACTTACATAGACCTTCTTATTCACCACACAAAGACTTTCTCACCCAGAGACATTTCCTTTACAAAGATCTAACTGAAATGCAGTTGAAACTTTTGGACCTCTTGCACATAGAACCATACCTGATGATTTACCAATTTGTGAAAACACAGACTGTTAGAAAACTGCTGAAACATAGTTAACTTAGCTGGGAACACTGTATTAGTGAAATAAAAGGGTTTATTGGGGTGCCACGTGGGCAAGGGTAGGGAAAGGAAGGGAAGGGAAGGGGGATAGGGAAGGGATGGACGGGAATAGGGGCAAGCAGGAACGGAGAGCAGGAACAGAGAGCAGGAACAGGGGGAGATTTCAGTCCGGGGCTGGTTTAAATAGAGTAGGGGTCATAAAACCCCCTTGGAGTGAGTCCTTGTCCTATAGGCCAGCAGAGGTCAGGGGGGGGGGGTAGTGGGCAGGGGACTTGCTGGTCAGGTTTTTTGGTCACGCTGAGGATCCTGGGAGCTGTAGTTTTTCACAAGGCACCTGGGGAGGTGTGGCCTCCTGCCTGGAATCCAACATTCCCCCCTTTTTTATTTCTTAGGAAGCGGGGCGTCGTGTTTCAATCTGGCTGCTTCAGAGCTGAAGTGGGGCGACGTGGGGTAGTTTTGAGGGGGGGGAGATGTGGGCAGGCAGGTCCAGCTGGAGGGTGAAAAAATTCCCAGGAGGTAGGCGTGGAAAATATGAATCTGTCCAGGTATGGGATGGGTGAAGTTTCTTTGAAGCCATATGTCGGTGAGGGTGTCAAACCAGGCTTCTGAAGAAAGTCACTGAGGGAGTCAGCCGGAGAGCATGTAGAAATTGTGGGTCTTGCGAGTTTGCAGGTAACACTATTATGGAAGCAACAAAGGGAAATGCAGGAGCCCTGTTTGGGGATTGGCTTGAATTGCAGTTGACTATGAGCCGTGGAGATTTGGCCATTGTCGCCACCCGTAGTCTCACGGGATTTTGTTGCGGGATCTGGAGTGACTTGGCCGAAATTGCTGATCGGGTCAGCGCCATTTTAGTGGTGTGTTTGGCGTGAGTTAGTTGTTAGAACCAGAGAGAAAAGTCATCAGAATAAAAAGCTGTTTGTCTCCAGTTTGCTTCTGAAGTTCTTCCCGCGGCTCCGGTGCTCCGAGCGCTTCAGGCGGCAACAGGTGGCGGCCCGTACGGGGAACTTCGGAGCGGACAGGTAAGAACTGAAAGGTCTCTAAAGATGGGTTCGAATATAACTGAATCCCAAGTGATAGAGGCTATGCAAAGACTCCTTGATATACCTGACTCTGTTCTCAGTGAGGAGTATATAGACAAAAATGAAAGTGATCAAAAAAGTGTAGATTCCACTGGGCCAACTGAGACCAGTAAAGAGAGTATTAGAAGAGACCCAAAAATGACAAAAATCCAAGCTATTAAAGCTATTCGGGAGTTATTGGCGAAAGCTGAAGGATACTTGCTCTCACTGGAACCTGGGCCTCAGGATATTGCTGTCAGTGAAATTAGCAGTGGTGAGGAATCTAGTAAAAGTGATCCTGAGAAAATGAGGAAAAAGAAATTTAAAAAGACCGAGAAAAAAGGTCCGTCAGGCAGAGGAGTCACTTGTGGAAGTGACTACTCCCCCATGGGTGGAATCCATTACAGAAAATATGAAGGGTATTACTAGGCATTTGCATACCCTAGAAACAGAAATAAATAGTCTTTCTGATCGCTTATGCGCTCTCAAGGACAACTCACAGATACATTGGGAACCGCCAGCATTTGAAAAGAAAAATGGACAGAGTGTCCATCAGTCAGTAGATTTCAAAACAATAAAAAATCTCAAAGAGGCAGTAATGACTTATGGGCCCCAAGCTCCTTTCACGTTGAGTATGCTGGAGTCCCTTAACACCTTTAGCTTAACCCCCTCAGACTGGAAAAGTCTATGTAAAGCAACATTAAGCGGGGGGCAATTCTTGGTTTGGCGATCGCAATTCCAAGAACTTTGTATAGAAACGGCTAAAAGAAACGCGGCTGCAGGGTTTGAAAACTATAATATAGATATGCTCACAGGAGAAGGGCAATTCGCAGACTTACAGGCTCAAACAGATTATGACTCAGATATATATGCTCAGATAAATGCAGCTGCCTTAGAGGCATGGAAAACTGTACAAGGACCTGGGGATCTACAAGGTAGCTTGTCAAAAGTGATTCAAGGACCTAATGAGCCGTATGCCGACTTTGCTGATCGACTTTTGAGAACTGCAGGTAGTGTGTTTGCAGATGTTGACCAAGCTATGCCTTTAGTTGTTCAATTAGCTTATGAAAATGCAAATAAATGGTGCCAAGCAGCCATCAGGCCATGGAGAACTAAAAAGGATCTTTCCGTATATATACAACTATGTAAAGATATAAATGGCGCCTTTGTCACAGGAAATGTGATTGCAGCCTCAATGAGAGGTGCTTCCTCTCGAAATTTCACAAAGGCTAAACGTAGACATTATAATCAATCAGGATATTCCAGGCAAAATTATCATAATCAATCAGGCAATTCTAGGCAAAATCCCAAAAGAGAAATAAGATCAAGCTCATACCATGCCCCAGGCCGCTGCCCCAGGTGTAAAAAGGGAAATCATTGGGCCAATAAATGCTATTCAAAATTTGACATCCATGGAAATCCTTTGTTCAGGAATTCAAAAAACGGGGCACGGGGCCCAGTACCCCGGGGCCCACAAATGTACGGGGCATTGCAGAAGGAGTATCCTCAAGCATCCACTCAGATGCTTCCCCGACACAATCCCTACTACCCATCCACTCCCTCGCCAGAGGAACAAGAGGAAATGCAGGATTAGACCTCTGTTCTACCGCCCGAATAGTGTTAACACCTGAAATGGGGGTTCAACTGATTCCCACAGGAGTCAGGGGACCTCTTCCCTCAGGGACTGTAGGACTTATTATCGGGCGTAGTCCTAAAAGCTTATTAGGTTTGCAAGTGACCCCAGGTGTAATAAACTCAGACTACAAAGGGGAAATAAAAATAATGCTTAGCTCACCCCAAAGTGTAAGTTCTGTTAATCAAGGAGATAGAATTGCTCAGTTGCTTCTCCTTCCCAATTTACATAATTCATTTAAAATGGGTATGCCTCAAGAAGGGAACAATAGAGGATTTTGTTCCACTGACTCAAGTCCCATGGCTTGCTGGGTTCGAGATTGTTCAAGGAGGCCTATGTGTAAAATAAAAATCCAAGGAATAGAAATGGAGGGATTAATAGATACTGGAGCTGACTCTTCCATTATTAATTTACGCCAATGGCCCAAGCACTGGCCTCTGCAAAAAGCTTCAACCAGTTTAAGAGGCTTGGGATATAATAACCTCCCAGATAAAAGTGCAGTAATTTTAAAATGGGAGGATGATGAAGGCCATAAAGGAACATTTCAGCCTTATGTTTTTACCTAATCTACCGGTTACTTTATGGGGAAGAGATATTTTGCAACAAATGGGAGTACACCTTGCAACCAAGCCTGCAGGTGTTAAATGTGAAAACCTACAGGGTAATCTTAACCATAAAAGAACTCATTATCAAAAAGTACAGAGTAATCTTAACCCTAAAAGTAATCATTGTCATAAAGGAAAAAGATATTTTTTTTCGGGGCCACTGAGAAAATAATTTTGAAAATACCATGGCTTTCTGATAAGCCAGTGTGGGTCCCTCAGTGGCCCCTATCTAAAGAGAAATTACAAGCGGCCCACCAATTAGTTCAGGAACAATTAGAAGCAGGTCATATAGAACCTTCCACCTCTCCCTGGAATTCCCCCATATTTGTGATCAAGAAAAAGTCAGGAAAATGGCGATTGTTACATGATCTTAGACAAATCAATAAAACCATGCAAGTTATGGGGCCTACTCAACCTGGACTTCCTAGTCCCGTAGCTATTCCAAAAAATTTCTATCTTATTACTCTTGATATAAAGGATTGCTTCTTTTCTATTCCCCTACATCCTCTGGATGCCCCCAGGTTTGCTTTTTCCGTTCCTTCTATGAACAATAATGGCCCTGATCAGAGATATCAATGGAAGGTTTTACCACAGGGAATGGCTAATAGCCCCACCATATGCCAAATATATGTGGACAAGGCTATCCAACCCATTAAAAATAAATATCCAAACCTCATGTGTCTACATTACATGGATGATATTTTATTGGCCCACCCTAATCAAAAAATCTTATTTAATATATTCAGTGATGTGGTAGAAAATTTAAAAAAATATGGACTATATATAGCAGAAGAAAAAGTTCAAACCAGATCTCCCATATTATATTTAGGATTTAAAATCATGGATACTTTTGTTAGACCCCAAAAAATTTTAATAAATAAAGAACATTTGACCACCCTCAATGATTTCCAAAAACTACTGGGAGACATTAATTGGCTTCGCCCTACACTAAATCTCACTACTGGCCAACTAAAACCTTTATTTGACATCCTTCGTGGAGATCCTGATCCATCTTCACCACGAACATTGACTCCTGATGCTAGGAAAGCTTTAAAGTTAGTAGAAAAAGCCATCGAAGGAGCTCATTGTGATAGATTTGATTTAACTCAACCGCTGATGTTGATTATTATTTTTTCACAATATACACCCACAGGAGTATTTTGGCAACAAGGGCCTTTATTATGGATACATTTGCCCGTCTCTCCTAAAAGTATAATTGAATCTTATACCTCCATGGTGGCTAAACTTATTCTTCAAGGACTTAAGACTTCTACTAAAATATTTGGCATTCACCCTGCTACTATTATTACTCCCTATTCATCATCACAGATTGAATACTTATGCTTCAATGATAATGATTGGGCTATAGCTAAATGCTCTACTTCTGCAAATTTTGATAATCATCTTCCTAAGTCCCCTATATTATCTTTTTGTATTAATCATCCTATTATATTTCCACAGGTAATAAAAAATCAACCTATTCCTAAGGCATTTAATGTATTTACAGATGGGTCCTCAAATGGTACTGCTACAGTAGTCACTAAAAAAGAAAATATGACTTACATAACTGCACACAAATCAGCTCAACTAGTGGAATTGGAAGCTGTGGTAAGAGCTCTGGAAAATTTTAGGGACCAGCCCGTAAACATTTTTTCAGATAGCCACTATATTGTACAAGCCGTCCCAAAATTAGAGTTAGCAGGACCAATAGCACCTCATACTCCAGCCTTTAAATTGTTTTATCAAATACAAAAACTTTTGTGGGCAAGAAAAGAACCCCTATTCGTAGGCCATATTAGAGCACATACTAATTTGCCTGGTCCCCTCCATGAAGGTAATCAAAAGGCTGATGAACTTACAAAAACAGTATTTATACTTTCAGCGCTACAACAAGCTACTTTATTTCACTCCCAGTTTCATGTCAACAGCACCACCTTGCAACGTAGGTTTAAAATCACAAAGGAGCAAGCCAGAACAATTGTAAAAGATTGTAAATCTTGTATGACACATTTGCCCAATCCTCATTTCGGCGTTAACCCTAGAGGATTGATGCCCAATCATTTGTGGCAGATGGATGTTACTCATGAGCCAAGTTTTGGAAAATTGCGATTTATTCATGTGACCATAGATACATGTTCAGGCATGATTTTTGCTTCCTTACATTCTGGAGAAAAAGTTAAAGATGTTACATCTCATTGCTTGCAAGCTTTTGCTGCATTGGGCATCCCCAAAATGCTTAAAACAGATAATGGCCCCGCATATACGTCCTCATCTTTCAAAGAGTTTTGCGCAAAATTCAATATATCCCATAAAACAGGCATCCCATACAATCCTCAGGGTCAGGGCATTATTGAAAGAGCAAACCGAACACTGAAAATTATGTTATTAAAACAAAAAGAAGGAAATTGGAAAAGTCCTAAGGACAGATTGGCAGTTGCCCTGTTTACCTTAAATTTTTTAACTTTAGACTCTAATGGTTATTCTGCTGGAGACAGACATTGGAATCCACACCAACAACATAAACCTTTGGTTTACTGGAAGGATGTTCTTTCAGGTACATGGAAGGGTCCAGATCCAGTATTAATTTGGGGAAGAGGATCTGTTTGTGTTTTTCCAAAAGACGAATCCTCTCCAATATGGATACCATCTAGATTAATAAAAACAGGTACCACATCAAAATGATCAAGATGAAGTTATTGAAGAATCAAGATTAATAAAAAAGGTACAAAATCAAGAGGACCAAGATGAAGGTATAGAATGATTCCCTCAAAAGAGTCCTTCAAAATATTTCACAACTTAAGTGTCATTTCTCCCGGCCGGGACGAGGAGATCTCTCTTTAGTGTGCACACAATTGTATTTTTTTTTTCTTTTTATACATGTCTTTATGTCTGTACATTTGTCTATATTTCATGTTAATGTGACGTCACAAATATATGTTTGTATGTTTGTTTGTCCAGTGTGACGTCACATAGAACAAAGCGCTTATGAAAAAGAAAATATATATATATATGGATCCAAATAACTTTAATTCATTTTAGGTTTAGAGTATTCAATTTAGGTAAATAATTTTATAAATGAAGGTACTTTCAATTTTGATTTATAGGTGTCCCTGGGACTTCTCTTTAGCAAACAATATGACTAGTGCTATATAACCTGATATTTTGGTGTTTTGACTTAAGATTGTTTATTTGTTATTAACTTCATTTGTTTAATAGCTCATTAATTTCAATTATCTCAACAGGTAAAAGATTGCTCTGTATACAGAGACTCAAGGGTTCCAGCTAACAAATTATTTCTCTAAAGTTCCGTTACCTTTTCTTTAATCTATCTTTAATGCAGTAATTACCCTCAGTCTTTCTTTGTTTTGTTCTAAATATGATATTTTTCCAACTTATGTTTGTAGAAGCTCAACCAGCGATGTGTGTGAACAAAAATCAACTTTAATTTTCTAATCTAATTATTCTATTTTGTAGTTTGACAACTCGCCTCTTGACTCAGTGCTGCAATAGCACTGCCTTTCCTTTAATAATTGATGCTTGAGTTTCTAGGTAGCGGGCCCTGAAGATTTGCCGGTGGCATTGTCTAAACATAAAAAAGACGTCTGCTGCTACAGCTGCAGGGATCGCGGCCGCCGCAAGCATCCCTGCTGCTCAAACATCAAACAACCTCACCAACAGTGTGGCCTCTGCTCTACATGCATGGGGCCTCCTACATCAACATGTTACAACAAATGGACATTTTGATCTTTCATTGTTTGGGACTTTACGGGACAATGCCTTGCGGGTATTTGTCTAGAGAATTCAGTGTGTTACTTGTTGGAACTTAGGGCAGCTGATTTGTTTAAACAATTTGATATGCTATGCAATTTGGCTCATCACCAAAAGGCTTGTCGCCTTAAAGCCGCAACATCTCCTCACAATTGGACGGCTGTTAGTCATCATATATAGTCGATCCTAAAGGGCTCCATTGGATGGCTGGTTAGCCAATGACGGGTAAGATCCCCAGAGGGGGACAACCTAAGACAGGCACAGTCGCACGGGACAGTCTCATGTGGCCGACATATCAACCTAAGACAGGAGTCAAGGGCACAGCCTTGATTATCCGATGACGGGTAAGAATGTTGGTTGCACATAGACGTCCTAGAGCATTACCTCTTTTAAAACAAAAAGGGGGAAATGCAGGAGCCCTGTTTGGGGATTGGCTTGAATTGCAGTTGACTATGAGCCGTGGAGATTTGGCCATTGTCGCCACCCGTAGTCTCACGGGATTTTGTTGCGGGATCTGGAGTGACTTGGCCGAAATTGCTGATCGGGTCAGCGCCATTTTAGTGGTGTGTTTGGCGTGAGTTAGTTGTTAGAACCAGAGAGAAAAGTCATCAGAATAAAAAGCTGTTTGTCTCCAGTTTGCTTCTGAAGTTCTTCCCGCGGCTCCGGTGCTCCGAGCGCTTCAGGCGGCAACAGGGAAAGAAGGTGAGATGGATTATTTTCCATAGGCCTGTGTTCCACCAGGTGGGACTTACGGTGAAGAGGCCAATGGAGAGTGCGAAGCACGTCATAATGAGCGTCTGGTGGCAGCATAAGGGCAGGACTCAGCAGGGGTCTCTGGTTGGAAAGTCATTCATTGGTTTTTTTTAACAGTTGATAGTCCCTGGGAAAAACTGGTTAAAGATTCAAAATGAGAAAAACAGAAAAGATTATTTTGAGTCAGTATCAGGAACACAAGAGAAACGAATTTTTAGGGGACCGGTGGGAATGGGAGAGCAAGTATACTGAAGTAGTTGTCTTTTTGTGGATCTTCAGTTGGTTGATCAGCTGGTTTCAGTCTGGAAATATGAATCTAAGAAGTCAAATTTTCTGAGGTTTCACGAAGTTTAGCAGCTGTGGGTGTGCACAGCACAATGTGGAAAGGTCTTGTCCACTTTGGGACAAAGGAGATTGTTCCTGTGTCCTGGGGAGGGGAGAAATATACCCAAGAACCGGGTATTAATGGGAATGAAGCAGTGAGTCTACCTGGGTCAGGCAGAATGAAATCTTGGCACTTCCATATCTGATGTCTGCTGAAGGATAAGAGAGGAGAAGAGAGATCTTTGGGTAAGGGTCCCTGAGTTGGGGAAACTCCGGGTGGAAGGGCTGGTCGCCCAAACATAACCTCAAAAGGGGATAGTAAGGAGGGCTTTTTGGGAGGACTCTGAGCCTAAAGAGGGCGAGGGGAAGTAAGAGTTCTATTACTCTCTACCTTCCCTGAAGACATGGGGTGATACGGGATGTTAAAATGCCGAGGAATGTTAAGGGAAGTAGATATATTCTGGGTAACTAGTTCAACGAGCACAACTGAATCGGGTTTGATCAGAGGAGGAAGAAAGCTTGGATATTTCAGAAGGTTTATGTCCTTGGAATAGGATGGAAAAGTGAATGGAGATAGGAGAGGATTGATTGTGTGGAAGGGGATGTGGGGGTCTGGGTAGTAGGTAGGACTGGAGCCAGAAGAGAAGGAGAAGATAGTGCTGCCTCCCTTGCTGCCCTGTCGGCCTTCGTGTTTCCCTGAACTATGGGAGAGTCTCCACTTTGATGTGAAGGACAATGGGAGATTTCTATTAGTTTGGGCAGAAGAGAGGCTTGCAGGAGTTTAAGCCTGAAGCGTCTCTATACAATCATGTTCTGGGGGCTCTGAGGAGACTGGGAGAAGGAAAACTGGGTGTAAAGAGGAGCAGGACTGGAATGAGGTTGAGGAGCTGAGCGCGACAGGGCAGGAGAGTTTGAAGGCTCTTATACATTAGTCTTTAAATGGTGAGGAGAGGCAATAGTGACATGAGCACCAAATTTAGCTTTTTAGATTTCTGTAGAAGTAGGTAAGCAGCGGCCAGAGCCCAAAGACAGGGGGCTCATCAACGAACGGTGGGGTCAAGCTGTTTAGAAAGGTAGACGGGGAAACACGATACCCACGAGAGGAAAGAAAGTTTAAAAGAGTGCAAGAGTACTCACGAGCTGTGGAAAGGAGGGGCTGCAGAGAAGAAGGGGAATGGGTGGATCTGAGAAAACATTTCTGCAGAAGATCTGAGATAGCTCCCTGCAAGGAGGGGCAATTCCTGAGATGGGTTACCTTGGCAACATGTTGGGGCAGGTTGTTAAGGGTGGACGAAGGGCTCTGAAGGAATCAGCATTTCAATCCCTCAGGGGACAGTTTCCCAACTTCCCAAAATTGGCTTTCGACCTGACTCGATTTACTTATATATGCTGACTGTCTATGAGATTCTGGCTTCACTTCCCTTCTAAGCTTAGGAACTCCTTACTACTGTAAGGGAATGGGTCGATGACCGAATCTGGCTTCTTCAGGCTGAATGGGGGCGAAGTGATGGGGGCAGTAGTTTGGAGTTCCTTTTGTAGAAGTTAGGTCAGATTGAAGCCTGGGGAAGGTTGTAAAGTCATCAGGGACGGAAGCTTCTATTAGAGAAACAAAAAACATGAGTACCGAATAAATGTTGCAGCATCTGGAACATCAATGTATACCATGAAGATGATAATTCAAAGCTTTAGCATGTACAGAGTTATCGGGAATGTAAACACAATACTTTACTCAGGCTGAAGTTACCTTTACTTCTAAAATGTTCAGAAATGGTTGTGCATCTGTTTTAACTGTTACTGGATGTCTAGGATGAAGGTTGTCAAACTGACTTCTGTTTTGACCATTGGTAAGAGTCAGCTGTTTCTGATGGGAATCTTGGGGAAACTTGAGAGCAGATTTTCTGCTTGGTGCCTTCTGTAAGGATGGGTCCAGGTCTTGCTTGACCTTGTGGCTTTCCTCAGAAGAATTAGGGATGTTTTTCCCTTTTTATGGAACCTCCTTTTAGCAAGAGCACTGATTGGCTTTTCCTCTATCGGTCTCATTTATCCCTCTTATCGAGAGATCATGTGACCCAGAGATGTAAAGCTCTGTAGAGATGTTTCCTCTTCCCTCACAGGCAGACTCTGGGACAAGAACCAAATACTGGTCTTCTTGGCCCTTTTTGATTAATTTAAAAGTTTTGATCTTAGCCATCCAGTAAGCTAATCTTAAATTGAGAACATTGGGCTTTAATTTTGATGTTTATAAACTTACAGTAGCCAGGGTCTATGGTACCTATCTGTCTTGACGGTTTTTGAAGGTCAGGTGTTTAAGTTTTGAAGTTGATTTCTGTTAAAGAAAGGCTGAGAGCATTTAGCTGACAAAATATTACAATTAGAACGGATTAAAGAAATTTTGAGAGTATTTAACCTTTTTGGAAAAATGGCAAAATGTTTTTACAATATATAATTACATTGATGTTTCCATAAATCAAGTTTAGCTCTTAAAGAAAGAACATGATATTTTGAAATAATTGTTGTTCAACCATAGCTATACAATTTTCAATTTCTTTTAAGATTACTTGTTTAAAAGGAAGGAAATTAATAAACACAACATTATGGATAAATTACATAGCTTTGCTGATTGTCTCATATACTAGTTTTTGCTGATTGTTTCAGACACTTATTTAACCAACTTACACAGGCCTTTACATCACTTACTTAAACCCTCTTATCTTGAAACATTTCTTATAAACCCTCTTATTTACTTCACTATAAGACATTCTTATCTTGAAACATTTCTTTTTCTTTCTATTGAGTATGGTTTCCACACCTAATCCTTCTAATTTATTTCTTTCACGTGTTAACTCCTTTCTCTGTTCATCCTTTGAAACAATCTTTATAATGATTTGAATTTAGATGAATTATTTTATCTTAATAAAAAAATTTTGTTATTTATGGTATTTTTAATTGGAATAAAAACCTTTGAGCCTCTACATACATATCAATCTTTTATAAACTCTTGTATATAAAATTACACACATCTGGTAACTATTCCATGAGAACACAGTGTTTAAGTATGTAAAATCATACCTGTTAAAGCACATTTAACAGTTAGCATTTTAACCTTGTAAATTAATTAGACGTTTAACAAACAAAGTTAGTTATAAATGAATAATTTCATGTGTCAAAATATGAGACTGAATAGTATCAGGCATTTTCTTTGTTGAAGAGAAGTCTTGGAAAAAGCTTGCGAATTAAGTTTGAAGTTTAAAGGTACCCTTATTTATTGCGCACTTTGGAAGGGGAAGCGAGGAGCTAAAGAGGCAAAGGTGATTTTAGCAGGGGATGAAAAGAGCGGATTGATTGAATTTCCCATTCTGAATGGGAACTGAGGGACTATGTCTTACGTGAATGAGAAGGAGAGAGAGAGAGAGAGTCACAAGACTGAAGGGATTACGAGAGCAGAGGACAGAGGGTGTTGCTATAAGGCAGGGCAAGGGCTAGCCCACAGAGTGCAGCAGCGAAGGCGAACGGTAAGGCTGTGTTCGGAAGGCGGGGCTTGGAAGGTGGTCAGAGGGAATCACGTGGGTTGGGATAAGATGGCAGATCAAGGGAGGGCGGAAGTGGAGCGGAAGTGGAGACAGATTTGGGCGGAAGAACATGGCGGATCTGAGGAAGGGGGAGGGAGGGGACTGTTATCTGAAGAGAAACTTTATACAGCCTTTCAAACCAAAGGGAGAAGTGGGTGAGGGCTTGGGGCTACACGTGATGTAGGCGCAGACTCGCTGAGCCGGCTCGGGCAGCCTTGCGTGGTGCAGACTCGCAGACTGGGAACAGGCCTGCAGGCGGGCCGGGCCGGTGGGCGGGGCGGCCATTGGTTGGGGCGCGGGCCGGCGGGCGGCGCGGCTATTGGTAGGGGCGCCCGCGGCGGCCGGGGGAGCCGCGGGCACGGCGCCCGGCCCCGGCGCCTTTGTGAGCGGCGCGGAGGACGCATGGGGGTGGGAGGGGATTTGGCCCGTGCGCGAAGAAGCGCTCGGCTATCGGAGGGTAGTGGCCCGCGCGCAGCGAGCGGGACGGCGCCAGTCAGAGCTGGACCTATAAGAGAGCAGAGGAAGCGAGCAAGGGGCGCGCTGTGGCTCTAACGGCAGCGGGCTGGGAGCGCGCCCCGGAGCGGGCTAGGAGCGCAGACCGGGAGCGCACCTCTGCGCGGTCTGCAAGCACGGCGGGAGTGGCACGGAGCTGGGAACAGGAAATTGAGTGGGTGGGGGTAGCGGCGGTGAAGGCACCGGAAATTACGTGGACAGAGAAGGCGGGTTGACAGAGGAGGATTCTGGCGGAGCGAGAAGGCTGGGGCGGGGTGAAGGATGAAGACAAAGGAGGGGGAGGATCTAAGCTCGGAAGCCCGCCAATTTCAAAATCTAAAGCCTGAGCTGGGGGTGGGGGGAGCAGTCTGGAGCAGCCTCCGAGGCTGCTGGTACGGGGGAGGTACGGCAATTGAGAGGCGTGTTGGCTGGAGCTGATAGGGAACCATATTTAGGCTGATACAATATTTTGGAAGGTGTCCCTCCCAGAACGTGTATCAGAGTGAGATCCAAGTTCGCTTGCCCAGTCGTCACCAGGTGAAACGAGCCTTGGGACATCTGACCACCTTCCGTCCCAGACGGCAGGTTTAAAAGATGCTGGGGGGCTATGAGCTTACTCCATGGAGGTTTTCGGATTTTTTTTTTCCGTTCCGAATGGAAAAACGGAAGTTCAAGCCCGGAGTGCGGAGGGGAACTTTCCTAGCCACAGACAGCAGAGAGCTGTAGTCTTACAGCTGGAAATTTTAAAGCGGGTGGACAAAGGTGGGGGAGGGGGGGAGAGTTCCCGGGGTCCACCGTCGCCCTGAAGGCTTGGGTGGGGTGTAGTCCCCCCTGTAAAGGCCACGGGTGAGATTGCCAGACACTCGACGGTCAATTTTCGCCACGCAGTGGCCAAACAGGTTTAGGAACTCGGGGTGGACGGGGGCTTACCGAAGTCCAGCGATGCTATGGAGAAGGTGGACAGACAAAGGGAGACGTGTTGGACGCTCGTCTCCTTTCCTGGCCAATGCACCAAATGTTAGAAAACTGCTGAAACATAGTTAACTTAGCTGGGAACACTGTGTTAGTGAAATAAAAGGGTTTATTGGGGTGCCACGTGGGCAAGGGTAGGGAAAGGAAGGGAAGGGAAGGGGGGATAGGGAAGGGATGGACGGGAATAGGGGCAAGCAGGAACGGAGAGCAGGAACAGAGAGCAGGAACAGGGGGAGATTTCAGTCCGGGGCTGGTTTAAATAGAGTAGGGGTCATAAAACCCCCTTGGAGTGAGTCTTTGTCCTATAGGCCAGCAGAGGTCAAGGGGGGGGTAGTGGACAGGGGACTTGCTGGTCAGGTTTTTTGGTCACGCTGAGGATCCTGGGAGCTGTAGTTTTTCACAAGGCACCTGGGGAGGTGTGGCCTCCTCCCTGGAATCCAACACAGACAATGCTTGAGTACATCACCCCATGGAATTCAAGAAGTTAAGAGTAACTCTGAAAATTAATCAGATGTCTCTAACAAACACATTTATGATTAATCCATATATGTTAAATCTAATTTACTGATTTTAAACTGTAAGAACCAAGGTATCAGACAAGTGTGTTGAACAACACCTCTTCCATTTTGAAGAAAGAATCCTAGAAACAATGGATTTATGCATGAACATTTTATTAGCTGTTTGACCACCTGGAAAAACTGGTGAGTTAGTAATTTTATAGACATCTTTTTATTCTCATTTGTTTACCTAATGTAAAGTGAAAATTTTAAATCCTGTGACTTAAAGGTGTTTGGATCCATTTTTTATTATTTTAATTTATGAGCACTCATTCATCTACAGGCCAATTTTGATACACAAACACATATGGACAGGACAATACACTCGTGTACACACATATACAGAACCAAAAAAATAAAGGCCTTGTAGCTTTCAAAAACCTATTAGGTTGAAAAATAACCCTTCCAAATTGGCCTCTGAACAAAGCAGAGTGTGAAAAACCTCTACAGTTGGATGAAATAGGTTTGATCAGAAAAATATATTAATCTAGGCACACAGGATCAAAAATGTAAATTCACCATAAAAGCCATGAGCTGAAAAATATAGAATTTAAAAATAAGGGTCCTAGAAAAAAGAAAAATAATATGGCTATTAAATATTTTAGTAAATCATTGTACAGTCTCAAGTTACAGTTAGTTCAGGTGTTGAAATTAAAGAGGGAGAAGGAGAAAGAGAAACAGAGTGAGAGAGAGGGAGGAAGAGCAAGAGCCCTGAAATCATTTTTCTTCCTATGCTGCAGCCAGTTTTCCACTTGAATTCAAATTGACACTCCCCTCCCTCTTTTTTTTTCCTTCTTTTTTTATTTCTTTAGTCTCAGATAGGTCTGGTTGAGCCTGCAGGCTCCTGCCATTTACATTCCAATGCAAGCCTCAGCCAGGTCTGGCCAGAGCAGAGGGAAATCGCTGTTTTCAGCAAAAGTCTCTTGCCTAGGGCTTTTAAACCATTTTTCCCCTGTTGTAATCTGGCAGGTTTGGGTGCAGAAAGTTATGAAATATCATCTCCCATTACTTTTGAGGATGAGGCTACTATGTCAAGTTCCTTACTGAGATATGCCACTAGCCATTGAGCTGGTCTATTCTTTTGCATGGGTATTTTCAGGGTTATTTTTCTCTCTTGGTGACAAACAGGATAAATTTTTACTCCACAGGTAAGCTGAGAGTAGGGGCTTGAAGTAAATCTCCTTTTTCCGTGACCTTGGGCTGGATCCTCACTCAGAATTGAGGATGCTAATTAACCTTTTGATAATTATTTTAATTTAAGGGAGGACATTAACCAGCTAGTTGTGCCCTTAAAATTTCTTCAGAAGGGAAATATTCACTGTTAGGGTCCAGTTTCGCTTTTTCCCATGAACCACAAAGAGCCGGACAGTATGTAATGTACAAATGGAGTTTATTGAGCCAGCTAGCTGGGGTCAAGCTTTCCCACAGACATGCAGGGAGGGCAAGACACCGAACAAAGGAAAGCCTCCGGTTATATAGTCTTTTACCTATGTCATAGCCTGTGCAAAAGTGAACAAAGGGAGCTTCGGATTACCTATGTCCCTGTTGGAGCAAATAGCCTGCCCACGGGAAATTCAAATAGCCCGCCTTGGGGTTTAACTTCCTAGCTCACCTGGGGGTGGGGTTTCTATCCTACTATCCTAACATCCCTTCTAGCCAGTGTTTTACTATCCTAACATTCCAGCCCGCCTAGGGGCGGGGGTTACTATCCTCACATCACCTGCTGCTTGGCCATTCTCCATCACTATAACCTGGGGCTCCTCAGAAGTATTGTGGGACTTGGGAAGCTGGCTGTATTAGAAAATAAGCTATGCCGGGAACGCCTTGTTGAAAGGGGAGGTTATTGGGGTGCCACGTGGAAGGGTAAGGGATGAAATGGCATGGAGGACAGGGAAGGTAAGGGACAAAGGAAAAGGGAAGAACAAAAGCTGTTTCAGTCTGGAGCAGGCTTAAGTAGCAAACTGGTGGTCAGATGGACCCCTGGAGCGATTCTGTGTTCCCATATGCTGGGGACATTAAGAACACGTCAGCCGAACTAACTCTCTGGTTGTCTCCCACTTCCTGATACGTGGACTTGGCCTAGCCAAGGGGTGTTGCCCTGACATATAATGAGAAATCAGACCACCACAAGGATAGGCTAGTGGCTGATCCGCCAATGTGATCTGCTCATGCTCCCTATGCTCCCCTATGACCTTCTGCTGATTGGCCTATGTTTTCTATAAAGGCCATCCAACTTCCTCATTAAACTTGAGTTCCAGCTTGACTGTTCTCCCTGGTGTCTCTGATTGTCTTCCACCATGAGGGCTGAGTATGGGCCACCAGCTGACTCCTGCCTCTTCCCGACTCAGCCTCACTTCTGGGGCGTGCTTCCCCAGCCTTCTCCGCTGGCCGGAGGGGGCTAATCCCGGGTCAGGGGGAGCTAAAAACCCCGGCAGTTGGCGCCTCAACATGGGGCCCAAAGAAAATGGCAACAGAAGGTTTCTGGCGAATCGGGCCAAGCGTGCTGCAAGGTAGGAGTATCCCCTGATAGGAATATGGGGCAATCTCATAGCAAACTTGATGACCCGGCTCTCAAGGTTTTGTACTTCATGCTCAAGAGCCAAGGTTTAGAGGTTTCAGATTCTCAGGCTGAAAGGGTTTGGGAGACCTTAACGCGAGCTGCACCCTGGCTCCCTGCTGCTGACCTCTCTGATTGGAATACATGGGACTGCACAGAACAGCTTGTTAGGGAAAGGGAGATTGATCTTGGGGAAGAGCCTCCACTGGGGGTGTACCCCACCCTTTCCACCCTAAGGCATGTTTCTTTCCACGGCCCGCTGAAAAAGCCCCAAAGGGCACACCCCAGGTGCCCCGGCCCCTTCTGATTGACTTAGCGGAGTCTGAAGATCAAGCCTGAACAGAATGGGAGACTTTTGATGATGATTTTTAGCCCCCTCCCCCCCGTTCGGTAAAATTAGAGAAAATTGGTAATCACCTGGACTTGTAGTCTCAGTCCTCTTCCTCAGGGCCCACGGCCCCTCTCCTTGAATTTCCTTAGAAGTTCCCAGAGGATGAGGGCCATCCGCCATATTGTCCTCCTCCCTGCGTGTGGAACCCACCATCTTGTGTGGCTGACATGCCACCACAGCCGTCATTTTGTTTGGCAGGCGATTTTTCGCCACCCCCCCACCCCCCCACCCCCCGGGAACTTTCCCATCTGCAATGGCATTCCCGGTGAATGTTAACCCCGGAGGCAATAGGCCTGCTGCCTGGTATCCTTGGGAAGCACAAGACCTTAAGGAATTAAAAAAGGCAGTTTCAGAGGATGGGCCTAACTCACCCTGGGCCGAAACCATCCTCCAGGGCTTAGCTTACCAGCAGTGTACTACTCAAGACTGGAAAAATCTAACTAAGGCCATCCTCCCAGGGCTCCTATATTTAAAGTGGTGTGCTTTTCTCAACGATGATGTCACACCCAGGCCCAGCCATGGGAGACTCCGCCAGACACAATAAACTCGGAGTGGGCGCTGGCCTGGGAGCAGAGCCATGGGCAGGTGGGCCGGGGGCCTGCAGCAAAGAGTGGCCGCCCTCCACAGCTCCATGGGAGCGGTGGCCGCATAGGGATGCCAACTTTCCCAGGCGCCTGCCTGGCCCGCGCCACCCGCAGCCCTGCACCCCATCCCCCACCCCACCCCACCCCCCGCCTGGCCCCGTCGTAGCCCTATGGACCCCGCAGGCCCGAGGCTTGGTGAGGAGTTGCACTAAAGAAGTAAACAGGTCATAGCACGTTTAACAAAAAGATTGTAAGGACCTGTAAATCCTGTATGCCCTTCTTACAGGTCCCACCCCTCCAGTCCCCTGGGGTAAATCCTAGAGGCCTGCAGCCCAATGTCGTCTGGCAAACTGATGTAACCCATTATGCACCATTTGGAAAATTGAAGAACATATTTATGTCTATAGATACCTACTCACATGCCTGTTGGGCCACTGCCCATTCTGGTGAAAGGGCCAAACATGCTGAAAGCCAGTTTTTACCGTGTTTTTTTCCATCTTAGGCCTAACCCTACAGGTTAAAACAGATAATGGACCCTGCTTTGTGAGCAAATCATTGCAAGAATTTTCCAAAGATGGCACATTAAACATACCACAGGGATCCCATATAACCCAAAAGGACAAGCCATCATCGAGAGGCACAATAAGACCCTAAAGGACCAATTAATAAAACAAAAAGAGGGAAAGAGCCCCTATGATCAGTTAAAAACAGCGATGTGTTTACATTAAATATTTTAAATTTTTCCAAAGACCAGCCCTTAACTGCCTTTCAGAGACATTGGTCCAACCAGGTGCCCTACCTAAAGGTTGAGGTCCAATGGAAGAACCCACTAACTGGATGTTGGCTTGTCCTGATATGCTCATAAGTGTGGGCAGAGGATTTGGATGTGTCTTCCCAATTGGTGAACCAAGCTCTATTTGGGTACCCACCAGGAACCTCAAATACCGCCAATCAAAACAAAATGACCACCCAAGAGCACATTCTCTTGAGGTGTGATCTTTTCCCTTTTTCCACAGGAATGAAAAGACCATGGTGGACCTTCTGTTTCATTGTGATTGAACTCATCATCTCCCTCCTAATATTCATCAGGAGCACTATTGTCCTGTACGCCCTTTGCAAGTATTCCAACTCCCCACGGTGAGAGAAGGGGGACTATGCCTGTTTCTGGGAGAGGAGTGTTATTTCTATGCCAACCATTCGGGCATTGTCCAAGAAAAAATCAAAAGGAGACCTGGAGCACCGCAAAAGTGAGCTTCACTCTAGCTTCCTTTGGACTGGACTAAATGGGTGTCTCCCCTACCTTCTCCAATTTGTGGGACCCCTGGTTACCATTATCCTTGTGTTCACCTTTGGGCCTGTGTAATGAACAAGCTTGTTCAAATCCTTAAGGATAGGGCCAAATCAGTACAGCTTATGGTGGTCCACCAACAATATGCTGCCCTCAGCACTGCTGATTGGGAGCCCCACGAACTTGGCCATAGTTCCCTGTCAGGATGTGGAGGTCTAAATTATCCATGGGAAGCCTTCACAAAGGCAACTGTTCTGTCCCATGTCTTCCCCTCAGCTGCGGCTTGTTGGCCTTGGGTAAGTCCGCCTGAAGTGCTAGGGTGGTAGTCAATGATGGGTAAGATCCTCAGACGGGGACAACCTAAGATAGGCATACCCTCAAGTAAGGTGGGCCCCCCAAATAAAACAAAAAGGGGGAAATGTTGGGACATTAAGAACATGTCAGCTGACCTAACTCTCTGGTTGTCTCTCACTTCCTGATACGTGGACTTGGCCTAGCCAAGGGGTGTTGCCCTGACATATAACGAGAAATCAGACCGCCACAAGGATAGGCTAGTGGCTGATCCGCCAATGTGATCTGCTCATGCTCCCTATGCTCCCCTATGATCTTCTGCTGATTGGCCCATGTTTCCGCCAATGTGATCTGCTCATGCTCCCTATGCTCCCCTATGATCTTCTGCTGATTGGCCCATGTTTTCTTTCTTTTCTTTCTTTCTTTCTTTCTTTCTTTCTTTCTTTCTTTTTTTTTTTTTTTTTTTTTTTGGTACCAGGGATTGAACTCAGAGGCACTCGACCACTGGGCCACATCCCCAGCCCTTTTTTTGGTTTTTATTAGAGGCAGGGTCTCACTGAGTTGCTAAGTGCCTCACCATGGCTGAGGCTGGCTTTGAACTCGCGATCCTCCTGCCTCAGCCTCCCAAAGTGCTGGGATTACAGGCGTGCGCCACCGCGCCCGGCTTTCTTTTCTTTTCTTTTCTTTTTTAAAATATTTATTTATTTGCTTTAGTTGTACACAATGCATTTATTTTTATGTGGTGCTGAGGATCGAACCCAGGCTGCGCGCATGCTAGGTGAGCGCTCTACCACTGAGCCACAATCTCAGCCCCTGGCCCATGTTTTCTATAAAGGCCATCCAACTTCCTCATTAAACTTGAGTTCCAGCTTGACTGTTCTCCCTGGTGTCTCTGATTGTCTTCCGCCGTGAGGGCTGAGTGTGGGCCACCAGCTGACTCCTGCCTCTTCCCGACTCAGCCTCACTGCTGGGGCGTGCTCCCCCAGCCTTCTCCACTGGCCGGAGGGGGCTAATCCCAGGTCCAGGGGAGCTAAAAACCCCAGCACCCATAGGCTGCTGGAGGTCAAGAGGGGGTGGCGAGGGCACATGGTGGCCAGCTCTGCTGGCCAGCCTGAGGCACCTGGGAGATGTAGTCTTTTCTCAAAGTACCTGAAGGGTTGTGACCTCCCTGCCCGGAATCCAACATTCCCCCCTTTTTGTCTTCTTAGGAAACTGGGCATCGTGTTTCAATCTGGCTTCTTTGAGCTGAAGTGGGGCAATATGGGGTGCTATGAGGGGAGGAGATGTGGGCAGGCAGGTTAGGCTCGAGGGTGGAAAATTCCCAGGAGGAAGGTGCGGAAAAGATAAATCTCTCCAAGTATGAGATGGATGAAGTTTCCTTGAAGCCAGAGATCGTTGAGGGTGTCAAACCAGGCTTCTGCAGAAAGTCACTGAGGGAGTCAGCCGGCTATCCTCTCGAAGAGCATGTAGAAATTGTAGGCCTTGCGAGTTTACAGGTAACTCTAATATGAAAGCAACAAAGGGAAAGAAGGTGAGATGGATTATTGTCCATAGGCCTGTATTCCACCAGGTGGGACTTACGGTGAAGAGGCCAATGGATAGTGCAAGGCACATCATATTGAGCATAGGGTGGCAGCATAGGGGCAGGACTTGGCTGACGAAGAGTCTAAGTCATTGTTGGTTGGAAAGTCATCTGTTGGTTTTTTTAACAGTTGATAATCCCTGAGAAAAAGCTGGTTAAAAGTTCAAAACCAGAAAAACAGAAAAGATTATTTTGAGTCAGTATCTGGGATGCAAGAGAAACGAATTTTTAGGGGATTTTGGTGTGAAGGACAATGGAAGAGCCCTACTAGTTTGGGCAGAAGAGAGGCTTGCAGGAGCTTTGATATTAATTTAGAATTAGTAACTGCAGAGCCCTTTGTGGTTAGGAGCCCTCGCTCCTTCCATATTGCCAAATGAGAAAGCGGAATATGGTAAACATATTTTGAATCTGTGTAGAGGGTGAGGTTTTGGTCAGTCGCTAATTTGAAGGCACGAACAGCTATTAGCTCAGCCTATTGATTTGTGGAGTTGAAAGGGAGGGGGGCTGCCTCAACGACCTCTGATAGGGAGACTACAGCCTAATCAGCAAAATGTTGCCCATCCTTAAAAAAGAGCTGCCATCTGTGAACCAAATTAGGAAAGAGTCAGGAAGTGGTCCCTCTTGAATGTGAGAGGGGTGGGGGATTAAAGCCTCAAGCATCTCTATACAATCATGCTCTGGGGGTTCTGAGGAGACTCAGAGGAGGAAAGCTGGGTGTAAAGAGAAACAGGGTTGGAAAGAGATTGAAGAGTCATGCAGAAAAGAAATGAGGAGAGAGAGAGAACGTGACAGGGTGGGAAAGTTTGAAGACTCTTATAGCTTAGTAAATCTTTTAAATGGTGAGGAGAGGCAATAGTGATGTGAGCACCAATGTTCAGATCTTTTGATTCCTCTAGAAGTAGGTAACGAGCAGCCAGAGCCTGGAGACATGGGGCCCATCCACGTATGGTGGGGTCAAACTGTTTAGAAAGGTAGGCAACCAGAGCAAAAGTGGAGACCTTGTGTTGGCCTAAAACACCTAGAGCCAGACCTTTTACCTCATGAACATAAAGGGTGAATGGCTGAAGAAGGTCTGGGAGATGAAGAGCTGGGGCCTGTGACAGTGCGTGCTGCAGATGCTTAAACTCAGCCTGAATGCTTTTGGGGAGGGGCTTTTCCTTAAGCCCCTTAGCTGCCTCATATAGGGGTTCTTCATAAAGAGATAAATTGGGAATCCAGGCATGGAAATATCCTGCTAGGCCTAGGAAGGAAAGAATCTCTTCCTTTGTCTTGGGATATGGAAGAGCCTCGATGAGAGCCTTTCTGTCTATAGTAATGGACCTAGGCTGATGGTAAATCTGAACTCTCAGGTAAACTACCTGGGCCTGAGCAAGTTGCACCTTGGATGGGGAAACACAATACTCACGAGAGGAGAGAAAATTTAAAAGAGTGCAAGAGTCCTCACGAGCTGTGAAAAAGGAAGGGCTGCAGAGGAGAAGGTCATCTACGTACTGCAGGAGAGTGGAGTCAGAGAATTTAAGTTCTTTGATGTCAGCAGCCAGTGTCTGTCCAAAGATATGAGGGCTGTCTCAAAAACCCTGAGGGAGGACTGTCCAGGTCAGTTGTTGGGACGTTGCATGTCAGGGTCAGTCCAGGTGAAGGCGATAAGGTATTGCGACTCCTGAGCAAAAGGGACAGTGAAAAAGGCATACTTGAGATCAATAACTGAGAAATGGGTAGATATGGAAGGAATTAGGGAAAGAATAGTATAAGGATTTGGGATCACAGGGGGTATAGGCCTGACAGCCTCATTGATGAGAAGATCTTGGACTAGCCTATATGACCCATTGGACTCCTGAACCGTCAATATAGGAGTATTATAAGGGGAATGGGTGGGTCTGAGAAAACGTTTCCACAGAAGATCTGAAATAATCGGTTGGAGACCTCTAAGGCTAGTGGCTGGAAGTGGATATTGGGCTCTGTTAGGGAAACAATGGGGATCTTTAAGGTGGATTTGTACAGGGTCACAATGGGCAAGGGAGGGAGTCTGGGTATCTCAAACTTTGGGGTCTATGAGGTCAGTGGGGGCAGGGTACTGGGAGGTTTCTCCATTAGTTGAGGGCTGAAGATCTGCATGGGTAGAGAGAGTTGGGGGGTTCCTGCATTAGTAGAGGGTTGGGGGGGGGTTACTTCAGAGGCACTAGTGGCCTCTAAAACTGCAAGGAGAAAGATGGAGGTGGAGGTGGAGTGAGATGAACTAGGGAGCACAACTGAGCTAGGCAGATTGGAGAACACAACTGAGGCCTGAAATTTGGCCAGTATGTCTCGGCCCAGTAAAGGCACAGGACATTGAGGTATTACTAGGAACTGATGGATGAATAGGTGGTGGTGTAGCCAGCAAGACAGCATAAAAGTCTTGCGGGGGCAAATAGCATTTCCCTCTACCCTGACAATAGGGGACGGTGCTATGTTGGTGGGGCCCCAGAACTCCTTCAAGACCAAGGAAGTGGCTCCTGTATCTAGCTGAAAATTTATGGGGTGGCCATCAACAAAGAGGGTAACCCTGGGCTCCTGCAAGGTGATGTCAATTGTTGGGAAAGGAGTCCCTGGGCCCCATCAGTCCTCTGTAGCCTGTGCCAGCAGGTTGGGGTTTGTGTCTGGTCCAGCCCCCATGCGGGGATTGGGGCAGTCAACACCCCAGTGTCCCATCTTGGAACATTTAGGGCATGGACGCTTAGGGGCCCTGGGATTAGGGCAGGCCCTAGCCCAGTGTCCTTCATTCCCACACCTGTAGCAAGGCCCTGGGGGTTCCCCCTGTATGGACTTACAAGCCCCTGTTTTTGAGGCCTGAGTGTTGGGGCCCCAAAGGGCCTGAGACAGCATTTGAAACTTTGGTTGTTCATATTTTTGAAACTTGCAATGCTCCATCTCCTCTTCTCGATTATGATATGCCTTAAAGGCTGTAGCCAAAATCTTGGTCTGAGGTGTTGCAGGCCCTTGCTCCAACTTTCTTAATTTAGCCCGTATGTCAGGGTAGCTTTGGGATAGAAAATATGTCATAAGGACTTGGCAGCCCCCTGGGGACTCAGGGTCTAGATTTGTGTAATGCTGAAGCGCTTTCATCAGCCAATCAAGAAACTCAGAGGAGTCTCTTTATATAATTTCCCATAGCTTACCAAAATTAATGGGTTTCTGAGCTGCTCGCCTAAGACCAGCCACTATGCAAGTGATAAACTGGTCTCTTAAGGTCACGCCCCCTGCTGAATTATAGTCCCAGTTCAGGTTTTCGTCTGGTACTACTTCAGGACCAATAGGAAAATCCAGGTTAATTCTATTAGTCTCATCTGCATAGGCTCTTGCCTGTTCCCAGACTTGTCTGCACTCCTCTGGAAGGAGAGTGTTTGCTAAAATGATGTACACATCATGAAATGTGAGACCATATGCTTGGGTGACCCATTGAAATTCTTTCAAATATGTTGTGGGGTCTGTAGTGTAAGAACCCAACCGTTTTTCGATCTGTGATAAATCTGCCATGGAAAATGGAACATGAACTTTAATTACTCCCTCTGCCCCCGCTACCTCTCCCGCAAAGGTGCTAAGGTCTGTGTCAGCAGTTCCGCCTGTTTTTTTTGAACAGGTGATACGAGGACTGAAGTCGGAATTGAGTGGAGTGATAGCCTGTGAGTTTGAAATTGGCTCTGAAACTGCATTGGGAAAAGCTGCGGGAACCACGGAAGAATTAGAGAAGTTAGCGCGGAATTCGCAGGGGGAGGGGCTGAATTGGTTGCAGGAGATGACGGAGGAGGAGTAGATGGAAGAGGTGGGCCTAAAGGCAAGGTTGGGGTAGAAGGAGCTGGTGGATCCTTGAAAGGTGGAGCTGAGGGCGGAGTAGGATTCCTAGCATGGTGGTAAGGGGTGGGGGGGGGTCCAACCTCTAAACCTGGGTCGAAGTCTGGGTCACTTAGAGATGACTTGTTTGGTTGGCATGGAAGGAGGGCTGAAGCACAGCCGGTGTGAACACCGAGGGAGAGGTTTAGACCAAGAAGCAGAAATGCATCTGCATACGGTAGCTCCTCCCACCGTCTCAATTGTTGGCAAAAATCGAACAGCTACTGTAAAGCAGCAGGGTCCACTAAACCCAATCTTGGCCACCGATTTGTTAGAGGATATTTGGGCCAATCACGAGTGCATAGCGTAACCAGATTTTTTGGCTGTATCTCGGAACTCAGGCTGAGGTTGGTCAAGTTATCAAGGAGTATCTGTAGGGGACCGTTGGCTGGGCGTGGGTGAGATGGAAGGGGATGTGACCAATAGCAAATGGCTGCTAGGCTGAGGAGTAAAATCACCCCTAAAGTAGAAAATAAAGTAATCAGAGTACACTCAACTGACAAAGGTTGGCTTAAGTCCTCTAGGAAGGATGAAGGAGTTTGAGTTTGAGGTGCTGATGAAAGAAGCGGCCCCATATTTTTGTTCTGCATGGGGAAGTCTGGGGCGCAGGGCTGCGGGCGAACTGGGGTACGTGACGCAGAGATAGGCAGTGTCCCCAGCCACGGCAGGATCTGGCTTGTGCGCGGGCAAGACACGTGATTTTTAAGTCTGTGGCTCAGTACATTGGAGCCAGGCAGACATGGGAATAGGGCATTGGGCTGGACGAATGGTGGACACGTGGTCACCGTTCACTGGCGGGTGTTGGGGGGGGTGCTGCAGACGCGCAGCAGGGATACAATCTGACTGGGAGATAAATTCAACTGTTCTCTGGAAAGGGAAAGGGAGGTAGAGAGAGCTCCGTGAAGTCCACT
The DNA here is from genome assembly GCA_025594165.1 of Tamias sibiricus. Classification (NCBI taxonomy): domain Eukaryota; kingdom Metazoa; phylum Chordata; class Mammalia; order Rodentia; family Sciuridae; genus Tamias; species Tamias sibiricus. The sequence goes on along the minus strand of CM046669.1, from coordinate 67,968,462 downwards.
TTCAACCTTGAAGGTGTAGGTGGGGTGTGGTCCTCCCCGGACAAGCCATAGGTGGGGCTGCCGGGCAATCAACAGCTCCCACTGTGGGAGGTCCATTGGGTTAAGAGCTCTCAAAATGGAAAGGGCTTACCCATCTGGAGACCTGGCGGTGGAAGGTCAGCAGTGGTTGGAAGGTGGGCAAAAAAGCTGTTCCCGGAGGTTGATTTTGTCCTCTGGTTGGGGATGTGCCCCACGTTTGGGCCCCAAATATTAGAAAATAAGCTATGTCAGGAACGCTGTGTTGAAAAGGGGGGGGTTATTGGGGTGCCACGTGGAAGGGTAAGGGACAAAACAGCATGGAGGACAGGGAAGGTAAGGGAAAAGGGAAGAACAAGAGCAGTTTTCAGTCTGGAACAGGCTTAAGTAGCGAACTGGTGATAAGAGGGACCCCTGGAGTGAGCCTGTGTCCCCATAGGCTGCTGGAGGTCAAGAGGGGGTGGCGAGGGCACCTGGTGGCCAGCTCCACTGGCCAGCGTGAGGCACCTGGGAGATGTAGTCTTTTCTCATAGTACCTGAGGGGGTGTGGCCTCCCTGCCCAGAATCCAACAGGCTGCACTGAAAGGAGGGGCACCCTTTCCAGGTACCTAACATGTCCGGGTTGGAGGTTTAAAGACCCTCAGGGGTATTGCCCACCTGCTGTGGTGTGATGGAGCTGGACTGTGGGGAGCTGGGAACAGCCAGGCCTCAACTCAACTCTTCCAGACTCAGCCCCCACCCCCCAATTGGGGCATGTGCTGCATCCCTCTGGTGGCCTCTGGGAGGGTGTTTTTCCTTGGGGACATGTAAGCTGCCTGGTACCGTAACCCGGGAGGAAAAACTCTCGGAGGCAGAGTTTTTTACTACTTTTACTTCTACTTTCTTAGAGAGCTTAGAGAGGGAAAGAAAGATTTTTAGAGAGAAAGATTAAAGCGAGCTTTTCTTCTTGTCTTCTTAGCTTAGAGTAAAGAAAGATAGAGCTTAGAGTAGAGCTTAGCTTAGAGTCTTCTTAGCTTAGAGTAAAGAAAGATAGAGCTTAGAGTAGAGCTTAGCTTAGAGTAAGATTAGAGCTTCTTTCTTCTCTCTTCTTTCTTCCTTCTTCTTTCTTCTGTCTTCTGTCTTCCTCAGCCTCGGCCTAACTCTGACCAGTCATTTCTCTTCTGTCTGGTTTCTTCTGTCTTCTATCTGGTTTCTCTTCTGTAACCCGCTCTGCCTACGGGCCGCTTCTTCTGTGACTGCCCGGCTGACTGAATTCTCCGTTCTCCTAACTCGGGCCGCTTTCACCCGATTTGCGGGTGCCTACAGGTGCGTCACATACATATCAGGTGGAACTTATGGCTTCCAGCTAGCTGCAACAGCCCTTCCTAATTAGGGCTCCTTCAGGGACAGTCCACTTTCCCTGTCCCCATTGCCCACAGTTTTGGCCGGCTACTCTGCTTCGGCTTTAGAGGGCCTCAGATTTTTTTGTTTTCTAAGTCCTGAAGAATTTCATTATTGAAGGTTCTATACTTGGGCCATGGGTACAGATTATCTAATTCGTATTGTGGCCAAATTTGAGTGTTGAGCCTAATGAGGCATTTAGTTTTGAGGTCAGTTTGGGAGTAAAGGGCCTTAAAATTGCTAATGAAAGGGCAAGTACAGAGGGATGGACTGAGAAATTCGCATATTGGAGAGGAGGACTGACTGGAGTGTCGGTTTGAGACTACAGCATCCTCCAAAATCTTCCCAACATTAGACAGGATGGTTCCACCAGAGAATGGGAGAACATTTTCACCCCAATCTCAATGGTGGGGGACCCTTAGGGAGGTCCCAATGTGCCAAAAGGTGGGAATCCCTGGGGTCCCAGTGTGCCAAAAGGTGGGGATTAGGGGCAGGGTACCAATCTGCTGGGGACTGAACAGAAGTCTTACCTCTCTGAAGAATGGGAAGGCCAGAGTTGGATGCAGGAACAAAATGGCAAAGAGGTCTTTAATCCAGAGGTCTGCAGGTTATTGTGGAGGGAAGGGATTGGGGAGAGGGCAGCAAGGGAGAGGAGAGGGGGTCAGAAAGAGGATGCCTTCAGCACCAATAAAGGGTTTGATACAAAATCTTGCTCCATCCATGTAGCATAAGGCTGCAAAAACCTAGCCCAGAGTTGGAGGTCGGTTATGGGTTGTGTACCAGCAGCCGGTAGACAAAGTGCACTGTAAAGGTGTGAAGGGTCTCTTTATGTTGGGTAAGGAGGGAGGTGAGGGAAACAGTCAGTCTGGGGATTTAGCCATAGCTGCATGAACCATGGCTGGGGGTTCTCCCAACCTCAGAGGACCACCAGAATGCCAGATGCTCAAGGGTAACTTCCCAGGTCTCATCAGCCAGCTGTTTAATATGACTGTTAGGGAGGAGGTTCATTAGGATGGGGAGGGGGAAATACTTCCTCACTTCTGTTCCGAGGTTTGGGCACCATTATGTAAGCAAAAATAACCAAAATGGTTTCAGCACCATATAAAAGTATAAATGACCAGGATGAGAGCAGATCTCATGAATTCAGCAGCAGAGTCAGGCACTGGATGGCTCAATTCCTAGATAGAAAATGGCACTGATTACAGGGGAGGTGTGAGTTATACAGGTTACATTGGGGTTACAAAGGTTACAAACATCTGGTACTTGTTTTTACTAGGCATGGTTTTTAATTAAGCAGTGTTTTTCCAGGGCAGAGATGGAGGGTTAAGGGTTCAGGGTTCAGATTCCAGTGCTTATCTGACCTCCAGGGGTCATTGTATTGCCACAGAGACAAGATCAATGTGTGGTTTCATTGTCACGTCACTGAGAAGTGATTTCTTGGAAGAATTAAAACTTTGGTTTCTTTGTCCCTTTTCTCAGCCAGAACATAACAGGAATAACCTCTAGTACAATTACCAATCGTGTCCTCATTTACCTTTAAACCCTCTTGAGCCCTTTCTTCACTGTCCACTGTCCATGATCTTATTGGCATTCGGGTTTTCTGAGCTTCCAATGGAATCAGCCATTAAGCTCCACTTAAAACAATCTAAAGCATTTCCAGCTTGTACTGCTAAACATCTCAATATCCTCCCACCAATTCCAAAAAGCTCAAAAAGCTTCTGAACCACATGTTCAGGTTAATCACAGCACTGATCCCACTTCTGGGTACCAATTTCTGTTTTAGTCAGCTTTTTCACTGCTATCACTAAAAGAACACAACCAGAACAATTGTAGAGAAGGAAAAGTTTATTTAAGGGCTCACAGTTTCAGAGGTCTTAGTCCATAGAAGGCTGGTTCCATTCCTCAGGAATCAAGGTAAGTCATGGCTGGAGAGTGTGGTGGAGGAAGCAGCTCACATCATAGTGATTGGGAAGCAGAAAGAGACTCCACTCGGCAGATAAAAATATATACTCTATAGCCATGGCCCAATGAATCAGTTCCTCCAGCCACACCCCTCCTGCCTCCAGTTACCAGTGAGTTCATCCCATCAGGGATTAATTCACTTATTAATTTAAGGCTATGACCCAATCATTTCTCCACCAAACCTTCTTGCATTATCTCACATGTGAGCTTTTGGGGGACATCACATCTAAACCATAACACTCCCTTCCTTCTCCCAGGTCACACACCATCTTGGGGGTTTACAATTCTATATCCTTCACCAATGCATTAGCCCCAACACATTTTTTTTTTAACAAAATGAGATGCTTTATTCTTTATAGTACTTTAATCAAAACACAGCTGAAACTTTTTGTACACATATAGAATTATACCCATTAGAATTTTAATTCTTAGTAGCATTGCTTTTAGGTTAAGACACAGAAATGAGCAGTCGTAAACTCTTTTTTAAAATTTTACCAATATATAAAAATACATTTAATAGACCTAAATATATGTCACCTTATGGAATTTAAGAAGCCAAAAATACTTAAATTTATACTTAGTTGATGTTTTAGTATTTTTACTTTGCAAAATAATCAGTTGTCACCTCTAACAAACACATTTATGAGGATTAATCCCATTTATGTTAAAACTAATTTACCCATTTCTGACTTTGGTCACCCATCTATTAATACTTTAAGTCAGTTATTCCTAACAAAGAAAAATCCTTAGAAGCAATGGACATAGAACTTTAAACATTTTATAGAAACTCAACATTTTGATTGGCTAGCTGTAACAGCAGTCCATTTCATGCTCTGAATACAGCCCTTGTTGCTCTGTCACTGAGGCTTATTTTAAAATGAACACATAGTTTTTTTTTCTCCTTTTCTCTCTCCCCAACTTGGGGGCAGGGAACAGGACCATCCTTTCCCATCCCAGGCTGAGCCATTTCTCTCAGAGCACATACCTAAATAAATGGCTATCTCCCAAATTAACAAGTGAATCATAATCTTCCCAAGGGAACACCTGGAATGAAGCTTTTGAATGGCTTCTTTAAAAACCCTTTGTCCTCCCTGAACACAGAATCACAGCCTCTGGGACTAGAATTCCCTGTATTATTTCCCCTGCCAGCAAAGCAGGGTCCCCACATTTTAAATTAGAATCAGGCCAAGGACTGACTTTTTACTAACCTGACCATCTAGAAAAATGAGTGGACTTGTAATTTAAAGGCATTGTTACTCTTACTGAATGGCAAAGGAACACACACTGGGACCACCGTATAGTAAAAGGGATTTATTAATCAGCCAAGGGACACGTGGAGGGGGAAGGGAATGAGTAAAACCGGTGGGAGGGGAGGAAAAGCAAAGAAAATAAAAGCAGGGGTGAGTTTCAGTCTGGAGAAGGCTTAAGTAGTAGTTGTTTGTCGTCCTTTTGTGGATCCTCAGCTGGTTGAGCAGCTGGTTTCAATCTGGAGATATGAACCCAAGATGTCAAGTTCCCTGAGGTTTCATGAAGCTTAGCAGCCGTGGGTGTGCACAGCACAACCTGGAAGGGGCCTGTCCACTTCGGGGCAAGGGAAACTGTTCCCATGTCCTGGGGAGGGGAGAAATATACCCAAGAACCGGGTGTTAATGGGAATGAAGCAGTGAGTCTACCTGGGTCCTGCAGGATATAATCTTGGCACTTCCATAGCTGATGCCTGATGAAAGACAAGAGGGGAAGAGAGATATTTTTGGGTAAGGGTCCTTGAATTGGGGAAACTCCAGGTGGAAGAGCTGGTCACCCAAACAGGGTGAGGAAGGAGGTAGCAGAAGTTTTGAGGGCCTGAGGGTTAGAT